>JAENHJ010000141.1:0-675000 GCA_025330945.1 Mucuna pruriens
CAAGAAGAAATACATTGAAAAATTGGGAAAAATATTTTGTTAAGCAAATTTGGCATTCACACAATCCCTTAGTACGTAAACGATGGTCTCACCTTCTATGTGACATATAGTGCAAAGTGCATTATCACATAAACATCGACTTTGTCTAAAAATATTAGTCAAAATATCATTATGCACCACTTTCCATAGAAAACAACCATTACATGGGTGGATATTCTTGTCTCAAATCTTTCTCCAAATTTCATGGGCCTAACACTATCATCCCCTTTTAACAACCTATTAACTGCTTTTGTTGAAAATTTTCATTTGGTGTAAGTACCTAGATGAAACGATCACTTTTTAAAACATCACGAGGAGGAATGATTCCCATAATTTCTAAAGACGCAATTAGGTATAATCTGTTAAAGTCTTCTGATATGTCATTGTCCCTCAACTGAAACGTAATCCCTCATACAGAATTTGACTTCATAACTAGGTGAATTCTGCCTAATAACATCTATAATAATAACCCTTGAAGGTAACCAACAATCCCTTTAAAACCTTACTTGCCTCCCATCACTAATAACCAATCTTCCTCCTAAGAGCAAAGATTTCCATGTATATGAGATACCTTTCCAAACTTCAGATCCATGATCAATACAATGCACTGAGGAATAAATTGGTCAATACATCCGTACTTATTTCGGAATACACATACCCACAAAGCATTTGAATTTGTAATTACTCCCCTCCCAAGCTTCATAATAAGATCATGGTTAAAAAGATAGAAATTACGAAAATCCATACCTTCCATATCCTTTGACAAGCAAAATTTATTCCAAGTAATAGTGTGACACCTTCTACAATTTTGTGACTCTCCCCACATAAAACTCCTATTCATACTTTCCAACTTATCATAAACCTGTTTTGGGAGCAAAACAATTTGCATGATATAAGTAGGAAGAGTTACAACAACTACTTTAGCTAGAGAATATCTACTTGCAAAGGAAAGAGAGTTAGTTTTCCAATTACTTAATTTGATGGGCTTTCAATTATTCCAGGAAACTTCCCTCTCAATCAAATAGACAAGTCTCTTCATACATAAAACAAACGAGTATGGTGAAATTGGGTCACCTTGCCTAACTCCTCTAGAAGGTGAAAATTCACCAATAGGTACTCCATTAAAAAGAACTTGCATATGGGTAGAAGAAACACAAGAACGGATTAACTTGCAAAAATATCAGTAAATCTTACCTCCTTCGAAGTATAAGGAAGTATCGATTAAGAAGTCTCATCTCAACCAACATACGCCTTCTTAAGATGCACTTTAACAGTCATGAAACCATTTTTCCCCTTCTTCTTATGCATGGAATGGAAAATTTCCTGAGCAATGAGCACATTATTAGTGACATGTCTTTTAGGAACAAAGCTACATTGATTGGGTCCCACCAACATAGGCACGAACTTTTTTAACCTTGTCGCTATAATTTTTGTAATGATTTTATAAATTACATTGCAAAGACTAATAAGAGGAAATTTATGCAAAGAAGTTGGAGCATCACATTTTGGGATAAGAACCAACAAAGTGCTATTAATCTCTTGAGTCCTATCAGACTCATAATAACAACTATGAACTGTATCATAAACAGATGAACCTACCTTGGGCCAATTTGCTTGGACGAAAATTGGGTGCAACCTATCTGGCTCGGAGGCCTTAAAAGAGTCCATACTAAAGATTGCTGATCGAATTTCATCATCAGAGAATGGTTTCTCAACTTCTTCAAGCGCACCTTCAAGCCCACTTTCACTATCTCAAATCTTAAAAAATGTCATCACATTGTTAGATTGGTAAATGTGCTACATACAAACTCAATAAATAGGGAATGTAGTTAAATCGTAAAGAAAGGAAAACCAAAATCCAATTTGCTTATGCAACCAGAAAATGCCCTTAACAGTATAATCCTCTAGATATTAGTCCAGCAACCTCACAACAATTTCCTTGATGGACAACACCCTCAGGATTCTCCTACAAAACAAATTTAACAAAAATCTGATACCCAAAAATCATCATCCAAGCTGTCAATTTTCTCACCAACAAGAAATGCATGAACCTGATCTCCAATTTGAACCCAACTGCAACCAGGACTTTTCTTAGCTCCCTTTGACTTCATCAACTCCCTAACCTTGTTTGCCTCATCCCATCTTTCAGCTTCTGCATACATATTTGAAAGGAGTATGTAGTATCCACAGTGCTGAGGCTTTAATTTAAACAAATGTTCAGCTGCCCAGAGCCCCAATTCTATGTTCCCATGAATTCGGCATGCTCCGAGAAGTGCACCCCATATATTAGTGTCTGGTTCAATAGAGAGGCCTCTAATAAGGTCTGCAGCTTCTTCCATTAGACCAGCCCTTCCAAGGAGATCAACCATACAAGCATAGTGTGTATGCATTGGTTCAATATTAAGATCACGCATCATCTTAAAGTATTTCGTTCCCTTCTCAATTAGCCCTCCATGGCTACACGCAGACAAAACCGCAATAAATGAAACTGAATCATATTCCACACCATCTTCCTTCATTGCTTCGAAAAGGTTGACTGCAGTGTCCAACTCACCCCGCATACCATAGCCCAAAATCATAGTATTCCAAGAGGCCACATCCTTATTTTGAATACGGTCAAAGACCTTAGTTGCAAGATCTATTCGTCCGCACCTCGTATACAAATCCAGGAGCGAGTTTGCTGCAAAAAGATGAGTGTGAAAAAACTTTCTCATCAGCAGACCATGGACCTCTTTGCCTTGTCTTATGGAAGCTAGATTTGCACAAGCTGCTATAACACCCATGAATGAAACAATATCAGGCGACATGCCAGAAAATCTCATTTCTGAAAACAAACTTAGAGACTCTGAGCAGTCATTTGTTCGAGAATATCCTATAATTAGTATGTTGTAGGAAACTTCATCCCTGACAGAAATATTAAAGACATTTCGAGCAAGGTTTAGACATCCACATTTTGAATACATGTCTGTGAGAGCATTAGAGACAAACAAATCCAAGGCAGATCCAACCTGAATAATCCTGGCATGAATTTCCTTTCCAACATTCAGGAAACCTAATCTTGCACAAGCTGGAAGAACATTTGTGAAGGTCACATTATTGGGGGTTTCTCCCTTAGCTTGCATTTGCCTCACTAATTCTACAGCTTCAAACTCAAGCCTGTTCTGAGCAAAATTCGCAATCATAGCATTCCAAGATACAATGCTTCTTCTGCCTCCCATTTTATTAAATATAACAGATGCTACTCTCGAAGATCCTGATTTCGCATACATATCTATTAACGAGTTAGCGATAAAAACATCAGACTCAATAGCCATCCTTAAACTAAACCCATGGACTTCCATTCCCAACTTGAAAAGTCCCAATTCTCCTAACACAGGCAGCATACTAGAAATGGTGACAGAGTTCGGTCTCACTCCCGCATCAATCATCAACCTAAATACATCCAAAGCATCCACATATTTCCCTCTAAAAGAAAAACTAGTAATAACAGCATTCCATGAAACCACATTCCTCTCATCAATTTCATCAAAAACTTTCCAGGAAGCCTGCTCGCTCCCACATTTCCCGTAAACATCAACCAATGCATTTCCAACCTTCACATGGCCCAACAAGCCAACCTTCAAAACATAACAATGCACTATTCGCGCCATCACCTCGTCCTCAGTTTCAGCACACACAGGCAACACACTGACAACGGTAACCAAATCCGGTTCAACCGCAGGCACGGCGGCAACCATGGCTCTAAAAAACCGTCGTGCCTGGTCATAAAGCCCATGAAGAGAACACAAGCTAATAACGGTATTCCAGGAAACTTTATCCCTTTCAGGCATTTCATCAAACACCTTCATGGCATCGCGAAAGAGGCCACAATTGCCATAAAAGGCCAAAAGGGTATTCCCAACAAAGACATCCCCATGAAAGCCAAGCTTAACCACAACCCCATGAACCTCCCTGCCCTTATGAAGCTCCAAAAAGTCAGAACAGCCCTTCAGGACAAAAGGGTAGGTGCATTCATCAGGCTGGACGCCAGCACGAACCATGGCGTTATAAGCTGTAAATCCATCAGAGACGGCGGCGATGGAGTTGGCACGGATAAGGGTGTTCCACAAGAAGGCAGTGCGGGAATGTGGGAGGGTGCGTTGGAAGAGAAGGAGGGAAGCAGTGGGGTGGGAAAAGGAGGCATATTGGAGAATGAGAGAGGCGCAGAGGGAGACGCTGCGGGGAAGGAGGCCAAGGAGGAGGGCAAAGGCGTGGACTTGCTTCGTTTGGGAAAGGGTGTGGCAATGTCTGCTGAGTTGGAGAAGGTTCTCACTCTCAGATTCACTGTTGTTGCTAGTCGAATACAGTGATGACAAGTCGCTGCTTTTGCTCAGTGCTCTTGTTATTGAGGCTAGTTTCAATTTCAGTTTCAGTTTCAGAGGCTCTTTCTTCACAACATTCCAATGGAATATCATGGAACAATGTTATGTTTGATGTTGCCCTTCATCAAACACAACAAAGACTAAAGATGAGCATCAGGTTATGTCTCACTCTCTAATTCTGTATTACTAGTATGTTTACTGTTTTTATACAAAAAATAATGAGAGATTAATGCTACCACCTTCCAATTCTAAAACTTTTATAATTCTATACAAATCGTATAATGTTGTTTTTATGTCAAAATTAGGGAGTTTAATGCTAAAATAAAAGTCTAAGCCAATTGTTATTCAATTACAAAAGTATAATTTTATATTTATACGAGAAAATAAATTAAATTATATAATTACAGTATAAAATAGTTTAATATTATCGACTAATTACGATAAATTTATTGATTTTAACACTAATTATATTAAAATTATATCAATAATTTTTGTAATTGGATAACAATAAGAAATTATTTTTCATCTTCCGTATGTCAATAACCATTAAGTTCTTTCTAAGAAAATTTCTTATCATTGAATCAATAAGATACTAATTTAAAGTATTAATAAAATAATATTAAATAAATATAATATGATAATTTTAAAATGCTATAAACTAGAATAAAATATTATTTTATACGTATTTAATACTCAAAATTTACGTAAAAATATAAATAATATATATTATAATACTTAAGTTTATATTTTTAATAAAATACAACAAACTCTATTGATCATAAGAAGTTTATATTTAGAATAAAATAAATTACAAATTAATATAAGATAAAATTATAAAAACTCAATATAGAATTATAAATTAATATAAATGACTATTTTTTTTTAAATTACCGGTTGACATCAATTTCCTTTTGTAACAAAGAGAATAATGTCTTATTGTATTTTTGGGTGAATTAATATTTTGTTATTTTAAATTCTGCGAAACACACAAAAATACTTAAAGTAAAAAGGATTTAAAAAAAAGGAAAATGGGAAGTGAAGAAAATGCCTTACAAAGGTGAAGACAAGTTCTAAATAATAAAATATATTTTTAATTTCTATAAATATGACTTAATTAGATTTTAATTTTTCATTAATTTTAATGTAAATTTTATAATTTCTATCATTTTTAGTAATAATATGTCACGTTACATGTTATCACAAAATAACATCGTACAAAACATATCATTTTTATTAGTATCTAAGATAGGTGTACGTTTAAAACTTATAGGGTGTATTTGGTATAATTTTGATTTATAAGTTGGAAACTTTCAAAAATTAAAACTAGTTTTTAATTTTTAAAAATTAGTTTTAATTTTTTTACTTTCAAAATTTAATTTTTAGATTTAAAATTACTTATTTTGAAAATTTTTTATTTTGTTAAAATTAGTATGTTTGAACTGATGAAAATAACGATCAGATGGAAGATGTGCCAACACCAATAGTGGTAATAATACTAATACTACTGATAGTAGCAATAGTAGTGATAATGGTAATATTGATAATATAATACTCGATATTTTTTTTATTATTATATAGTAATGTTAATGTGTATTTGTTTAGTAAATAATTTATCAAAGTTTATGTTTTCTTATTTTATAAAATATTAGTATTTTGAAAAATTAAGTTGTGCAAAAGGAGTATTAAAATAACTTTTTAAAATGCTTTAAAATATATATATATATTTTGAGTTTTGTGTCATTTACACCCTACTTCTATTGGACTTAGCCCACGAACTATGGCAAAACCATTCCTATATTTTTTTTCTCACTCATGATGAAGTGTTGGATCATGTTTCTTTTCTCTGTGCCTTCTCTAGAGTGGTTGTTGGAGTCGCAAAAATCCTAACCAGACATTGTCGTGTTTGTTGATTGAGAGCATCATTATTGAATATTCTCATTTCTTGTTATTAGGGAGTGAGATTATTTACTCATGGGTATAGTAATAGTAGTAAGTAGAAGGGTTAGTCATATACTTCATTGATTTTTTCTTGTTTACTTGTCAATAATTATGAAAAAAATGAGAATTTTCCAAATCTTGATTATGGGGATTGAATTCCCATTCCCGAGAATTAGGTTATACTTTGATTTACAGGTTATGTAAGGATAAATTGTATTATAGCCAACAAAACCCTCTCAATGGTGAGGAAGTATTTATGAAATGTATCCTGGCTTGTTAAGTGAATCCTTGAGCTACAAATCTAGCTTTGTAGTGATCCACCTTTCCCTTCACACACCAAGTCTGATTTGCTTCAAGGGGCTGCTCATTCTTCACCCACTGCTTGATGAAAGAACTGCAACTCAAAGATGTTGGACACATGAATAACATAATTTTTGTAGTTTGAGGATAATTTGTCATAGCTTAGTTGAGGTGCTGAACATATAGCAATTCATAAGGTGTTGACTCCTTGAGATTGATAGAAGGAGTCCTATTTATCAAGTATGCTGCACTTGCTACACACTCACCCAAAAACTTGAGTGGTAGTTGAGCTTCAAAGAAAAGTGTCTGAGCCACATTTAATAGATGTTGTTGTTTTCTCTCCACTACACCATTTATGGGCAAGAAAACTAATGATGGATTCCTTGTTCCTGCAAAAAATTAGGCAAGGTCAATTCTTTGACATTGTCAAATCTTAACACTTCAATGGTTTTTTGAAACTGTGTTTGCACAAATTTGGAGAAATTGTTTGGATTTCATTAAGTGTATTCATGTAAATGTGTGTAATCATCAATAATAGTTAGAAAATAATATTTACCATCACATGTAGCTTGATGGAACAGATCCTAAACACCACAATGGATCATGTCAAATGGGTGGTTAACAAAATTATTATGAGAAGTAAAGGATAACCTTTTGAATTTAGAAATAGGACATATTTGACATTCACATACTTACAAGAATAGGAAATTGTAATTTTTGACTAAGAATTTTAACAACTTTATCATACATATGACCTAGCCTCGCATGCCATAAGTTGGCAGTGTGAGTAGCTACAGATTTACACTGAAAAGTCTTTTTGCTAAGAGATTTATTTTCATAGAAATACAAGCCATTGAATAGTCTACCCTTCAACATCTGTGTCCTGAATCAGGAATTCACTAAGATGAAAAAGAACAGAAACATTAGAATGATCTATAAAAGAGCTAATAGAGATTAAATACACATGAAAAGATGAAATGTAGAGGACATTGTGAAGAATAAAATTATCACCAAGAGAAACATTTCTTTATCCAACAAGAGATGTGTAAATAATAAAAAAAGACAAAGAGGGATGGATCCATTAGAAGTATCTGACCTCTAATTTGACTAAAAACTCATTACTAAGAATGTGAACACATTCCTTTTGCATATGTTGGATATCAGGTTGGACTCCTCCACAAGAACATTTATGGTAGGATTGTACTCTCCTAATTCTTCCCAAAGAGATTTTACCTTTGTAAAATATTGGTTGATGGACAAAGAGCCTTTCAAACAGAGTGATGCAGAAGACTAAAACAGAATTTCACTATTGTTGTATTATTACAAAAAACTCTCCTTTACAGCAATGCTCCCTTATACTGTGTACAAGCTTTTAACAGAAAATTGCATATCCGTAAAACTAAACTGCATAATTGTTTTGTAAAACAGAAAACAGATCCTGGTATCTAATAATTAACTCTATTGATTCAAGAATTAAAAAAAGAATTGAGAAATTTTATATTTTGATTCAATTGAAAGAACAAGAATGCAACCCCTTTTGATTCTCCCTTTAAGGTAATTTCTCAAAATTAGAAATAAATAATAGGTTCAAGAAATTTCTCAAGATGCATACAATTTATTCCTACCCCTAGGCTCAAGAGTTGTATGGTTAATAAATTGGAATGACCCAAAAATCTCAATTCTCTAATTGCAAAGTTTAGGTTACTAATCTATTTCCTATCTAGGGTCAATCATAAAAAAAAATTAAATACAATTTCAATAACTTAATTCATATAAAAAGTTGGAGTGACAATGACAACGTACAAGTGGTCTATTGTGATTTAATAACAATGCAATTAATTAATTAACTTTATTAATTCAAGAATTAAAAAAGAATGAAGAATTTTTATATTTTGATTAAATTTAAAGAACAATAATACAACCCTTTTTTATTCTCCCTCAAGGTAATTTCTCAAAATTAGTAATAAGCAATAGGTTCAAGAAATTTATCAAGATTCATACCATTTATCCTATATTTAGGCTTATGATTTTGTGGTTAATGAATTGGAATGATCTAAATCCCAATTTTCTAATTACAAAATTTAGATTAATAATCTAATTCTTAACATGAGTCAATTATAAAAAAATTAATCATAATTTCAAGAATATAATTCATATAAAAAGAAATAGATTAAAAAAATCAATTACAATAAATTCAAATCAAGTTTCGTTTTAACCTAACCCAAAAAGACGTTAGAAACTCATATAGCTAAATACTAAATCAAGATCCAATAGTCAAGTGTTGAATCTTCTAGCTCTTCATCGCTTCCAATTAAACAATGCCCAAATAATTTAGTTTCTTTTGATATATGACGAGTTTAGGATTTTCAAACCATAAATAGGTATTAGACCCATTGAAAAATTAAAAATAGAAAAGACGAAAACATGTTGGCATTGGATGTCCCTTTTCCTTGGATCTGCATCCACCTTGGCACCAAACACCTTGTTAAAAATTACTCTTTTGTCTTCAAATGTTGTCCTTTTCTCTTGCTCATGTTTCGTACATTGATAATCCAAATAATCAAGTAAGATCACACATTTTGTTATTATTAAATTGTTTTCTCATTAATTTCTTATGAGTGAATGCAAATATCATGCATTATTGGTGGTGGTGGTAGATTTATTAATGGTAATGATGATTTTAATGGTGATGGTGTGCTACCCGGAGTGGTGGTGGCAGCAATGGTGGTGGTGCTGGTGGTTGGTGATGATGATGATGTGCTACCCGTAGTGGTGGTGGTAGTGGTTTGAGTCATTATCAAATAAAGTAGGGGTATAATTTTTTTTAAACTAAAACTCAAATTCACCCATCTTGGTTCTAGAAGAAAGAATGTAAAAAAGTTTTAAAATTAAGTTAAAAATCATTTCAACTCTATTTTAACTTACCACATTTTGTTTTGAAAATTATATTTGACAAAAAATTCACTTACTCCAGATAATTCCTTAGATTACAATTTATAGAAAATAATGAAAAATCTATGAAGAACAGAAACTAAATGACATATTTATAAAGACTAAAAACATATTTATTTATTTGTTCCTAAATTAATTTAAACTTTTTAAGAATTAAAACAATAACACTCATGTGTTTAAAGAAATAAAAAAAAGCCATTTTAAATGCAGTTTTGAAGACTTGTGTTATATGAATTTAACAATTTTACTGATCAACTACAAAATTTGATATATAAATCAAAGTTGGTGTTGATGGACAGGTAGCTTCACAGGTCTTGTAAAGTGAGGAATTCAAGTTAAATTTAGCCAAACATGTCTCCATTACACAAGTATGGGTTGGATTCACTAGACTCAGCATCAGAATGGTCTGCATTATCACTATCCGAGATAGATCTTGCTCAATATTAGAAAGCAATCTTCATGATGACCTGTTTTTTTCAATTGCTATCCTAACTTCTCGATGGATTTGAAAAATGACAAAACAAGTAATGCAATAAAATTGCATGTAAAACTTCCAGATGATATAGTAGATGAGTTGTCTAGCCTAATACAAATAATTTTTAGAATTTATTATAAATTTACAAAAAATAATTATAATTTTAAAGCATTAAGATCTTCTTCGAAAGAAGAAACTATATTAGTTGAAGCAAATCTTAGAAAGTCCTCAATACAAGTACCAAAGAGATTGAGTCATAGTGAGGTTATTAGCAAAATTCCAGAAGGTTGGTTATTAGAGGAAGTAGTGAGTGAACCAAAGGTTTACAATACTCAAGTAAGAGATATAATACAAGAAGGTTCTAATATTAGGTTAAGAATGAACATATCCATTTCATTGAAAATTAATGAACTACATATGATCTTTAGAGGACAACCTGCAAGACACTCAGTAGATAGTGCCACAATAAATTTAGACCTAAGAGGAATAGATACCAATAATTCAAAAGTAGCAAGACTTGTATATTCTAAAAAATCAGAATCACCACAATATTCGCCTACAGCTTCACAAGTACTAAATACTTAAACCCAAGAAACCCTTTTTGAAATAGACAAGAAATTGATTACGAAGGACTTTAATGCAAAATATAATAAAGAACAAAGGGATTGATATTTTACGACGTTTAGTAAGGAACAAACTGGAAAATTTAGAGAGATGTATTATTATGCTTATATGAATAGGAAAGAAATTAATGTATATTTCTTTGACTGGTTTTCTAAATATTGTATAAAGAATATAATAGATTATCCTTTTGATAAACAAATTAGTACAATAGGAAGAGTAGATAACAATTGAAGAACATTAGATAATAAAGTTATAAAGGCAGAATATCCACCTCAACAAGGGATAAAAATAGAGGTAGCAAATTTAGAAATAGAAGCTAGTCCATATAAAGACATTAAAAAAGATCTAGATAAGCCTGTAGAGAAGTCAGATATTAAGAAATTACATTCATAAATGAACTACTCAAATACTATATTAGAAGTGATGACAAAATAATTAGGAAGAATTGAAACCCTAAACCAAGTAGAAAATGCTAGTAGTTCAACATTTACTAAGGGTAAACCTCCAATAAAATCCATATATAAACTAATAAATGTTCCATAAAAAGAATTAGGGGCGATAAGATTAAATAATGATACTGATTTAAAGATAGAAGAGATTAGACAAAGGTTAGAAAAATTAGGAATGGATAAACCTTATGTCAATACTATAGAAATTAATAAATTAAAAGCTTATCCAAAGCTTAGAAATTATTACCCAAGACCATCCTTAGTAGATGTCCAATATGAAGAAAGAGGAGACCTAGTTCAAAATTCCTTTTCAGGAAATGAAATTTCTGAGTGAAATTTGGATGGTATGAGTGAACAAGCCATATTAGATCTAACCTGTCAAATGACAATGGCACCAACAACGCATAAAACTAAAGGTTGTTTAGACAAGTCAGCTGCATTAGCCATTATACAAAGATTTACTGGCCAACTAAAGGATTGGTGGGATAATCTTTGTACAAAAAATGATAGTTTGATCATATTGAATAGTGTCAAAAATGAAACCAATCAAGAAGATGCTGTTTCAACCCTTATCTATACAATTATTCAAAATTTTATAGGGGATCCCAACGTATTTAAGAATAGAGTTTCAAACCAACTAACTAACCTATATTGCCCAACCATGTCTGATTATATATGGTATAAAGATACTTTCCTATCAAAGGTAACATTAAGAGATGGCTTTGCCAACTTCTGGAAAGAAAAATTTATAGCAGGACTACCAAAATTATTCTTAGAAAAAGTTAGAATGAATCTAGAAAGACATTATGGCAAACCTATAGCATATGAATCCTTGACCTATGATCAATTACACAATATTATAGTAGAAACTGGCATACAAGTATGTACCGACTTTAAATTATAAAACAAAATAAGAAAAGAAAGTGCCTCGAGCAAAAAAGAGTTAGGAACTTTCTGCCATCAATATGGTGTAGAGGCAATGAGAGCCCCTAGTGCTCATCATAAGAAAAAACAAAAACAAGAAAAGTTTTATAATAAATCTTATAAGCAATATAGGAAGTCAGCCTATAAAGGAAAAAGAATTAGCAATAAAAATCAAATCCTATTGTAGAAAATAAGAAAAGGTTTAATAAAAAACAAAAATATAAGAATATCAAAAGAGAAGTTAAGTGCTTGAATTGTGGGAAAGTAGGACTTTATGCAAATAAGTGTAGAGGTATGCAGAAAATTAATCAGTTAGAAGATGAAACCCTAAAAAAGAATTTACTAAATATCCTAATAAATTCAGACAATGAGGAAACTTCTAATGAAGAACTAGAAGAATCTGAAGATAATTTACACTTAGAACAAATAGAAACCCTAAGTACATCCTCGTCTTCCTCTAAAGAAGAAGAAGATGGTTATTGCCTTAGGGCATGAATATGTAATTGCAATGATTGTAAAACTATTAGTACATTAACTAAAGATCAAACCTCTTTACTTATTAATATTATAGATAAATTAGAAGAATCCTCATTAAAAGATGAATTTATAAGACAACTAAATGATTTAATTATAAAAGACGAGAATTCTAGAAAAGAGATTAGTAATATAAGTATGAAAGAAATAATGAATAGATTTAAACCTAAAAATCAACAAGCTACTGTAAAAGACTTACAAGAGGAAATCAAAATACTAAAACAAGAAATACAACAGCTAAAAACTAATGACATAGCCCTGGACTATAGGATGTTGGAATTAGATGGAAAAGAATTAGTTAAAAAACAAAAAGGAAAAGAAAAAGTAGTTTATGAAGAAATTGAAACAGATGAAGAGGATAAGGAGGAACCTTATATCAATATATTAAATCTAATAACTACCCACAAATGGCATATAGAGATAACATTAGTTATCAAAGAAGAAATATTTAAAATAACAGCATTAATAGACTTAGAGCTAATGTAAATTGTATTCTAGAAGGATTAATACCAACACAATACTATGAAAAAACTTTAGAAGGAGTAACTAGTGCAAATGGATCTAAAATGAATATTCAATACAAATTGTCAAACACAAGAGTATGTAAAGGTCAAATTTGTTATAAAACATCATTTGTATTGATTAAAATATTAACACATCAATGATATTAGGAACATCATTTCTCACGTTATTATATCCTTGTCATGTAACAGAAACAGGGTTAATAACAAAGACATTAAATAAAGAGATTTGTTTTGAATTTATAAAACCTCCCAAGACAAGAGAATTAAATGTATTAAAATAATCCTTAATTTAAAAAATCAATACCATAGAAAGAAAGAAGAAACATATTAATATGTTAAATAGAGAAATACAATTTAAAAGAGTAGAAGATCGGTTAAAATCCAATAATATACAAAAAATTATTGAGGGATTAAAAAATAAAATAATAAAAGAAATATTTGAAATAAACCCTATAGCCTTTTGGCATAGGAAAAAATATAAAATTTCATTACCATACTTAAAATTTTTTAATGAAAGTAATATTCCTACAAAAGCTAGACCAATACAAATGAACAAAGAATATTTAGAGTATTGTAAAAAAGAAATTCAAGAATACTTAGAAAAAGAATTGATTAGGCCCTCAAAGTCCTCGTAGAGTTGCACAAGATTTTTTGTAATGAAAGCCTCTGAAATAGAAAGAGGAGCTCCAAGATTAGTTATAAATTATAAACCTTTAAATAAAGCCTTAGAATGGATTAGATACTCATTACCAAATAAGAGTGATTTGATTAAAAGAATACAAGATTCTACAATATTCTCTAAGTTTGAAATAAAGTCAGGATATTACCAAATAGGAGTAAAAGAACAAGATAGATACAAAACTACTTTTGTGGTACCTTTTGGTCATTACGAATGGAACGTGATGCCCTAAGGATTAAAAAATGCCCCTAGTGAATTCCAAAATATCATGAATAATATATTTAACCAATGCATGGACTTTTCATTAGTATACTTAGATAATGTATTTATATTCTCTTAAAAATATTAACCAACATATATAGCATTTAGAAAAATTCATTAACATTATAAAAGAAAATAGTTTAGTAGTTTTAGAAAAGAAGATCAAGATATTCCAAACTAAAATAAGATTTTTAGGATTTGAAATATACCAAGGAACTATTAAACCAATACGAAGATCAATAGAATTTTCCAAGAAGTTCTCTAATGAAATCAAAGATAAAAAACAGTTACAAAGGTTTTTAGGTTGTATTAACTATATAGCAGACTTTATACCTAATATACAGATAGAGTTTGCTCCTTTATATAAAAGGTTAAGGAAAAATCCTCTAGAATGGAATGAAGAAATGACCAAAACTGTTTAGGAATACCAGATCCTAAGGCAGACCTAATTGTAGAAACAGATGCATCGTACTTAGGATATGGGGGGATTCTTAAACAAAAACTTCCAGAGTCATTAAAATAGCAAGTAGTCAAGTATCATTCTAGTATTTGACATCCTTCTCAACAAAAGTATTCTACTATCAAAAAAGAAATACTTTCAATAGTTTTGTATGTACAAAAATTCCAAAACGATATTTTCAACAAAAAGTTTTTAATCCGCACTGATTGCAAAGCTACACCAAGTGTTCTTACAAAAGATGTTCAAAATTTAGTTCAAAACATATTTTTGCCAGATGACAAGCATTACTATCTTATTTTGATTTTGAGATAGAACATATAAAAGGAGAAAAGAATTATCTAACAAATTTCCTAACCAGAGAATTTTTACAGGATTTTAAATGAGTGAAAAGGCTATTAAGCCTACACGTAAAGACCAATATGGTCCCCTATTAGGACTATCTAAAATTATTAAAGAAATATACTTAACAGGTTCCCAAGCAGGATTAGTCAATACAATTAAAGTTTCATTACAATATGGTCATGAAGTGGTCTTTCAAAGGTCTGATTTATCATCCCAATATAGTTATAGTCCAGATACTACAATAAGGCCAAGCCTAACATTCTTGCCATCATTGTTAAAAATTCTACTACAAAAGAACATACTACAACCACACATGTACCATCCCCTAATCCATTAGCCAAAACCTCAAACAAGTTTACTCCTCTTCAATACCATAATGTAATTATTGGGCCTAGTAAACTAGTTAATTACCAAAATCCTTATGAAGACCAATACTTAGAAAATGATGAATTACTTCCGATAATAGTCCTTAAAAAGGACCAAGCAAAAGCCAATCCAATACAGGTAGCCAGAATACTATTTCCACCAAACTTCCATTACCTTCCTATACACCCACATAAAACCCGAACCTTTTATGAGTTTATATTAGTGGATATAGACTCCATAGAAATATTCCATACCCAGGACAAACAAGGGATCATTCAGTTCTCTAAAATAAAAATATTAACTATATTTTCCCATCAAGATTGGAACCAACCCATGTTTGAACAAAAATCCTTCTCCCGATCATTTTTACCTCAACATTCCACTTATTATGATTATATGGATGTTTGGTACCATGTTCTATATTTAACTCCAGGGACCTATTCCTAGTTTATCTGGTTCAAACGTGGAATATCGTTAAAGTTCCCAAGATGGTTTATTAAGTGGTTCATAGACTTTGAACCAGTACCTACAATATTTCCATTAGAGATAAATGAAACTTATAATTATTTTGGTGAAAAGTCATCATTTGTCCCAGGTTATCATCTAATATCCTTTGTAACTTCATAAGCTATAACCTGGATAATGGCATGGGAATACACAACCATATAGCAATATGAAACTATTGACATCAAGACCCTCTGCCGCCAAACAAAGGTTAAGTGGTGGAAGAAGTTCAACAACAATCTTATAAGCAAAAGCAAGATAGATGAATGGGTAAACAATAATTCAAAGAGTACTAGTCAACAAAACACTAGTCCTCTCAAGAAGCAAAAAGAAGAAAAGGAAGCATCATTCTTATTAGAGAAGTAAAAATTATACCCAAGTTAGCCTCAGCAACTTCGGTGGAAGAATTTGAAGCAATACTTTTGAAAGCAAGATCTATCTCAAATAGTGATAATGCAGACCATTCTGATGCTGAGTCTAGTGAATCCAACCCATACTTGCGTAATGGAGACATGTTTGATTAAGTTTAACTTGAATTCATCACTTTACAAGACCCATGAAGATATCTGTCCATTAACACCCATTAGGAGAAACAAAACAAGAAAATAAAGGCTCCCAAGATAGACTCCCAAGATAGACCCATGAAACTAGATTCTTGACACCCACTAAGGAAGAACAAGACAAATGGAAGTAGTATTCTCCAAACACCCATTAAGAGAAACAAGACCTACTTCTTCCTCTTCTTCATCTACTTCTTCTTCTTCTTCAGAGTAAAAGTCTTTTCTAAGGGTATCTTTATCAATAATAAAGTTGTCAGATAACTTCATAAGGTTCATTAATAAAGGAATATGTTGGGGATTGGATTGACTTTTGGTCATCTTCCAATTCTTGTTGATACGTAGTTCTAGGAATGTTAGAAGTCGTATCTAATCCTTGAATATTTATATTAGACTGGTTGTGTGACGCAGATCTAAATAATCCTATTGGTATGGAAGGAGTCTGTACTGAAAAGGATCTTCTTGCAGATCCATAATGTGAGGCTTTTATTCTGGACGAGAAAATTTTTTTCCTATTGAAAGTTATTTCAACTTTTCCAGAATTATTTTGTTTGATGTCTTCTATGTATGAGCAGGTGTGGGGATTGAAGGTGCCGCCTTATCCATGACCCATTTTTCAGGAAGGGTTACCTCATCCCATTTAATTGTTCTTGGAAGAGAAACATTAGCCTTTGTCATATCTGTGATAAACAAAGTTGTTTCTCCTTTTTGAGGTTTAAGAAGGACTCTCGATGCACAAGTACTCATGACCTTATATTGAATCCTATAAATTAAAGCGGTTGGAATTGAGCCTTCTTTCATGTCTAGGCCATGAAATTTGATGTTTAAGAAAATAGAATCAAGGATATTTTTATCCATCAGACTCACTGTTTTATTTGGGTAATAGTTGAAGTAGACTGGTCCTTGTCCTAGACTAATTTCTATTGTTCCAATTAAGGAGTCTTCAAATTTATTGTGCCTGATATCTCTTAGACACATTAAGACAGCGACATCTATACCCATGTCTATTAATGATTTGATTGCTACCTGTACACATCCTATGTGTAGGTATTTTTATTTTTTGATATGTTCAATTATTGAATTTTTTGATAAAAGATGAAATTCTCCTCCAATGTCTTGACCTAGAGGAATATTATTTTCTATAGTTTTAATAATGTAATCAAAACTATGTTTTTGTTTGATCGTCTTACGAACATATAATGTATCTTGAGGGATTTCTGGAATGGTCCATTCATCCATATTTTGGTTTATTTCTTCGAAGCAAACTTCTTCATCGAAGATATTATGTTTTGGGGTGACCTAGTGGGTATGATTGTCTTGCTCGGTGAGTAGGTTAAGGGTTTTTGAATTAGAGGTTGAGGATGTTGAAGAGCTAGAACAAAAAGAGATTTTAGAAAAAGAATGCAACAATCAAGACATGATAATAAACGTCCTCTAGTATCATTACCCTCATCTGGTTCCATAGAATTATTTCCATAAAGGTATCTGTTGCTAATTTTGTCAGATCTGGAAAAATAAAATTAATCTTTTTTTTTTACAATATAGCTTGAATATTTTCCCATAGCTACCAATATATTATGTCCTTTAATATTATTTAAACAATACACCTTAGCCTTACTGCCCTTTTCCTCATACGGGACTTACTGCTACAGTATCATTTAAATAATATACCAAACTGCTGTGCTTTCAGAAAAACTATTCAAACATATACTGTTCAGATTAAAGTTATTGTACAAACATCTACTATTTACCTACAGTTTAGATTAAAGTTACTGTACAAACATTCCAAATCTTATTAAATCAATATACAAATCTTTTATTAAATTAGTCCTACTTCCCCATGAGGCTCTAATACCAGAGATTCTGTCGAAAGTGGATCTAAAAATGGACTAAAGAAGAGGACATACACAGTTTTATATATATATATATATATATTAACACCAAAATATTTTATCAATTTAGAGTATTATAAAAGTTAAAATTGGCGGGCCGTACAAATTATTTTTATATATCTTTGTAATTGATATATAAAACCATGTCAATAATTTTTTTAGATTTTATTTAAATTAAATTTATATTTGATGTTATCAATGCATTGCTATTACAATAATGGACTGTTTTGAATGAGAAAGATTATTGTTATTATTAGTGATAATAACATCAATATTTAATACTAATAAGTCATTATAAATTTTAATCAAAATTAATTTTATGTTTCATTGTTACAAACATAAAGAAACTATATCTTTTATTGTTATTAGGATCATTTACAGTTTTGAATATAAAGAAATCATATTTAAAAATAGTAGAAAACAACGAAAATAGCAAACATAAAAATCATAAAATAGTAAAACAAATACTACTAACCCCCCCCAACACACACACATACTTAAAAGAAGCATTGTCCTCAATGTAAGCATATATGAACATTACACAAAGAGAACACAAGAAATGATAATCACAAAGGAAGGGGGTGAAATAAGAAAAAAAAAATTCTCTCTCAAGGTGGAAAGAATGTGCAAAATTTTGCATATAATATTTTTGCTCCTCTCCTATTTGTAGTTGCTTGAGGGAGCCTCCTCCTTATCCATCTTAACACTACCAATTTCACATCTTTTGGTGGCTTCTTCAACAAAAATCTTAAAGTTGAATGCTTGACCAGGTGCTCATAGAAATCTCCTAGCTTTTTCAAGTCTTGCAACAGCTTCTCCTTTTGCTCAACTTGGAGTTTGTTGGTTGTGATTATTGGGGCATGTAATGTCTACACCATGGATGGCAATGGAGGTTGCACTGCTACAACCTCTACAACATCTGAAATATCTATGACTCTTACACTCACATTAATAGCATTACTAATTTCTACACAATTAGGACACTTATTTGATTTAGTACAAGTGCAATTACAATTAGTAGAATTCTCAAAATCAATAATTTCAGAAATTTCAGAAATTTCAGAAAATTCAGAATGCAAAATTATTGATTGTTATTGTGGTAGCTCCTTGCACTCCTCAAGGTTATGTCACTCATATTTTCTTGTGGATTGAGAATGGTCTGAGAAGGAATCTGTCCAAAACCCTTGGATTGCAACTGATTCACCGTGGTGGCCAATTGACTAATCTGTGTTTGCAAATCCTGCATTGTGGCAGACATTCTCTTAGAATTGAATGTTATTTGTGGCTATCTGCTTGACCAAATCCTCTAAGGAACTCTCTTGTACAAGTTTCATGGGTTGTTATAGTCTAAATAGAGGTGGTGGTTAGTATCTCTGAGGTTCAATTTCTTGCAAAATGGGACAGATATTAGTTGGGTGTTCTATAGAAGCACACATGCTACATTCTCTCACTAGTGGACTACTGTGGTTCGCTAGCTGTCTAACAAGAAAGGTCAGTTCACTTATCTTATTTTCCAATCTCTGATTGTCAGCAACAACTACCTTATTCACTATTTTGGTTGTAGGAGACCCCCTACTGCCAAATTATTGAGTGTTACCTACAAGACCATGAAACTCATGAAACAAATGGGTTAGTCCAGATTTATGCTCATATGATTGAGCTTGTTCCCATTCCAAATATCGAATACACCAAGGTTGGTACATCATATCAGGTGTAACCTACTCCTTGAAGGTCCTATCATTGTTAGCCATATTATCCAAACTAAATGAGGATATATTCAACACCAAAATTAGAATAGGAACCAGAATTACCAAGATCAAAATCTGCAATACCAGAATCAGCACTATCATAATCACAACCAATTTCTAGATCAAATGCAATATTAGCAAGATCAAAATCAAAATTAGAACTAGAATTAGCAACCTATGGAATGTCCTATTTATTTCTGTCATAAGCATGAAAGTTACTAGGATTACTCCTAGTCATACATAATAAAATAGATTGTCATAAATTGCAAAAACAACAGGAAAGAAAACAACAAATAGTGAAATGACCAAAATACCCCTACAATAGTAAACACATTTCAAGAAGGGTATAGGAGGAGTAAAATGATACCATACAGTTTTAAAAAAAATTTCTAACACTACAGTGACACTATATGATGTATTTATGATTTTCTGAAATTTTTTGATGGTTTTTAAAAATCATGAAAATGAAAAAAAATTGAAGAAGTCGTCTAAACAATCGAATTTCACAAAAGCAAAGCCACCCTACTGTGTTAAGACACAGTCACCTTGATCTATAAATTTTTTCCTATCTTGTGACCAAGTTTTAGCCAATTTTAGGTTACTAAATTTTTCAACCTCTTAGATTTCTACTAGTGCTACATGGATTTTTACTAGTGCTACAATGATTTCTACTACTACTCTACCTCTAACAATGCTATAACACAAAAGAAAGTAAAAATGACTTACACAAACAATCTAGACACCAAAAGACTCACACTATCACCAGATTAGGACACAATAGTATGTGTCCCTAACAATGGCACTAGTTTGATAATGTTGTTGACACAATATCAAATCACTAGGTATCTCTTAAGTTTTGTAGTGTAGGGGCCAACCTAGGTCGATTCTCACAAGGGCACACTCATACCATGCCTAATCATGTATAGCAGAAATTAGAATGTTATGTAGAAAATTATGCAGAAACCAGAACAACAAAAGGGGGTTTGTTTAGAATAAGAATTGCAGGATAAATTAAACAAAATTGATTTTAAATGAAGTAAGGGACATAAACTCAAGAATTCAGTCATGCAACTTGTTACCATGGCTCTTCTAAAAAATTATGCAATTTCATATCAACCAGCCTAAGTTTCAAGAGGAACTAATAAAAAATGAGTTATGTGTGACATTCATCATATAATGTAATTGGTGCAAGAAAAAGTAGACATAAGCTAAGTAGTAAGGTCACTAGACCTATTGGGGCTACTCGGTACAAAAACTCCAATGGCCATAAGTAATCCTATAAGTTGGGCCACACAGAAAAAGCTGAGTAAATCTTAACGTGCTACCGGAGGATATTTAATAATTCATATTTTAGACACCCTATAAGGTCTTAAGATGGATAGAATAGACTCTAATTGGTAGTTAAGAATCACATATTAGCTAAGATTTAGATTTCCAAGGTAAAAATAGGGAAAATACAAATTTATGCTAACCTACGGATTTTAACTAACAAAAAGAGTAATCTCATTTTGCAGGTCAAACTAGAGTCCCGAACCATTCCAGCCAAGACCAAAGGCGTCTTGACCAGCTGAAGCCGAGATCGAGTCCAAGTCTTCTTGGCCATTCCAGTCGAGACCAAAGGCATCTCGGCCAATTGAAGACATCCCAACCAAGCAAAGTCGTCTTTCCCAGGACGAGTTCCTCTCTGGTCGACTCCGTCCCTAGTAGCCAATTTCGATTCCACATGGCCGACTTCGCATGGAGGCTTCGCATGCCGACTCCAGCCCAACCGATTCCAGCCCGGTCAGATGTAGCCGACTTTAGAGATCGAATTCGTCCCAACTGAGGCCGGAAGCATCCCGCCCGGATGAAGCCGACTCCACAATACTAACTCTATCATTAGCAGTCGAATGTCAACTCCTGTAGAACCGACTCCATAAGCCATCTTCGTGTCCGCTTCCTGACCGAATGCCGACTCCTATGAGGCTGACTCCCATCCGTCCGGATCCATCCCGACAAGCAAAAATCGAGTCCACTCTAGCAATTTCAGCACATGTCATTTAGAAATGAGTTAGTTAGTTAAGTTCGTTATGTCTGTTATGTGAGACAGTTATTTCTGTTAGAAAGTTAGTTAGTCTATACATGTATAAATAGGAATGTGTAGCTAGTTCATTAGTTAGCGAGCGAAGTTTATCGATAACACGCACAACACATGCATACTCTATCGTTCACCTCCATTCTCACTTCACTCCTCTTTGTTCCATGATGCTTTAGTATGGTGTTCAGTCGGTTGAGTGGACGCAAGACCAAAGTCTGAGTAGCGGCCAATTGCTAGAGAAGACTGACCAGGAATCTAGCACACTCTGGTGATTCAACCTCTCAGTACTTGGCCATCTTCAGTGGAACACTACAGCTACCATTGACGGTCGTCGTGGGAAGTTGATTGCATCTTTCCCTTGTATTCACCTCATGTATCATTACATTGGTTAATCAATGAATGGGTTTGTTTTCTTTTACTATTTTTGTTTGCAGTTCCTGTTAGATTCTTTGTTTCTGCTTGTGTCACGGTTGTGCATGGTAGGAATAGATCACGCTAGATTAGGGGTCGATCGAAACCAATCTAAGCAACTTTATAGGTAATCACTAGAATACCTATGTCAACCATGAGCGTAATTCCTGCTAACTCGAGGTCACGATTGTGTAAGCCCTCAGTCGGCAATGGACGAATGTTAGGCGGTTGCCTTAAGATTTAGGTTGGTGAGGAATTGCACGCATAATAGGAATCGGAACCCAGAACCATTTCATTGATACCTTTGGAGTCGATATGATAAATATATGTTCCACTTAATTATAATTAATTATAGTTTCCTTTACATTTATAGATAATCATTTACATCCAACACTTTACAAGCAAAACCCCTCATTTTACTTTTCCTCACCGAGTCCGCATTCTAGATTCTCTGATCTGCATCTTTTCAGCCTTTTACATTAGAAAACACTAGAATCACGTTGCCCTTATGCTACCCAAAACATAGGAAATCTAGTTATTTTGATAGTCGAAATAACGACTAATTCAAACGTTATCAATATCGTGCTAGCATGGTATGACTAAATAGAAACTAGTAGTGTTGCCCCTAGACTACTTCTCAAGTTAGAGTTGGTACCACATTGCAAATAGAGTTGTAATTAGAGTACATTATTGTCATCTCATGTTCATGTGTTGAACGTTGATCATGTTGTGGCTTGTTTGGTGTTATTCAAATTGTATGTGTTCTACTTGACCATTTTTTCATGCCCTAAGCTTGAAGTGAGATGTATTCTCACTCCCATTGTATTGTTGTTGTTTTCGGGTTGATTGTCATTGTAGGTGAGTTAGAGCAAGAGTAGGAAGAATGAGCCGAGGCTCCATTTTATTGCTTTTGTGTTTTGCTTTGGGGTTTTGAGCTTTGATACAATATGACATCAAGACAAAACTTGTAATAGGATTTTAGTGATTGTTATATTTTACTATGAAATATTACTTTATTTTCTTTAGTTGACCTTTGAAATACCATTAGTATGTTTTAGTTTCTATTATTTTATTGACCAAATGAATGGTATGAAATGTGAATCATTTATCGTGTTTGGATTTAGATTTTGATTTACTCGTATTTTATTAGTTTAAATATTATATAGTTAGGGTAAAAGGGTGTCACAAAATGCAAAAAAATTCATTTTCAAATGGATTTGATGATGATATGGAGTTGAATCCCCTTAGATAATTTTGGGATCATGGCTACTTCCTTATAAATTCTACCCAAGAAACTCTTTAAAGGTTCTTCAAGTTGTTGAACTATCTTTGCCAAAGTGTGGGAGTCTCTTAGGGTTTCTCTTTCAATTATAAACCTTATAGCAAAAGTTATTGCATGATTGTCATAATTGCTTATTGATTTTGGTGGTAAGGATTTGAACCAACTTAAGGCTTCACCCCCTTAAAGTTCTTGGGAAGGCTTGACATATCACTAAAGTAGAGGCTTCGATGAATAACATTTTATTCAAGAAAACATCTAAGCGCTTCCTGTGATCTTTCTCTTCATTTATACAACTCAATTGGAAGTGAACTTCGATATCTATGTATTATTTTGACCATTGTTATATGATCTACAAACAAGTGTCAAAAAGCAAGTGTGCCATTCCTAACTACCAAAGTATGATAAGAGTTTATTGCTTTGTTACCACAACCAATTGGTCATTCATATACTGGCTTGGAGTATATTAAGGTTCATGGTTCTAAATGTGGTGATTATGTGATAGGGTTTGTTATATGGGTGGCTAAATAGGGTTCGTCAGTCGTGCTTACCCATTTAACCTATTTTTTAAGAGGGTTGAGACAACGTTATCAACTCGCCAACCCACTTTGACTTGCCAAACAAGGGCTTTTAGTGGGGTGAGGCAATAACTTTGTTTGTTTGTTTTATTTAGGTAAAAAACAAAAAAAAAATAGTGTAAGCTTTTAACTTTCCATGTCATGAAAGATGCGTTGTGTTTAAGATCCAATATTTTAAGTTCGGAGATAATTTTCTTTAATAATTTTTTAGTTTTTATAATTTTAAATTTTTATTTTCCTTTTCTTAATTTTTGGTCGGCTATATTTTTTAGTCCATATTTCAAAATGGGTTATCCTTCCTCAACTAGTTTCTAACTAGCTAATGACGAGGTGGACTAACTTGCTTTGTC
Organism: Mucuna pruriens; assembly: GCA_025330945.1. NCBI lineage: Eukaryota > Viridiplantae > Streptophyta > Magnoliopsida > Fabales > Fabaceae > Mucuna > Mucuna pruriens. The sequence goes on from JAENHJ010000141.1 coordinate 24,625, forward strand.
ATTCCTAATTTGTTTTATGTGTCACATTCATTGTTTGTGGGCTTACATGAATTTTATTTTTTTCGTAACTATCTTATTTTGTCCCTAAAACGATTTAATGTTATATCCCATGCATTATTTTTGTTCTCCTTGTTTGTTGGTTTGGATTATTCAATTAAATTACCAATGACAAACTTCAAATTAGATCTTGTAGCATTATGTTTTTGATGTTTTCTTGATATGGAATAGTATCATTGACATGTCCATCTAGGGTTACATTCTAGATGAGCACATAAGTTGGTTGCTGTAGTCTTATGTTAAGTGTTAACCATATCTTGGTGGGAATTGAGTTTATCATTTCCCATGGAGGATGTTAATGTTACATTCAAAATATAGAGGACAATTTTCTGATTTCTAAATTGCTGATTAGGACCTATTCGGGTAGATAAATGGGTTAGATTGAACCTTGCTCTTTGAATTGCGTGAACAATGAGCATAGGTGTGGCTACATGCAAAGACACTCAAATGCTTAGGTCCTACAATATAAAGAACGAGAATATATGCTCATACTTGCAATTATAACGTACAACAATATATATAGACGTCAATCTTAGATCAAAATGTGATGAACTTGCGGGTACCTATCTAACCTTACCTCAACTTTAATAGAAAAAACTCACTTTGATTGAGGTTAGGGATGAGCTTTTCCTGGTTTGAGAAATTGGCCTAGGGTTTGGGTTTGAAGATGTAACTCATTCTCGAACCCGCCACACTATATATTTATATAAAATTATTAATTAAATAATTAGACATTATATACATATAATAGTTATTAATTATATTATTATTTTCATATTTTATTTTTTATATTATTAAAATATAAATTAATTATTATGATAGTGAAATAGTTAAAATTATAATAATAATTAAATAACAAAATTAAAATTATACATTTAACTAAAAATATAATTTAATTCTTAAATATCATTTTTATTCTTTATTCTTTATTAATTTTCATATATTGTTTAAATTAAAATGTAATTAATAACTTAATATATGGTTTAATTAAAAATATATATGTAAATTAAATTTTAAAAGGTATGAGATGGGCTCCTCCAAGCATCTCTGAACTCGATAAGCTCCAAGAAAGATTGAGATGAATTTATTTTTTTTAACCACTTTTTATCTTTTGCGGGATAAAAAAAGCCAAACTCAATCTCACTTTTTTTTTATGAACACATTCATGAATTAATTAGCACGTAGTGAGCAACATTCTAACACCATATATATAATATATAGTATAAAATATTTTTAAATTATTATTTAATTATATATAATTAAATAATAATTTAAAAATATTTTATATTAATCGACATAGAATTTTTTATATATTAGGCAAACTAATAATGAAAATACCCGATGAAAGAAAAGAATTTATCCTACAGTTTCCGTTTTTAGAAGTGAAATAATTCCTTGACTAATTATATTAATTTTTCTCAAAATTACACCTATTTAAATTTTTATTTTGATAGTAAGAGAAAATAAGACAAGACAAAACAAAAGAAGAAAAATTACATCAAATTAAATGAATATTTTTCATTCAATTATTTAAAGTATATATTTACTTTCTTATTAAAAAACTCATATTATCCAACATATTAATTAACAAATATTAAATATTTAAAACTATTTTAAAAAACATGAGATAATTTTTTATATTTTAAATATAATATTTTAGATAAAAAATTAATTTAGATTTTTAAAACCATAAGTGAGAAAGAGAGAGAATGTAATATTAAGATGAATTCGGAGTTTGGGACCATAGCCGAGGAGGGTGGATATATAAATATTATATATATATATATAGCCCATTCCTCTCGTTCTTGTTTTCCACATTCATTTTCCTTCTCTTTCCCTTTCATTTTACCTCATTTTCTAGCTTCCCAAACGCCCCTCTCTCTCCTCCAATGGCCGACCAGCTCACCGACGACCAGATCGCCGAGTTCAAGGAGGCCTTCAGCCTCTTCGACAAGGATGGCGATGGTCTTTCTCCTCAGATCCCTCTCTCTCTAACCCTAGTTTCAGTTTTCGGGTGTTTCTTAGATCTGTTTCCGCAATTCGTTTGTTGTTGATGCATGTTCCGTGTTCGTTCCTGTGCAAATTTTGATTTTTTTTGGATGGGTGGGTGCGGGGGGATTGAATTTATGAAACCTTTTCTGGATGATCTAGGGTTCCGTTTTTGTTTGGATGTTGATGTCGCAATTTCTTTGATTCTCGTGGTTTTGGGGTTATTGATGTGACGGTGTGATGATTTTGGGTGTGTAGATGTGGATCGTGGGATTGGAAATCTACTTGTAGCGTTTTTGGATTTTGAACTGGGGTTTGATTTGATGCACGTGTCATAAATCAGAATGGTTTTTGTGGATGTGGAATTTGGTGTTATGGATTGTGATTTAGAAAGTTGAATGTGGGAGAGATCCCTTTTGGGTTTCTGGGGCTGCACATGAGTGGCAGTTTGTTGTGTTTAATTTGGGGATTTATGTTTTTGTGAATGGAATCTCTTGTTGGATTGTTTTGGATGGTGGATCTGTTGGTGTCATCCTGTTGGGTTAGTTTATGACAACCCTTGTGTGTGTCTCTGATCAGAATGTGGGATTAGCATTGTTGACTTGTGAATGATTGTTCTGTAATTTTGGGGAAAGCTTTTTTCTTCCTTGGTGCATTTGAAATTGAGGATCTGTTTTCCAAGGAGTTTTTATGGGTGTTTGTTTTGGCAACAGAAGTTGGGTCTGATTGTGTTTCATGTGCATCTTTGTCGTGATGGACTTGGATATCTGGATCTTTTGAAGTGTTGGATTATTTGGTTTCTTATAAGCTAGTCATTCTTATGTACTTAGATTTTTGGTTTGGATTTCATTCTGTCTTCATATCTTTACACCATTGTAACATTCTCTGGCCTATTTGGTGGTAGTGTGTTTTAGTGGATAGGTAAACCCCTACTCCCATGGATACACACAGTATCTTCACATGGGGGGGTTCTCCTGTTTTGATAACTTGTCTGCTGCATTAAATAAGTATTACTGTGAAGAATTAAGTTTCCAAATTTAGGGTCTATTTGAGTAAACTTCTTCATAAGGACTTACAGGAAGAAAAAATAAATTAACTTTTTCCATAAGTAAACTAATTAGCAGCATATTAGCTTTTTTTGAAAATTTGATTTTTAATTTATGCATTTAGATAATTTTAGTTTAGGAAGAAATTTATTTCATTTTTCTTTTCTATTTTTTCTCCTATCAGTATTTATGCAGAAATTTATCCAAACAAGTCCTTACAGTTTGTGTGTGCTTTTGATACAATGATACTTAATAATGTTAATCTTTTCACACTCATACATCTGTTCTCAGTTTTTTTCTTAATGTTTCCAAAACTTTGTCATGCATTTCTCTAGTGAGGCGGAATCACAGTTTTGTGTTTAACTATTTTGTAACATGCTGTAGGTTGTATTACTACCAAGGAACTTGGGACTGTAATGCGGTCACTTGGGCAAAACCCAACTGAGGCAGAGCTGCAGGATATGATAAATGAGGTTGATGCTGATGGCAATGGAACCATTGATTTCCCAGAGTTTCTCAACCTGATGGCTCGCAAGATGAAAGACACTGACTCGGAGGAGGAGCTTAAGGAAGCTTTCCGTGTGTTTGACAAGGACCAGAATGGTTTTATCTCTGCAGCTGAGCTTCGCCACGTCATGACAAATCTTGGCGAGAAGCTGACAGATGAGGAGGTTGATGAGATGATTCGCGAGGCTGACGTTGACGGTGATGGGCAGATCAACTATGAGGAGTTTGTCAAAGTGATGATGGCCAAGTGAGGACCAACCAACCATAACCAAAATTTGAAAAGCATATAAAGAGAAGAGGGACAGGGCAGATAAGTTTTGATGAGAATTCTATTTCCATTAGGTCATCTTGAGTTGGGGTTATTAGCTTTTGTTAGTTGAGTGTCTATTTTCTTGTTTGCTTTAATTGGTACTACTGTTCCTTAGTATCTTACTTGTTTGCTCTGCCCCTTGTTTTAGTAGCTTGGGTTAGCTGTGTCTTACCATGCTTTGCTACTCCACTTTTCATCTTTTTTGGTTATTATTATGAACCTAGAACAATTGGATGCGATTTGTGTTTTTTTACATGTGGGTGGCTAATGCTGTTAATATTTATATCCTCTGCCATGTGATTGATTGTTTCGATCATAATTTTCAATTTAATGCAACATGCAATCTGCTTGAGTTTAACTCGAAGAATTAGTTATGCGCTACACTTTTATAAAAATACAGATATTTGTTTATCAGTGGGGAGTGTGTGGTTAGTTTATCAGTAGTGAGTGTGTGGTTATCCGTTTGGAATCCATGTTCAAACTTAATGCAAAAGCAACTATTAGTTGTATTGAAAATCCATGTCTGGTGATGCCTCACGCGTTTCCAAACACGGTATAAAGTGTGCTTGGAAACACGTCATACACGGTTAGATGTAGATTTTTAATGCAATCAGTTGTTTTTGCATTGAATTTGAGGTGATTTTGCACCAAATATAGATTTTGGATGGTAAATCAAAATTAATTTTGACCAAAATCAATTTCATTTAAAACTTAATTTTGTAAACTCGTCCAAACACAAACTTAATGGCCTTGCCCCTCCATTTCCTTCTCCGAGCGTGAAGTTAGGGATGCGGTTACATATTATTTATTGTCCAATACTTCAGCAAAAGCTATGATTTTTATAAAGCAACTTAGATTATGATTAGCACAGTTTTTTTTTTTTTTTCCTTAAATTCAAGTTTTATTGGGGTAAAAGTTATTTGACACTCAGATTTTATTTTTTAAGTTTAAAAGATGACAAGAGAGAGAGGAGAGGAGGGAGGTACTGATAGTGGGAGAGCATGGAGGAAGGGGAAGTTCCTTTTCTGGAAGTTCTTTCATTTAGATTTTTTGAAAAAGAAAATATATTTCTCTTTTGATATAAATTAAGGGGACTAATTTTAGTAATTTATCAAGTGTTTTTCGCAAAATGTGTTTCATATCTACGGTACCACTTTAAACATCTTCGGGATGATACGGACTGATGCGGTGAATGTGAAGCTCTTCTTTTACTGGCAATGTTCAGTGAACCTTGATATCATAACTGATTGACGGTTCTTATATTTTTCAACTATTTTTTATAAAATTCAACCAGCCCTGCTATATAGAAAGTTATTGTATTCAAATATTGTTGGTCTTGAAATTTGTATAAAAAAAACGTTTTGGTGAATTAAAAGATAATGATTATGAAGTATTATTGATTTATATTTGTGCAATTTTCCTCTACAGTAAGTTTAAGAGGATTGGTTTACACTTTAGTAGTTGGATTAAAAATTCAATAACCTAGTAGTTTGTTTCAGATGAACCTGTATGTTATCAAAATTCTAACCATTGATATTTATCAATAATTAAAAACTATTTTATTATCTAAAATGCCAATAAAACCTCTATTATTAGCTGTTGATATTTACCGTTTTGTGTTTGTCGGCTGAGTCATGAGCAATCAAATTGAAGTAAACGGTTCAACACAAATTCCACTTGAAATATTCTGCGATGCTTCCAATCCCTTTTATACTTTAACAGTTTGAAATTTGAACACTCACTAGAAGCGTAAGTTATGGAGTTAGTTAAGTTGTTATTTGTTTAAATTAAAAAATCTCTATGATAAAATAATGGTAAGGGAATGTTGTGTGGGTACTTGTTATGTGAATATGGTCGGGATTCGCTTGTGCCTTTTCATCGTGCGCTCTCTTTGAATCACTTCACGCTTGAGAATGGTACATAATTTTTGTCGTTACTTAACCTAAAAAGCATTAGTAGGAGACAGAACAAACATGGCCTGTTTGGACTTGAATATGGTCGGGATGGATCATGGTCTTTCGGTTACGTATTGTATTGGCCTCCTCGAATAAAGCTGCCAACACGGGTTTAAAGCACTTGGGTCCTCAAAAGTGGTCAAAATAACTATTCCAAAAGAAAATAACATCTAAAAACAAAACTCCCTCACAAAATCCAACAAGAACCACTGAAATTGAGATTCAACATTGTTAACGAAAATAACATAGGTGCGAGGGGACCACTTAAAGTGTTCGGCCAAATTTTTGTTGAGAATTAATTATTAATAAAATTGCTGGATATTTCACATGTCATGATAATCTTTAAAAAAACAAAAAATAAAAAAAGAAAACTAAAGAACGAGAGTAAAGTGGATAGCATCTTGTATGATTTTTTTTTTCCATGTGAGGAAGCAAAAGTTGTTGGCATCTTCTCAGAATTGCAAACCATAGAGCATCTATGTGTTATTATTGATATGCTTTCGAATCCGAACTTGGTTTATAGCATTGACCAATAAATATGCGAATCCTATATATCTGACCCAATTTGATTTTTTTTTTAGAAGATAATATTTATGCTATGATAGATAATAGAATAACTGATTCAGATCAGGTTAAAACCATTCAACTTGACCTGATTGGAATCCTTTTTTTCCTTCATTTTTTTAATTCTTATTTTTAAGTGAGTTTTGAAAAGTTAAAAACATTTTTATGCAACTATGACTTGACGTAAACTAACTTGGATCTGATCGGGTTAATTTGACAATTTTCTTTAGTACCAGCTTGATTCTATATAATTAATTTGAATAAAAAAAATTCTTAAATACCACACAGTTTGACCTACATATGACTAGCCAGCAAGTTGAATGCAAAATGGAGGAAGTCAGAGAGTTTGAGAATTGAGATTCATCATTTATATTATGCATGATGCATTTCTTCTTGTCATGAGTGTGATAGCTTTAGTAACTTGTGCACTTCTTATTCAAAGTATATTTTGTTGTCAACAGAAGGAAGAAGAAGAAGACAATTAAAGATGTTGTGAGAGGTAAACTCAGCAGCCACTCCGATGTTAGAGGAGCTTCCAGAAGGTATAAGAGAGGTCATTCCCTCACCAAATATGGATGTTTCATTCTCTAAATGAAACTAAACTACCGTCATATCTATCTATTTATATGTATAAGACCAAGTGTAAGTTAATAAAATAAGAGTGAGTGTACAATAAATGAAGTGAATAAATTAATGGTTGAAAATAAATATGTAGAATATAATGAGAATATAGTTAATGTGTTATGAATAATATTAGTTTAAATTATTGTACGATATTATCTAGTTCTAGCAAATCAAGTTAAATAGTTAATTTTTTTTAAAGAAAAATTAAGTTTCAGAATAACAACACCCTAACTATAATTAGTTCTCACTACAAAAATGCTAGATCCACTATTCAATGTTTAGAAATACATAATCTTACACCTTATAACAATGTGAAGAATAATATATATATATAAAGGAGTAAGAGAAGTATTTATGAGAAGTAAGAAATGTAAATCTAGATCATATAATTATAAATATAAGGTTAATATTGAATAAAAAAATTATATGACATTTTAAAATGGCCATGTTGAGCATTAAATAATATTTAGCTCCTAATTTTTTTATATCATTGTAGGATTAAAATTTACTTCTTACTCTTTCGTTATAAGTATTATCTATACATGCTATGCTTTGTAAACTCTTATTTTTTAACTTTGGCATTGACATGGTGTAGCTTCTCGCCTAAAAACATTATTACACGGGCATTATCAATTTAAAGGGATGCACAGTGCCATAAATAAATTCTTCACATCACATGAGAATTTTCTGTTGTAAAGAAAATTAATTTGGACCAAAAAGCTAAAATGATAGTTTAGGTAAGCTTTGGTACATTATCTGATTGCTTCGTTACCTCCTCCATGAGTTGTGGCCCATTGGGCTGCTTTTTATAATGTAGTAGTTTCTATAATATAGTAAAAAGTATAAATTTTCTTTTATAAGACTTTTAGTTAAGTTGTTTGATCTATTTTTAGTTTAAAATGTTTACATTAAACATTATATATCACCTATATGATATGCACACTCGTAAGTAATTTTTCATTGTCAATGAATCTTATAATTCATTTCGAATTATGATTCATGATTAAAAAAATTAGTTTGATGATTCATGATTTGACAATCTTGCATGATAGTTAACAATCTTATTAATTGGGTTTCAGAGTTTCAAAATCTATTAAGACATTACATATCTTGCATCGTTGTTTCTTATAAGTTTAAATGAGTGCAAAAGAGAGGTCCTGACGTCTGATCAATTCATCATTGTTTCCTACCAGAAAGTAAGAAATAACCTTCAACTTTGTTCTTAAGCTAACTCTTGGTGATTGCAAGCTTTTAGCACAAAATATGAGAAATATATGCTGTCTAGGTCAAAGTCCTACATTTCTTGATTTTACTTTTATTTAAGCCTTTTATAAACTTTGTTTTGAACACGCAAGAAATTTAGTACAAACATAGGATCATGTATACAAAATTAGGTTTAGTAGGTCTATTGTAGTGTACAAAATTTTCAATTTGTCCCCAATGTGAAAATCGTTTGGAAAATTTTACCCACAGTTTTATTTTATTTTACTGTCAAATTTATTTGATAAACTCTTTTCTTTTACTTAGTATTTTCATTATTAGTTTTCCTATTTTATATATATAAAAATATTTTTAATGATTTTTTTTCTATTTATCTTTGATATATTAAGAAAGATTAAACAATCTATATATATTGATGTAGAACATTTTTACATTATTATCAAATCACAATTTATCATGAATGATGTTAAAGGTTGGGAAACTTCACTCTATCCTAAGTAAAGAATCACATAAAAGGATAAACATGAAAATAATCCAGTACTACCAACGTCTAGGTAAGCTTAGACATACAGGATATAGTATATATATGAAGGCTAGGTCCATAACATTCTAATATAAGAGTGACACCAAGATATGATTAACATTTAACATTAGATAACAAGAAGCAACTTAAATGGTCATACAGAACAATAATAGAACGCTACGGTATCCAACTAGAACTGTAACCGGTAATTCAACTAAATAATCAAAATCAACAAACAAGGAAAGCATAAGATTCATGGGATAAAGCATTAAATTGTCTTGAGAACGAAATCAAAGAGTTACAAAAAAAAAAAAAAATCAAATTCATGCCATCTTACAAAATCTTTGGAGCAACAAATGCGACACAAAGCAAATTAGAGATGATAAAACAAGACAAGATGTTAAAAGGAGCCAACTCACCCTATCATTAACCCACAAAAACAAGATTGAAGTAAGGTGGTACACTTTCGAAATATGAACTAAAAAAATATAGTGTACCAAAAATTTTAAAAAAGGAAAAAAAAATATAAAACTTAAATTATTAGATCCTAAACCCAACGCTCTTTGGTACCAAAATAAAATAAAAATTCAAGCATGCCCTTCCCCACAAAAATGAAATAAAAATAAGCATGCTCTTCCCAAAATCACACAATGCTTCTTCACCATGGCGTTGCCACCAATGGCTAGAGCATAATCCACCCTTCCAAGCCCTCTCGCAAATTCACTAATCTCATCCAATTCCCTTCACATTCCTCACTTCCTCGACAAACTTCTCAAACTCTTCCTTTGACTTTGATGATCACTTTTATACCTCTCCAATTCTCACTCAAATAAAATTTTTAAAAATTATAAAAACTAAAAAAGTTATTAAAAAATATCTTCTAACTTAAAATATTAGATCTTAAATTCAACGTATCTTTTACACCAAAATGAAACAAAAATTCAAAATCTTATACTATTCTTTTATTTTTACCTAAATAAAAAAATATTGACTTGATGACTCATCTCACCTCGCTAAAAATCCTTTTTAGTCTGCCAAAGTGGATTGACGAATTGATATTGTTGTGCTAACTTGCCTAGATAAGAAAATGAAGTTATATCTTTGAATAAAAGTATATTCACATTCTTAAACTAATTTTCTAAGTAACACACTTAAGATTAAGAAATGATAATAAACATGTGCACTAGTATCTAACTTTTCTAAAGATAAAAAAAAATGAATAACATGTATGCACATGCATAACACACACAAATAGAAAAATAAATTTTTAAAAATTAAAAATAAATAACACACACGCACACACACACACATATATATATATATATATATATATATAGAGAGAGAAAGTGAAACTCTATTGAAATGAAATAGGAGTAAAATAACAAAATATCTTCCTTGATAATCAATATTTGTACATTCTTGTATCTTTACCTTTTTTTATAATAAGGCTAATGAATGAATATTAAACAAATATTATTTATGATTTTTTAGAAAATAAGAAAATTTATATTTTTCAAAAATATTCCAAAATAATAAAATCAGAAATGATTTATGTAAACTATTTTTTAAAAGTTTTTCTATGATAAATAGTCTCTCTAAAAATAACATTATTTATTAATATTTATATTATATATTAAGCTAACTTCTCTAAAGATTAAAAAATAAATATATTTAATAAGATTTAAATATGTTATTAGTCTCTTAAATTTTGATCAAGTTTTTTTTAGTTTCCCAAATTTAAAAATGATTTTTTTAGTCATTCTAATTTAGAAATAGCTAGTTTTAGTCCTCAAAGTTGATACTATTAGAAAATTTGTTGACATGGAAAACAATGTATTTTTTGGTAGTTTTAAAAATATGATTTATGGTGGGTTTTAAGCCCCAAAATATAAATTTATAATATAATTTTAAATACATTTTGTGACAATTTTAAATTATCAAAATCAAAATAAGAAACCCTTTCCTCCTTGAATCTATCCCCTACCCTCCTCCTCCTTTCCACCACCAAACATGTCCTTTTTAGAAGTAACTTAATGAACCTTTCTGTTAGATATCTCACATAAACTAATGAGATAACCTGAATAGAGTATACAAATGGGGAAATCCTCACCTTATAAGCTAGTTTTATAGGGTTGAGTTAGGCTTAAACTCATATCCTTAAGATGGTATCAAAGCTTATCATAAATCCATTAATGGGCCACTCGTGGACATTGAGGACCTACGAGGGTCAAAGGTGACAGGTTCTTTGACCTCACACCACACATCCTCAATATCCACGGCAGTGTGTAGCTTTTGCTTTGAGATGCTCTTGCACACCAACAATTAATAAATGTTGTGTTGCACATTGATAAGCTTGATTTTAGTCGTCAAGTCAACTATCAAAATAACTAGATTTCCTATGGTTTAGGTAGCATAGGGGCAACCTAGGTCAAATCTCTCAAGGACACGTGATTCTTATGAGACCTAGTGTAAAAGGCTGAAAACATGTAGAGTCGAGAGTGCATAATGTAGACTTAGGAAGTGAAAGTAAAAACAAGGGGGTTTGTAGGATTGCAAAGTATATATATAAAGTAAACTACGAGCTACAAAATTAAAGATAACAAACAATGAACAAAACATATATTTATCATACCACTTCCTAAGTTATTAAGTAAATGGTTCTGGTTCCGATTCCTATTAATGCATGCAATTCCACACCAACCTATGTCTTAAGATGATTGCCTAACATTCGTCTGGTTCCTACTAAGGGCTTACACGATCGCGCCCTCGAGTTAGCATGGATTACGCCCATTGTTGATGTAGGTTTCCTATCGATTACCTAAACACACAACAGGTTGCCATTCTTACTTAGAATTATACTCCAAATCAACCTTAGATTCTTACGACAATCGCCGAACGTTTGTCCATTGCCATACCGAGGATTTACACAATCGCTACCTCATCAGTTGGCAGGGAGTATGTACTTGGTTGATTTTAGGTTCTCTACCTAATCAGATTATTAAACCAGTTCCAATTGGCCCTAGTCTAATGTGATCTACCCCTAACAATGTGCAATCGCAGCAAAGTTAAAAGCAGATTAGAGTGCAGGAAGTATAATCAAGAGATAGAATTGCAAACCAGTCATAATATTGAAAATAGAATTGAATACAAAGGTGGGAATTCAGTGTTCTCTAGAGAGTCCGCCTTCCACGACGATCGCCTTGGAAGGACGGTAGTGGTGCACCAGTGATGGCCAGACGTTGAGGTTTCCGTCTACTAGAGTGCGTCGGCTATACCGAGTGATCACCTCCGACAGCTTCCAGCTTCCAAAATCTTGATCCTGTACCTCCTCGATCGAGAGAGACACCGTACTAAAGCTTCGTGTACCACCGTGCTAGCTTGGAATGTTTGTAGTTGTTGACGACGCTAGGTCTAGAAGTCCACTGTTTTTCCACACCGAAGACGTGGCTTGGTGTGCTCTATTTATACACAAGCTGGCTAAATCCAAATCTAATCCCACAGAATCCGTGATTCCTTGATTCTTGCAGATTTCTTGCTCAGTTACTTGAATTACATATTTCCTGATCCTAACTGATTACAAATTTGAATTATTGATCACAGATTTTTCAATCTTAGGAGATTACAGATTTCTCAATCCCAAGAGATTACAAATTTCTCAATCCTAAGAGATTACAAATTCCTTGATTCTAGCATAATCATATCTACATTACAGATTCCTTAATTCTAGGAGAATCAAATCTGCATTACAGATTCTTTAATTTTAGCATAATTATATCTGCATTACAGATTCCTTAATTCTAGGAGAATCAAATCTGCATTATAGATTCCTTAATTTTAGCATAATCATATCTGCATTACAGATTCCTTAATTTTAGGAGAATCAAATCTGCATTACAAATTCCTTAAATTTAGCATAATCATACGTGTATTCTTGCTGAAGTGATTTTGGCCACTGAAGTTGGCTTGGGCCAGGATGCTCCTTTTGGGCCAAGATGCTCTCGGCTTTCAGGCCTGCAAAACAAGTCCAATCTTTTATTAGTTAAAATCCTTATTTTAGCACAAATTTATGTTTTTCCTATTTCTAGGCTCGTAATTCGAATCTTAGCTAAGATAAGACTCTTAGTCACTAAACAATCTTAATAATACCCATCTTAAGCCCTTGTGAGGTGTATAAAATATGACTCATTAGATCCCCACACTTACACTTTTTATTCAGATCAACTTTTTATTTAGATAAAGGGAAAATGACTTGAAAAGAGATTGAAATGATAAGAAAAGAAACAAAATGAAATAGAATAGGAATGAAATAAAAACAAAATAACAAGACTAAAAACAAAATCAAACAAACCGTCACCCTCCTACGGAACCCCCCCCAACACTTAAATGATGCATTGTCCTCAATGCAAAACATATGTGCGCAAGGGAAGGGGTGAAATAAGGACAACTGCTTTTAGGGTGGAAAGAATGTGCAAAATTTGATATCCAGTATTTTTGCTCCGCTCTTGTTGTCTACAGCTTGGGGGAGCTTTCTCTTCATCCATTTTGATAGTTTCAACATGATATCCTCCAGTAGCTTCTCTACAATATTGCCTATAACTCCTGCACTAGGATTAGTGGCATTGTTGCTTTTCACACACAAAGAAGATTTAGTTAATCTAGTACAAGTACACTCACAATTAACAAAATTCTTAAAATCCATATTTCCAAAAAATTCAGTGTTTAGTCAATTTAGAAAGCAAATTTACTAAGGCATGAAATGGTTGCACTATGGATGACACTGGTATTGATTCTGCTACTGGTGAGCGAAGTGAAGAAGGTTCATTCGTGGATTCGTGACTTGATTGCTGGGAGTGGATTCGGCTTTTCGAATGTAGAGTCAGACGGTCACGTGTCATCTTAGTTGTCCAGATGTAGATGCGGCTACTAGATATAGTCTCGACATCCGTCAAGTTGCTGCATTGGCTAACGAGGACATATTCAAACATTGCTTGATATCGGTTTTGGCCTTGATTACCGATAATGGACTCGGCTTCCACGTTTGAGTCAGACATAGATGGTACTTGCTTGTGGATTCTATTGTCCGAGATGGAGTCAGACGTGGCATGTGTCTCTTCATGCGAGTTGGTTTCGTCTCGTCTCGGCTTCAGTTGGCCGACACGGTTAGGATTCGATACTTGGGTTGCTGAGTCGGTCTCGGCCTTTAGCTACTTCTGACTTTGTTTGTCTGAATCAGACTCGGTATCTGTCTTATTGCTCGAGTTGCTCTCAACTCTTGTCGGGTCTCAACAGTTGGGAACTGGCTCATTCTCGGCCTGTTTACGGTTGCGGCTCTCGAAATTAGGCTTAGTGGCCTCTTGATTGTTCGACTCGGAATCGACTCCTTCTAAATTATTGGACTTGGCTATGGCTTCCTCCTGGATGTTAGAGTTGATCGTCACCGTGTCCCGTTTTCTAGAGTCGGCTAGATCCAAAATTGCAATCTTATCAGCAAGATCTAGGCCCTCAACCATGGAGTCGGCACTTTCAGTCTTATTAACATTGTCCGACTTATCAACCATAGAGTTAGCATCCTCGGCCCCTTCAACAAAAGCATTATCAGCATTAGCATATCTGGGATCGACCATCTTGGCATCAGCACACATGGGATTGGTAATGTCAACATCAGCACATACGGGATCAGCTATCTTGACCCTAGTATTGGTCTGAAATCTCATATAATGTCATCTTAGTAAGATCAGTAACATCAATCATAAAATTTGCAATCTTAACCACATCATCCAGATCAAAAATAGTTGGCACGCAGTCATCAATCTCAACCATCTTAGTAGAGTTGGTAGCAGCAAGAATGGAGTTGGCAACACTACTGGAGTCGGCAAAGCCCAGTACAGTGGTTGAATTCTCTGAATTCGGATTTCCAAAAAATCCATATTGCACTTTTAGTGATTGTTGTTGCGGAAGCTCCATCTCACTCCTCATGGTTATGTCACTTATATTCTCTTGTGGACTGAGAATGGCTTGGGAAGGAACCTGTCCAGAATCTTCGAATTGCAGCTGATTTATTGTGGTGGCCAGTTGACCAATCTGTGCTGTTAACTCTTGCCTTATGGCAATTATATTTTGTAGAAGCTGTTTGTTGTTTTGTTGAAACTGTTGCATCAGATCTTCCAGAGAAGGTGAACTGCTAAGTTGCTGCACTGGTTGTTGTGTGGCAGACACATTCTTTTGGAATTGAACGTTATTCATGGCCAATCGCTTCATTAAATCCTCTAAGGAATTTTCTTGTACCGGTTGTGGTCTGAATGGAGGTGGTGGTTCTTGCAAAATGGGACAATCATTGAATGAATGTCCTATAGAACCACACATGCCACATCCATCTATGTATCCTTCAAATCTCTGATTGTCAGCAACAACAATCTCATTCCTTCCTCTGGATGTCGTGGATCCCCCATTGCCAAAATGGTGAGTGTTGCCTGCAAAATCATAAAACTCAGGCAACACAGTTGTTAGCTCAGATGGATAATTCTCATATGAATAATTCTCATATGACCAGGCTCCATCCCATTCGGGATATTGAGGATACCATGGTTGATACATCACAACAACAATGTATAGCTTATGCTCTTCTCCATTGGACCCAGGAGCAGAATGATCAAGATCAGAAGAATTGGGAACAATACTAGTATCAGAGTGCATAAGTGTTATTGACCAAATAAAGGAAAACAAAAGAGAAACAAGAAGCTAATCAACTAAAGAGAGAAAAAAAATAACCGAAGTGAAATAGAATTTTTTTTTTTTTTTGCAGAAAAATAAAAGTTAGAGTCAATTATGCAAGATAAGTTAATGTCAGTTATACAAAGAAGTCCAATGTTAGTTATGCAAGACAGAAAATTAGTTATGCAGACAAGATAAAATCAGTTATATAGAGGTTCAATGAAAATAAAACAAAAACAGACTCGGTAAAAAAAAATAAATACAGACTCAACAAACTCGACAGACTTTATGACTTTATGACTCAAACGACAGACATAGCATTCCACAGACTCAGGATTATGCTTAAACTCATTTTTGGCACACAAAGACACAAGAGAACTTGTCTCCCCAGCAACAGCGCCAATTTGATAAGTAGGGTTTTAGTTGTCTTACACGCCTCAAATAAATACTAAAGCTAACTATAGTATAGCTAACCCTAGGTCGATTCTCTCAAGGACACAATGTGTTAAATTGTGACTAAGTGTAGAAATCAGAGTTTTATGTAGAAATGTCAAGTGTAGAATGTCAACTCGCTCTCGGCAAAGACTGATCCGATTTGGTCTCGACAGAGACGAATCTGACACGGTCTCGGCTAAGGGTAGACTCAGACGCAACAGAGTCAAACTGACTCGGTTTCGGATGGACGCGACGGAGTCAGACTGACTCGATCTCAGACTCTGCAAAAGTAGTAAATAGGAGGGGTTTTGTGTTTAAATGTAGAAAAGTAAACTAAGTACTGAAAGTAAACTAAACTATGCTAAACTAATCTATACTAACTACTATACCAATTCGGAAATCAACACACAACAGGTTGCCATTCTTACTTAGAATTATACTCCAAATCAAAATTAGATTCTTACGACAATCGCCGAACGTTTGTCCATTACCATACCGAGGATTTACACAATCGCTACCTCATCAGTTGGCAGGGAGTATGTACTTGGTTGATTTTAGGTTCTCTACCTAATCAGATTATTAAATTAGTTCCAATCGGCCCTAGTCTAACGTGATCTACCCCTAACAATGTGCAATCACAGCAAAGTTAAAAGCAGATTAGAGCGTAGGAAGTATAATCAAGAGATAGAATTGCAAACCAGTCATAATATTGAAAATAGAATTGAATACAAAGGTGGGAATTCAGTGTTCTCTAGAGAGTCTGCCTTCCACGACGATTGCCTTGGAAGGACGGCAATGGTGCACCAATGATGGCCAGATGTTGAGGTTTCCGTCCACCGGAGTGTGTCGGCTATATCGAGCGATCACCTCCGACAGCTTCCAGCTTCCTAAATCCTGGTTCTGTACCTTCTCGATCGAGAGAGACACCGTACTGAAACTTCGTGTACCACCGTGCTAGCTTGGAATGTCTACAGTTGTTGACGGTGCTAGGTCTAGAATTCCACTATTTTTCCATACCAAAGGCGTGACCTGGTGTGCTCTATTTATACACAAGCTGGCTAAATCCAAATCTAATCCCACAGAATCGTTGATTCCTTGATTCCCGCAGATTTCTTGCTCAGTTACCTGAATTACATATTTCCTAATCCTAACAGATTACAAATTTGAATTATTGATCACATATTTCTCAATCTTAAGAGATTACAAATTTCTCAATCCTAGGAGATTACAAATTTCTTAATCCTAGGAGATTACAAATTTCTTGATTCTAGCATAATCATATCTACATTACAGATTCCTTAATTCTAGGAGAATCAAATCTACATTTCAAATTCCTTAATTTTAGCATAATTATATCTGCATTACAGATTCCTTAATTCTAAGAGAATCAAATCTGCATTACAAATTCCTTAATTTTAGCATAATCATATCTGCATTATAGATTCCTTAATTCTAGGAGAATCAAATCTGCATTACAGATTCCTTAATTTTAGCATAATCATATCTGCATTCTTGTTGGAGTGATTTTGGCCACTGAAGTTGGCTTGGGCTGGGATGCTCCTTTTGGGCCGAGATGATCTCAGCTTTCAGGCCTGCAAAACAAGTCCAATCTTTTATTAGTTAAAATCCTTATTTTAGCACAAATTTATGTTTTTCCTATTTCTAGGCCTGTAATTCGAATCTTAGCTAAGACATGACTCTTAATCACTAAACAATCTTAATAATACCCATCTTAAGCCCTTGTGAGGTGTATAAAATATGACTTATTAGTCCTTAGTAGCGGCGCAAGTTTGATAATTCTATCGAAACATTATTAAGATCACTAGATTTTCCTTAATTTTTGTAATATAGGGACTAACCTAGATCGATTCTCATAAGGACACAACGATATTATGCCTAATCTTCTTAATCAGAAACCAAAATGAATGTCAAAAATGGGGGTTTGGGTGAAATAGAATTATGCAAAACAGGTAATTTATGTAGAATAGAGTTTATGAAAAATAGAATTGATCTAAAACAAATTGTGTAACATCAATCCAAGGATTCAATCATGTAATCAGTTATCATGGTTCTAAGAAGGATGCAATTTCATATCAATCTAAGTTTGTTTAGATAATCATCTAACATTTTCCATGCATATTGAGATCATAATCGCAATCCCTAATTAACATGGATTTAGGATCATAACTGGTTGATTTTAGGTTATCAATTGATTACCTAATAGAATACAACCCAAAAACTCAAGCGAGATTACAATCATGAAAACAAATTAAGAATTGGAAAGACAAATAGTAGAATTTGCATAAGGAAGATAAAAAATCAAGAACTCAAATACAATCCAAAAACTCAAGTGAGATCACAATCATGAAAATGGATTAGAGAAGAGAGCAAAACTTCCAATGAAAGAAAACCCCTCAACTCCCCTAACCATTTCTATTAACTCCTTAACTTCCTAGCTACCTACCTAACAATTACATGCTCAAAAGTGCCAAGAAAAATGGGCTTGGATATAAGAATTAGAAGCTCAAAAAGCCCCCAACCAAGGCCTCACAATCTGGGCCAAAGTATACAAGGAAAAGTCCAACCATAGTGTTGTAGAGGTAGTAACTTCACATACATATTTGACACTACAAATGATTGAACTAGGTTGAGTCGTAAAGAGGGAAGTTTTAGATATTTGTCTTAGCTTTCTAGGGCTACCAAGATTGTTCAATTTGAAGGTATGTAGCTCCAGATATAAGTTCGAAACTAAGCAAAGATTAACAACCTCAATGATGTTAAATATGTCCAGTATAAGTCACTATTAACCTTCGTTGTGCTTTGTTGATTCCAACGACCCCTCTGTCGCACTTCTCTAATTATTCTAACTTTGATAATTTCTCTATCATGCTCTTCTTTCAACAATGCTTTCGCTATGCTTCTCTAACTTTGACAATGCCCCTATTCTGCTCTTATAACTCCAATGATGCCTCTTTTGTGCTCCTTTAACTTTGGTGATGCTTCCATCGTGCTTCCATTACTCTAGCGATCTATCTACCTTGCTTCCATGACATTGGCAATCCCTTGGCCATGCTCCTCTAACTTTGACGATGCCTCTGTCGTGCTCCTCTAACTCTAGCGATGCCTTTGTCACACTCTTCTAACTCTAGTGACCTCTTCACCATGCTTTAGCGACTATGGCAAACATTTCACCATACTTCCATGACTCTAGCAATCCCTCTGTCGTGCTTCTGTGACATTGGCAACCCCTTCATTATTCTCCCTTGCCTTTGATGATCTTTTTTCTAGGCTATCCTTTTTTGGGGACTCTTTTGTCATGTTTTCCTAACTCTAAGGACCCCTCCATCGTGCTCCTCTATCTTTGATGATCTCTCTATCATGCTCACCTTCTCTAGTTACTATATTTGTAACAAGCTTGGTTCATATAACATATATGCTTCAACTTGAGGGGAGTGTTAAATATATGTATTTATTATATGTAAACATAGAAATATAGCAATATTCCATAACTAGAAATTAGGAATTTATATGTATCTTAATTATAAATGAATCTTCTCATATTTCTCTATTTACATATAATAAATGCATATCTTTAACATCTTCAAATCATTTTCTCTATCATAGCCAATACCTTATTTGTTATTGGGATGCCTTTTATCCTTTAAAATCCTTTTCAGGTTTTCTATCCCATTGACAAATTTAGCTAGACTTTATCTAAGGTCAATCACTTCCTCTTGAAGAAGTTCAATTTCTTGTGATGAAACCTAGTGGGAGCTCTCTGTGGGTTTACTTACTGAGCGAGGTCAGGTCCTCACTGAGCAAATTAGGATGTATGAGAGGTACCTTTTATTGGAGGGTAGGATTCGTTGGGCGAGCAAACCCCCTTACTGAGTGAAATCTCCTAGTAGTTAGAAAACAACTTAATTTGTGAAAATTGAATAAATGAATGATTTATGAAACACAAACCTTATACTTATGTTGGAAAAGATTAATTATGGGTAAGATGGGTGTAAAAGAATAAAGTGAAAAAATATTCACATTGAGTTTAATAAAATATGGAATGTTTTTATCTTTAAGGGATAAAACACTTGTTGATGAGCTAAAGTAATAACTTTGCTCTTGGGGAATGATTGATGAACCATTCTTATTGTTATGATTCCAATTTGTCTCAAGGATCCATGTCGAGATCGCGGGTGTGTGTTGCTAGTACTCAGACACTTAAGAAAAATTGGAAGTGGTAAGAGGATCATGATTGTTGTTGTTATTGAGATCCGAGTGGATGCTACTAATGAGTAGGCATGTGTTGCACCCCAAAACTGTCCGGGACTGAGTCTTCCCGGGACCCACCTTGGCCCACCTATAAAAGAAGATCATGGAAGGTAGTTCCAACAAACTAGGCACCTACCAAGAGAGAATCAGGAGAGAATCATGGGGGAAGAGTAAGGGATAAGATATGGATATTAGATCCTAAAATTAAGGAGAGAATTGTGGGATATGAAGGCAACTACCAGCCCAATCCGAAGCCTATAAAAAGCCTCAAAATGAAGAGTTAGAAAAAAAAAATTTCCAAGGAGAAACTCTGAAAAAAAAAGAGAAGGAGAAACTCTGGAAAAAGAAAAAGGAGGTGGAAAGAACTGAAAGACAGAGAGACGAAAAGGAGAAAATTGACGACCGTACAGAGTAAACGAGGGAGAAACCCTAGGTCCAAATTCAGGAGCCAGCGGAAGTATTGGACGGAAGGACGAAAAGGCTCCCCTGCTCTAAACTTCAGGTTAGTACACATATTTCCAAGAATTGTCACGAAAGCATCTATTCTAAATACTAGGTTAGTATCACGTGTCCATAGAAAATTTTCTGAGTCTAGGAACCCCTTCCTCTCAGAATGAAACTAAGATTGAGTATCATGCCTCCCTTGAATGCCCCTCTTGAGATGAATCCATCTCGACCTCACTAAGGCCGACTCCATCTCGGCCCAATGTGACAAGTCTCCCAGTTCAAACCTACCCCTCCCATAACCGAGTCCGTCTCGGTCTCAAATAAGGCTGAGCCGACACGTGTCGGCTCTGCTTTCACCCGAACCCTCACCAGGCCAGAACTACGTTGACTTTGACTCCTCTAAAGTCGAGGTACGTAGGCATAGGAGGCACACTCCTATCAAGTCTTAAACCCCAAAACCCTAGAACACCTTACCTGAACCTCCTCCCTCCCAAGACCTATGCCAGAAACACGACCCAAACACAAGCACAGTCCCTATTCCCATATAGCTAGCTAAGGGTAACTATCAAGTGATAGGCATGCTCTGGCACCCTACGCCCCTAGCGTGTAACCAACTCCTGAACCCACATTTATGATTCCAGACCGGCCTTTCCATTAGGTTTCCTGGCGTTCCCTAAACCAAAACGCCGGTGGCGACTCCTTTGTGGCCAACTCGGTCTCGGCCCACCTAACTTAACATCACAATTTAGGTTGTGACAGCATGTAAGTCAAGAACCATCATGAGTTGCAGGTTCACTACTAGAGTTGGATTAGGAAAGGTGGGGTTGTGTAGCCTTGAGAATAGGTGCATAAGCAATCCCCTACAAATGAGTGTAGTCTTTGCAAGGACTATAGATCGTGAAAAGCCACTACCCATATACAACCTATCTCGACCCGAATGCTTCTCAATTCGCATGATCACATTCTCTTTCCCCAATACCAAGAATGAAGGTATGTTAAGGAATTAATAGAAGTGATCGCTTGACCTATAAATCTCCACAAGGTAGTTGTATAATTGTGTGCATGTTGTTGAATAAATTGTTAGTAATGGTTGTGTGAGTTAGAGCTCTTTGATAATTTGTGAAATTTATAACTGTTGTGACTATGTATGTTGTTCTTGTTTTCTTTTTAGACTTAAGGTCTTTTCTATAGTAACTTACCCTCATGTCTATATATTGTATGTGTGTGTGTGATTGTAATGATCGTGACTAGATGTTCATGGAAGCAGATACTAAGGCTACCCTGGGGGCAGATACTAAGGCTACCCTGGGAGAGAGGTTTCCAAGCATTTTGTTGATCAAGGTCCACCTAGGACCCTTTTGCATCCAGTTCCAAGACACCATAGTGGGTGTAGAAGGAGCATGGAGGATCAATCATAACATTTAGTGGGTTTCATGCCGAGGAAAGGTGAGCATGGAGCACGTTAGAGTAGGAGTCTAGGAATTCTTCGTCACCTTCTACACCGACATAGAAATGTTTTTGCCTATCTTCCTATGTGGACCTAGCCCACGAGGATGATGAAATCGAAGTTGGTTGAAAACCGATACTAGAACTGTGATGCTTTGGGCCCCATGTCGTTTTTGAAGGATTAGGAGAGATGTTACAACTTATACATCAACACCGTCATCACCTTAATAATATATTTGTAGTTTTCTTTTGTAGAAACCAACTTAGATTGTACAGGGTGTTTTGTATATTTCCTTTCCCTTTTTAATGTTATATTTTTTTTTTCTTATGGACATCTATTTAGCCCTCAACTTCACTTTATTATTTGGTGATATAAGTGTTATAAGACATAGACTGCACTTTTTATCATTATACATATTTTATGTCTTTATTTTATGATGCAAGTTCTTATTTAATTGTTGAGTAACATACACGGACGTTTATTGTATAATATATTTTTTTTGAGAAAAGAAGTTAACTATCATATTTAAAATTAAATTAATTAAAAATCTTATTAAAATTAATCTTTGTTTATAATGGTTCAGTTGTAGTGAACTTTAAGTTGATATAGTTACGGTCGAGCCCGTGGCCCTCCAGGCATCGATCCTCGATGTTCTCCTTCGACACGCTGGCTAGCACTGTGATTGACACCTTCTGCTTGTCGCCGCCGCCGTGCTTACTGTAGTGGACGTTGGAGAAGCTCGATTTCACGTCCTCGCGGGATGCACAATCGCTTTTTTAGATATTAAAAAAAAATAATACACTTTTTGATGTGTGCTCGGACACATTAAAACTAAGCATAATGTAAAGTATGAGGTTAAAAAATCCATGAAATCAACAACCAAAACTTAAAGTGTTCTTCGTTTGAGTTCTTCTTTCCGAATTTTGTTCATAAGTATAATTTTAATCCAAATTAGCCCCCACCATAAATTTAATAAGTTGTATCCACATAGGTCTGACACCATGAACTATGCAAACATAATTCGGGAAATAGTCTCAAGTCTCAACTCACGATATCCAATATAATACTCGTCATAAACTAGGGGTCTCGCGTTACTTGACCTCATATATTATGTCTATACAAGCTGCATTATTTCTTTGTTGTGGGAAATGATATTCTTTCATTTAGGAACTACGAGCACCCAACTCTTAACTAAAGATTTGATTTTAGGCGATTTTAATTTTATAAAATTTACTTTAGTTAATTAAAATCGAGTTTGAAGTTAAGTAATCTATGTATGAAATATTTGTATTTTAAAAGTAAGTTAATTATAAAATTTTTAAGATAAAATTATTTTATACTATCAAATGTATAACTTATTTTTTATATATATATTATTTTTAAAAAAAAAACATGAATTTAATTAGAATGTATAAATAGTATAATTTTTTTTACTTTCTTATTTAATTAGAAATAGTCACAAGTTTATTGAAATTTATAATAATTAATTTAAAAATTATTATCTAATTTTGTTCCGGTCTCAGGAATGAATATTGTTCCCTCTTCCAGAACCCGTCCCTCCTCCTTTGTTCCCTCCTCCTTATATAGCATTTTCCTTCTCTTTGTTCCACGTCATCTATCGTGGGGCCTTAGAATGTCGTTCATCCTCGGCTCTGGCTCATTGGGGAAGGCCTCTCAGTAAGGCAGGCCGATTGATGAATATGGGTTCTTACATTGAAGTTTTGTCTTTCAGTGTCGGTATGCTAACTTTTTCTGCATTGGATCGTGCGTGGCTTAACAGTCGAACTTCGACCCAGGTCGGTACAAATTTTAAAGTAATTTATATAAAAATTAATAAATTTATCATAATAAAATTTTCTTAATACTTTCTAATTAAATTTGTATTAATAATATATAATTTTTTATGAAAAATAAAATGCTCGTGTATATCTATAACTAAATATAAAAAAAATATGAGATTTTGATCTCCATATTTTGTTTTTCTATTTTACTCTTGTAACCGTCTATTTAAACCATTAATTTTTTATTATTTTATCTTTTATTTAGTTTTTGTTCACTTTCATTAGGCCTTTTCCACTTTTCAATTACATTTCACGTACCACCAACTATTATTTTATTACATAGTACCTTTTTTTCTATATATATAGACTTAAAATATTTTTATAATATTAATAAATTAAAAATTATTTTAAATATAAATTTTAAAATAATTATTATAAAATCAATAATCTGGTAGATAATTCATCATTGGATTGAAATAATGCATTTTTAACTTTTTTTTTATATTATTATCTCATTATAATAATATAAAATTTTATAATATATCTAATTATAAATTAGGATAAGATAAATTTACTGACTATAATAATAAATTTATTGGGCGGCATTAATTATTATTTGTAATGAATTCCGGTGAGACTGCATGTATTAACCTCACAAGTTAAAATTGATTGAAAGACACAAAACAAAACCCTATTTCTGTTGTTGCAGTGATCAATATGGCATGGTTGCAGAGAAGCATAAACAGAGGGGCGATTCCTAGCTCAACTTGTTTCTTCAGATTCTTCTCCAAATCGTCACCATATGTGGGTATGCCAATGCCCACGTCTTTTTCTTCTTCAAAGGGAAAATGGGTTCTCATTTTTAGTTGAGTTTGATCAGAAATTTGAAAACTTTTAAAGAATTGGGGCATGCTGTGGGTGGGTAGGCATCGTTTGGTTGTTGTAATAATTTAATAGAAAAACAGAAATCCGAGAAATAGGAAGAAAAAAAAGTTATCGTTTTTCTTTTTCTAAAAAAGAAAATTAATTGCTTGTTTTTGGAAGAAAAAGAAAGACTAAAATTAAAAATAGAGAACATAGTAAGAAGGTGAACTATTGAGTTTCATTCTCTTGTTTGTTTACCATATTTCATATCTGAAAGGGTTGGACAGAAAAAATTAGTTGATATGGTTGGTTCTGGAAATGAGTGTAAATGTAATTCCTGCATATGTTTCCTTTAATGGGAGTCCTGTATCATGATAAAAAAATTAAAAAAAAAAGAATATTCAGTACTTGTAAAGTTAAATTATTCAGGCACCTTAGATTTTAGAATAGCTTTGGATGAATGGTTGTTGAAATAACTGTTTTCATATATGGCAAAATGTTTCCTTTACTTCCCTGTCATTATACAGTGTTATCTTAGTCAAAAACTAATTAAAGTAGTTATTTTCCCCTTTGTTATATAGAATTAGATGATACTCCTTTTTTGTTGCTGCAGTGAAGGTTGGAATACCAGAATTTCTTAATGGAATAGGCAAAGGGGTTGAATCTCATGTAGCGAAACTTGAGTCTGAAATTGGTGATTTTCATAATCTTCTTGTTACTCGCACCCTCAAGCTCAAGAAGCTTGGCATTCCTTGCAAACATGTAATCTCAACATCTTTACTTTACTTTTTTTTTTTTGCATGAACATACATATGTGCAATTGATTTATATTTACAAAATAATTGTCAATTATGGTTCACTTGTGTTATGTTTGGAGATTTCATGTTTCTATCTACATAGGATTTCTGTAAGCATCTGTTGATTGTTTGCGTTGTTCAGATTTCACTGGAGTTTGTCTTGATAGAGTTTTGATATGTCGATCTCCTATTGCTATTTTTAATGTGACATTATGTTGTGGTCTTAAGAAAATGCTTATCAACCTAGAAACTGTACTCTTACTATTTTTTTTAAAACTTTAAGCATTATTATATAATTCTGTAGCTCTGCGTGCTAATGGCTATTATCATTTTCTCTTTGATAGTTTTGGTTTATTTTACCTTATATTTTCCTTTATATACCGTTAATATATGTTAGCCAGAATGTAGAACAAGCTTGTAGCCTTATAGAAAATAAAATCTCTCAGATTTACTGATACTAGGGTATCTACAATTATTGCCAAGTCTAAGCATACCTAATATAATTCAGGCCCCTAGCCATTAGGATTTGGATCTTCATTTTGACTTTTGATCTTGCATTGGTATAAAGTAGCTATCAAATGAGGGCAAAGCATGTTAGTAAGTCACGGAAAAAGTAGCATGTCTTTCAGTTGACTGTGAAGCAATGCTTAGTTTGGTTTTGTACAAAGTCAGCAAAAGTCCATGAATAGTATGCCGACTGTATATCATTAGAATAGTATGCTAGTTGAGTCCTTCCAAATTTTAGTTAGTTTGTTTAACTTTGCAAAATTAAGTTATTTTATAACACCATCAGTAGAAGGTGCTGATTTTATAACTTTGCAAAATTACCACTCTAAGTGGACTGCATTGTTTCGAATGAGTTAATGTACTAGATTGAACTAATAAAATTTGACAGAATTAATTCTAAATTTTAATAGGAAGTTTATGGACATGTTATAATTTTTATATCGCCATTAACTTGCAACAAAAAGGGCTTCAGTAGCTACAGCCTGTTAAAATATTAGATGGTTTTGTTTTGTTGTTGCTGACTTCTCAGAATCTTACGATATAATACAATTCAACTACCTACCAATTTGTACCATAAGATAAATCTTAAATGACATGAATGAATCTGCACAATTTTTTATCATCTATACAAATCATATGATTTGATGAAGCATTATTTTTTCCTATTTTACTTTTTTTCACCAATTCTCATGAAAAAATTAAAACATCGTACAAGCTTAAATTGTTAAATAAAAAGGAATTAAAGGAACACTTCAAAACTATTTGATTATTCCACTATTTTATTTGTTACTCACTCATCCAATGCATGTACTCTATTTAGCTATTTAATTGCTTTGTTCCATTCTTCTAAAATAATGGTTTCACAACCTCAAATATAATTAATAATTTTGTTCTATAAGTCTTTTGCTTAAGTTATTTTATCTATTTCTAGTTTAAATTTTACATTGAACACTATATATCATCTATATGATATATTTGAAGTAATTTTTCATTTTCTCCGAATCTTACAATTCAATACAAATTATAATTCACAATTCAAAAATTAGCTTGACGATTCAAATCCCGATTTGATAAACTTTTTGTGCATGCATGAATACAAAGTCTGTTACTGACTCCTACAATTTCTGGAAGTGAGATATGATTTCCTGTTCTGGTCATTCTTTGCAACCAGTCAGGTCTCAATTCCAAACCTATTTGATCTAGTTGATGGACAACAAAGTGCAAAGTGCATTTTTTTTCCTTCTAAATTTGAATGAATCTATCATGATGTTTCTACTGCCCTGGTATAAGATGGCATGAGGCTGATTACTCCACATGCACACTAACATTTATAATCTGCCCTGCAGAGAAAGTTGATACTCAAGCACACTCATAAGTACCAGCTAGGATTGTGGAGGCCACGTGCTGAATCCATCACATCCTGAAAGGCCTATTGGTGCGAGACAAGGCACTGGATGTTTAACTGCTCCGATATTTTTGAATGAAACTATCAATTTATTGTCTTCTGAGGCAGTTCATCTCATTCATACTCAAAGTAAGCTCAGATCATTTAAGAAAGAGTTAACTCATCTCTATGGGCAATATGCTGTTTCCTTGAGTGAGGCTCTGGTGTTTTATTTATCCATACTAACTGCAGTAAAGTTGTACTTAGTTATAAGCACTCCAAACCATTTTGTTATTGATAAACTAGTGGCTATTCCATGTAGAAGAAAATGATCTCAACATGGGTTTTGGTGAAGACGACCACATTTTGTTATAATCAATCCTTGAAGAAAATAGACTTTGTTCTTACCATTTATTGAGAGGAAAATAGACTCTTTAAAGAATTCCTTGGATTACCTCACAAAACTGTAGAAGTTAATCCTTTAAAATGATCGACAAGTTGGTTATAATCAATCCTAAAGGACGAGGAATCTCAAAAATCTTAAAATTTTTGTTCTGTCTAGCATTTAATCAATTACATAAATCTATTAACAGGTTAATATATTTTTGACATTTCCAAGAATTGAATTAGAAATCAATTTAACAGATTAAAATTTTGTTTGAATCAGTTAATTCAATAGAGTCTAAAATGTGCTCTCTGTTCTGAAATTTAATCTGTTAATTGAAATAATTAATTGATTAATACGTTTGTGGAGCTTTTAAGAACATTTAGGATAATAAAAATTGAGAATGGAATGATATACACCCATTAAGAGAGCTTTTCCTTGTGATCTTTGAGCTTCATAAAGAGATCAATCTTGTATTCTACATCTAAGAATGATGTACCCATGTACATTGTGAGAAGGGGAGATATCCTTGGTTTTATTGTCAGGAAGGGATCTCTTTAACTAAGTGGTGTCTATGATTGTTGATCTTGAGTGAGTTGTTCAAAACATTCTAATATGCAAAGAGAAATTTCAAGCTATGCTTGTGGACTAGATATATGTTAGACAGTGATGATTGAAACATGATAAGTTGGTTAGTTTTTTCTTTTTTATTCACTAAATTGTTCGAAAGCATTATTATCGTATTTGAGATATTGTTTATTTTGATACTCTTGAGTTTTCATGATTTTGTTTTTAAAAGGTGCATTTATACGTAAAGGGAGGAAAATGTCTATAAACTATCATTGTCCTTGACTCCTAAGTAAGGTGAGACTTTCTTGATATACTAGAGCAAGCCCTCCAAATGAGGCTAAAGATTAAGAGTGACCTAGACCCTTCGTCTAGCGCTAATGTTAATGTTTTGATCTTTGAAGGGTTAGGGTTACCACATGAGGTAATTTTTGCTTTGGCACTCATGGGTTGCCATTGCATTGTTCTTAAAAAATGTCTTGGTAGATTAAGGAAGGAGAGTGTTTATAAATTATCCTTAACCTCGACACCTTAGCGATATGAGATGTAACACCCCAATTCTTATTAATTATCATCATTGATTGTAATATATGTTTGCTTCTAATTATTATTGTTTTTATTATCCTAACTAACAAATGATTGATTATTTTATATTTTCGTTAATTAAACAAGTATATTTTGGAAAAAATAAGTCTTTGGTTGAAAAATGCTACATCGTATCTTTAGATATAGTTGTTCATTTAAGATATTCTTGGTACTTTTGAAAAGTTTGATGAAAAATCTATAACTTATGCCTGTCTCAATGTAGGCCATTTAATTATGGTAAAAGCTCAACTCCCACATCAGGCAACATAAGCTCATGCGTCACCTTCTTCTATATAAGAGTAGGACAATTCAAGTTCCACATTGAGCAATATAAGCTCATGCATCATTTCCTTCTCCTATATAAGGAGTGGTGTACCAAGTAATATGAGGGTAAGAAAACCTACAAATAAGATTGGTTTGATGCAAAATGGGATGTTTTGTTTGTGCATTATACTCACAACAAATCGTTGTCTCTAGAGGATTAAGGAGAAGAACCCTAGAGCAACAAGAAGAATGACCTTGAGGAACAAGACTTTTGCTTGGAGTTGACAATCCAAGTGAGAGGAGAAGTAAGATTATCTTATTATTGGGTACTATTATGCATTGTGGGTAGAAGGACTGTCCTTATGACCTTGAAATTGTAAGTGTTTGTTGACCTCTAAAGGTGAAAGTGTATAACAAAGTTAGAAGTCATTGTCAAGTAAGCGAGTAGGAAGGCCGCTAGGTGAGAGTGGGAAATAGAGAGTTGGGAACTCTCTTTCATGTTATTAGTTGGGCGAGTAGGAAGACTTGTTGAGCGAGAGCGTGTAACAAAGAGTTGGAACTCTTTGTCAAGACATTTGTTGAGCGAGTATGGGCTTCATTGGGTGAAATAGGAACCTTGGAGCTATTGTGACTCTACTCGCTGAGCGAGGGATAGCCTCGTTGAACAAGAAGGTGAGCGTTAGAGAGCTAGAACTCTTTATCGCCCTTGATCACTATGTGAATCATGGATTCGCTAGGTGAGTTGGAATGAGAGAACTCCTTGAAGTCCCACTTGCTGGGCAAGGTAGGATCTTGCTAGGTAAGGGTGTTTGAAAAAGAGAGTAGAAGCTCTTTATGGGTAGTTTTGTTAAGCGAGCCCTAGTTTTTGCTAAGCAAATGAGAGTTGGGGCTCTTTGTAGCTCCTTTTGCTAAGCGAGTACAAGACTTCCTATGGTCCTCATTTGTCGCGTGAATGACTAGACTCGTTGGGTGAATCATCTTGAGTTATGTTTTATGCTAGTATGAACCTAGAATCTAGGCTTTTCCTTCAGCAAGCCCTTGACTTATGTTATGTATGCTTTGTTATTGAGTTATATGTATGAAAGTTAACATGAATATCATTGCATTGAAGCATTGAGAACAAGTTATAAGATTGTTAAAGCTAAGTTAAGGAGTTGTGAGCACTACGACGAGTGACCTAGTTCTAGAGAGGTTAGAATGAGCTTGGTGAGAAGTGACCTAGCCCTAGTGGGATGATGACAACCCTCATCAACCCAATCTATGATAAGAGAAACTATGAAAATGACTACGTGACATGCATCATATAATGCAATAATTGTGAAGGAAAGTAGATATGAGCCAATTAGTAAGGTCACTAGACTTACTGGGGCTACTTGGTATGGAAACCCCAATAGTCGTGTTTGCTCCCATGAGCCGGGGCGTACAATGCAAGTTGAGTATATCCTGTTGTGTTACTAGAAGATTTTATGCTAGTGTGGAGTATGTTGTCGGAAAACGTCGCCGGAGAAGGAGGCGGAATACGTCGTCGAAGGAGGCGGAGCGGAATACGTCGCCGGTGACATTGAAGAAAAAATGCAGGAGGGAGGAGGAGAAGATGATAAAGAAGAAGAGGAATCTGCAAAAATTTTAAACTTTTAAAACCCCAAAACGCGAAAAGTCCAAAATGCCCTCACTAACGTTTTAAACAGGAGGACATTTTCGACTTTTCACCTTGCAAAAACAGAACAGTAGCGTAGCGGCCACTCCGCCACGATTTGGCGCTGTCGCAGACGCTCCGCTTTGCCGCGACGGCCGCGACGCCAATCTGCGACGCTACGTCACCTCCGTCCCGGCCTGCCACCGCTTCGCTCCGATGCGATAGCGGCCGCTCCGGCCGCTATTGACTACAGAGCCGGAAAGATCAGCAAAAAAACTGAGCAAAAGAAAAAACAGTAAAATATAGCATAAAAAAATAGAATTTTAGAAAAAAAATAGAACAGAATCGCAGAAAAAAATAAAAAAACAAAAACTGAAAAATGCAAAAAAACTGAATTGCAGAAAAAACTGAAAATAAAAACTGAAAAAAAAAACAGCAGAAAAAAACAGAAAACAAGCAAAAAAGCAGCAGAAAAAAATAGAATGTCACCGAAATGTTACCGGAGTATGTCATCGGAAAACTGAGCAGAAAAATTCAACAAAGAACTGAGTAGCAAAAAAAAAACAGTAACATACGTCACCGGAATGTGACCGGAGTATGTTGTCAGAAAACGTCGCCGAAGAAGGAGGCGGAATACGTCGTCGGAAAAGGAGGCGGAGCAGAATACGTCGCCGGTGACAGTGAAGAAAAAACGCAGGAGGGAGGAGGAGAAGATGATAAAGAAGAAGAGGAATCTGCAGAAATTTTAAACTTTTAAAACCCTAAAACACAAAAAGTCCAAAATGCCCTCACTAACGTTTTAAACAGGAGGGCATTTTGGAATTTTCACCTTGCGAAAATAGAACAGCAACGTAGTGGCCGCTCCGCCACGATTTGGCGCTATCGCGGCCGCTCCGCTCTGCCGTGACGTCGATCTGCTACGCTACGTCACCTCTGTCGCGGCCTGCCACCGCTCCGCTCCGCTTCGGCGCAATAGCGGCCGCTCCAGCCGCTTTTGACTACAGAGTCGGAAAGATTAGCAAAAAAACTGAGCAAAAAAAAAATAGTAAAATACAGCAGAAAAAAACAGAATTACAGAAAAAAAAATAGAATAGAAAAAAACTGAATTGCAGTGAAAAACAAAAAAAAAAACTAAAAAATGCAAAAAAACTGAATTGCAGAAAAAATAGAAAATAAAAATTGATAAAAACAGAATAGAAAAAAAAAGAAGCAAAAAGCAACAGAAAAAAACAGTAAACAAGCAAAAAAACACAGGAGGAGGCGGAATACGTTGTTGGAGAAGGAGGTGGAGCGGAATACGTAGTCGGTGACAATGAAGAAAAAACGCAGGAAGGAGGAGGAGAAGATGATAAAGAAGAGGAATCTGCAGAAATTTTAAACTTTTAAAACCCTAAAACACGAAAAGTCCAAAATGCCCTCACTAACGTTTTAAACAAGAGGGCATTTTGGACTTTTCACCTTGCGAAAACAGAACAGCAGCGTAGCGGCCGCTCCGCCGCGATTTGGCGTGTCGTGGCCGCTCCGCTTCGCCCCCCGGCCACGATGCCTATTTGCGACGCTACGTCACCTCCGTCGCAGCCCGCCACTGCTCCGGCGCGATAGCGGCAGCTCCGGCCGCAATTGACTATAGAGCCGGAAAGATCAGCAAAAAAATTGAGCAGAAAAAAAAAACAGTAAAATACAGTAGAAAAAAACATAATTTCAGAAAAAAATAACAGAACAGAAAAAAACTGAATTGCAGAAAAAAAAAATTGAAAAATGCAAAAAAATTTGAATTGCAGAAAAAACAGAAAATAAAAACAGAAAAAAACAGAACTGAAAAAAAACAGCAAAAAACAGCAGAAAAAATAGAAAACAAGCAAAAAAACAGCAGAAAAAAGTAGATTGTCACCGGAATGTCACCGGAGTATGTCACCGGAAAACTGAGCAAAAAATATCAACAAAGAACTGAGCAGAAAAAAAAAACAGTAAAATACGTCACCGGAATGTGACCGGAGTATGTTGCCGGAAAACGTCGCCAGACAAGGAGGCGGAATACATCGTCGGAGATGGAGGCGGAGCGGAATTTGTCACCGGTGACAGTGAAGAAAAAATGCAGGAGGGAGGAGGAGAAGATGATAAAGAAGAAGAGGAATCTGTAGAAATTTTAAACTTTTAAAACCCTAAAATGCGAAAAGTCCAAAATGTCCTCACTAACGTTTTAAACAGGAGGGCATTTTGGACTTTTCACCTTGCAAAACAGGACAGTAGCGTAACGGCCGCTTCGTCGCGATTTGGCGCTGTTGTGACTGCTTCGCTCCGCCGCGACGCCGATCTGCGACACTACGTCGCCTCTGTCGCGGCCTCCCATCATTCCGCTCTGCTCCAGCGCGATAGCGGCTGCTCCGGCCGCTATTGACTACAGATCCGGAAAGATCAGCAAAAAAACTGAGCAAAAAAAAAACAGTAAAATATAGCATGAAAAAACAGAATTTTAGAAAAAAGAACAGAACAGAAAAAAACTGAATTGTAGAAAAAAACAAAAAACAAAAACTGAAAAATGCAAAAAAATTGAATTGCAGAAAAAACAGAAAATAAAAACTGAAAATAAACAGCAAAAAATAGCAAAAAAAAAATAGAAAACAAGCAAAAAAACAGCAGAAAAAAACAGAATATCACCGGAATGTCATAGGAGTATGTCACCAGAAAACTGAGCAGAAAAAACCAACAAAGAACTGAGCAGAAAAAAAAAACAGTAAAATACGTCACTGGAATGTGACCGGATTATGTTGCCAGAAAACGTCGCCGGAGAAGGAGGCGGAATACGTCGTCGGAGAAGGAGGCGGAGCGGTATACGTCGCCGGTGACAGTGAAGAAAAAACGCAGGAAGGAGGAGGAGAAGATGATAAAGAAGAAGAGGAATCTGCAGAAATTTTAAACTTTTAAATTCCTAAAATGCGAAAAGTCCAAAATGCCATCACTAACGTTTTAAACAGGAGGGCATTTTGGACTTTTCGCCTTGCGAAAACAGAACAGTAGCGTAACGGCCGCTCCGTCGCGATTTGGCGCTGTCGCGGCCGCTCCGCTCTGCCGCGACGGCCACGACGCCTATCTACGACGCTACGTCACCTCTGTCGCGGCCCGCCACCGCTCTGCTCCACTCCGGCGCGATAGCGGCCGCTCCCGCCGCTATTGACTACAGAGATTTCAACCTGTTTCTCCTCTACCTTCTCTAGTCTGCTCTTTCCTTTACGTTTCATTGTCTTGCCTTCTCTGGCGACCTTCTCCGACGAAGCACCGTCGTTCTTCTTCTCCGGTGATCACCAATTTTGAAGTTAATTTTTTTTTTAGTTTTTTTTTCTGTTTCTGCCTATACCAGAATCCCTTTTCCTTCTCTGTTTCCAGCAACTCATGCTCTGTTTCTGTTCTTGTTTTTGCTGTTTTTGTTCCTGTTTTTTTTTAGATGTTATTGTATTTGACATTTTGACTATTTGTTTTTACTATTTGAATTCTAATCCTTTTATGAATTTTTATTATTAATGATACTTGTTAGTTTTTAAATTGTGTAATATTTATGTTTTTGAGCTTATATATATTAATAATTTTTTAATATATATATATGTATAATATTAGAATAGCGGTTATCCCGCTATCCGCTATCCTGCTATCCCAGTTCGGGGGTCGGCTGCTCCGCTCCGCTATCTGGGATTAACTACTATGACTAGAATAAGACCCCCAATTGAGGCTAAAGGGCAAGAGTGGCTTACGCTGTTGTTTTTAGCATGATGCAATCCTGACAAACCTTGAAGAAGAACCTCAAGTAAAGAAATAAGTCAGAGATCATGGATGCTAAAGCACTCTAAGGGCCCATGACAAGGGGAAAGTTGAAAAGATTGCAAGAGGAAGTGTTTCAGAAGATGTACCTTCTCAAGAGTCTAGAAGAGCCTACCCAAAGCCCCCAAACATATACTTTGTATGGGCTTGCACCTTGACTCCATAAAGCTTTTATAAATCATTAGTTTAGCTTCCTTTGATCATATGTACTTTAGTTCCATTTAAGTCCTAAAGGCTAGATAGGAAAATTCTTTAACTAGTCTAGTTATTGCTTGTTTGGTTGACTAGTTTTGATGCTCCCTTGCATGGATATACATCTTAGCCTTGTATCCAAACACCCCCTAGCATCATTAACTTACCAAAGTTGTGAAGGCTCCTTGGCTATTGATGCGATTTAGTTAACGCTTAAGGGAAAGCATATCCTATTACGGTAATAATAAGGACATGAGTTCAAATATCATACCCAAGGAACTAGTATGTCAGTTTCTAAAAAGTTTTTGGGTAGATTAGACAATCAAAATTAGAAAAGGATTGATTAGAGGAAATAAGTAAACCACAAAAAATAATAGTGAAAGATGATTTTAGTTCTTTTTGTAATTAAAGGTTCTAGTTTCATTATGCATTTTCCTCTTGACCTCAATTTATGTAATTTTCTTACCTTACCTCTGTGCATTACTGATTATACTTCTTAATGCTACTAGGGGACTTAGTCTAGCAGCCCTAATATTCTTTACTTTAGGGTGATTCCTATTTGGTCATTTAGAAACACATACTTCAGTAAGGTAGAGGTCCATAGAAGCCACCATTACTAGTTGAATTAGAAGCCTAAGGAGAAGGTTGGTCATACAATTCCTTTAAACCCAATTATCCTATAGTTCCACCAACTAATTAAGTTACGATTGCTTCTAACTAGTTCACTAACATGCAAGCATATTCAAGTAATTCAATTAGTGAAGATAAATAGAAAATTGCATTCAAAAAGAGTAATCAAGCATTCTAAGGCAACTACACCATAACCCTTAAAAGGAAACCTAACTACCTATACACATGATGAAAAGATAAGTAAACATAATTAAAGAGAGGAAGCTAGAACCTATAGAAGCTTGGGGTTTCTCTCCTTTGCTTTATGTCGCGCTTTTCTGCCTTATCTTAGGTTCCTTCTATGGAACTTTGAGGGTGAGGGACCAACTTGGACGGATGGAGATGGTGGAGTATGGAAGGAAGGAGTGAAATGACATGTGTCGGAGTACCAAGAGTTAGTTCCATAGCTTGCAGGCTGCTTCTTTTTATACTATGCGAAGTTGGCCTCGCTAGGAGCTTGCACAGGCATGTAGATAAAATAAAAAGGCGTGAAAATAAAACAAAAAATAAAATAAAGATAAAGTTGCATGATTGTGGTGATCTTTTGTGGCTTTATCTTTTTGGGCCAAAAGTCCTTATTTTTGTTGCAATTTCCATTTTTTGTTTGTGAGCCCGCATTGCATTAATCTAAAAAAAAAGGTGAATTATGCATGATATTTGTAAAGAATATTCAAAATTTCTCCCCAAAAGATACAACATTATGGTACAAAATATTGGTTTATCAATTATATATAGCCTCATCCACTTGTGTAAAACTAACTTTTGAATGAATGAAATTTTGTGTTGCTTTGCAACTTTGGAGAGAAATTCTTTATCTTGTCTTGAGCAAGACCTATCAATTCTTATCAAGTTTCCAAGAGGCTTGTGGCGAATCCTGAACACTCTTATCTTTTCGAATCCATTAGTAAGTTGCTAGCATAACCATTCCTTCCTTTTCCATTTTACAATTTCCTTTCTTCCTTGTTTTCCTTGTTCATTTCTCAGCTTCACCCTTTTCTTGAAGTTCTTGAAGTCTTTGTGACATAAGTGGATCTTGGGTTTATCAAGTGGTATTCAGAGCTTTCTTGTCTCACTTTGGCATGTTTCCAAGGAGTCTTGAAGCTTCTTTCCCAAGCATGCACAAAGCTTATCGGAACACAAGTAAGAGATGCCTAAAAATTGCATGCTTGTATTAACTTCTTGTTTGGTGCGTTTTGAAATTTTATTGTTGGGTTTTGTTCACCTAGCATGGTTCTATTTCTATGGTCTTCTTTTCCATAATCGGGCCTTGAATCTTGTTCTTGAAAGTATGTTTATAATGTGTTTGTGGAAATTCCATGTAGCAATGTTGAGTTCTTGATGAGTTATTGTTGAAATCTTACTTTGGGCTTGCATCTTCTAGCTTGCACCAAGGTTCTTAAATCTTTAGTTGGGTTTTTATATATTTCTATGGCATTGTAGTGGTATTTTGTCGTTGTGAATACCAAATGTTTGTGGAAAGTTTGTGCTTGCATGATCATAAAGTGCTTAAAGAAAATTGTGGTATAATTGTGTGAAAATTTTGAGTTACTTGTGGACCAAGAAAAGAGTTTTGCTAAAGTTGAAAAAATTTGGTTTGTGGCCTTTGAAAAGAGTTAAAAATAGAGAGTAGGCACTCTAAAAAGTGTAAGAACAACTCATGCAATGGTCCAAGATAGTTATAAACACACCAAAATTACTAGTTTGCATGTGCACTAGTTTGTGTAATTCTTGTAAAGTTTTGCACATGGATTGTCTTTGGATTTGTAACAAACTTTTATTAGACTTTCTTTCGAAACTTCTCTTCCCTCTTTTTTTAACTCAATTTTAGTGATCAGTGCTATGTTTTTGTTGCACTAGTTTGGATCATGGTTCTTACTGATTTCAATCAATACTTTTTCAATTCTTTTGATCCAACTTTTTTTTAAGACAATCACCACAACTTTTTTTTTCAAACTTCAATCAATTTTGTGGTCATCCAAATACATCAAATCGAAAATCAAATTATGATGCTTTGATTGACAATAGCTAGGTGAACAAAACCTTAGCTGCAAAATTCAAAACTTATAGATAATTGAAGTGAGATTATGCATCCAAAAATTTACCTCTTGACACGTCTAAAATAGATGCAAAATCAAGGTTGTTGCACTTCAATTGCAACATCTTGTGAAATGTAATGCTCTGATCACCACTTGATACGAATTGCCTAAGAATCGATCAATTTCAATCAACTCAAATGAAGCCTAGATCTCACACTTTACACAATTGTCACCGCTATGCAAATGCGAACATAATTATCGTTAGTTTTCAAAGTAGAATTGTGGAATTAAATGAAAGATAAGGATAATTGAAAAGAAGAGAACAAATAAGGTTTAGAAATGGCTCACTGATAATTCATATTTTAGACACCCAACAAGGTCTTAAGATGTGTATAGTTGACTCTATTTTATAGCTAAGAATCACTTATTAGTTGAG
This sequence comes from Mucuna pruriens, assembly GCA_025330945.1. Classification (NCBI taxonomy): domain Eukaryota; kingdom Viridiplantae; phylum Streptophyta; class Magnoliopsida; order Fabales; family Fabaceae; genus Mucuna; species Mucuna pruriens. The sequence goes on from JAENHJ010000141.1 coordinate 62,646, forward strand.
ATTCAAATTATTGGGCTAAAAATGGGGAAAATACAAATCTATACTAATTTGAGAATTTTAGCTAACAAAAAGATTAACTCATTTTGTAGGTCGAAACTGGAGTCTCAGACCATCCCAATTGAGATCGAAGTCGTCCCGGCCAGATGAGTTCCTCTCCATGTTGACTCCAACTCTAGTAGCCTACTCCGTCCACAGATGCCGAGTCGTCCCGTCTATCCGGCTTCATCCCGATAGCAAGACCGACTCTACTCCAGCAAATTCGGCACGTGGTTAAGTAGGGAAACTTCGTTAGTCGATAATAGTTAGTTAAGTCAGTTAGTCTGTTATGTGTCAGTTAATTTTGTTAGTGTCAGTTATTTTTGTTAGTTAGTTAGTGTTACGGTTAGTTAATTAGTTAATCGGAACGTGTATATAAAGAGATGCATAACTCATTCATTAGTTACACACACAAGTCCACACGTCCACTCCTTCATTCCTTCGTTCATTTCGTACATACACTCTCGCTTCCATTGATTAGTGTTCAACGGTGCTTTACTGACGTTTAGTCGATCGAGTGGGCGTAGAAGTAGGGTTCGAGCCATGCAAGTTGCTAGAAGGGACTGACCAGGAGGGGCAAATTCGTTTGTCTTCATGGCACACTCTAGAATGTACCGTCTTTCATGTTCTCTGGCTTTCCTCAGTTGATTGAACATTGCAGTCTCTTCCATGGTGATCGTTATGGGAGACTGAGTCCATGATTCCATATATCTGAGTCCAAGTATCAACATAATGTTTTTGCAATGAATTGATTTGCATTTCTCTATCTTTCTGTATGTGATTCCTATTCTATTTCTCTGTTTCTTGCTTGTGTCATGATCATGCATGCGCAGAAGTATATCACATTAGGCTAGGGGCCAATTGGAATCAATCTAATAACTTGTTAGGCAATCGATTGAGAACCTAAAATCAACCACGTGCATAATCCCTACTAACTCGAGGCTGCGATTGCATAAGCCCTCAGTCGGCAATAAACGAATGTTAGGCGATCCTCTTAAGAACTTAGGTTGGTTTGGAATTGCATCCATTACTAAGAAATTGAACTGATTGCTTGTTGAACTTTGGATTGATATGCTAAATATTCGTTTATTTGTTCGTTCTAAATTTCGTTAGCTAGTATAATTAACTATTTCTATAATGTGGAGGCAATAACTGACTCTGACGGCTTGTCTCATACACTAAATTTTTCTAACTCCAAGGACTTTATTTTTTATGTAATTGACTGTAGGTGCAGGATTAATGAAGTCTCGGAGAATTCCCAATACAGTTTCTAGTTGCCAGCACCAACAATCCGAGAGTAACAAGAGTAGCAACTTTAGTAAATGTTGAGTCCGATTCTAGGATCAAGTTCCGAAAGGCCAACAAGGCCAAGTCCGACTCCTACATGCAGAAGCCAGCCAAGACCGACTCCAACATGCAAGAGGAGGCTGAGACCGATTCAATCAACCAAGAAGGAGTCAAGATCGTTTCCAACAATCAACAGGAAGCCGAATCCAACTCGAGTAAAAAGGAGTCCCAACAAACAGAGGCCGAGTCCAACATCGGACAGCCGAGTCCGTATTCGGATAGAGTTGGCCAACCGACTCCATCAACTGAAGAAAAATTTGATTCACCTCAATCACAAACTACTGAATTAAAGTCATTGCCTGAGCATCTAAAGTATGCTTACCTGGGGGATCATCAACAATTTCCAGTAATCATGGCCAAATCTCATCAGAGAGCAAGAGGAGAAGTTGCTGGAGGTACTTAGGAAGCACAAGAAAGCAATTGGCTAGACATTAGCCGACCTTCTAGGGATCAATCCCTCCATTTGCATGCACAAGATTTTACTGGAGGAGGATGCTTGACCGATAAGGCAGCAACAAAGAATTCTGAATCCGACCCTACTGAACGTGATGAAAAAGGAAGTCAAAAAACTACTTGCAGTTGGGATCATTTATCCCATCTCAGATAGCCAATGGGTAAGTCCGGTTCAAGTGGTGCCGAAGAAGTCCGGGATGATGGTCGTAAAGAATCGACAAGACGAGATGGTGTCGATAAGGATTCAGAATAGCTAACGAGTCTGCATTGGTTACAAAAAGCTAAATCAAGCGACTCGCAAGGACCACTTCCTGCTGCCATTTATTGATCAAGTGTTAAAAGAGTTAGCCGGGAAGTCTCACTATTGTTTCTTAGATGGCTTTTCAGGTTATATGCAAATTCACATAGCACGAGTGGACCAACACAAGACCACCTTTACATGTTCCTTCGAAACGTTCGCATACACAAGAATGTCGTTTGGACTATGCAATGCTCCCAGCACTTTCCAAAGATGCATGATTAGCATCTTCTCGGACCTCTTGGAGGACTGCATGGAGGTCTTCATGGATGACTTCATGGTGTATGCCGAATCCTTCGAAGCATGCCTGGACAACCTATCCCGAGTGCTATGTAGATGTATAAAAAGTAACCTTGTTTTAAATTTTGAAAAGTGTCATTTCATGGTTACTGAGGGAATCGTCCTAGGATACCTCGTTTCGACCAGAGGCATCGAAGTCAACTAAGAGAAGGTCGATGTTATATCTTCTCTATCTAACCTTGCCTCTATGCGGGAGGTTCAATCTTTTCTTGGTCATGCATGTTTCTATAGGCGATTCATCAAGGACATAAGCAAAATCGCATTGCCTCTATCCAAGTTGCTACAAAAGGAAGTGGACTTTGTATTTGATCAGCCCTACATGGACGCTTTCCAGGAGTTGAAGGAAAGACTTACGTTCGTGCCCATCCTCCAAGCACCAAACTGGGAACATCCATTCGAGCCGATTTGCAATGCGTCCAACTCTGCACTAGGAGCCGTCCTAGGACAACGAGTCGGCAAGCAGCCGCATGTCATTGCCTATGCTTCTCGGACTATGGATCCGGTCTAGGTCAACTATACAACCACAGAAAAGGAGAAGTTGGCAATCTTGTTTGCCTTAGACAAGTTTAGATTATATCTACTTGGCTCCGAAATTATAGTTTTCGTTGACCATGCAGCATTGAAATATCTACTGGAGAAGCTGGACGCAAAGTTGAGACTGATCTGATGGATGTTGCTTCTTCAAGAATTTGACATGGAAATCAGAGACAAAAAGGGTATGGAGAATGTCGTAACAGACCACCTGAGCGGACTTGAGAGAGAAGTTGACCCGATGTCGATTTGAGATGAATTTTCGGATGAACAGATACTACTGATGACCCATGCGATGCCTTAGTACGCAGATATCTTCAATTTCCTCGTGGCATCAACGTATCCTTAAAGAGCTTCCAAAATACAAGGACAAACTTGGAAATGAAGCAAAGTACTACATATGGGATGACCCTTATCTGTGGAGAATGTGCAATGATCAAGTCATACATAGGTGTATTTTGGAGTCTGAGATCTAGTCGGTCCTCCATTTCTGTCATGCAGTAGCCGGAAAAGGCCATTATGGATATGGTCGGACTGCCCAGAAAGTCTTTGAGTGCGGGCTATACTGGTCTGCCATATTCCAAGACGCCCATGCATTCGTCTCGGCCTGTAAATAGTGCTAGAGAGCTAGAATGGCTATAGGTCGAAGGAATGAAATGCCCCAGCAGCCTATGCTATTTTGTGAAATTTTCGATGTATAGGGTATTGATTTTATGAGGCCATTCCCTGTCTCTCAAGGCGACTCTTACATTTTACTAGCTGTTGACTATGTTTCAAGATGGGTAGAGGCTAAGGCCACCAAATCCAATGACGCTAAAACTGTTGTGGAATTTTTGAAGTCTAACATTTTTTTGTAGGTTTGGTGTGCCGAAGGCGCTGATTAGTGACCAAGGAAGTCACTTCTACAACCGTGCCATGGCCACTCTACTTGAGAAGTATGAAGTGGTGCACCGGATTGCCACCGCGTATCACCCTCAAACCAACGACCAAGTTGAAGTGTTTAATAGGGAAATCAAGAAGTTATTATAGAAGATGGCGAATCTGAGCCGATACGATTAGAGTTGTCTCTTGGAGGATGCTTTGTGTGCGCATAGAATAGCTTACCGAACTCCGTTAGGGATGTTTCCCAATCATATTGTCTTTGGTAAGGCTTTTCATTTACCGATTGAGATAGAGCACCGAGCTTACTGGTCGATTAAGAAGTGGAACTTGGCCTACGACCAAGTTGACTAAGAGCGAAAACTGCAATTGCAAGAGCTGGCAGAGCTGTGCTTGGAAGCTTATGAGAACTCTCGGATCTACATGAAAAAGGTAAAATGTTTTCATGATAGTAAGATCCAAAGGAAGGATTTCAGAGTTGGTCAAAAGGTACTCTTGTTCCGCTCCAAGTTGAGACTCATAGCCGGTAAGCTCCATTCCAGGTGGGACAGGCCATTTGTTGTTACTAACATATTTCCCTCTAGTGCAGTAGAGGTAAGAGATGAAGCTAAAAATCACATGTTCAAAGTCAATGGGCACCAGTTGAAGTCCTACTATGAAGGTCCGAATCTGCATTCAAATGGGGGCGAGGTAGAAATCATTGAGCTGATAGAGTCGGTTATTCCCAAAGACACTTGAAAAAATCCCTTCAACCTTGCGTGCGTAGCTGCATTCAGGACAATGCATCAATTAAGGGGGTAGTCTAATTGGGAAAATAAGTTTTGTTTGGTTAAATTTTTTCTAAGTTTTGTATGTAATTTCTATGTTGTTTTACTGACTCCCGACTCCAGGCATGTAGTGTTTTCGACCGAGTCCGAGCCGACTTTGGTTCCATGCTATGACTGGGTCCATGCCGACTTCGACTCGGCCTGTCATTTTTGCTTTTCATTGTATCGTTTACTGGGTCCATGCCCACTCGGTTGTATGTCATTTCATTTTCAGTTTGTCGTTTGCCAGCGATTCCGACTTAGCGTTGTGTTTGTTTGATGTTTTCGTTTCTTTGTTAGTTGTTTTTTGTTGTGTTTGGTTGTCGAGAAAATTTTTTTGAAAGCTTAAATGAGTTTTCTTAGGAAGAATAAAACATGAAGAAGTAATACATAGTCCTGGATAAAAGAATTTTTCAACTTGACATGAAAAGAGAACCTTTGCATCCTTAGACAATAAGTGACTGAAAATTTTCTACGTTAAAACTGGAAGTGATAGAGAAAGTTAACCCAGTGATATTTTTTTGAGTCTTGTACAAAAATGGCTTTCATCTTGCTATTCTCTTCTTTTCTTGTGTGAAATTGTTAAGATAACTCATTACAACCCCAATAGCCGAAAAACCTATGATTCACCCTAACCTTTAGGGGAGGGGGGGTCAAAGGAGCTTTGGAATTGTCTTGGGAGTAGGATCCACAATAAGTGTGTGGAGGGAGGGGGGGCATTAAGGAAAAATGCAAGTAGAAGGTATGTCAAAACAACCATACCAAAGTGAGGCCCATGCATGCCGAAAGAAAGAAAAGAATGGGCGGTGGAATAAAATAAAAGGGGAGAAAAATAAAAAAATTGGTGGATGAAAAGGGGTAGCAACAAAAGTAAAAGGGTACAAAAGAAAGCCCAATGTCACGGAAGTAAAAATCCAAAACTGAGAAAAAGAAAAAATAAAAGAAGAGTTGGACAGGTAATTTTTAAAAAAACTTGTAGCATCTTGGAGTCAAATCTCCATGCTTATAAGGCCTACTCCCCATTGCTCCTTTTCGTCCTATAGGTTATTTTGAAAACTCACTTCTTCCTTATATCCCACCTTAACCCTAGTCACATTATAATCCAAATAAAAGTCTTATTAATCATTGTAGCATGTATGTTCAAACGGTAAAAATAGAAAGGTTGGTCAAAACTTCGAAGTGCTAATAACATAGGATGTTTTGAGTGTAAACACAAGTCCAAACACTTGAGAGAATGAGAATAGTAACTGGTGATAACTCTGTTGGCTTTGGTTGATTCTATTGAAATTTGAAGGTTGCTTATTTAATTGGATGTGGAGACTAGATTTCATAGATGGTTGGAAATCTTGATTCTGGGATGATTGTATGCTTAAATCTATTTTATCTCTTAATAAATTCATTTTTAAAGCCATTCTCGCAATCTATTGTCTTTTTGATTTTCAAGCTTTCCTAAAAACCTTGATTTTGCCCAAGAGTGCAAAAAGTAGGGGGGGGGGTCTGATAATGCATATTTTATACCCCTTATAAGGTCTTTAGATGGGTCGAATAGACTATAAATTGTAGTTAAGAATCATGTGTTGGCTAAGATTTAGATTTCTAAGGTTAAACTAAGAAAAATACAAAATCTAGGCTAAGTTACTGATTTTAGCTAACAAAGATAGAAGTTTTGTTTTGCAGGTCAGAGGAGAGTCCGAACGAAGTCAATTCGACGAGGAAGTCGTCTCGGCCAAGACAAAACCCTCTAGACCGACTCTGTCCTGGTTAGAAGAAGTCACCCCATCTAAGGCCAGATATGTCCCGGCCAGATGAAACCGACTCCAAGTTAGACCAGATAAAGACGAAAGCATCCCGACCAAACAAAGCCGACTTCGCAATGCCAACTCTATCATCAAGCAGTCGAATGTCGATTCCACATGTTGACACTTATAGAGCTGACTTCGTAGAACCGAGTGTTCGAGCCCTATTTGGATGTCGACTCCAAACCGAATGTCGTCTCCAAAGTGCATACCGACTCCCATCCGTCCGGATCCATCCCGACATTAGTAGACCGACTCTACTTCGGCATATTCAAGCATGTGCATAAAATGTAATTTAGCACATGGTAGTTAGGAAAGTTTGTTATAGTAGTTATTTCTATTAAGTCTGTTATGTCAGGTGGTTAAATATGTTATTTCAGTTATTTCAGTTATAAAGTTAGTTAGATGATGCATGTATAAATAGGGATGGATGGCTACGTTTTAGGTTAGCGAAGATTATCGATAAGCACGCACTATATGCTCGTATACACCTCTATTTTTCATTTAAATCATCTTTGTTCAACGGTGCTTCAGTGACATTCATTCAAGCTCGAGTGAACGTACGACAAAGTTCGAGCTGCGTAGAGTTGCTAGAGGGGACTAGCCAAGAATCTAGAACACTTTAGAGGGTACAACCTCTCATGTTCATTGTTCTCGTTTGGTTGAACACTTCAACTACTACTGGTGGTTGTCGTGGGAAGCTAGTTACCATCTTGTCCCTTCAATCCACTCCATGTATTGGTAGTTTGGTTAATCAATGAATGAATGTGTTTCTTTTACTTGTATGTTTGTAATTTCTATAGTTTAATTTGTTCTTGATTTTGTTACAATTTTGCATGATAAGAATAGACCATGCTAGATTAGGAACTAGTTGGGATGTGTCCAAGCAATATTATAGGTAATCAATAGATAACTTACATCAACCAAGGGCGTAATCCCTACTACCTCGAGGCTACGGTTGTGTAAGCCCTTAGTTGGCAATGGATGAATATTAGGCGGTTATGTGAGGATAGGGGTTGGTGAGGAATTGCTTGCATACTAGAAGTCTGAACAGAGCCATTATATTAATCCCTTTGTAACCGGTATAATAAATATACGTTTAATAGATATAGCTTTTACTCTTTACGTTTCTTTAAATGCTTGAGTTAAATCTTTACTTTTCTTCCAACTTTACATTTTGCAGTAAAAACCCCCATTTACGTTTCTTACCGAGTCTGCATTCTACATTCCTAGTTCTGCCATCTTTTCAGTCTTTTACAATAGAAAATATAAGAACCACGTGTCCTTGAGAAGAATGACCTAGGTTGATCCTATGCTACCCATAACATAGAAAATATAGTATTTTGATAGGAGAAATGACGACTGAATCTCAACTTATCAGTAAGGAACGGACGAATGTTAGACGATTATCTTAAGATTTTGGGTTGGTGAGGAATTGCTTGCATAGTAGGAACCGAAACAAAAACCATCTAATTGATAACTTTGGATAATGTTATGATAAATATATGTTTCGATAATTGTAGTAATCGTAGGTAACTTTTACTTTCATAGTTGATCATTTCCTTTTTGTAACTTTACTTTTCAATGCTAAAAACCGTCGTTTTAATTTTCCTCGTCGAGTTCGCATTCTACATTCTACACCCTTGTTTTATGCTAGAAAATACTAGAACCACGTGTCCTTGAGAGATTCAACCTAGGTTGACCCTATGCTATCCAAAACATAGGAAATCTAGTAATTTGATAGTTGAAACAATGACTAATCCAAACACTATCAAATTGGCTCTATTGTCGGGGATACATGTTCTATGTCCTAGTGTGCCGAGTCTGATTAGTTGTCAAACCTGAGTTTGTAGAAATGCCTTGTTTTGGTATATATCAAGTCTGTTTTTTTTTTCTTTTACTAACTGATGAGTCTATTTTTTATCATTAACTGCTGAGTTTGTGTTGTCTATTAATTGACAAGTCTCATTTTGATTACTGTGAGTCTGTTTGTTTCCTAGTAGTCTATTTTGTTTACTAATTGTGAGTCTGTTTTTGTTTTACCATGTCCGAGTCAAAGTTTCAGTTATTATGCATGCTAAGTCTGTTGTAGTTGTTGAAGTCTAAGTGTGTATGCATGCATAGTCCATGAGTTTTTCCTTATGTTGGCAATAATTCACTGTATATGCTAAAACTGTATGTGCTGAGTTTTGCATGTCCTAGATCTGTATGTGTTAGATTAGTGTATGCTAAATCTGCATGTATAGCTGAGTCCGTGTGTGAATATGTTTTAAGTAGTCGAGCGTATGTGAGTTCAATTTTTCTGTATAATTTTGTTTTCCATATCTTGCATTTTCTATATAAATTTTTCTATATCGTGTGAGTGATTTTTCTGCATAAATTTTTTTTTCTTTCTTTCTATATCTTGCATTTTCTACATAATTTTTGTTTTACGGTATCTTGCATTTACCTTTCTGTCTGCATAATTTTCTTTTTAATCATTGATAAGTCATATTTTAGACACCTCACAAGGGCTTAAGATGTGTATTATTGAGACTATTTGGTAACTAAGAATCACATCTTAGCTAAGATTCAAATTATTGGCCTAGAAATAAGGAAAATATAATTCTGTGCTAAATTGAGGATCTTAGCTAATAAAAAGATTGGATTTATTTTGTAGGCCAAAACCAAGAGTGTCTCGACCCAAAAGAAGTGCCTTGGCCCAGAACGAGCTGTCTCGACCAGATAAGTTCCCTCCCAACCGAGCCTAGCTTCAAAGCCCAAGCCACTCCAAGTAGAATGTGTATCACATGAACATTTAGGGAATTGATAAGTCAATTAGAAATTTGTAAATCGGTTAGAAGAGCCCAGCACATGTATATAAAGGGGTGCAAGTGCACACTTAAGTGGTTGTTGAATTCAAAGGCTCAATCATATCACATACACTACACACTTCTCACGCTTTCACTTCATTCCTTGGTGGTGCACGGTGCTTCAGTATGGCATCTCGTCGATCAAGGAGGTGCAAGTCTAGAGTCTAGGAAGCCAGAGTTTATAAGAGGAAATCGCCCAATATAGCTGGAACACTCTAGTGGAATGAATCGTTAATGCTCTAGCCATTCTTGGTGAACCATCACCGTTCTTCCATGACGATCGTTATAGAAAGTAGAATCCATGAATTCATATAACCATGTATCAATATTTTGTTTTAGCATTAACATTTGGTTTGCGTTTCCTTATCTCTTGGTTTTGAATCCTATTCATTAATCTACATCTTGCTATGTTGTGATTGCGCATTTGTGAGAGTGGATCACGTTAGGTTAGGCCGATGGGTACCGATCTAAAAACTTAATTAGGTAATTGATAAGAGAGCCTAAAATCAACCACGTACGTACTCACTGCCAACTGATGAGGTAGTGATTGTGTAAATCCTTAATCAGCAATGGACGAATGTTCAGCAATTGTCCTAGGAATTTTAGGTTGGTTTGGAATCACATTCTCGAGTAAAGAACCAAGAACCGATTGCTTGTTAAATCTTTGTGTTGGTACAATAGCTATTATAGTTTAGTTCCCATTTACTTTCGATACTTAGTTACTTCTTGTTTTACTCTATATTTCCAGTCATACAAACCCCCCTGTTTTTGTCTTCAGCCAAGTTCAAGTTGAGTCGGACTGAGTCTGACTCTATGTGAGTCGTCTCTGTCCAATACAAATCCGTCTCCACCTGAGTCCAACTTCGTCCGAGTCCGTCGTCTTAGTCCGAGACTGAGTCTAAGCCACCTCTATCCAAGACCGGCTCTATTCGAGTCAAAGTTTGACTCCATTTGAGTCCAGTGTCTCTGTTTGAGGCCAAGTCTGAGTCGTCTCAGTCCGAGACAGAGTCGGCATTCTACACACACTTAGTATTTTGCATAAGATTCTAATTTGCACATTGAGTCATAATTGAACACACTGTGTCCTTGAGAGATTCAACCTAGGGTTGCAATATGTTATAGTTAGCTCTAGTTTTATTTGATAAAGCCATCACGACAAAAGCGCATTATCAAATTGGCGTGTCGTTCTGAGACACAAGTTCCTTTGTGTCTTTGTGTGCCAAGTTGAAGTTTATGCCGAATCCTGAGTCTGTAGAATGCTAGGTCTACTGATTTGATTAATTGAAAAAAAAATATACTCAATATTTGTTGTCCTTATTTGTGTGTTTTTCTTTTGTCCTTATCTGTTGAGTTATTGAGTCTGTACGTTTTTTTTTTTTTGGCTTAGTCTGAAATTTTACAGCATGCTAAATCTGTATTAGAACTTTTGTTTGCGTTTGTTTGTATTGAGTGAGTTGTTACTTTTGCATAATTAATTTGTGATTTTGTATTCTTGTCATTTTTCCACATAATTCTTTCTTATGCATTTTAGTCATCAAGAATAGAGATTTCATACTCGTTGTGTCGGATCACCTTTAGGAATTCCTGGGCTTCCTCTTTTGTCACCACTCTTTTAAGCGGCTCCACCATTTTTTCCTTTTTTTACAGGGATTAGGTCTTTGTTTCTTAGGGCTTCTAGGCGAAGATTCTCCCACTCCTCGTCACATCTCCTGTTCCAACTATGTTGGTGACCTCAGGGTCTATAGTCTCCTTCTTTATTTGAGGTACCAGTGATTCTTCTATGGAATAACTCCACGGTACTGCATTATTGTTGTAGGCAGGTCACGTTGGGACTTGTCTGATGAAAGGCACTCTGGGTCTTAGGGCCAAATTATATTGAATAATTAACAGTTTGGGGTGAGGGTTGTTGTTTCCCTCGACGTACGCAATTGTGGCGACGTCGTTTCCCTGACCCGGGTGGGATCCTTCCTCCACTCGATAAGTTGAGACTATGGCCTTTCTGGATTCCCGGTTGACAATCCTTTCGTCTTCATGGTTTATGGCGTTGATTGCCATGGTTTCGTTAGTCGGGAGAGGATTACTATGTACATTGGGCCCTTTGTCTTCGAATCCGAGTAGCCCGTTGTCTAGAAGATCATGGACCTTATGCTTTAGGCTCCAGCACCTCTCCGTGTCATGTCCTATAGCCCGGCCATGATAGTCACACCTAGCGTTAGGGTCATAACTCCTTGGATACGGCGGCTCAAGAGGCTTTAGAGGGACCACTTCTATTAGCTTTTATTCCAGTAGCAGAGGAAACAACTTGGTATATGTCATCGGGATCGAGGCTAACACCCTGTTCGACCTTCTTGCCCCTTACTGTGTTAGTCCTGTGTTGGCGGTGATCCTACGTCTGTTCATGGCTGGCTTGGTAAGATGTAGAGCATTGGCTGCGTCACTACCAATCAAGATCCTCCCTGGATTCGGGTGGAGTACGTTGTGCCTGCCTTCGCCTAGGGAAAAATGGGTTCTGACACCGCATTAGCTTCGCCTTTCTTTCTTTCTGGTGCTAGTTTTTTAGTGAAGTTGGCGTTGTTATTGATCTGGGTAAACTTCCCTCGTCTAATACCCAATTCTATCCTTTCACCTACCACCACAAGGTCAGCGAAATTGGAAGCCACGTTTCCTACTATTCTATCGTAGTACGGAGACGGGAGAGTATCGATGAACATGGTGACCATTTTCCTTTCCGTAATTGGGTGGTTGGACTTGTGCCGCCAATTCACGCCATCTCTGGGCATATTCTTTGAAGCCTTCTAATTCTTTTTTGATCATGTTCTGGAACCGTGATTGATTCGGCACCATGTCTTATTGTACTTATATTGCTGCAAGAAGGCCTCGGCAAGGTCTCTCCAGGTTTTAATGCACCCTCATTTCAGGCTGACATAGATGTATGTCGCCATCTTTCGAAAATACATTGCTAAAAGGACACCTTCCTTGGAATTCAAAGCATGTAATAAATAGTAATTGGTTAGTAGGGTTAGGGGAGACCTTTTTAGTTTTTGCACACTTAGATTTTGGAGGTTTCTTGGATCATAAGTTTCCACTCTATTTTCTCTCCTCTCTCCTCTTCTAGGTTTTCTTTGTGTTTTGTGTTGCGTTTTCTGTGACGATTGCCATGGAAGGCTAAGCTTTTGTATAATTCAAGGTTCCATGATTGTGGTTAGGTTTGAGTTCTTGAATTTTTTATTATACAAATTCTGTTTTGTCTTTCTTTTCTTTCCAATTCTTGACTCTTTTTCATGATTATGATAATTTTATTTTCAATTCTATTTTGCATTTCATTCTCTACATAATCTTGTTTACACACAAACCCCCCCTTTTTAGCATTTAATTTGATTTATGTTCAACAAGATTAGGCATTGTATGATTGTATCCTTGAGATATTTGATCTAGGTCAGTTCCTATATCGCAAAATTAAGGGGAATCTAGTGATTTTGATAATGTTTCGATAGCATTATCAACATGTCAAACTTGTGAAAATTTCTTATACATTGATATGTTTTGCTTCTATTTTGAGTGATTAAGCATTGTGTTTGGCTTTTGCTCTTGATAATTAAGCTTTATTACATCTACTTTATGGTGATTAAGCATTTGTATTTCAATGGTTTCTTGCAATCTTTGATGAAAGCTTCTTCTTGAGGAGGATTCAAGAAGAAGAACCCATTACGACTTTATCGTCTCATTACTTCCAATTACTTCCAATTCTTGCAAACTTTACCATCTTGCAAACTTACTTCCAATTCTTGCAAACTTACTTCCAATTCTTGCAAACTTTATCATCTTGCAAACTTACTTCCAATTCTTGCAAACTTTATCGCTGCATCAAGGCTTGATTAGATACGAAAAAAAGTTGTACTTTATCGTCTCATTACTTCCAATTCTTGCAAACTTTATCGTTGCGCCCAAGCTTGATTAGGTAAGAAAAAAAAAAGTTGTAAAAAAGAAGGTTATCTACACTTTCTTTCTTTATCATCTTGCAAACTTTATCGTTGCACCAAGCTTTGATTAGGGCTTCAATTTTTGCAAACTTTATTATTGTGCCAAGGCTTGATTAGGTAAGAAAAAAAGATATAAAAAAGAAGGTTATCCACACTTTCTTTCTTATACTCTTTATTATTAACCAGAAGACTTATCGTCTCATTGCACCAAGGCTTGATTAGGAAAGAAAATAAGTTGTAAGAAAGAAGGTTATCCACACTTTCTTTCTTATACTCTTTATTATTAACTGAAATTTATTAAAAATTATAAATTTTAATATGATATGCAAATAAATAAGAGACTCATTAAATGAATTAATCTTACTAAAATTTGTAATCTTTGGTGAATTTTAGCTGATAATAAAAAATTATAAAGAAAATAGCTGGCACTGTAACAAATTATCAATGGCCTCGAAGATCTGAGCCTTTTTCTGTTCCTCAAAATCCTTAGACTTCTAGACCAGCCTAGCAGGGCTGTCCATATCAGTTTTAAAAATGAAATACAAAATTTAACATGTTTTCCAATCCACAAATAGTGCAATAAAGGGATAAAGTACATATTCTGATAAGGTTATTTTAGATAAATAATCTTTTTCATTTTTTCTTTTGCAGTTTTTTGGGAAAGCTTTGGACAAAAGAAAAGGAATTATTATCCCAAAAAAATGACTTTCCAAAAAGGATAAATATATACGCACCGACAATGTAAAATTTTCTTATATAAATGTTAACTTTTATAATAATTATATTAAAAATCATATAAAAAATAATTTTGTACGAGTCAATTGTATAGTATAAGTTTACACTAATTGTGCACGCATATTAAACTCAGCCAAAAAATAAATCACGTGTTCATGGTGGCAAACTGCACTAGAAAACATAATAATAAACAAACTTTTCTTTTGCTATTTCACTTTTTCTAGAAAATTATCTCTACAGAGCACACTAATTCTCATAACTGGATTTTCCCCTAACACTTACCAACAGATATTAGTTTAGTCTAATACAATCTTGCAGTCCAGAAATGCTAACAATACCTACCTTACCTAGTTTCAGCTTCTTTGGTAGTCACCTTTGAATAACTTAACTGCCTAATAATTGCCCTAGTACACACAGACAATCATTATACAAAAAGGTAACCCTTCCAGGCTTCCACTTGACTCATACTTCCTGATACTGTTTCCAAGCAAAGCTAAAGCTTATGAACATCAAACCTTTGCTTCAATATGTACCCTATAGTTAGTTAATTGTAGATATGGAGCAAACTCTCTTACTAGAGCAGATGCAAAGCAGTAGCAACAGCAATGAGCAATGCAGTGATGTAATCCTGGACATGTCCACATCAAATCAAGAACATGGAGAACAAGAAAACTTCGTTGCAGATCATGTGTCAGAAAGAGGCAGAGTTATGTCTCCGAAGCTGATATTTTGGTTCAGGCAATGGATCAGGTGGTAACCTTTCTTCAAATTCCTATTAAAGGGGGAAAGTCCAAAATATGAAATCAGGAATTTAAATTGTAGCACAAATATTAAACTTCAACATATAATCTAATGGTTCAAGTGAAAATATCTTGCACAACTGACACAGAATGGTAGATTTCTATTACACTTGAAAGCACTGCCATTGAAGTTTTTTAATTTGAAATGATGAAACAATGCATCAATCATCATCCTGGTTAGAATATTATACAATGAGCTTGGCATAAAATCAATAACAGAAGTACATAGTAAAACTAACTTTGTGTACAATGAATTTGTAAAAGGAAGCTACATTTCTTTGAAAACAAAGGAACATTGTTACAGTCTAAAAGCTATCAAGTAAATAGAAATTCACACGAGTACCAACCAAACTTAGAAACGGTGTGGATTCGTAAAACCATTAGCCATGGTGCAAAGAGAAAGAGTGTACTTGAAAAATAGCATGAAATATTGAAATTTGAGTAACTTTTCCCTGAGAAATACTATTCTTGGTCCTATATATATAAAAAACAAATACTTAATTCATCAAGATCAATAAAAATAGTTAAATTAGTTAATTTTAATTAATAGTGTTATAAATTTAAATTTTATTCTAAAAATAACCATAGAATTAAATGGTTTAAGTGGTAGTTATATTTAATGACATTACTCATAATTCAAGAGATAATTTTTTCAACCAATGGATGTGGCTTGTATTATTAATAGTCCAATGAATGCATCTACTTTCATGGGAAATGTATGAATATCTTATTAATAGACTTGACAATAAATTAAGGGTATAAAAGAAAATGAGTAATTAATTCATTTGGAAGTAAGTTTATGTTTCTGATATTTAGGACAAAATAATGTTCTTAATTTCTCATTTGTTTCTTATATATAGGACCAGAGCCTAGAGGTAGTATTAAGTAGCAAATAAACAGAAGGATGAAAACACCATATTGTTCATAACTAATATAATACTGAAATGTCAATCAGATTTCATTACCGGTTCCAATAATTTCCTCATATACAAAAGCATCACCAGCTTGGCTTCTAACAATTCCAATAATTTCAAATTACCCCATGCACTAGTACTACCTACAGATGCCTTTTATCTAAACTATAGAATTGGTCAGTAAGCAGTAGATAATATTATAGTAATCTAGAACAAGCAGCTAGAATACATAATTTATATAACATGATCCAACTTCCAAAAACATATATTCAATACCTACTTATTTAGACTCATCTAATTTTATTAGCAAAATGGAAAACAACTAGGAAAGTTGCAACTGAAAAACTGGATTGTAGGTGATGTGAAAAAGATGCTCCCTAACAAAAAAACTAATCAGAAGAAGTAATATGTAGGTACCAAATCATGTCTACTCTCATTGTTAAGCAACATTATCATAGGGAGTTAAAAGATAAGTCAGTAGGCATACTTATTTCCCACCCCAACACAAACTAAAACATTACAATAGTAAATGTGTGTTAAAATTCACATCCAATTACATTACATTTACAACCTAATGCTGCTCTAGTGTCCAAAATATTCACACCCATAAGTAGGAGGGACCATATTACCACAACCAAAGCCTTTTCCCACAAGGTGGGTTGGCTACATGGATCAAGCGATGTCATTTTATTCTATTAAAAACCAAAAATCTTTGCAGAGGCCATTTAGGATTAATCAATTAAAATTGTAAACACATTTTCAAGCATTAGCCTTTTTATTGGTTAACTTGTATACTTAGACCAAGCAAATCAAAACTTGAGGTCCAACAATTAAACAAGAAACACTACTATTTTTGCTCACACTGCAATAATTATGAGAACCTATACAACAAACATACAGCATTATAGCATACAGATGTAGATTCTTCAACAATTATGCCTTATCGCATTAGGTGGGGTTAGATACACAGATCAGTTGAGGCCATTGGGTTTATTTGAAACCACAATTTTCAGTAAAATCATTTACATCAAAGTATTTTGTAATGGTTTCCCCATATAATTTCATAGGTCTCTCGTAATTCTTCTAATCAGACTATCTTCCATTTGATCCACTTTTCTCGCTAAGAGCCTGTATGGGCTTCTCGCATGACCAAACAATCTTAGTCTTGTATCCACCATCTCCTCCAGTATTGGGGTTACTGCAACTTTCTCTCAGATACATTTGTTCTTAATCTTATTTTTTTATTGGGCGTTGACTCATTTACCTCAGCATTCCCATTTAGATGTACTTATCTTTTGCTCTTGTTGGCACTTCATTGCTCAACATACACAACCATAGTGCATCATTGGACTTATAGCTGTTCAATAAAACTTTTCTTAGTTTGATAGGTGCTCTGTGATCAGAAATTACACCTGAAGCATTGCTTCGTTTCATGATTTCATCCACCCGGCTTGAATCCTATGTGTGACATCCCCATCAATCTTCCAATCACTTTGCAAAATAGATCCAAGATACCTAAACCCACAACTTGTGGCATGACAATACCTCCTAAATGTGATTAATTTTTGCTTCACTATACTTGCATTTCATATACTCCATCTTACCCCTACTTATCCAAATAAGAGGCAAATGGTAATGAGTCAAATTACAGGGGGTTTCCTGATTTTAAACTAAAGGAGGGAAGGTATTTGTAGCATCTTGAAGTCTTAAGAGAGGATTGTGCTAAGCATTAATTGTCAGATTTCATATAAACATATTTTCAAACATTATAATATTTTGAACAGAAGAAGATTAGAAACATAATAACATCATAAAATTACTAATCACCCTAACACTGTTTAAAAACAAAAGTGGTTTATATATGCTAGAAATGTAATTAAAAAAAATTATGACAAAAAATAATGAGCACTGATAGGTAAAGACTCATGATTAGATTTTTCTTATTACACATCTAATACTATACCACACCATTTGAGTTAATCAGGAAAAAGAAAGAGAAATCAACCAAACTGTGGCCAATAAGATACATTTGAAGCTCTGCCATAGCATTTTTTCATAGAAACAAGTGTAGGTATTTACTAGATTACAAAAGGAAAGACTACAATGTATCCCATTTGAATGCCAAGAACATTCCGCCAGTCTGAGCAATATCTAAGATGCATTGAGAATCATCATAGCAATCTTTGCAGCCAAATCAAATTTATTTATTTTATAAAAAAATATTCAGTTGAGATACAAGTCATTAATAGAACATGTAACTAAAAGTCTCAGATAAACATTACCATACACTACTAGTAAAGAGTAAAGACAAACATGCCCAGATTCAAGAGTAATTAGTCCCACTCAGAATACTAAAAGTGGGACTTAAGCTTAAGGTGGTAACAAAAACAAAGCACAAGAGAGTTTTATCAACATATATTAGACAACTGAAAAAAGTAAGGTGACTTAATATTATGCCAAAAGCATTATGGAAATAAGCAAAAAGGGAATTGTTTGTGTATATAAGTACTGGATATAATTGCCCTTTTTTAACCTTGTACACAATGGTTTATATTTTTATAATTATATATATTGAAGTAGCTTATTAAGGAAAATACAGTTTACTAACAGTCATTATATTGCTGTGAAGAATTTCATGTTTCTGTTTTGCCCTGTGGTAAGAAGTTAACGAACTCACTTAGCTTGTTATTAAAGTACCATTTCACCCTCAACTGATTCCAATTTATCGAAATGAAAGAGACATTAATACCCACACATAACTGTCAGAAGATCACTTATTCATACTCAAATGTCATTCTACTCAATTAAAAATTAAAGTATTAGAATTTGAGGAGTTCTAACAACACTATCTGCTATTGGCTAGAATTTATAGGAAATCACAAATTTTTGTGGGTATCACTTCTAAATCAGGAGAGAGAGAAACTCGTTAAATGAGAAGTGAAACCTACTAAAATTTTTTATATCCAATAAACTCCAATATTCCAACCAACAGCAGAAAGAGAATTAGAAAGTGTTTTGTTAGCATTTCTCTTAGAATTTTGTCAAATATGGGGGAATCTTTGACTTTCCATTTCCCTCATAACATGACAATCAATTATTCTCTTAGTTACAAAAACACATTCAATCCCCAGAACACATCCTAAACTTTGCAATCAAGAAAGAGAAATCAATGACAAGCAAACCATAAATAAAACTCTCAAAAGATCTTCTAAGAAAAGAAAATGCAAACATCTATTGACAAACACAAGGAATGTTGAATATAGCAGTGAAAACAAAACATGAATGAGGTCTGATACCTTCTCTTTCTTGAGTTTTACATTTTCTTCTTCTAGACGGGAAACCTTGCTAACCAGTTCATTATGGTAAGCCTGCACCATGAAAAACGGATAAAAATAAGTGATGGTAAGAAATAACATTCCCAACAGGTAAAAGAAACAACCAAAGAATGCAATCAATTCACCAAAGCAAATTAGCTTCACGAAGTACATGAAGGCTAAACCTGTTTTCGGGCTCGGGACCGAGCAGCAGATTCCCTATTCTTGATTTTCCTCCTCATCCTCCTTTCCAGAGTTTTCTCATACGCATCAGCAGCATCCCTTTTCCGGCCCGGTCTAGTGTCCGATAAACTACCAAGTGAAGGGGAGGATGACAGGCCTGTTTTCTGTTGAAAAGCTTGAGGGGTGGGGGAATCCATTGTATCCAACCCCACAGCTGGACTGGTAGAAGCTTCTGCAAAAAGCCCTGCTTGCACCAAGAAATCCTCCAAGGTGGTCTCACCAAGAGTCATTTCTCCCTCTTGACTCTTCACATCCTCTCCACACCTTTTCTTCTGACCTTGTTGAATTTCCCTCCACACATCATCCACCGTCTTCCCACTCAATGCGCGAGCCAGTGTCAAACTGGCCTGCCGTTGAAGCGAAGAAGAGGAAGACATGTTCTCGCTGTCCATGCCTATCACCGAAGACTTGCTTGCTTCAGCAGTCCACACATTCTGAAGAAGCTCATCAAGGTTCATGCTCCCCAATGGCTTCCCCATGTCCCCTAACTGACTATTAACCTCATCAAGAGTGAGACTATACCATGAACCTTGCCTAGATAAAGAAGAAGGCTGTAAATGAGACTGTTGCCCACTACCTTGAGATCCCATTGTCTGAATCCCCATTCAAACCAAAACCTGTAAGTTGTAACCACAAAGCAACAATCAAATAAAAAAAAAAAAAAGGCATTGACCATTGCACTTGGATCCCTATTACTCACTCACACACCCCAAAAGCAAAAACACCACCCTAATGTCAACCCCTAAACAAATTTCCAAACTTTTTCAAAATCCCAACACTCCACCCTTTCTGAGGTACTCAGAAAGACACCATCACAACAAGAGATTTGGAGTTTCAACACAAAGCACCCATCAAAATTCAAACTTTAGATTCGCAAATGATGATCGACCCCACTTCACCAAAACCATCACACGAGATCACAGAGGAAAAGGGCAGCATCAAAAAGAGATTTTTACCTGAAAATAGGAAAAAAAGAGAAAAGGATCTGAAAGAACAGAAAGGGAGAGACCCTACGATTTCGGGGTTGGCAAGTGCAGAGGGAAAGACAGCATTTGGTGGGGTGAATCAAAGTGAAAAAATGGGAACAATTTGAGAAGAAAACGGAAAGGAAAAGGGGTAGTTGGTGTAAACTAGAGTTGTGTTGTGATGATGTGGGAGTGACTCGGAATTTTGTGGGAAATGATGGCAAGTGGCACACGATGATAGGTTCCTATAGGGCTTCTTATTGGGGTACCATCCTCGTCTTTTGCCTCTTCAACTCTATGTTTATTAGAATCATTTATTTATATTGTTTCTTTTCATTTATTCAACTTGTTCTTTTCTTACTGCATTAAAGTTGGATAAGTTACTCTCCCTTAGTAATGTATGTTTATTAGTTTAATTGTGATTGAATCATAATTTTTAAAAAGTGATAATTGAACGTATATATTCTTAATGTTATATAATATAATAAGAGAAAATAGGATATAATGGTAAATTAATGCAAAAGGATTATATTAAAAAGTTAAATAATAACAAGATATATATAGATATTTTATTTATCATATAAAATATTTTTGAATAAAAAACAAAAAAAAACATTTAAATTGAGTTTTATAATTCATTTTTATTTGTTTTTTTATCATCTTGACCAATTTTGGATTGATTTTGCCTAATTTTTTGTCCGTTAATTTATTAAATTGTCCAAATTTAAATTATTAATTTTTAAGATTAAATTAAATATTGTATTAATCTAAATAATATTATATTCAAATATTAGAGTCAAATTTTTTGCTAAAGATTTATCATAAAAAAATGAACAAATACTTTATAAATATTATATGATGATAAAACAAAGTCAATTTATTCTTTTTTTTACGCGACACAATATACTTATTTTTAAGTTGAGTTTGCGTTTTTACTTAAAAAAAAAGTTTCATATGATTTATCATTTTTCTACTCCAATATTATTGGTTAACGAATGTGTAAATATGTTCTTCATTTTAAAAGTGTAAGAAAAAGGAGACTAATTGGGTAGTGCTTAGATGCTAAGAGAATTAGTAATATCATATCTATGATTTGTTTTATATTTTATTGAGAGCTAAAAAAAATTAAGCACAAAACACGATGTATTTTGACATATAAATAAAAGTATTTAAAGGAGGAAGATATTTTACAATTTTATTTATTTATTTTTATTATAACTAATATTTAATTTGTGTATTGTATATGATAAATATTTATTTTAACATTTATATAAAAGTATTTAAAGGATGAAGATATTTTTACAATTTTATTTATTGTTTTTTTATTATATCTAATATTTAATTTGTGTATTGTATGTGATGAATATTTATTTTTATATGATTAAATTTTATAATAAATAAATATTTTAAATATATAGATTATATTTTAGATTTATAATGAGCAATTTAAATTTTAATATAAAGTTATTTTTAACTATTGACAATTTCTTTTAAAAAAATTGAAATTCAATCTATTTATATATAAAGATGAAAGAAAGTAAATTAAAATGGATGGACACTTAAAATATCAAGTATATAAATAAAAATAAAAATAAGAATGGGTTGAGATAGTTGATAGAATATTTTTGGCTAATTGTTAAAATAATAAGTGAAATACACCTTAAAAAAAAGTGAGAAAATATTAAAATTGTCTAATGAAAAAAGTGAGAAGATTAATAATATAAAATTAGTATTTTAAGTTGTGCATTTATTTATATAATTAAAATTTATAATAAATAAATATTTTAAAATATAAATTATATTTTAAATTTATAATAAATCATTTATATTATGATATAATATTATTTTTAATTATTGATCATTTCTTTTTCAAATATTAAAATTTGATTTAGAACTAAAAATATTAAAAATATAGGTTGAAAGAGATAAAAAAACTAATTTTTTTTTCTAAAAATGCTCTAAAGAAAAATGGCTAAAAACGTCTTCATTAAAGAAATGTTCTTTTTACTATGGTTATTCTAATTTACATAAAGCGGGAGAGATTAGTTTTAAAATCAATAAAAACACCTAATGGTATTATATAAAAAGAAATTCAATTTTTTTAATGTTAACAAACTTTTTATTACTGTATAAATAAATAAAAATAACATAGATAACAGTAGATTAGCAAAAATAAAAATTTTTGTATATTTTTTAAAATATAAATAATTTTAAATTAAATTAAAAGAAAGGCTACGTGAAAACAAGAAGAGTATGAAAAAACTTTTATACTCTTAATGATTATGAGTGAAATACACACTCAAAGGAAAGAAGGGAGATAATTCAAATGGTAAATTAATTTAGAGAATAAAAAAATAGAGTAAATTATCTTCTTTTCTTCTAACAGATATGAATATTACATTACTTTTTTTTTTATATTAAAAATTAAATTTTATTTTTCTTACATATTAGAATACATGACATTTTATTCATTTTTTAAATTTTTTTGTTGAAATTTCATTAACTTTCGTTAAAAAATATTATCAAAACATTTTTTATCCTACCACCCCTTCAAAGATGTAAATATTACATTGTCTTCCCTCCTTATGTTAAAAAACATTTTTCTCTCCCTTAACAAATGTAAATACATTCATTATATATATATATATATATATATATATATATATATATAAAACTAAAATTTATTTTAAATATTTTATTGAATTCTAAATATTTTATGGGTAAAATATATTTTTATCCCCCTAAAATAGTTAGAATTCAATTTTCATTCTTCCAATATTTTTGGTTTAGTTTTGGTTCCTCAAAATTCAAAGTGTGTTATTTTTTTTATCCCCGTATCTAACCTTATTATCTTAATGTTGGCAAACCAACAAAGTTTCACATCAATATTGCATATATGGATTTTTGGGTGATGTGGCTTCATATGGATGCCACGTGGCAAATAATTTTTTTCATCCTTAATAAAAATTTTAAAGTATGACTGTAATCCCTATAAAATTTAAAGTTTGATTCTAATCCTTATAAAATTTAAAAGTTTGATTTTACCCCTCATAAAATTCAAAAGTTTGATTTTAGTCAATATAAAATTAAAGTTTGATTTTAGTCCTTAATTCAAAGTTTCATTTATTAACACTTTTATCTCACTAACAACATCATACAATATCGTTCAAATTACAATTAGGGATTAAAGATGTAAAACTTTTAGGCACACTACCTAACAACCTTCAATAGCTAACAAAGTTCCAAATTTTTTATTGATCAAATATTGTCCATGATATTATCGAACTTGATTAGGTTAAGTTATATGACCTTAACAAAGTTTCAAGTCAAGTAAGAGTAAAGATATCTCGTCTTAGGCTTACTCCTACCAATAACATTATAAAGTTATGAATTTAATGTTATTTTTTGTTTAATATTTCTCAATATATATATTACATTAAAAGATAAAATAATATAATTTAATTATACAAGTTTAACAATGAATCAATCACAATTAAACCATTAAACCTTGAACTATTATCTTTATCGATTCAATGATCAATCTAATTTTAAAATCTTAGTTCAAACTATTATTATTTATTAAGGATTAATGATGAAGGTGAAACTTGGATCATGTGACCTTACATAACCATAAAGAATGACTAAAATTCAAATTGGATATTAAAACCACAGTTGCATATTCTCTAAGACTATTTATTAACTAGCAAAGTTACAAGGTTTGTTTCATATTTCTTTAGTAGTAAAGTTTTGCTTAGGTTGTTGAAATAGAATTCTAATCTTTTGAACTTTGTTAGCTATTAAAGGGTATTAGATAGTGTGCCTAAAATATTTTATGCCTTTAATTCCTAGTAGTAGTTTGAACCATATTGAGTTATATTGTTGGTGAGGTGAAAATCCCAACAAATGAAACTTTGAATTAGAGACTAAAATCAAACTTTAAAAATATTATAGGGACTAAAATCAAACTTTTAAATTTTATGAGGATTAAAATAAAACATTTGAATTTTATAAGGATTAAAATTGAACTTTTAAATCTTATGAGGACTAAAATTAAACATTACTTTTTATAGGGACTAAAATCATATTTTTAATTTTATGAGGACTAAAGTCACGTGAATGTCACATCACCCAAAGATCCATGTGTACACTTCTGATGTAGAACTTTGTTAGCCACGTTAGTATTAAAGTTAATGGATTAGACATGTGGATAAAAAATAACAAATTTTTTATTTTGAGGGATCAAAACTAGACGAAAAATTTTGGAGGGATGAAAACTGAATTTTAACTATTTTGGAGGGAAAATAAACACATTTTACCCATATTTTATTATATATATGACAATGTAGCTCAATTTAATCTTTTAATTACTATTTAATAAATTGTTATGAATTATGTTAAATTTAACTATATATTTTAAAAAATTATTTTTAATTATTATTATTTTCACAAAATATATTTTTAAATAATTAAATTAAAAATATTATATATATATATATATATATATATATATTTAAGTAAAATAAAATCAAACACAAGTATTAAGGTAATATTTGATTGATATTGTTAATACAATATTTTTATAAATATTTAAATAAATTAGTATTTATATATTATTATTTGTTAAATTTAATATATAATTAATTTCAAGAATATTATTGTTCACATCTATAGACAAAGATGGGAGGGCCTCCGACTACAGAGTTTACATACACTTACAGTCTTGCCCTCTCTCCTTTTCGGGGGGTCTTTACAGTGGACGTAGAGTGTCACTTTCATCGAGCCTCACGAGTTGACATTGGAAGCTGCCCTCTAAGTGTGCTAGGTTATCGCCTACACTCTTTGTGTTTTGCCAAGCCTAGGGAAGGGGCGACGTTTGCCCTTGAGTCGCGCTACCTAGTCCCTGCTTAATGTCAAGTGACTTTTCCCATGAGCATTAAATGTGATATGTACAAGAACACTTGCATTCAATCGATCATGTCACTCTGGCCGATCGGTGGGTGATCAACAGCCCCACAAGTGCTTAGCAAAGCAATAGGCGCTTGAGATTGTCTAATAGCGGGACGAGTAGTATGACCTTAGCTTCTATTCATTTGTATGCAATCACATCATTAAGGCCATTTGGGCAACCCGCTTATTTCTCGAGCATTGATGGTGCATCGTATGACTTTATTCATCATTTGGCCAATTAGTTCACAACCCCACAAGTGTCGAGTGAAGTGATAGGCACTTTAGATTGCCTGATGATAGCGACGAGTCTTGGCACTTGAGTGACAGACATTTTGTCGTTTGATCGAGTCAGTCTCTACTTTTATTGGGGAGCATGGCCTTCGGGATGCGTGTGGTACTTAGGGATTCCCTATCGTAATGATGGGTTGCAACATTTTCTATGCATGGTAATGAAGAAGAGGGTGACGCGTGGTGGCCTATTGATTTTGGTGGTTGGCTTCTTGAGCCCCTAACCATTGGATAGAGAATGTGGGCTATAACTATTGGATCTTAATCCATTGGATTAGGCTATTGGCTTTCCCTCTACCCCTCTCCCCTTTTTTATTATGAAATTTTGGGTGGGCTCGAGATGCTTCATCTATATCTTCCTTGCGCATTTGTGTCTCTCTTTCTTTTTGCCATTCTTTTGAGTTTACTGTGTCATTGTTCAATCTTTTCCCTACTTCAATCACTCTTCATGGCTAGCATGCCCAAAGGTATTGTTCTGACTCTACTTTCCTTCTTCCTTTCTTGTTTGTTTGAGTCCATTTTCTAGAGAATACTTGGTGGGTTCTTCCCAAATGGCGACAGTGGGTGTAGTATTGAATTAACCCTAACCATTCTTATCACAGGAACAACCATCGTTGGAGGGTAGTGTAACTCCCCTTCAGAGGATGTAGAGGTGATTTTCAACTCTTCTTTTGAGGGGGGAAACTCCTCTCATATGGCGGAAGAGGGGAGTCCCCCTTTACATGTCTGGTATCGGGAGGAGGGGGGGGGAAGCTCTTTTGGGGGACCCATAGGGGAGTTAAGCTTCTCGTTGGCCTATTCTTGGGTGGATGAAGGGGTACTTAAGGTATCCTCGGTCTTTACGAGCTCCCAGCTTTTAGAGGGGGTTGTTGGTGCTATCCATCTTGTGGGACCTTGGTCCATAAACGTACTCCCCTGCCGTCTTGACGAGAGTGTCTGTGAAGGGCTTAACGGGAGCGTCTATGAAGGACTTAGCGAGGGAGGGCAGTGTTATACTTACTTGTATGATACTTTGGCTTTGAAGTTGGGGATTAAGGTACCCTTCTCGACCTTTGAATGCTCGGTTCTAAAGACCTTTAATGTGGCTCCTACTCAGCTTCATCCCAATAGTTGGGCGTTTGTTCATGCGTTTGAAGTTTTGTGTGACAAAATGGAAAAACCACCCTCCTTGAATGTATTCTTTTGGTTTTTCTCGATTCGAACAACTAATAAGCTAGGTTGTCATCTTTGAGGAGCTGATTGGGTCATTCTTGAGTAATTGACTGAGTCATTCTCTTCGGTAACCCTTTCATGAGAGTTACAATTTTTTTAAATATCAGTTTTTTCGAATTCCCTGTATTGGGAATGACCTTTACATTTTCTTTGACCGGGCCAGCAAACCATTCTTCCCTCTCTTCTAGACTAAAAATCCAGTAGTTACCATTAAGGTAGAAAGAGCCTATGTGGAAGAATGGGTGGATGAGTTTATCACTGAACTTAGGAATGGCTGGTCTTCCTGCGTGGATCTTTTGAAGAAGGGTGATATTCTGATCTACTTGTCTCTTCCTTGTTATTGCTATAGTTTGTTGACTATTTTGTGCCTTTTTTGTAGGTCCTAAGCCTTTTGAGCATCAGGCTCTTAAGAAGAAAAACCAAGTGGTAAATGTAACTTCCCCTATTATGCTAGAAGCGACTTCTACTTCTGCTTATGCTACTGCCTCGAGGATTTTAGAGGCCATTCTGGTCTCCCCTCTTGTTGAGGATGTCCCGGTTGGTAGTCGTGAGGAATCTTCCAACAGGTGACCTTGTGAGGATCCTAGTTTTGGTTCTCGGGAGGTTGTTGAGGGGGTTGCTCCTTGGTGCCCTTGCCGACTGGTTGGAAGTCCATTCTTGTTGGTGCTCCCAACATTATTTTAGTTTGGAACCAAAAGTTCCCTTTCATCGAAGTTATTGACCAACACGGCTTACCCTTTTGACAATGGAAAGGTAAAAACTCTCGGGTTTGGTATGGGTCTTTAAAGTTATTGAGGCATACTTAAGTTACGCCATGGTCCTCTCTCAAACTGTTGAACTCAAGTACATCGATCTCGTGGTTCAGAGGAAAAGGATGATTGAGCATGCCAAGAAAGCCAATGTTGAGATTCACCACTTGAAGTAGGATCTTAAAGAAAAACAAATAGAGTTAGCCAACCTACGGGCTTGGCTTCAATTGGTTGTTGAGGACATGGCCAAATACTCAATCGTGAAAGATCGGTTGGAAGAGAAAGGACAGGCCTTAATTACCTAGGCATCCTTCCTAAAGAATCAGATTGCTCTCCTAGAAGAGAAGAACACCTTTCTTGAAGCTGACTTGACATAGAAGGAGGGGTTGCTTCTTGAGAAGGACAAGATTCTTGCCGAGAAGGAATTGTCTCTTTTGGATCAATTTGAACCCAGCTTCAACTATGCTTTAGAGTAAGTAGCTATTATACACCCTCGTATTGATGTCTCGAAGGCTTATATGTATAAAGATATAATGGATGGTTGATTGGTTGAAAGCACCTCCCAAACCAATTCTCCCAACTAAATGCTTTATCAATTTCTTGATGATTACATTTTCTTGTCTTTCGAATTTTGTTTGCTTGTAATGACACATCTCACTATATTTTAAATGATTCAAATGTCATGGTTAAAATGTGTTTAGAAGTAATGTCACTTACAAAGAATGTTGTGTTTTAATCGTATTTGCGCTTAATTAGATGAAACTTGTTGGCTCGTGAACACTAACCACTCATGTGTTATGATGACATGTTATGTTCTCGTGTAACTTTTAGATAACAAACGTTTAGCCATTTTATTGGCCAAAAAGTACTTAGTTGGGGAACCTTGCATTTTATTCTGATTTATTCAGCTGTCCCGGGTAGTTATTGACAGACTGCCTCTCCTAGGTCTTTTTAATTGTGCCCCAGGAAATCACTGATCGACTGCCTCTCACAGGGTTTTTTTAATTATGCATTACTAACTAACTACCTATCACGGGTCTTTTTTAATTGTGCCCCAAGTAGTCACTGACTGACTGTCTCTCACGAATCCTTTTAATTGTGCCCCAGGTAGTCACTAACTGACTGTATCTCACAGGTCTTTTAAATTGTGCCTTGGGCAGTTACTAACCGACTTCCTCTCACGAGTCTTTTATAATTGTGCCTTGAGCAATCACTGACCGACTGCCTCTCATGGGTCTTTTTAATTGTGCCCCGAGAAGTCACTGATCGACTACCTCTCATAGGTCTTTTTAATTGTGCCTCAGTAAGTCACTAATCAACTACCTCTCATAGGTCTTTTTAATTATGTCCTGGCCAGTTACTGACCGACTACCTCTCACAAGTCTTTTTAATTAGTGCTTTAGCTTTACTTTGTTTTTAAGGAGGAAAGTCCAGCATTTCATTTGACAAAAAATAGACAAGAAGCTTGTATAATTTTAAACAAGAGCTAACTATAATATTTTTCATAAACTTTCCAAATTCCATGTACGAGGTACTTCCTATCCATCTAGGTGCTCCAATTTGTAAGTACTATGTCCTACTTGTTCAATGACTCTATAAGGCCCTTCCCGGTTTGGGATCAGTTTGTTAGAGGTGCTATCTTTGAGGACTCTCTTCAAGACCAAATTGTGCTTCTTGAGTTTTCTGGGAAAGATCCTTGCATTTTATCTTTGAGACCCCTCGCTTTGGCTACAAATTCTCTAATGTAGGCCACTTCCTAATCTTCTTGAAGTAAGTCCATGTTTGTCCTTACTTCTTCTTCATTTAAGGTCGATTGGAAGAAAGTGGTTCTAGGAGATGGCTCTCCTATCTTGACAAGGATCACTACCTCTGTCCTAAATGTCAACCTTAAAGGGGTTTCTTGGGTCGTGGAGTTAGTCGCGGTGTGGTATGACCAGAGAACTTGTGATAGCTCCTCAACCCATTTGCCCTTGGCCTCCTCTAATCTCCTCCTCGATCCTTTGAGGATCACTTTGTTGGTCGACTCTACTTGGTCGTTCGTTTAGGGGTGCTTGACCGAGGTAAAAGTTTGCTTTATTCCATACTGGGCACAAAAATATGCAATTGAGCAAGATGCAAATTAAGTGCCACTATCGGACACTATGACTGCTGGGAGATCAAAGCAACATATGATCCTCTTCCAATAAAACCTCTCTATCCTTTCAGCCAAAATTGTCATCACTAGCTCAACTTCTACCCATTTAGTAAAATAATCGATGACAACCACAAGGAACTTGACCTATCCAACTGCTTGTGGGAAAGGGCCTAGGATGTCAACCCCCCACGTGTGAAAGGGCCATGGCTACGTGCTTGAGTGTATAGGTTTTAGGGGGCCTTTGTGTAAGTTAATGAAGCATTGACACTTGTCACATTTTTTTACAAATTTTATGCAATCTTTTTTTAGAGTCGACCAATAGTAACCAATCGCTCTATTTTGCTTGTAAGGGGCCTTCCCTCTATGTGGGTTCCACACACCACTTTGTGTACTTCTTTTATGACGTATCTCACTTCCTTGTCGTCTAGACATTTCAATAATGGGTAGGAGAATCTACGTTTATGGAGCTGCTTGGCGATCAAAATGTACTTTGACACCTCTTTTATGAGCATCCTGACTTCCTTGTGTTCGATCCGGACTTCATCATTTTGGAGGTAACTTATGATAGGGTCCATCTGTGAGGTCGTGTTGGTGGCGCAACATATTTCCATTGTCTCAATGGTTGGTAGATTGAGAGTTTCCTAGATGACTGATTTGTTGAACTCCTTTTTCTAGATGCTTACCAACTTTGGAAGCAAGTTTGCTTTTTCATTTTGCTCCCTCAAGACGTGGATCAACGTGAATCCTTCGAATGACATTGTTTGACTCTAGGCTTTGTCCCAGTACTTGGTCAATTGGGGGTCTTTGGCATGATAGTCACCATTCACCTGACCAGTCACCAGTTGAGAGTCACTCTTGGTGACGAGGATCTGAGCCTCAAGCTCCTCGACTAATCTCATTCCAGCTAGAGGGGCCTCATATTCCACTTGATTGTATCTTGCTTTGAACTCGAAGCGGAGAGATTGTTCAATCATTATGTTGTCTAGTCCTTCCAGTATTACCCCCACTCCACTTCCTTTTTTATTTGACGCCCCGTCCACTGACAATGTCCATTCCTACCCCTTCTCACCAACTTCTCTAGTCGGGGTCAATTTTGGATGAAGTCAACCAGAGCTTGTGCCTTAATCTGACCTCTTTTTTCAAAAATGATGTCGAACTTTGACAGCTCAATGACCCATCTTACCATTGTACCGGCCAAGTTTGGCTTTCTTAAGACTTGCTTAATCGATAGCCCCGTTTTGACGATCACTTGATGACTCTAAAAATACATCCTCAACCTTCTGGCTATGATCACGAGGGCTAGCATTACCTTCTCTATCTTTTGGTACCTTGTCTCGACTCCTTGGAGGATCTTGCTGATGAAGTAAACTAAGTTTTAGTCTTTGTCTACCTCTTGGACTATGGTTGCACTTATTGCTTCATTAGAAACAAATAGATAGAACAGGATAGGCTTACCTTCGGTCAACGTTATAAGGATTGGGAGGATGCCATCATCATCTTTAACTCTTGGAAGGTTACTTCACACTTGTCGGCCCACTGGAATAGCTTATTCTTCCACAAGAACTAGAAGACGGGCAATGCCCTCTTAGTCGATTGAGACAAGAATCGGGCCAAAGCCATTATCCTCCCGGCCAGTTTTTGTACTTCCTTGACACCCCTTGGGCTCCTTATGCTAATTATTGCTTCACATTTTTCCAGATTGGCCTTAATCCCTCATTTTGTCAACATGAAACCTAGAAATCGACCGGTTTGGATGCTAAAGGAGCACTTCTCCAGGTTGAACTTTAATTGGTACCTCTTAAAGACTGAGAACACTAACGCTAGTGCTTCACCATGTTGGACATTGGTGGTTGACTTCACCACCATGTCATCGATGTATATTTCTATCTCGTGGCCAATGTGGTTTTTGAAGATTTTGTCTATTAATCTCTAATAGGTGGCACCTGCATTCTTCAAACCGAATGACATTACATTATGACAAAAATTTCCATCGTTAGTGATGAATGTCGTTTTCTCCTCATCGTTGGGGTGCATCTGAATTTGGTTATATCCTGAGTAAGCATCCATGAAGCTCAAGAAATCGTATCTGGACGCACCATCCACCAATCTGTCAATGTTGGGCAATGGGTAAGGATCTTTTGGGCAAGCCTTGTTCAAATCGATGTAATCTGTGCACATCCTTCATTTTTTCGCAGGGTTTTTCACCATGACCATATTGGCTAACCAACTTGGATATCGTACCTCCTTGATGAAGCGTGCCTCCAGTAGTTTAGTCATCTCCTCCTTTGAAACTCTTCTCTTCTCCTCCCCAAGCCGCCTTTTCTTCTAGCATATGAGGCATGTTCCCGATGCAATAGATAGCCAGTGACAAAAGAAGTTGGGGTCTATCCCCAACATATCCTCGGGTGACCAAGCAAAGGCATCCTAATTCTTTAAGAGGAAACAAATCAGCTACTTTTCCACTTCGACATCAAGAGATCCCCCAATTTTGGTTTTGTGTAGTGAGTTGGGACCAATCTAGACATCCTTCAAGTCTTTGGTAGGCTAGGGTTTGAATTCCTCTTGACCTTGGCAAGGATCTAGATCCAAACAATGGATGTGAGCTTGAGGGTTTGTCCACTCGGTCGTCCACTCCTCCTTCCTACCCCCAACCTTCAAATTGGCTTCGTAACATCAGCAAGCAACATGTTGATCTGCTCGAATTATTCCTACTCGGCCAACAACCAGATACTTCAAGCATAGGTGGGGAGTTGACACCACTGCTCGAAGTCGGTTTAGGGTTGATTGAGTCAAAATCATGTTATAAGAGGCCCAAGCATTGACAACTGTGAACTTCACAATGATCGTTTTAGCATCAAGTCTTGTCCCAAAAGTCATTTTAAGGTCAATCATTCCTTGTATTTCTATTTGCTCTCTTGTGAAGCGAATTAATGTGCCTGAGCATTCCTCCAAGTCCGACTCAAGGAGTCCCAACTTTTGGAAGGTGGTCAGTACAACATGTTGTCTAAGCTTCCCTAATCTATCAACACTTTCTCTAACTTGTATTCTGTTGTTACCATCGAGACTATCATTGGGTCTTTATGATGTGGCACCATACCCTTGTAGTCCTTATTTGAAAAAAGAGACAACTGGATCTTGGGGCCCGATTGCATTTGCCTACATGGTCATCAGAGAATGGACATATCACTTCCTCTTGGATGTCGTCATCATTAGACTTGTCCCACCGGATATGGTAGCATTTGTCCCCTTATGAAGGGGGTTCGCCACCAAGCTTTTGACTAACTCTTGTCCCTCGACCTTTCTTGTATTGAGGTTTTACCCCTTTCCTGTCTTGGGTGATCTCTTCCTTTAGCCTTCGATTCCTCCACTTTTTGCACAAAACACCCTAAGTAGCCATCGCGGATTAACCTTTCAATTTGGTTCTTTAGAATACAATAGCTCTTTGTCGTGTGTTCATGAGCATGGTGAAACTCACACCATTCCTCTCGAGAAGCACCCAAATGTCGCTTTGTTAGAGAGGGGATGGCCAACAAGAGCATGTGGTACACCTCCTTTAATATTTGGGACCTCATCACCTTCAAAGGGGTGAAGTGATTTGTCTCGGCCTCGGTTTTGTAATTTCCTCCTCATTGAGGGTTTGACATCCCAAGGAGACCCCAAACACTCTTTTTCACGAAGGTAGGAACCTCACATTCTGCTTGAAGGCGATCGGCCAGATCCTCGTCAACCTTAATGTGTTTCTTAGCTCGAGTCCTTATTTCTCCCATGTTGGTTGGCTTTCTTAGGGCAAGGGAGTCACTGAACTATCCTTCCTTTAGTCCCTTCTAAAATTCCTTCATAAAGAACTTTTGGTCTGCGCCATTAACTTAGATCGTTGCACTATTGAAGTGTGCTAGATACTTCTTGAGACTCTCCCCCTTGGCCTACTTGATGTCGAACAAGTTGGATACCTCCAGCTTCTTAGCTTTGTTGGTAGCAAACTATGAAGCAAAAAATGGTTGCCAGTCGTTGAAGGTGTGGATAGTTCGAGGTGGGAGGTTTGAGAACCACTTCATTGCTACGACTCTCAATGTTCTTGGGAACAACTTGCAACTGATGGTGTCATCACCACCACTTATGTACACTTGCGTCTAAAATGCCTGCAAATGAACATGGGCATCCTGAGTGCCATTGAAGGGATCCACCATCAGTTCCCTGAATTGGGGTGGGATGATGGCACAGTCTATCTCCTCGTGCTCCTTGTTGGTTCCATGCTTCTTGTTGCGACCTTTAACGTATCAAGTTGCCTTTGTAACTCTAGCTCGTGCTCCTCAGCCAACTTCATGGCCTCCTCATAGTGCTCATTTGCTTCTCACTGTCATTCCTCTGCCACCTCGTGTCGTCTGGCCACCTCGGAGTTGAGGCGTATTTGTTCTTCACTTTTCTCCTGCAAGTTTGCCACAACTTGCAATAGATGCTACAAAGTGCCTCCCTCCTCACCATTGCTGGAGTTGACTTGGTGTCTCGTTATTGATATGGTTACTCTCGGGTTCACTCTTATCCTTAAGGTGTCACGAAATGTTTTCTCGAGGCCCCACAGTGGGCATCAATGTTCACATCTGTAGGTAAAGATAGGAAGGCCTCCAACTATAGAGTTCACGTACACTTTCAGTCTCGCCATCTCTCCTTTTCCGGGAGGCCTTTATAATGATCTTGTGGTGTCGCTCCATTGAGCCTCACGAGCTGACATTGGAAGATGTACTTTGAGTAGGGTGCCACTTGCAGAAGAAAAAATCAAGGTCACAAAAGAAATTGAAGACATAGTCAAGTATATAGTTATTATTAGAATATAATTCTTGATTATGTGATTCTACCATGTATCCTAAATGCTTATACTCATGTCAAATACAAATAGAACAATTCAAGATAAGAATGCAATGCTAATTACTCTCTGTTTTTAACCAAAACATCTAAATGGTATGTGTACGTGCCGGCCATGACCGACCGACTCTTGGATGATTACATGACGGCCGGTCGAGACGACCAACGGTTGTAGTGACTGGTACCTGGAAGAAAACGTCAATTCAAGCTGATGTGACAGAAGAGACATTTGTCAAAGATAGGGGAGCAGGGCGCCGTCGCATGTCAGAAAAGTCACCTATTGCGAAGTTTCCTTTTATGACACACATCTCATGGGGCGGGTCACGCAAGTGGGATGGGAACGTAGCAAGCCTATAAATAAGGATTCAAGAAGAAGGAGCAGGCATCATCCTAGAGGGAACAGAAAATATAGAGAACAAAGAGAGAAAAAGAGAGAAAAAGAGAGAAAGAGAGAGTTTTGTGAGAACAGAACATTGGCGCCCACCGTGGGGCAGGTAAACTCATCAGTCCCACTCACAAGAAAGAAACAAATATGCCTGTGACCAGAAACCAAGCTAGTTCAACTAACGGAGGTGACGAAGATGCCCTCCAGAGGCTGCTCCATACGGTGGCTTCACTACAAGCTCGCAGTGACGAGCAATCCCGACAAAGCGAGGAGGCGGAGAGAAGATTCAGAATGGCGGAGGAGAGGCATCTAGAGGCCCTCAGAAGAGCCCAAGAGAGAGCAGAGGAGCTCCAGCAGCAGTTGGAGGCCATAAAAGGAGCTCGAAGAGAGAATCTTGTCCAACAAGAGACTCCCTCGAGTTTTTGGGGACAACCATTCAGTCAAGAAATAGATGACACAAGGGTTCCTCCTAATTTCAGAGAAATCGTGGTCGAACCCTTCGACGGATCCCAGGATCCCCAGACCCATCTGCAAGCCTTCCAGGCACAGATGTACATAAGTGGAGGAGATGACAGGTTGAGTTGCAAACTATTCCCTGGAACGTTGAGGGGCGTAGCAATGCAGTGGATGGTGACATTGCCACCAAGGACAATCCAGACATTTAGCGACCTTGCCGAGGTTTTCACCTCCCAGTTCGCGGCAAGTAAGAAGAAGCAACTCGAGGTGGCCGATTTGTTCGACATAAAACAAGGAAGAGAGGAGAGCCTTAAGAGTTACCTGGCACGGTTCAACACCGCGACCGTGCGAGTAAATGACCCTGATCAGAAATTCTTCATCAAAGCTTTCCAGAAGGGACTAAGAGCAAGCCCGTTCAGCGACTCTTTGGCTCTAAAGCGACCAAGCAGTATGGCTGAAATAAGAACCCGGGCAGAAAAACATATAGAAGTAGAGGAAGATCAAGCAGAACGGCTGGCGGAAGAGCAAAACCGAAAGAACGAGGGAAGAGCGGCAATACCTAAAGCAGAAACATCGAGACGAATGGAGACAACTCATAAAGAAAAACACTTCACTCCCTTGAACGAAAAAAGGGCTCAAATACTACGGGAAATATGCCACACTCGGTTACTACGGTTTCCCCCGTCGTCAGAAGGAAGAACAATGGGAAACAACCAGTCCGAGTGGTGCGAGCTCCATCGTACCATGGGACATTCCACAGAAGCATGCTGGACCCTGAAGACTCAGATAGAGCGGCTCGTCCAAGGAGGAAGGCTAAATCAGTATGTGAACACGCAAAGGCAATGGGCACAAGGAGAAGGAAGCCAAGACCAGAAGGCGGTCGGTCGAGGCCAAATAGTCTTGGACTTCCCACAAAGGGGTCATTTCGACCATAGCCAGGGACACGAACATACCCCTCATCGCGGGCCGAGAGGTATGGTCCAAGCTGTGTTAACGGGGGCCAATGTAACTCCGTTGGGAAAACGGACGATGTCACCAACCATCGTCTTTTCAAACGAAGATTGCAAAAGGAAGGGTAAAAAAACGCAGAGCCCATGGTCATATCGGTTACAGCGAGACAATACAAGGTCGAAAGAGTATTGGTGGATCAGGGAAGCTTAGCCAACATCCTGTATTGGGAAACGGCGCAAAAGCTGGGAATAAGAAACCTGGAAAAATGTGAAGGCGTCCTTTACGGTTTTGCGGGGGAACGCGTTCCTATAATGAGAACGGTTGAGGTCGAAACAACATTCGGAGACATACACGGAGCAAAAACGATACCTGTAACCTATACGGTGGTAAACAGTGAAGCATCCTACAATATCATCATAGGACGGTCGGCCCTAAACTGATTAGAGGCTGTAGTATCTACCTTTCATCTCTGCATGAAGTTCCCAGTCGGTCGGACGGTAGCATCCGTCTGGGCAGACATAACGGCGGCTAGAAAATGTTACGAAGATAGCATGAGAATAGAATTGGCAGCTCAGAGAGATAAAGTAAACGTACTGGATATAGACCTTGATCCACGCCATTTCTCAGAAGATAGAGGACCCCACCCAGTAGGGAACCTTAAGAAGGTGCAAATTGGGATTACGGCTGACCAAACAACTCACATCGGCACCACGCTTAATGAGAAGGAAGAGAAGATGCTAGTGTCAACCCTGCAAAGGAATATTGACGTCTTCGCATGGACGGCAAAGGACATGCCAGGACTCGACCCACGATTCATGTGTCACCAGCTATCGGTTAAGCCCGGGTCAAAACCAATAACCCAGAAAAAAAGGAAGCAAGGGGAGGAGAAAAGAGCAGCCGTCAAAGAAGAAGTGGGAAAACTACTAGCAGTTGGCTTTATAAGGGAAGTCCAATACCCTACTTGGTTGGCTAACGTGGTAATGGTGAGAAAGGCAAACGGTCGGTGGAGGATGTGTACTGATTATACCGACCTCAACAAAGCTTGCCCAAAAGATCCTTATCCGCTACCAAGCATCGGCCAGGCGGTAGATGGGGTGTCGGGCAAGCCCTTCCGAGCTTTATGGACGCGTACTCGGATACAACCAAATGGGATGCACCCAAACGATGAAGAGAAAACCGCTTTCATAACCGAAGCGGGGGCTTTTGTTACAAAGTCATCTTGGATTTGGGCTGAAAAACAGGGCTACCTACCGGCGCCTAATGGATAGGGTTTTCAAAGAGATAATCGGGAAGGATATGGAAGTATACGTTGATGATATGGTGGTTAAGTCATCTCGGGCAAAACACACTTTCATACACTAGAGCGAGTCTTCGCCATATTGAGAAGAAATCAACTAAGGTTGAACCTGAGAAATGCTCCTTTGGAGTAAAAGCGGGAAAATTCACAGGATTTATGTTGACCGGGGGATTGAGGCAAACCCCAGACAAATGCCAAGCCATAATCGACATGAGGAGCCCCAAAACCTTAAAGAAGTTCAAAGCAACTCACACGAAGGATGGTTGCCTATCGGTTTATCCCCGGATCGCGAAAAACAGCCTTGCCGATATTCGGAGCACTAAAGAAGGGAGGTTCGCATGGGCGGAAAAGAATGCGAAGAAGCATTCCAGCACTTGAAGGCAACGTTGTCAGCTCCCTATCTTGACACGACCAACTCAGTGTACTCCTCTTCACCTTTACATAGCAACTTCTGAAAAGGCCATTAGTTCTGTCCTACTACAGGAGCGAGAAGGAGAACAACGGCCGATTTACTTCGTGAGCAAGGTACTACAAGACCCTGAGACTCGGTACTCGAAGATGGAAAAGGTCGCACTAACTTTGGTAACGACCTCCCGAAGGTTGAGACCGTACTTCCATAACTTTGAGATAATTGTGAAGACAGACCTGCCCATCCGGCAAATCTTGGGAAAACCCGATCTGGCCGGACGGTTGGTAGCTTGGAGCATACAGTTATCAGAGTTTGACATAACCTTCGAAAGCCGGGCACAAGTTAAAGCCCAGGCGCTGGCCGATTTCCTAGTAGAGATGACGCCGACCGCAAACAAGGATGAAGAAGGGGAGTGGTTCCTCTCCGTTGATGGGTCGTCTAATCAAGCAGGAAGCGGCGCTGGGGTAATACTGGAGGGACCAACAGGGGCATTCATTGAACAATCATTGCATTTCGAGTTCAAAGCAAGCAACAATCAGGCGGAATACGAAGCGTTATTAGCAGGAATGAAGCTTGCCAAAGAAATAGGAGTAAGGAGACTCACGGCAAAGAGCGATTCAAAGTTGGTCACAGGGCAGGTCAATGGGGACTACCAAACCAGAGATCCTCAACTAGCAAAATATTGCGAACGGGCGGCCGCCACAGCCTCTTCGTTTGACAAGTTCACCCTCCAACACGTCCCTAGGGAACAAAACGAAAGGGCTGACCTACTGGCAAAACTCGCCAGTACTCAGAAAAGAGGACAACAGAAGACGGTCGTTCACGAGAAGCTACGTGCGCCCGCCATAGAGCGGCATGAGGTCATAAGCATCAGCAACAAATCAACATGGATGACACCCCTTTTTAATTATCTCCAAGGGGGAACTAGCCCGGATGACCCAAAAAAGGCATTTCAAATAGCAAGAGAGGCCGCTAAGTACACCGTCCTAGGACAACAACTCTACAGGAGAGGCTTCTCTTTCCCTCTCCTCAAGTGCCTGGACGAGGAAGACTCACCTTATGTCTTGAAAGAAGTACACGAAGGAGTATGCGGAACTCATATAGGTGGAAGGGCGTTGGCAAGCAAAATAGCCAGAGCCAGATACTATTGGCCTACCTTGAAAAAAGATTGTATGGAGTACGTAAAAAAGTGTGACAAATGCCAAAGATTCGCTGAAGGATGTAAAGCACCACCTAAAAACTTACACTACGTAATGTCCCCCTGGCCTTTCGTCAAATGGGGAGTAGACATATTAGGACCATTTCCTCCAGCTCCGGGACAAGTAAAATTCCTGGTTGTAGCAGTGGACTATTTTACGAAGTGGATAGAAAACTGAGCCTGATCCCGCGACAATCACGGTCGAAAGGATCAAAAAGTTTTACTGGAAGAAGATTGTATGCAGGTTCGGCATACCGGCCGAAATAGTCTCCGACAATGGAACGCAATTTGCGTCAAAATCCACGGCCGAGTTCTGTCAAGAGTTAAAAATCAAGCAGATTTTTACGTCAGTCGAACATCCTCAATCCAACGGGCAAGCAGAGGCGGCCAACAAAGTGATCTTGAGAGGATTACGAAAGAGACTGGAAGAGGCAAAAGGAAGATGGGCTGAAGAATTACCCCAAGTCCTATGGTCTTACCACACCACCCCACACTCCTCGACCAATGAAACCCCTTTCCGTCTCACATTCGGAACTGAGGCAATGATTCCGGTCGAAATCGGGGAACCCTCCCCTAGAACGGTCCTATTCGAACCAAGCAGAACGAAGGAAGAGCTAAGAGCCAACTTAGACTTGATCCAGGAAATAAGAGAAATAGCTCACATCAAAGAGTATGCCGTCAAAACAAGAGCAGCACGAAGATACAATCAGAAGGTAATCCCAAGAAGTTTCAAAGAAGGGGATTTAGTCCTGAAAAAACTTACAAAGTGACAACCAACAAGAACAAACTCACACCCCCCGTAGGGGAAGGACCATTTAGAGTCATAGGCCAAGCAGGACCAGGGGCTTACAAGCTGGAAAATCTAGAGAAGAAGACACTACCACGGACGTGGAACGCCGCCTCTTTGCGCATGTATTACAGTTAGAAAAAATATGTAATTTGCTTCAATCAAAGGAAAAGTTCACTTCAAAAGCTCTCAAAAATAATAAATCCCGATAACGGTCGGTCATAAAAGACTAGTCCGGGGGCGCGACTCGAAAATAACAAGCCCGATAACGGTCGGTCATAAAAAGACTAGTCCGGGGGCGCGACTCGGAAATAACAAGCCCGATAACGGTCAGTCATAGAAAGACTAGTCCGGGGGCGCGACTCGGAAATAACAAGCCCGATAAATTTGGTCATAAAAAAGACTAGTCCGGGGCGCGACTCGGAAATAACAAGCCCGGATAACGGTCGGTCATAAAAGACTAGTCCGGGCGCGAAAAATAACAAGCCCGAGCAATCGGTCAGTCATAAAAGACTAGTCCGGGGGCGCGACTCGGAAATAACAAGCCCGATAACGGTCGGTCATAAAAAGACTAGTCCAGGGGCGTGACTCGGAAATAACAAGCCCGATAACGGTCAGTCATAAAAAGACTAGTCCGGGGGCGCGACTCGGAAAGAAAGCGATGAAGAACGAACGAACAATACAGTAAGATTCCTAATTACTTATTGCAAAAAACGAGTAAATATCATTCCAATAAAATCCGACAGAACTACAGGGCCGAAAAAAGATAAAAACTCTTAGAAAAATACTTAGTTCTTCATTTAAAAAGAAAAATTACAAAGTTATGGCACATCAACTATCTCGCCATTTACGATCTCCTTATATGGGTCGGTTCCCGAAAGGTCCAAATCCGGATAGATAATCTTGGATTGCGCAAGGGCATGACGGAAACCATATTCGTACTGCTTCACCATGACCGCGTTCCGGTGGGCAAGAGTGGCATTTTTAACCTTCAACTCTTCTTCTTGGGAAGCCACCTTGATCCGAAGAGCAGCCATCTCAGACTCCAAAGAAGATACCTTTGCCTTGGCACCTTCAGCTTCAGCTGACAACACCTCTTGCCTGGCGGACCATTCGGCCCGGTCTTGGGTATCTTTGCTTTCAGACGCGCCGCGATTGTCTTGCAAAAACCAAGTTGGTCTTCATACTCTGCACGAGTTTGGTCCCGCACTTGTTTCTCCTCGTCAAACAGCGCCAAACGGTCGGCCATAGGACCAAACTGCGCTTCAGCCGCCCGAGCAAGAATAGCGGTACAACCAGCTAAGCGTTGAATAGTGCCCAAGGTTCCAGAAATCCCTAGTTGACCCACCAAAGAACCTTCAGCAGGAGTCAGCACGTTCTGGTCAACAGCTTCAGTGATAAACTTGGACCTGGACCAAATGGAGTGTGACGGTCGAACCAAGCCACTTTCAGAATCGCTTCCGTCGGTTCGAGGACGCTTCTCCGGGCGCCTGGCTTCTTCTGCTATTGGCTCCTCGACCGGCCAAGCCGCCGCCTCCGAACGCGCCAAGCTAGGAGATTGTTGAGCAGGAATTTCTTGAACAGGCATCACAGCCTGAGGAACATCAGCGGCCGCGTTGGCTCCTTCATCCTCCACCGGCATACTTTGCTTCAAATCTTTCAGCAGCTTCACTGAAAAACCTACAGAGAATCAAGACGATTGTTAGGAAATTTAAAAAGAATAGTTATGAAGCGAAAGGAAAGGGCCGACCTGATCCCCTGATAAGCTCGGAGCAGAAGAGACGCGGAAGTGTCTCGAGTCTGGAAATAAACTCCTTTTCCCAA
This sequence comes from Mucuna pruriens, assembly GCA_025330945.1. Taxonomy (NCBI): domain Eukaryota; kingdom Viridiplantae; phylum Streptophyta; class Magnoliopsida; order Fabales; family Fabaceae; genus Mucuna; species Mucuna pruriens. Next base: position 104,392 of record JAENHJ010000141.1, read on the forward strand.
TTTTCGAGGTCCTTTTGAGCCACCGTTATGGACACGGCCGGTTGCGAGGTCCAGTACAAAGGGAAGAGGGGCACCCCTGAGGGATCAAACATGATGCTCGGGCCAGCTTTACCAGGGCAAACCTTGAAGAACTTGTCTTTGAAAGTTTTGAAGCTCTCCACAAAAGGCTTCAGCAGCTTCCGCCTTGGCCGACTACTCAGGGACATCCAACCAACTTTAGGAGCCTTCTTAACCCGAAAATACCAGAAGAGAACTCCTAAGGACGGGGCTTGTCCCAAATCTTCGCATAGGAGTTCGAAGGCTCTAATGAACGCCTAACTATTAGGATGAAGTTGAGAAGGGGCTACATTGAGAGCCTTCAGAACCGACTGTTCGAAGGAAGTAAAGGGAAGTTTTAAGCCCAGTTTGGAAAAAACTGGCTCGTAAGCGTAGAAGAAAGGGAAGTCATCGGAGGACGGCCGAGTGTTGACGGTTTCCTCCGGCTGGCAATGGCGAAGCCTCACTCGCCAAGGACCGGGATGGAGATGTTTCTTTATCAACCCCAGAAGGAGACTCCCTTGGGTGTACTGGGAATGGGTCTCCTTCACTTCATCCTCAACCCAAGAATAGAGATCTTCAGAAACATCATCCTCGGAGTTATCTCGATACCATATTTCAAACGGAAAGACCTCCTCGGAACTTGACGAACGAAGAAGGCTATCCGAGGACGAGGAGTCGGCCCCCGAGACGACTCTAGAGGAGGGCCGGTTTTCCTGAGAAAAACCGGCTTCACCTGGGGAAGGACCTCCTGCGAAAATGGGAAGGTAGGGTCAGTTTCAGACCCAACCAATGGGAATGGAAGAAAAGGAAGGGAAGATAAAGAGGAAAACCTAGACGAAGCAGTGCTGAGGAAAGAAAGAAAAACAGCAAAAGTACCGCAATAAAAGGTAAAGAGCAGAAACTTACTCATATCAGCATCCATGGCGTCAGAAAGATGGAGGTTAAAACTGCAGAGAACGAAGGAAGTCACTAAACCTGAACGAAGGAAGAAGAGAATAGGAATGGTAAAAGCAGCGCAGAGAGGAGAATAGGGATGGTAAGAAGCAGCGCAAGAGAATATAGAGGCTTAAAAAATGCATTTAATGATCAAATCAATCATTAAAACCTCGGGAAGGAGAAACGGCGCACAATAAATGACTCATCAGTGGAAGAAGCGCGAAGGGCCCAAATTCGAAACGTTCCAAGGCGAGGATTCGGAAGTCCAAGCGATTCAAGATAGTCGGTCAGAGACGAAGCAGTCACGGCCGCTCTGATTTAAGTTTCGGTTATGAACGAAACTTAAGGGGCTGTGTACGTGCCGGCCATGACCCACCGACTCTGGGATGATTACATGACGGCCGGTCGAGACGACCAACGGTTGTAGTGACTGGTACCTGGAAGAAAACGTCAATTCAAGCTGATGTGACAGAAGAGACATTTGTCAGAGATAGGGGAGCAGGGCGGCGTCGCATGTCAGAAAAGTCACCTATTGCGAAGTTTCCTTTTATGACACACATCTCATGGGGCAGCGGGTCACGCAAGTGGGATGGGAACATAGCAAGCCTATAAATAAGGATTCAAGAAGAAGGAGCAGGCATCATCCTAGAGGGAACAGAAAATATAGAGAACAAAGAGAGAAAAAGGGAAAAAAAAAGAGAAAGAGAGAGTTTTGTGAGAACAGAACAGTATGTGTTACTTCCTTTGTTCAAGATTTGCTTTTAATCACACATCATAAAAAATAGAATAGAGAATGAGAACTGCTTTGATCAAATCATAGTCATTATCCCAAAAAAAACTCATATAAAGGACACTAAATGTTTACCCTCAAATCAAAATCAAGAAATAACATTCCCTTCTCATCAACGCTCGACTTGCAACCTACAAACCAACCCCAAACCTAAAGTCCCAGTATTGCTATAATCAATTGGTAGAAAAAAAAGAAGAAGAAATGAATTTACCTCGTACTAACCCAATCGAAGTTGAATCCATGAAAGATGCGATGGTCTCCACTCCTACCACTACCCAACCGCACTAGAATATCACCATTGTCGTGCTGGAGTTTGCCACCATTGGAAGTATCACCATCCTGCATGCATGCAACATGGTCTTCATCTATGCCTTAACCATCAAGAAACCATGTCAAAATCTCATTGCCCCGTGCCGGAGCTCCATCATTGTCGCGAGTGTGGTTTTGCTCCCTCTCTCGCTCAAACTGGCTTTCCTCTTTATTAGACCCAAACCCCGTCTCTTTCTTCTTACCTTCCGCCGTTGTCACTTTTGGCAACAAGCTGCTGCATGCGCGACTCTTATGCTTTCCCCTCACACTCAAACCTTACGCGTGTTTTGGGTTTTTGCACGAGGTTTAGAAACTGCTAAGAAACTTTTCTATTTTATTTGATAGTAGTTACTACTTATCCATTGGCTATGGTGTTTTGATTCGTGAGTGGGAATAGCACACGGGCTGGTCCAACGAATCATGTAAGCTTGACTTCCATATTATGTTCACGCATGTAGGCCAAGCCCATTGTGGCATACATCACTGTTATTGAAAAAAGGAAAATAAAATTTGGGTTGAGTTATAATGATAAGAAACCATCACATGAATTCGGCTCCCTCGTGTAGGAGTTAACAAAACAAATTGTCAGCCAAATTGGCAACCAAATAATAGCATAGATTATGGGTTAAAACTTAAAATAACAATATTAAATATATAAATGAATAAATATTAAATTAAAGTATCTTGTATACATATTATAAATTAAAATTGAATTATAGAAAACGGAAAAAAATTATTACCAGTTATATCGATATGACTGTTAAAGTTCATTAATGTCGATAATCATAACGTAATTAAAATTATTATGTTATCTCTTTCTATAATAAAATTCTTTAATGATGATAATAATTATGATATAATTAAAATTATTATATTATTTCTATATTAAAATTCTTTAATGTTTTTATTAGAATCAAGAATTATTGTTTGATTAAAGATAATAATAATAGAAAAATCTTTAAATAACTAAAAAATTAATTGGACGTGAGATTTTTTTTAATTCTAAGAGTTTGAGGTATAAGTAGTGATAATTTGATGTTTATAAACTTTTCTCCAGTATAAAAATTTAAAAATCAAAATTAAATTACTATAAGAATAAAATGATCAAAGATAAAATTTTCAAATAGATTGACTTGGGTGCACGTACACCTATACTAATTTTACATTAAGGGAGGTATGAATAATGATAGTTTAGAAATCCTAAAGTTTAATAAAAATTATAATTAAAATAAAAATCAACACATAAATATTTTCTACCTAAAGAATTAGGTAACTCTGATTCTCCATTGCAGCTAAAGATACGTAAGAGTAGGTTTAAATCTTGTCAAGCTAAAAAGATAAAAATATATTAATCTTTTTTTTTCCATAATAATAGTAGTAGCAGTAGTGGTGGTAGTGGTGGTAGTAGTAGTAGTAGAATTTAATCTTAATCGAAATGAAATAAATATCCAAGGGTGAGATACATATTTTAAAAATTATAAATATTTGCTTAATTAATTTGAGGTAATTGTTTTCTAACGAATGTTGTAGGATGTTAATACCTTCTTTTCTTTTAAGGTTTTTTCCAATGTTTTTTCTTTAATAAATATTGGTGGCGACTCCTCTATTTTTGAAATAGTTTTTGCCAACCTTAGGGGGGAAGCATAAGAGTCGCGCATGTAACAACTTGGTTGCCAAAAGTATTCTTTAAATTTTAAACTCTAATATATATATATATATATATATATATATATATATATATATATATATATGTTAATGCACTCATACCTCTTTTTGGTTGGAGTGCATTAGCAATATACACCAAAAGTTTTGGACTAAAAAATTATTATTTTGTTTATATGTTTATTTTAAGGATAATATAGTAATTCAATATTTGATTTAAAATAAAAATTATTATTTCTCTCTGTCTCTCATATCTTAATTATGAATAATTAATGCATTTTTCTTTCTTTCTCCCTTCTTCTCTTCTAATATTTCTCTCCATTTCATATTTTTTCACCTCACTACCATGTAGTGTTGTAGCAACAACTCTAATGATTTGCATATAAAGAAAACAATAGAAAAAATTGATCAAAATGGATGAAGATGGATAATAAGTCATTTACCTTTTTCAAATTATTTTGTCAAGATTGTTGGAGGAAAGAAATTTATAAGAAGATATAAAAAGACCTCTTGGTAATAGAGAGGATGAAAGGAGAGGGATACTTTACATAAGAAATGATAGAGATGAGGGAAATGGATTCATTATTACTTAGAGATGAGAGATAAATTGAGAAATTAGTAAAAGTGAGAGAAATTAGTAGAAGGGAGAGAAAATGTAGGTTGAGAGAAGAGAGAAAATTTGAGAAATTAATAAGAGAGAAAACTTGAGAAATTAGCAAAGGGGATGAGAGATAATGTAGTAGAGAAGAGAGAGAAATTGATAAATTAATGAAAGAAGAGAAAGAATATAATTTTTTTATTTTTAAAATTAAACATTAAATTACTATAACAACCTTGAAAAAATTACTTAAAGTAGGATGAGATATTTGCATTTTTTGTCCAAAATTTTTTGGTGTAGAGTGTTAATACACTCCAACTAAAAAAGAGGTATAAGTGCATTAGCATTACCATGCACACAAACACAAAAAAAAGATCAAATGATACTAGTCTAACTTCCATCAAGTATTATACCATTAAATAACTTCATATAGAATGCAAATTTTATCAATCCAACCATTAAATTGAAAGTTCTCTTTATATAGATCATATATGTAATTTTTTATTAAAATTGAAAAACAATAAGAAAGTAATCAAATGATTCTTATTTTAGTATAGTTTGAAATATATATTTTGTTAATTTTGATCAATATGAGTGAAATACTAAATAATTTTGGATTAATATAAATTTTGCATATATCATTTATGTAAAGGAAATTTTCAATCGAATGATTGGATTGATAAGTTATGAATGTTATATGAAGTTATTGAATGGTGTAATAATTGGTGTAAGTTACACGGATGTCATTTGATCTCATACATATAGTAGCTATAATGGTGATTGCATAGTAGTAATGATAGTGATGGTTACTGGTGATCATGGTAGATGTGGAGGCGGCATGACATTGATAGTGATGTTATAACTGGGTTTTAATTTTACAATTTTATTATTTTTAATCATAGTTTAATAATTGTTATTATTTGTTCCCATATTCTTACACAAGCAAGTGCTTCGTTAGACTTTTTTATATATATATATATATATATATATATATATATATATATATATATTTTGATAGTTTTAAATTTTAAAAAAAATTATAGTTATAATAGAATACAATTAATTTATATAAATAATATAAGTAACTTAAATTTAGAAGAAAAGAAACACATTTATAAAAAAATAATATTTTCAAATTGGAAAGGAAATTTGAGTAAAATAATTAGAAAGTAATTATTTAAAAAATAATATTTGTAAAAAGAAAAGAAAGTAATTAATAATTTAAAAATATATTCGAAAAGTGTAACAACAGTGGAATTACATGTCTTTAAAGAAAGAAAGTACATATAAAAATACTCTTATTGCAATAAAGAAAGTATCTAAAAATATATAGTTTATATGTTAGATTTATAATTCAAACTTTAAATTATGATATAATATGACTATTTTAATTATCGACAACATCTTTTAAAAAATACTATTGAAATTGAATTTCAAAATAAAAATAAAAGAAAGATAGTTTAATATATATGAATAGATTTCTTTTTACCAATTATGAGATTAGTGTGTGAAATATATCTTCAAATAAGAAAAAAAAATATTAAGAATGTCTAGTTAAAAAAATGAAGAAAATGAAAGTTTCACTCTGTAAATTGTACATCTTATTTATAATATTATAATAGATTGTTTAAAAGTTTTCTATAAATTTTCTCTTAAGAAAGTTTAGCATTCATAATTATTCATGCTAAAAAAATTTCACTAGGAAGTCTTGATAGGAACGGGGAGACTAGGAAGAGTCACAAAAGGACATGACAAGAACTATAGGGGAGGGCCTTCAAGGATCCCTAATCAGGGGTAGATTAAAGAAGTCAGAGGTTGATGTATAGTGGAACATGAACCTCCTTAAAGGACAAGGGACGTCCAAAGCAGGATCTACTTTGTTTATGTTGTCATCATGTAGTTTAGGAGTTTGTGTATATTTTTTTACATAGCTTGTTATAAGACCTCATAAGACTTTTTGGATGCGTGGTTTCTTATGGACGCACATAGCGCCTTTGGACACACTCAGCATCTTTGGACACTCAGCTTAGATGTTGGGCTCAATTTACGTATGAAGCCTTCTAGAGGTTCCGTGAAGCCTTTGGACAAAGGGTGTCCTTTGGACAACCCACATGGATGACTAATAGGCATTGAGTTGGTCATCACTTCTCCTATAAAAAATACTAGATTTTCCTATGTTAAAGTAGCATAGGTTCAACCTAGGTCATTCTTCTCAAAGACACTTTTGTTCTAATATTTCTAAGGTGTAAGGCTAAACAAGGGTTACGAAACTGGATTGTAGGATGCAAACTTTGGCAAGTAAATGTAAATGGGGTTTGCAACAAAACTGTAAATTTGCAAGAAATGTAAAAATTTAACTAAGGTATCAACAAGAAAGTAAAGAATTATAGTCTAAGTATAGAATTACAACCTACATTATCTAACGTATATTTATCTAACATATATTTATTATATCGGATAAAATGATATCAAAAAATGATTTCAAAAAATGGTTCTGGTTCAAATTCCTAGCATGCAAGTATTTTCTTGCCAACCTATTTCCTAAGGCTACTGTCTAACGTTTGTCCGTTATCGACTGAGGGCTTACACAATCCGCAGCCTCGAGTTAGTAGGGATTAAGCTCGTGGTGGACGTAGATTATCAAGTGATTATCTATATTATTACCTAGATAGTTTCCAGCTAGACCCTAATCTAGGCGTAATCTATTCTTAGCCTACACAAACATAACAAACCAAGAACAGATTGAATTTCCAGGAATTACAAGCATACAAGTGTAAAGAAACATATGTATTCATTGATTAGTCAAAATACCGATACAAGGATGGATTCAATGTAAAAGATGGTGACTAGCTTCCTACGACAACTGTTAGTAGTAGCTGCAATGTTCCACCTACAATGGCCAGGGCACAGAAGGGTTGAATCACCAAGTAGTGTGCAGCACACCCTTATAGTCCCCTCTTGGCAACCAACCGCAATACTCAGTCCCTGGTCCTGCATTCCCTCAAGCCTGAGTGAACACTATACTGAAGTACCATGGAACAAAGAAGGATGTCGTGAAAATATGAAAGTGAATGATGGAGTGTGAGTGTGTATTGGCAAGGATTTGCTAACCCCAGAACATAGCCATACATTCCTACTTATAGATGCATCCTAACTAACTGTATAACCGTAATAACTGATTTAACAAAATTAACCACCTAATCTAATAGAATTACCATACTTAACTATCTTCTAACTACTTTCCTAAACTCCCACATGCTATATTACATTTTGCACGTGCTTGAATCTTTGCCAAAGTGGAGTCGGTCTACTGATGCCAAAATGGATCCGGTTCTAAATAGGAGTTGGCATCTATTTTGAGGTCAACATCCGGATAAACTCAGACATGGAGTCGGTCCTGTAGAATCAGCATCCGGTATGGAGTTGGCATCCGATCTGGAGTTGGCATGTGCATATCACTTCGGCATGGAGTCAACCTTCAAAGTCGGCTCTACAAGAGTCGGCATCTTAATTGTTGATGATAAAGTCGGCATCACAGAGTCAGCTTCATCCGGTCGGGACGTATCTGGTCTCAGTTGGGATGACTTCATTCTGACTGGGACGGAGTCGGCTTGGAGGGTCTCACCTGGCCTGGACGACTTCCTCTAGCTCATTTGACTTCGTCCGGATTCTCTTTTGACCTGCAAAATCAAGACTTATATTTTTGTTAGCTAAAATTAGTAACTTAGCCTAGATTTGTATTTTCCTTGGTTCAACATTGGAAATCTAAATCTTAACTAACACATGATTCTTAACTCCAAATTATAGTCTATTCGACCCATCTGAAGACCTTATAAGGGGTATAAAATATGTACTACCAATGACGCGTTTGGATGCTAAAGCTTATTGACATGATCTTAAAATTGGACCGTCTTGAAAGCAGGCAAAAGGAGGAACTTGACCCTGACCACGACCTGCCGGTAGAACCAAAGTTATCAAAGTGTGACCTTAACCGCGACCTGTTGGTACAACACTATAAAAGTTCTTTAACCTAAGAACAAAGAAAAATGCTCACAAAGAAACACAAATTTTATTCAAATTATAAATTGTTGGTTGGTTACAAGAGTTTATTGATAGGCTTAGCTAGGCAGCCCTAAAATTAATGCCCATTAATATTTTAATATGCATAAACTCTCATGGATTTAATGTCCATTGATATTTTAATTGGCATAAAATCTCATGGATTTAATACTCATTAATATTTTAATTGGCATAAAATCTCATCCGCTATAACTCCCCACTAACCTTTTATTTCCATCATAAATGACCTTCCTATTTTTTCATCAGCTATCAAACTTTCCCTTTTTCTACCAACTATAAAAAAAATGATTTATGCAAAATTACATGTAAATGGATCCTAACTAACTACTCAGCCCAATTTACATGACAATGACTTTGGGCTTTATATGTATTCTTCAAGATGAGCTCCAATCATCATCAACTTGTAACAAAGTGACCCATTTTTTGTGTAGCCTCTGATTCACTTTGCTCTAAACTTTTTGTAATTCCCAAACTAAGGTCTGGCAAAGATTGCTTCATTATTTTGGTTTTGGGCCTGGTCATGGGACCTCCAACATCACACAAATTATCTTTGGCTTTGTTGGTTGGGTTTTTATCACTTATGGACGTTGGCAGCCTTTGGACAATGGATGACCCTTTTAAGGGAATGCATCTCTTAGGTTAGTTGCCTTTGGATGAAGATTCCTCAAGACAATTCTAGGCCCTAGACAAAGCCTAGAAGCCACTTGACTTAGATATTGAGCTTCTTGCCTTTGGACTCACAGCCTTAGGCAGGCCTTTGCTGGAAGTCTTGCAAGAGTTAACTTACAATTCACAACCCAAGGCCCAATTAGGCTAGTTTGAATACTTTATGTGTCTTTTCCTTGTATAAACAACTGATCTTAGGCTCATTGTAACAACTTTGGTTCATTTGAATAAAGATTGCTTAGTTAAGCATTTGGAGAGGATTCTCCCAACTTGTTCTTGGATTAGAACATTTAATTCTCATAAAGTCCTCCACGAGGCTTGTGGCAAATATCGGTTTCTCTTATTTGATTTCTCTGAAATCAATGGTGAGTCATCTCTAAACTCTTTCCATTTTTCTATTTCAATTCCTTTTATCTTATCTTTAATTTCTACAGGTTACTTTACTTTGATTATTCAGAAAATCATAAAATCCTAATACTAATTTCTGTTTCAGTAGCAATTATGAAGTGTAGAGGATTTAAGTAGAGTCAAGACAGTCCACGAGAGCGATTCCAATTAAGAGCAATCCAAATCCTCAATTCTAGAATTTGGAACGTATTAGGTAGGATCAAAGCTCATGAGCTCTGGAATTTAATCATCATTAGATAGAAATTCATAGTTTCCACTTCACATTATGTGCAATTGAAGCGCGATCTTCATGATTCTGCACCCTTTGAACCCACGTCAAGAGGTAATCCACCCAAGTGCATAATCTAGCTTCAAATTCGTGTTGCATTTTGAAATTTTAGCTTAGGTTATGCTTGCCTAATTATTGTATATCATCTAATCGGTGCAATTCAAGTTTTAATCGGTTCAATTGTCAAACTGCTTGGTGAAATTGCATTTTTGTGGTTCAATTTTGAAAACCTAAGAAAAAACATAACATCGCAATTGAGTTTTTCATTTCAGTTTTGAGGAAATTGATGATTGCAAAATTGATTGTGATTTGAGAAAAAGATTTGTGGTAATTGTTTGAAAAAGTGTTGGATCAAAAACATTGAAAAAGATTGAGTAAGATCAGCGAGATCCCTAGCAAAATTCAGTGTTGCAAAAACAAAGCACAAGAAAAATGAAGTTTAAAAAAAGAACATAACAGAAAGTTAGTTACAAATCCACAGACAAATCGCATATGCTTAAAATAAGTTTTTTATTATTTTCCCTAACTATTTTCTATTTTTTGTGTTGTTGATTGATAGGTTGTAAGAATGTCATCACTTCTCCTATCAAAATACTAGATTTTCCTATGTTAAAGTAGCACAAGGTCAACCTAGGTCATTCTTCTCAAGGACGTGTGGTTCTTGTATTTCTAGGGTGTAAGACTGAGATATATGCGAAGCAGGGCATGTAGAGTGTGGACTCAGCAAGTAAAGGTAAAAGGGGGGTTTTGCTTGTAAAGTAAAGTGCATGAAAAGTAAATGTGCGGGAATTTAAATGGCTATCTAGGAAAGTAAACTAAAGGCTACAAACGTAAAGGCAATCTAAATCTACTAAATGTATATTTAACATACCAGATACAGTGGGATCAATGGAATGGTTCTGATCCGGATTCCTAGTATGCATGCGATTCCTCACCAACCCAATTTCCCTACGACGACGCCGAACATTTGTCCATTGCCAACTGAGGACTTACATAACCATGACCTCGAGGTGACAGAGATTATGCCCTTGGTTGATGTAGATTATCTAATGATTACCTATAATGTTGCCTAAGTAGTTTCCAGCCAAACCCTAACCTAGGCATGATTTATTCTTATTATGCACAATTGTAGCAAAATCAAGAACAGATTAACTATAGGAATTACACACATAAAAGAAAAGAGAAACATAGTCATTCATTGATTAACATAGTATCGATACATGCAAAGCTATAGTTTATGGATGGTGTGTGGATCAACTTCTCGCGACGATCGCCAAAAGTAGTTGTAGTGTTCCACCTGAGATTGCTAGGTATTGAGGGGTTGAATCACCAAGCAGTGTGTCAGTGCACCCTAACAGTCTCCTCTTAGCAACCGGTCGCTACCCAGACACAGGTCTTGCATTCACTCGAGCCTAAGCAAACGTCGTACTGAAGCACCGTGGAACAAGGAGGAATGAGGGTTACTTGGGTTTGAGGGATGGATAATGTGTATTGGCAAAGCTTCACTGCTAACCAATGAACTAGCTAAACTTCTCTATTTATACAGGTCTAGCCTAACTAACTTCTAACAGAAATAACAGAATTAACTGTCTTGTCGTAACAAAATTAACAAACTCAATTGACTACATAACAAAAATAACAACCTCAACCAATTTTGTTTTCCTAAATGACACGTGTTAGAATTGCTGGAGTGGATTCGGTCTTTGCTTACTAAGATGGATCTGGATGAATGGGAGTCGGCACATGGAGTCAGCATCCGGTTGGAGATACGGATACGAAGTCGGTCTCATCTGGCTGTAATGCTTCCGATTGGGCTAGAGTCGGCAAATTGGAGTCGGCATGCAAGGCCTCCATGCGAAGTCAACCATGCGGAACTGGAGTTGGCTTCATCAGGTCTGAGATGGTTCTGGTTTATAGTCGGCATCACCCGACCAGGATAGCTTTAGTTGGCCGAGACGATTTCATCCAGTCGGGATGTCTTTAGTGCCAAGACACCTTCAGTCTCTGTTTCAGCTGGCCGAGATGCCTTGGGTTGGTCGAGATGCATTCGGTCTCAATCGTATTGGCCTAGAAGACTTGGTCTTGGTCTCGGCTGGGACTGTTTGGGACTCCAATTTAACCTGCAAAATGAGATTAATCTATTTGTTATCTAAAATCAACATATTAGCAAGGATTTGTATTTTTCTTATTTTAACCGAGGAAATTTGAATCTTAGCTAAAATGAGATTCTTAACTACAATTTAGAGTCTAATTTACCCATCTAAAGACCTTATTAGGGGGATTAAAATAGGAATTATAATTGACATGTACGGTCATCTACTAACATGTACAAATGTCTATTGACTTGTATGATTGTCCATTGACCTGTACAGACATAATGTTTACACGAAGAAATTTTTTTGTCATTTTTTCTACAAATTTTATAGTATTCTAACTCAGAGTCTTTATGTTGTCTTCATTGGCTTTGAGTAGCTTTTATTTCTATTTGTTTTTTTACTTGTCTTCATTGGCTTCTTTAGTTTTGTTTTTGAGTATTCTTTTCCTTTCATTTCCTAAGAGTTATCTTGATTCGAAGGCTTACATTTTCACATTAGAACTTGATTCACAGAATTTAGGTTCTCTTTCAAGGCATAATTGACAGTTGAGAGGAAAAATCCAAGAATACACATTATAGAAAAAGCTACCAAGAGTGCATACACAAGTGACGAATGTAAAGACGTAAGGAGTGGTGAGTTTTTGCCTTTTATTACTAACATTTTTTGTGATAAATTTCAAATAAAAAGCAAGTGTAATCATGGTTAATAGTAGTAGTGATGAAGTCAACAATTACTCTTCCAAATCCAAACGTATGATCAAGCAAATGGCTAGTATGTTGGAGCAGTTGACTAAGTTGGGAGGAGGATTGAAGGCTGTCGTGGTTAACACAACAAGTGTCCATGCTAAGGTGGAGGCACTCAACAAAAACAAGGAGAAGTTTACCTCATCCATACACGAGAGCGTAGGTAGTAGAACTAGGAGTCCAAAGGAGAAGTCCAAAGACCCTTAGAGCTCACACCACAAAGAAAGGAGTGTAAGGCAAAATAGAGAAAAGAGGTATGAGGAGGAGCCTTAGAGAAATAGACGAGAGAGGAGACGTGAAGAAGAACCATGTAGAGAAAAGAGGTAGGTGGAGTAGCCTTAGAGTAGAGAAGAAGAGCCTCGTAGAGAGAGGTAAGAGATAAGATATAAGGAAGACTACCATGAAGAAAGAAGAGGAAGGAGGTATGATGAGCCACCTCAAAGAAGAGATGCAGAGGGCTTCCAGAGAGCTCCTACGAACGCTTTCAAGTGTCGTATTTCCCCTTTTGCAAGTGATGGTGATGTAGAGGCACTCCTAGACTAAGAGATAAAGGTGGACCAAGTGTTAGCATGCTTTGACTATGATGACTACGAGAAAGTCAGAATGGTCACGTACTAGTTCACTAGAAATGCATTAGCATGGTGGAACCAATTCTGTAGGGAGATTAGAGAAGGGAGGAGAAGGCATGCTGACATGTGGGCTGATCTTAGGTAAGAATTGAGACCAAGGTTTGTGCCAACTTCCTACGTGAAGGACCTATACAACAAGTTGTAACGTATATATCAAGGATCCAAAAGTGTAAAAGAGTATCATAGGGACATGGAGGTAGCATTGTTTAGGGCTAATGTGCTATAGTCTAATAATGCAACGATAGCTCGTTTTCTACACAAACTAAACAAATACATTCAGAATATGGAGGAGTTGTACCACTACACCTCTATGAATGCCCTAGTGCATCAAGCGATGCAAATAGAGGCTCAGTAGAAGAGGCACCTTGCCTTAAAGAAGACCTACCCTAGTGGCCACAACAACTAGAAGGGTAAGGATGAAGAGAAAGAACGACCTAAAAAGGACAAGAATCCAAAGAAGGGGAGTCTGATATGAATATGGGAAGATATGAAAAGCATAGGGATTTCCGAGAAGCCTCACCTAGCTTAGTTTCCACTTGTTGGCTTGCTTAGTGGGCTAAATGTGGACCTTGACCTGAGGCCTTTTCTCTTAGCATTAATCCTTGTAATTAGGAGAAGGTATAAAAGCATAATCCTAACTCATTGTAATCAATTTTGGAAGAAATCTATTACTTGCATTGCAAGCTATTGAAGAGTTTTATCTCATCTTGTTCTTGAGCAAGAACGCTTAATTTTCATCAAGTTCTCCACAAGGCTTATGGATAATCTCATTTTCTCTTATTTAATTCCCTTGAAATTAATGGCGAGCCATTCCTAAACCTTTCTCCATTTTCTTCTTTTTAATTCCTTCAATTTCTTGGTTGCTAATGCTCTCTGTTTCGCAATTCTTGAATCTTAATGCTTATCGATTTTGTAGGTTCTTGGCTACTGTGTAAGTGTGTGGATTTAGGGGTTTAACATTAGCTTCCCTTACTTGTTATAGACTTAAGATAGAAAACTTTAGTGAAGAAGGTTAGGAATCTTGATTAACAAAGATGCTCCAAGGGTTGGCTAGAATTGGTGACGAAGATTAGAGGAGGAAAAGATAGGATTCTAGTTTTTAAAGTCTTAACTTCAACCCTTTGTGGCCTATATATAAAGTTGGAGGGGTGCATTCCATTATCTAAAGGTTCAAAAGGGTTCTTTTACCCAATGGACCATAGGGTTTGAGAAACCATTGGGTTTTAGGGATTTGGCTATCCCTTGGGTAAAAGGTGAAATCCTTAAAACGACGACTAGTATTTTGGGGTTTTCTCTAGAACTTCGTTTGTTCGATGTTTCATCTCGAAAATGTGTTACCGCACTGAAAAATGTATTAATGATACTAGTTCAACTATAATCAACTGGAAAGCATTAATGGTTCTTGTTCAGCAACTCTTGCTATTCTCTCAATTTAAGTAACTACTTTCAGAAAAAACTCACATCAATGAATATGTTTTTGGTTACTTCAATCTTTTCTTAGAATTTTCTCAAAAAAATATACAATATACTTTTTAAATCTTTTTCAACTAAATTATAAATTTAATTACACTTTTAATTATTCAATCACTTTAATTAAACAATATATAAAAACAAGTTATGGCATGTCTTATAGCGTCTATGATGTTACTCTCACGTGTACAAGGAGGTGGTGCTTATTGAACCTTAGTCACATGCATGAAAAATTAGAATCTCTTCGCTCTGGACTCATGACCCAAATAATTATAAGCCTTCTTGACTTTGAGTGATTCTATATAGTCAATCATTTGTAATAACTTATGCTTAATTGGTCATACCTTTAATTTAGGTATATTAGATCTTCTACATTAATAAAACTCGACCTTCTCTTTAATTACTTCGATTGGCTAGTAAATCATCTCAGTCGAACAATTCACATCACCAACCAAAATTGGGAACGTCTCCTTAATTGTATTGCATCGCTTATTCCTAATTTATAAGTCAAGTTTTTAAACTTAAAAATAAATCATTAACAATAACGTTTCAAAACAAAGTTGTTGATAATAAAATTCACAAGTATTCAAAACAAGATTTATAACCAAATTCAACTTTTTTTTTCCTTTACCAATTGATAACTCAAAATGATTAAACAACTACATAGATCTTACCAAACAACTTATTTATTTATTTATAATAATGTGGATGACAAAAACGACACAATGCATACATCCTCTTAAATAAATAAAGAGGAAAATAACAAATTGTTGCTCTGCCAAATGCAGAGGGGAAATAAATATATCTACACAAGCTTCGAAACCCGCGTCTCTCTCTGTCATCAACTTCTTCGCTACCCAGTTGACCTGCCACTAACCTTTGTGCGATTTCTCACAAGTAATTCAGGATCCGTCACTGGTGAGTTTCATTTGCCACTCTTTTTTATTTTCTATTTTTTTATATTAATTTCTGCCATTTTTTCTTTCTTGAAAAACTTAACCCACCAGATAAAAAGGTAAGAAAACAAGATTGGAATTTTTATTATCGTCGCCAACAGACATCTCTATTTGTGTCTAGATTTTATATTTTCCAATAATATTTCTGATTATAAATTGTTTGGTAATATAAATAATTTTTCAATAATTTATGGCTATTAAAAATAAATAATTATTGTGTTGTATATAATTAAAGGAAGTAAATGTTGGTGTGTAGGGCAATGAATTTGGTGTTAGTTGCTTTAGTGCTTCTGCCGCACATGGCTTCTGCCCGTTCTATTGTCAAGAATCTGCCCGGTTACGAGGCTGATCTTCCATTCACCCTTGAAACTGGGTTAGTTAATTCGTTCCTTCTTTCATTCAATAATTACTTATTTATTTTCATTCATAAAATCATACTTGATTAAAATATTGTGTATAATAGTATTTTTGTAAAATTGAGTGTTCCAAAACTAATTACAATATTATAATACTTTTTATTGGTTGATGCACAGTATTATAATACGAGACGTACGTATTATTATTGGTTACAAGAGTCATGAAATTGGAAGTGTGATCGGCTGATTGCCATTAATTTAGCATCTTACTTTTTCTTCTTTCTTTACCCATAGTTATAACATTTGACTGTGTGAGCACCAAGTATTTCTATAAACTTCGATTTTCTATTATTATTATTATTATTATTATTATTATTATTATTATTATTATTATGACTTTTAAGATACTTATAATAAAATTAATAAATTTATTATTAATTTTTAGTATAAAATTTAGTTATATTTAAAAAATTTTATTCTTTTTTAAGAATATATTAGGTGAAAATTAAACTTAGGTATTTTTTCTATAATTTCATTTCTTACTATCAATATAGTAATACTCATTAAATCAGCAACATGCTTTTATTATCTAACATTTTTTGAATTTTTTATTAATAATTGAAATTTATTAAAAATTATAAATTTTGATACAATTCATCTATAAATTAGGAGGAAAAATTTTAAATGATCGATTTTTATGATTTTCAATAAATTTTAACTAATAATAAATAAAGTTTAAAAAAAAGTTTCTGATATAATTTTGATTAACATTTTTTCTTTTATTAACATATTATTTATTATTTATTATTAATTAAAATTTATGAAAATTATAAAATTATGAATGGAAATTATTAAATAAAAATAAGATACAAAATTGTGTGATTTTTAATCAATTTTAATTAATATAATAATTTTAACTAATATAATAGAAAGTATATTCAATCTTGGTAACCTTTCCCTTGTATTGATATAATTTCTTATTTCTTTGCATTATTTATGTCTCCATTATCATAGAATATTCTTTTATGCTTTCCCGAATATCTGACATCTTACAAGAAGTGTAAGATCACAATGTCATATTATTTGTGAACTTGTAACAAAGTGGGGGAGGGGTGTATCAATTTGTGTAAGACGTTTGTATATATATTTCTTTCTTTTTATCATTCAAATTTTAGTACAGGTTTCTTATTTCCGTGTAGTTATCAAAATTGGATCCATAAATGCAAAACCAATCGATGCCAAATTTTTATTTACCAACATTTTTGTTTTTTAAACGATGGGAATGACGTCATATAAATCGATGACCCACACTTACCCATAGGGCTATATCTTATCTAGTCATTTACTATTTTATACTCAATATTATTTCTTTCTAGGAAAATATGCTTTCACACTGTTAAGAGTTTTCCTCGTCCTTCAAAAGTCCCCTCGCCTCTCTCTCTCCACTCTATTTATACCTTGTGTAAACATGTCTCCTATCCTATCACTAATCAAAGCCGTACAGATTAGGTAGAAAAGCAACTTAGGAGATAAGGAGTTATTAATGCTGACGTGACACGAGTTGTCCAGTCGACGTGGGGCAGGTTAAACCCAACCATATCACGGGCTTGACCCGACCGTCTCCTGACTGGTCGTATCATAGCCCCTTGCAAGCTTAATTCGAGGATTCAAGCTTGCACTGATGGCCCTTGGTGCGGGACACAACCAGTTTCTCTTTCCTCTCCTTGAGGAGTCGCTTGGTTTCTCGCTTTTAATGCCTCCTTGGGACTCTGCGTGCCCTTTCCCCTACTACAGCAATCATTTGCAGCGCGATTCCCAGAGGGTAGTTTTATTCCCCACACTCTCAGGTAGCTTCAGGGATCATCTCTAAGGTGCTGCTCATCGTCTTCTCAATTGTGTTGGCTTATCATCGTGCTGGGCTCGCTCAAACCCTTCTTCGACCAACTTCTCTTCCTCCAGCATTATGGCTAGATCAGGTAATCCTTCTTCTCTCGTTCTTCTTCCTTCTTGTTCGCAGCGTTCATTTACTCTCGACGCTAGTATCTATATTTTCCCCTTCCTCTCGACTAGATAAGAATGCTCTTGACTTTCTTTGCCCTCTCAAGAACCCATACCCAATGAGGATCCATTACTGACCCTTGCTTCTTTTATCCACAAGGAACCTCTTCGAGCATGCACCTGGTCCCTCCACCCACAGAAACCAATCTCCTACTGAGGCCACGCCTACTGTTAGGCCTAAAACCTCGTAGGGTGGGCCTGCGGGTTCTAGCTCAGAGTCGTTCAACAGTTACCCCTTCGAAATATGGTATCGCGACGATACGCAAGATGCTCTTAATGAGGACCCTCAGGCTTGGGTGGACCAGGAGGTAAGGAAGGTTTCCTCTGTCTTAACACGTGCAAGCGCCTTATTAGGAATGGCGAAAGCCATATGTCAACATGGTCCTTGGTCCGTTTTGGTGTCTCCTTGCCGACATGGGGAATCGGTCAGCACAATCCCTACGGCCGGAGGTAAACCCTACTTTTACTTGTATGACACCTTGCACTCTAAACTGGGTGTAAAGTTACCTTTCACCCATTTTGAACGGGCCATACTCCAGGCTTTAAACGTAGCACCAACCCAACTCTACCCCAATAGTTGGGCCTTTGTGAGAGCCTTTGAGCTTCTTTGCGAAGACCTGGGCAAAGCCCCTAGTCTGGGCGTTTTCTTTTGGTTCTTTTCTCTTCAGAAGACCGACAAAGTCGGATGGACTTCTCTAAGTAATCGTCCAAAACGTAAGTTATTCAAGCCCTTCTTAGAGAGCTACAAATCTTTTAAGACCTGGTTCTTCAAAGTCATCCCTAGCGACTCGAGACCTAATCTACTCCTCAACCAACTAGGTCGACCATTCTTCCCTTTGGCTTGGATGCATCAGCCTGCTGTATCGGTGACGGTCTGCCGAAAGGATTTGAAGGATTGGGAGGACGTTTTCATAAAGGAACTAGAAGAACTCCCACTTCTTCCTAGTGCCGACATCATAAAAGGCACAGGTTGGTATTGTTCCTCACATACACATTTTAGTGGGTGGCCTTCGCTAACCTGTTTTTCTTGTTTGCAAGTTATTCTACTCATGCTCTTCACGACTTGAAGAAGAGAGCTGCCCAGCTGGCTGAACAAGAGAACCAACCTGCTGCTTTTGCTAAACCTCTGGCCGTGGATGAGCCTCCTCAAAGACAGATATCAGATGAAGGGACCTCCCGTACTCCTACTATAATAGTCTTAGAGCAAGTTGCGTGTCCACCACCTCCTACTATCAATGAAGAGCTGAATTAGGGCTCCCCCGTGGGGTCGGATGACCGGCCGAGCAAGCGTCAACACTTAGAGACTCCCGACACCGTAGGTGACAATATAGAAGCCGACCGTCCTTTTGCTGACTTCAGGTGGGACACTCTCCTGGCCGGCCGTCCTCCCAGTCCTTCCGTGTGGGGGCCCTCCTCTCTTCTCGGCCAAGCTGTCGACAAAGGCCTTGCCTCCTCTAGTCACCACAAGGTTAAGCAGCTGGGCATTGCTAGTACCTGTAGCGCCATGCAGCAATATGCTACCTATTCTTTAGTACTGGCAAGGGCGGTGGAGAAAGAATTTGGCCTTCTCGAATCCCAAAATAAATCCTGGGCTGAGCGCGCTCAAAGAGCCGAAGCTGACATTCTTCAACTGTCAATTGCCTTTTCTGAGGCGGAAGCTAAAGTTGACACCTTCCGATCGGCCAATGCCACCCTCCAGGAAGACTTAGAGAAAACCATGATTCAAAACAAAGAATTATCTTTAGTGAAATTCGATATGGAGCTAGCAAGGGATACTGCCTATTCGGAAATGGATGCTCTTAGGCAAAAATGCAAGGATCTAGAGGTTTCTAATCTCAACATGGGCGAGAGGCTAGCTTCCCTTGAGTCTCTATTGAAACAGGCTGAAGCGGATGTTTGACTCTAAGATCAGACTATCCAAGCCTGAGATCAGACTATCCAAGCTCATGAGAGGACAATGATCAAACAAGGTGCGGACATAGTGGAACAATATGAAGTCAACTTTTAGAGAGCCTTAGAACAAGTCCGTTTCCTTCATCCCTCTGTTGATGTTTCTGAGGCAGGTCCCTTTAAAGAGATAGTTGGAGGAGAACTTATCTTAGTTCCCACTCCCCCCGGTTCTCCTGCTACTTAAATGACAATCCATATTATCCTATGTTTTTTCAAGTAGACTATTTTTGTAACGCTCATTCTGATACTTTAATTTAGTTAGTTTTAAATTACGCTGTTTTATGCTATTTTGCTATTCTGCTTGCCCCTCATTGTATTTACGTTGACTTGCAATTTGCTTTAACAAACGTTTGGCTGATTATTTCGTAACACTAATTCTAAAACGTGTGAATTTGTCTCATTGTGCGTTCATGACCCTTTATAATGACGTTTCTCGCGATATATCGTTTTGTTTATAAGGCCTCGAGCGGCTTATGATCGTTCGTCTCGAGTCTGAGTCTTCCTTTGACAAACCTCGGATCGGTCTCCATGGCTGTCCATTGAGTCTTGTAGCTTTCGTTCGACGAACCCCGAATCGGTCTCTATGGCTATCCGTTTGGGTCTTGTAGCTTTCGTTCGACACTTTTTGCTCCCAACCATCTTTGTTTGGCCTGTTAAGAAGTCAAGGTTTGATTACATATTTACATGTTATCATGTCTTAGCTAAAAAACCTTCTCAAGCTACTGGCGTTCCAAGTACGTGGAATCGACCGGCCGTCAAGATGCTCCAAACGGTATGCTCCCCTTCCCACATTTTCGATGACTCTAAAGGGTCCTTCCCAATTAGGCGTCAGCTTGTTGTTTTCTACCTTCTGCGTGGTCTTTCTCAATACCAAATCTTGTGCCTTGAAGTCCCTACATATCACCCTTTGTGCATGTCGTCTTGCCACCCTTGCTTTGGCTGCGTATTCCTTTATGTGTGCTATCTCCCATACTTTATGTGTGCTATCTCCCATACTTCCTGTAGTAGATCTAGATTTTCCCTCAACTCCTCCTCATTCCCGGCCGACTCAAACAACACAGTTCTGGGGGATGGTTCTCCTATTTCCACTGGGATCATAGCATCTGACCCATATGTTAAACGAAATGGCGTTTCGCCCGTTGTAGAGTGTGGGGTGGTATGATAGGACCATAAGACTTGTGGTAGTTCCTCAGCCCATCTACCCTTGGCTTCTTCCAACCTTCTTTGCAAGCCCCTCAGTATAACTTTATTGGCCGCTTCAGCTTGTCCATTGGCTTGTGGGTGTTCAACAAAAGTGAATGATTGTCTAATATGCAGGTCTTAATAGAATTTTGCTGTCGTGGATGATGCAAACTAAGTGCCATTGTCCAACACTATTTCGGCCGGGTAAGCCAAGCGATAGACAATTCTCTTCCAAATAAAGCGTTTTATTCTTTTTGTCGTGATGGTTGCCACCGGCTCTGCTTCTATCCATTTCGTAAAGTAATCAACAGCTACTATGAGGAATTTGAGTTGGCCAGGTGCTATTAGGAATGGTCCCAGAATGTCTATTCCCCACTTATGAAAAGGCCACGGGGATGTTATACATGCAATTATTCTCATGGAGCTTGATGAACGTCGGCAAATCTTTGACATTTGTCACACTTCACATAATTCATGCAGTCGGTCTTTAGTGTTGGCCAATAGTATCCGGCTCTGGCAATTTTGCCAACTAATGCCCGTCCCCCTATATGCGTTCCACATATACCTTCATGTACTTCTTGGATTATATATAGCGCTTCGTCACCGTCAACACATCTAAGAAGAGGATAAGAGAACCCTCGTCGATAAAGACGTTGTTCAATAAGTGTATACTTAGAAGCTTCCTTTCTTATTTTCAACGAACCGGCCGAATCCTCTGGTAGCCTCTCACTCTTCAAGCACTCTATGATGGGATCCATCCAGGTTTCTTTACCTTCATTATGTTGGACTTCTGATTTGTCTATCGTCGGGGTGTTCAAGCTTTCATAGATGACTGACCATTGCAATCCCCTCCTCTGAGTACTAGCCAACTTGGCCAGTAAGTCTGCTCTTTTGTTTTGATCCCTAGGCACATGTAAGAGCGTAAAACTTTCAAAGGAAGTTGCCATCGCTATTGCTATCTCCCAATATTTGGCTAATTTCGGATCCTTAGTTTGTTATTCCCCATTCACTTGTCCTGTCACCAATTTAGAGTCGCTCTTTACTGTTAATCGTTTGGCCTCTATCTCTAGAGCTAGCCTCATGCCTGCGAGTAATGCTTCGTATTCTGCCTGGTTATTACTTGCCCTGAAATCGAAATGCAAACTCTGCTTAATGAGTATACCGTCTAGACCCTCAAGAATAATTCCAGCCCCACTCCCTGTTTGGTTCGATGATCCATCTACTAACAAGTACCAATCACCTTCTATTTTCTCATATTCAGGGGTGAGCTCTGTGACAAAGTCTACTAGGGCCTGTGCTCTAACGTGGCCTCGTTTTTCGAATGAAATATCAAACTCGGATAGCTGAACACTCCAAGCTACCATCCTCCCTGCCAAATTCGGCTTCCTCGGGACCTGCCAGATGGGAAGGTCAGTGCGCACAATGATGCTAAAATTTTGGAAGTATGGACGTAGCTGTCGGGAGGCTGTAACTAAAGCTAAGGCTCCTTTCTCGATTTTTTGATATCTCCTCTCAGCTCCCTGAAGAGTTTTGCTGGTAAAGTAGACCGGACGCTGCTCCTTGCCTTTCTCCTAGATTAGGACGGAGCTAATGGCGGCATCCGTCACTGAATATACAAATACATCGGTTGATCGAGCTCTGGTCTCACTAAGATAGGAGGAGTGGCCAACATAGCCTTCAATCGTAAAAAGGCTTCCTCGCATTCAAGGGTCCAAGCAAAATTTCTCTCCTTCTTCAGCGTGTTAAGGATTGGTGTGGCCGTCTCGGATGCTTTAGAAATAAAGCGCGATAAAGCCGTCACTCTCCCCATTAATTGTTGAACTTCTTTTACGTTTTGGGGACTTTTCATGTCTATCACTACCTGACATTTATCCGAATTAGCTTCTATTCCTCTCTCGGTTAGCATGAAACCCAAGAATCTCCCAGCCTGTACTCCGAATGAACACTTTTCTGGATTCAACCTCAATTGATGTTTCCTCAACACCTCAAACACCCGCTCCAATGCCTTACAATGATCTCCCCCTCTACCAGACTTCACCACCATATCATCCACATATACCTCTACATCATTTCCCATGATATCCTTAAAAATCTTGTCCATCAATCTCTGGTAAGTTGTGCCAACATTCTTGAGCCCGAATGGCATCACCTTGTAGCAAAAGGCTCCACCGTCGGTGATGAAATCAATTTTCTCTTCATCTTCTAGATGCATTTTTATTTGATTGTACCTAGAGTATGCATCCATAAAGCTTAGGAATTCAAATCCAGACACACTATCCACCAATTGATCAATATTTGGGAGGGGGTGTGGGTCTTTTGGACATACCTTATTCAGGTCTGTGTAATCAGTGCACATCCTCCACTTTTCATTAGCCTTCTTCACCATGACCACGTTGGCTAACCACTCTGGATACCTCACTTCCCTTATAAAGCCAGCCGCCAGTAGCTTGTCGGTCTCCTTTTTAATAGCTTCTCTTTTTTCCTCCCCTTGCTTTCGTTTCCTCTACATGATTGGACGTGCTTCCGGCATCACTGAAAGTCAGTGACACATGAAAGTCGGATCTATTCCTGACATATCCTCTGAGGCCCAAGCAAACACATCACGATTTTGTTGCAAACAACGTATTAGGTTGGCTTCCTATTCCTTACTCATTACCGTGCCTATCTTCGTCTTCTGGATTTCCTTAGGACCTACCCGGACCTCCTTAAGTTCTTCGACCGGATAAGGTTTTTCACGTTCATTGTGACCCCAAGGATCTAACTCCAAGCTCAATGCATTTACAGTTGACACTCGTTGTCCCACTCTCAGGCTGTCTTCATAACATTTCCTCGCCATATGAGAGTCGGCCCACACACGTCCTACCCCGCCACCCACTGGATATTTCATGCATAAATGGTATGTAGATACGATGGCCTTCAGTCGGTTGAGGGTTGGTTGTCCCATGATGATATTATATGACACCTCTACTTTTACAACAGTATACAGGACTGGAATTATCCTGGTACTTGAGCCTTCACCAAAAACCATATCCAACTCTATAGTTCCCCTTATAGGTACCCGTTCTCCCAAAAATCCGTATAGACATCCCGGGGTTTCCTTTAACCCAAAAAGACCCATCTTTCGGTAAGTTGACCCGTACAGTATGTTAGCTGAGCTACCCTGATCTATCAACACTCTTTCTATCTTGCAGTCTGCCGCCACTACAGATATCACCATAGGCTCATCTCTGCTTGCTGTCCTCCACCTCATATCCGTGTCTTGGAAAGTTATAGACGGCTCTTTCCTCCTTTTCCAAAAGGGTGTTAGATTGGCTCCTGTGAGAACATCCTGTGCTTCATATGATTGGCAAACATTTCGCCTCATCCTATCATCTTGATCACCATATGATATCTCCCCTCCTGAAATGGTTGAAATGGTTCCCCGATAAAAAGTGGGGGTCGGCCGAGGTGATATAGAGTTCTCGAACTCGTTCGTCCCCCCTCCCACTTGGTTCTCCTCCAAACCTGGTCTTTTCCCTTCCCGTTCGAGCTACATACTGACCCAAGCGACCTTGTTGAATTAAGCTTTCCAGTTGGGCTCCGAGGGTCCAACAATCCTCCGTCGAGTGGCCACTGGCCCTATGAATATCACACCATTCCTGCTAGTTCTTCCCCATCATCCTACTTCCTACAGCCTAGGGAAAACTCAAGAGCCTTGTGTGGCAAATTTCTCGCATGATGCGAGCCTTCTTCTCCTCTACTTTGGATCTGTCGGTTGCTGTGGTGAGCTCGACCGCTCGCCGGTGCAGCTGCTTCCCTTAAATGCTTTGGTCAACTGTCTAAATGGGTGGGCTCCTCCCTTTACTCGAACCTTCCTTCTTCCATCTCCACATGTTTCTCTGCCCTCACACGGATTTCCTCCATACTCATTGGCCTCTAGAGAACTAAAGCGTCACTGAAGGGCCCTACTCTCAGGCCCTTTTGAAAAGCTTTCACAAAGAACTTTTGATCTGGATCATCCACTCGAATGGTGGTGTCATTGAAGTGCGCCAAGTAACTTTTCAGGCTCTCCCCCTAGTTTGTCTTATGTTAAACAAGTCGGCCACTTCCAGGCGCTTCGTCTTGTTAGTTGCGAACTGGGATAAAAATAGGCCCGCTAACTCGTCAAAAGTTCGGATGGACCTAAGTGGTAGAGACATTATCCATTGCAGGGCTACCCCTCTCAATGTTCCTTGGAAGAGTTTACAGCTAAGCTTTTTATCACCTCTACTAATATACACCTACATTTGGAACGCTTGCAGGTGTGCATAAGGATCCTGCGTGCCGTCGAAAGGGTCCACCAACGCCACTCTAAAGTTAGCAAGAATGGGAACTTCATCAATCTCTTCACAAAATGGTTGTTTCCACGCAAATTGAGCGGAACTTTCCCCTCGCACCTCCATTTCATGCTCGTTTCTAGCTTTCAAGTCCGCTATCTGTCGCCGGAGTTCTTTCTCTCTTTGCTCTGCTACTCTCATGGCCTCCACATGACGCTCCTCTGCCAGTCGATGCCTTGTTTCTACCTCCGCACTTAATCTAGAGTGTTCATCACTTCGAGCTTGTAGATGCGCCACCGTTCGTAGTAATCTCTGCAATGTATCTTCCTCCCCCTCATTGGTCGAACTAACTTGATTCCTTGTTACAGGCATCTCTGAAACTTACTGTTCCCTTCAGTTCTTCTCTTGTTGGTCGCTAGGAAAGTTTTATCTACCCTACGGTGGGCGCCAAATGTTCTTTCTTAGAAGAGTTTTCCTCGTCCTTCAAAAGTCCCCTCTCCTCTCTCTCTCCACTCTATTTATACCTTGTGTAAACATGTCTCTTGTCCTATCACTAATCAAAGCCGTACAGATTAGGCAGAAAAGCAACTTAGGAGACAGGAAGTTATTAATGTTGACGTGACACGAGCTGTCTAGTCGACGTGGGATAGGTTAAACCCAACCATATCACGGGCCTACCAGAACATCTCCTAACCGGCCGTGTGACACACTATATAAGTTTATTACGTAAGATGTTTTAAACAAAATAAACAAAAGCATGTTCTCAAATAAATTAGTCATATATTTCAAATAAAATAAAGATAAGCTTCAATTGAAATAAACGGAATCAATTCATACTCAAATTTTCTTTTCATCTTTCCCAAAAGAAAAATGACTAACAAAGTACCAATACTCCTAAAAATTCTTCAAACTGAAAAGCATTTTGTGCATAACAAATTAACGTGAAGAAACTTACAAATATCTTTTAAATAACTTAATTTGAAGACAACTAACCCTGCTAAGTAATGTGTTATGGTCCATCCCGCGAATTTTAACATTCTTTTAGTAAATTTTAAATTAATTTTAAAAATTTTGATGACAACATATTAATTTCTGAAAATGAAAAAATCTTACTTTGCTTTAAAAAATACAAATTTTTATTAATTAGTTTTTAAATACCATACATCTATTTTTTTTTTAAATATTCATATGATCGATATTTATAAAATTCTTATAGATTAAGCTTAACATTTTGCATTTTCACAAAACTCTTGTGACAGATTGAACGGTTTATTACAAAAAAAAAAAAAAAAACCTACTTAATGGCTTGCAGAGCAATGATTTTTTAACATTCTATTATTTTAGAACAATAATTAATATTCATTATTTTTTTTATCATTTTCTTCTTATGGTATCGATTGGCTAGAGGTTCTTTTGGACAACCAATTCTTTTCTAGTCGGCTCAAGTAATCAACATAATACATATAACATTTAATGTTTGTAGGAAGCGTTGCCTGACAGATGTAGTAGTCAGGATGTGCATGCTTGAAATTCGCCTACTACATGTCGTAGTAAGCTAGAAGTCAGACGCCTATCCCATCAGATGTAGACCCCTAGCTAAGGGACGATCACCACCCTCATTCTCTGTAACTATAAAGACAGGGAAGGGGAGGGAGAAGGCAAGCAACCAGAGTAAAGAAGAGAAAAGACAATTGTGTTCACTAGGATACTACATCCGAACTCTCCGACATGAACATTGGCGCCTACCATGGGGCTCGAGAAAACTTTTTCCAATGTCCTAGTTCTTCAAAAAGCATAGACGAAGTGCAACCATTCCCATCACCAAACACTAGGAGCTCCACCAACGCGGGAGACGATGATACCTTACAACGACTGTTGCGGGCAATAGCCTCCTTATAGGAAAGAAGCGATGAGCAGTCATGCCTCAACGCTGAGGTAGTAAAATGGCAAGAAGAAGAAAAGGAGCAACAATGCATGGTAGAAGAAAGACATGCGGAGGCATTGAAGATGACCGAGCTGCGCGAGGAGGAGCTCCACCAGCAGTTGGTGACCATGAAGGCAACTCTAGAAGAGTCAACTAACCAACTCAGTTTGTGCAGACCCCCACCCTCCCCCACTTTTTGGGGACAACCCTTCAACGAGGAGATTGACTATGCCCCTATTCTGGCCAACTTCAGGGAACTGGTAGTGGATCCCTTCAACGGGACTCAAGACACTCATGCGCATTTATAGGCTTTTTAGGCCCATGTGTATATCAATGGGGGAATGACACCCTTAGTTGCAAGTTGTTCCTGGTCATCCTAACGGGTGTGGCAATGCAATGGTTGTCGGGTCTTCCTGTCCGAATCACCCAAACAATCAACAATTTAGCTACTATATTCATCTCCCAGTTTGCAGCAAATAAAGCGAAACGGTTGGAGGTGGCGGATTTGTTTGATATTAAACAAATGAAGGATGAAAGTCTTGCCAAATTCAACAACACTATAGTTCGAGTAAACAACCCAGATCAGAAGTTTTTGGTCAAAGCCTTCTAGAAAGAACTATGTGCCAGTTAGTTCAACGACTCGTTGGCATTGAGAAAACTGTCCAGCATGGAAGAGATAAGAGTCGGGGCAGAAAAACACAATTAGGTTGAGGAGGATCTGGCTGACCGCCTCGAAGCTAAACGCCAACCCCTAGCAAAGCCTATTCACAACCTCCCAGCGAGGGCCCACCTACGAGAAGGGGGTTAAGAATGCAAGCTTGGCCCAACGATGAGCCGGCCCAATTTACCCCCTTAAAGGCAAAGCGACCCCAAATACTGTGGGAGATGTACTATACTCACCTTTTAGAATTTCTGCTTCCCATAGGCAGGCAGTTGGGATCCAGCTAGGAGGAATGGTGCGAATTCCACCGAGCACATGGGTATGCCACGGAGGACTATAGGACCCTTCAAGTCTAGATAGAAAGGTTAATCCAACAAGGCCATTTAGGCCGCTTTGTCCAAACACGAAATGAGAGACCATTAGCAAGCGTAAGAGACTAATCATGAGCTGCCTAAGACCAGTAGCGAACTAGCTAGAAAAGAGAAGCAGAGGCAGAAAAGCCAAGAGAAAGAAGTAGATCAAGACAATGTCCCAACACCTCCTATCACGACACCATTACTATCATATTCGAAAGCAACAATTTTAGTGGAAGGATGATGTTAACAAGAGAAAAAGGAATATCAAGCCCGTTATAGCTGTCCAAGATAACACCTCCTTCCAAAAAATAATCACCTATTATACTTATATTTTTCTCTCATTTGGTATCAAATAACATTTTGAGTAAAAATCAATTTTTTTAGCTTAAATTTAGGTAATGAAATATGGACGTGGTTTTAGCCATAGCCACCATGACAAGGAGACCCACAAAGTTTTGTTGTTTCTCCTTCCTAATTATGCATTATATTTTTTTTAGTTTAGTTGAAAGGACATTCATATAGAAAATGTTTAGAAATAGTATAATTAAAATTTCAATAAAAAATGTATATAATTTGTTAGAAAATGATGTATGAACGGTCACATGCTATTATATACCAAAGCGAATAAAAGACAAAAGAACATAGATGTAACTGGTGGTATATATAATGTAACAAGAAAAAAAATATATATATATATATAATGGTTAATGCGAATGGAATGTTTGTACTATTGAAATGTCTAAAAACATATTACTCTAACTTGTTTGAACAATATAATATCATAAAAGTACAAGAAATACTTTTATTAGTTTACAGCATTCACAGGAACTATACTAAAAAGAAAGGAAAATGATGGGAAAAAAAAATATATATATATATAAGTATAATAAATAATATGATACCAGAGAAGTATGAATATTATAGAATGTCATAAAATATAATAGGAGAGAAAAGATAAAAAAATAATAAATATTAATAAAATGTTTGGAGAAAATAAAATATTTATATATCATCCTTCGAAAAATGTGTTCTTATAGCAAATTTTTACAATACATTTTAATTACAACATTGTTTTTTTTCTGAATTTTTTCAATTAATCAATAATAATTTTCTTTTTTTATTTCTTATCTCTCTTTATTGTAAAACAAATTGTATAAATATAATTTCTCAAAGGAAATCACATCACTTTCCAATACTTACTATAAAATACTATACATAGGAATTGAATTCCATTCAAAGACGTAATAATATGGTAATATAACTAAAGCTCACTTTGATTAAAATTAATTGGATTATTTGATAACGACGATGATACAAAAAGTATACTAATTAGTCTTAATATTTTCATAGCTTTGTGTCCCAATTTGGTTAGCAAAGGCATGGTTTTTTTAATTGTACGTACGTGGGTAATTAGTATTTTTATTATACACCAATACAATTTATACTATTTCTTAGTTTAACAAAGGCATATATATTTGGTATGGACACAAATACACATGAGTTGCTAGATCCATGCGAGTATTTTAACTTTTAGTTAATTTTTGTTGCATAGATACATTGGAGTGGGAGAAGGAGAAGATGTGCAAATATTTTACTTATTTGTGGAGTCTCAGAGAAATCCCTTCATTGATCCACTCTTACTTTGGTTAGTTGGAGGTCCAGGTTGCTCAGCCCTTTCAGCGTTCTTTTTTGAAAATGGTAAATCATCTTTTAATTAAAATTATTTGAACAAATATTTAGCAGGCTCCTAATTTAATAGAAAAATTATAATTATAAAGACACGAAATCTCTTTCTAATTCTTAGAAATTCCATCACTAATTAGTGACAAAATTTGTGCCAGACATAAATTGGCCACAAAGATGAGCGTCACTGACAATAATATTAACTTAGTTTACTTTCTTCACCAAATTATAATGGTAATTAACACTTTGTAAAGTAAAGTTGAAAAAGTTATTATAAAAAGTAATGTTACTCTCATTTTATATTCTTCAAAAAATTTCTGCTGCAAGAAGAGAGGAAAATATTAAAAAAAATATAAGTCTATCCTCCACTAAATGTATAAGTAAATTAAATTTTAATTTTAATTTTAAGAAAATAGAAAGGAAAATAAAATATTTTTTTTATAAGTTATGTATTAATCTGTATAAGTTCTCTTATATTATTTTTTTAAAAAATTAATTTTTAATGTATGTAGGACCTTTAGTAATGAATGACAATTATAGTGGAGACGTTCCCAAACTTGAGTTGAACCCATATGCGTGGTCACACACGTTGAATATGATGTATATAGATGTGCCAGTAGGCACAGGATTTTCATACTCAGAAACACAAGAAGGCTATTATAGTAGTGACATACTGTGGGTGGAGCATACTTATGAACTTCTACAAAAGGTTAAATGAACCATTCTTCTCTACTTCTATAATTTGTTATGTTTGTGATAATTTTTGTGACATTATTATATTGTTCTCCCAGTGTTTGACTTCTTTTTAGTTTATAGTTTTTTATAGACAAAATTCGTTCGTTCATAAGAACATAAGAGGTAGTACATCAAATAATATATAAGCGAGATAAGAAAAACTAAAAATACTATATTATACAGTCCATAGAACATAGAATAAAATAAATCTATGGTCTTTTAGCTTTTGCTACGAACCAATTTCAAGACCTCATCTTACACCAATAAACTTACAAGCTTTTTTTTTTTTAACATAATAGCATTAGTTGCCAAGGAACCCATTTTTAACACAGTTTTGACTAATAATGTTTATAGTTGTTATCATAGTCAAAACTGAGTCAATAATGTGCATATGTAATAAATACATGATTAGATTATAGAATTTCAAACATTTAATTTTACCAATGAAGTATTGAGTTTAATGTTTAATATGTGGACATAATAAATAAATATTCCTTTTTATTTCATAGTTAAACAATTTAAAAGAAGGGGATGACACGCCCAATTTAAGGTAGAGAAAACTGTGAGACTCAAAGTATTTATAAAAAAAAAAAATCTACATTTATCTTATTCTAAAAAAGAGACGAGGCTCAAACATGCTAGAGGTGTCATTTTATTCTTAAGTCCTACGATAACCCATTATAATTATCCTAAATTTGTTTAGCCTATCTAATGAAGAGATTAAAATACTCCAACCCACGCAACCTACTTGGTAAGGGGATTGAGCCAAGGCTGAAGGGGTCAACTCACAAGTTAGACAATACGATTCATTGTGTATCTCTCCTTTATCTCCCTCCTCCTCTCTTTCTCTTTCTATCTCAGTCAAAGTATTTTCAATTTGATCTTAGTCATAGTGATTCCACCTTGTTATTGGTCAGAATATTTTCAACTCATCTTCAAGCAAAGCATCATCACCTCGACCTCGACTACAGTATATTTTCATCTAAACCTCAATGAAAGTATCTTTAGTTTGACCTCAACTAGAATATCTTTACCTCGATCAATCTCAATAAAAAGTATTTTTAGTTCAACCTTGATCGAAATATCTTTAGTTTTGGCCGAGTATTTGATCATCTCGACCTCTACCAAAGTAACTTCTTCTTGGCCACAATCAAAGTATTTTTAACTTGGCTAAAGCAACTTTAGATTGATCACGATCAAAATATCTTCAACTTAGCCTTGACTAAATTTTTTTTAGCTTGTCCTTAATCTTAGCATCTTTAGCTTCACATTGGCCAAAGTATCTTGAACTCAGCATTGACCAAAGTATCTCTATATCATCATTGACTAAAGTATCTTTAACTTTGTCATGATCAGAGTATCTTCAATTAGGTCTTAGCCAACATATCTACCTCAACTAGAGTATCTTCAACTTGACTAAGATGAAGGCATAGGCCAGAACATCTTCACCTTTGCCTTAAGTAGAACATATTCACTTCAGCCTTCTTGGCCTTAGGCAAAGCATTTTCACCTTGATCTTGGTCAAAGCATTTTTAGATGGATGAAATGGATCGATCACAAATAAATAGATAGATTCTTTTAGTACTCCCAATTTAAGCTAACTGAGTTATTGAATTAATTTGAACTCATGTCCACTCCTAATTTTCATAAAGTACATGATTTATAGTTACATAAAAAAATGGGCCAAAATTTGAAATTTGAGGCCCATGAACTTTTTCTAACCTGTAGGTCTCTATGTGTTTTCTTGTATTGTGGACTTTTTTATGTGGGTATTTTGATCATGTGAGCTTTTTTGGTCCTAGTCAATATAGACTAGAACCATATAGGGTGAGATGATATATTTTAACAACTCTAAAACTCATGACTTATCAATAAATACAAGACCTTGCCTTACTCTTGACTAACCATAGGGTTGAACCAAAACTCTTATCCTCAAAATCTGCATTCCTTTTTTATTAGCAATTTTATGGTAGATTGAAGAGAAAATATTTGAAACACAACTATATCTTCACGCATAGTATGGTTTAAACATAATTTCTATAACACAACCAAGTATATCATTTATCTTGTGAAGATATTTGGATCTAAGTTGGCATACAAAATTATGGAAAATTGAAGAATTAATTTGCATGTGATTTTTCTTTTTCTTGTGATGAGTTTCATTCATGATCAATATACAGTGGTTTATTGATCATCCAAAGTTTCGCTCAAATCCATTTTACATTGGTGGTGGTTCATATTCAGGAATAACTACTGGTCCTCTTGTTCACAAAGTATATGAAGGTAAACTACTAAATTAGATAGCAAACAGTGCCAATTTGATAGCCTAAATTTAGCCTTACCTCACATGTTTGCAGTTAAGAATTTCTTATACATGCATGCTTCCTCCAATGATAGGTTATGTAGCAAGACGAGAGCCACTCATAAACATCAAAGTACAGAAGGACACAATTTATGTTGGGAGTATTTTTCTATTTTAATAAATATTTTATAAACTACTATATATAACTAATTAATTATCACTTTTGTCATTAGGGTTATGTGCTTGCAAGCCCAAATGTTGACACTTATCATGACTTCAACATGAAAGTTTTATATGCATACCAAAGGAGTCTTATACCAGAGACACTCTATAAGGTTATTTGTCATCATTGTCTATAAGGTTATTTATCATCATAATCTAGATATGCATTTGTTTAGTTATGCATTTGTTCAAGGAATCAATTTTTATACAACAAAAACCATTATGCAGAAAAGCTTCGATAAATTAATAATATTAGGATTATGAAATTTTATTAATTTAGTAAAGTATTAATTAATTGATAAATTAATAATTTATCAATTAAAGAATAATGTTTTTTTTATTTAGGGAATACACAGTTACCTTAAGATAATGGAATGGAAGTTATGAGTTATGCCAATTTAATTAGAAAAAATTATTGTTTTGGATTTCATAAAGCTAAGATATTGTCTTAGATTTCATAAAGTTATGGCAAATTGTTTCTAACACTTCAGAATTCTTTGGCGGACAAAAAAAAGGGGGGATGAAGTAGCATCAAGGAATTTAAATGTAACTTATAAAGAAGATATTCATGAATTTGAAAAAGTAAACTAATTTCGGTTACCACAATAAAATGAAAGTCAATCACCTGAGTGAAAAGACGAATGCTAAAAGGTCCAAAAGGGTTAGTTAGAAGAAATTATAGCTAATGCTTAATGTTATTGAAAATCCTGTTTAGGGTGAATTGCTGAGAATAATTTAGTACCTTTGGAACAAATCTTGCAAAATAGAACACACATAGAAGCACTAACTCTTCACAATATTTTTGTTGCAGTTTGTGAATATGACATTAACGCTTTTTGGAATACAATGAGAAGTTAGAGATAAAATCCATCTAAATTTAAATTTTAAGAAAAATAAGCAACAATAAGAAACCAATTCCTATAAATTATTATCATATTAATTTATCAAAATTCCTACTTAATTTTGTAAAATGCCCAAATTGGGATGGAAAAATATTATTTTAACGAGGTTATTGATTTATAGTGTTGATTTAAGGAGGTTTAATTGTATATAGCTGTGAGTTTTTTTTTTATATCTATCCACCTAGTTATGAACTTGGTTATGCTTTCATTTTTACGAGTCACCTAACATATTATATACCTAAAAATTTGAAAACATTTTGCAGTCGATGAAAGAAAATTGTAACGATAGTTATATAAACATTGATCCAGAAAACACAAAGTGTGTCTCAGATTATGAAGCTTACTCTGAGGTTAGTATTAATTCTGCACTTTTAGATGTGTGCAATATTTATTTGGTTTACTCCTATATAATGGTCAGCATAACATGCATGAAAAGTATTTAGTAACCAATTGATTTACAGCTAATTCGTTACATAAACGAGCAACAAATTATGGAGCCTCTTTGTGTTACTACTCCTGGTGTGAATCGAGAAATCCTACAAAAAGTTCAAGAATATCCTCCTCCAACATTTTGGTGTAGAGTTCAGTAAATTTCCCCTTCTCTCTTTCTCTAAACTTATATAAATGCTACTTATATTGACTCAAATTTATAAATATTTCTAAGTTTCACTTTGTGTTTAATGAGTTTTAATCATGATTTTGTAATTTTTAATAAATTTTAATTAATAAGTAATAGAAACCGCATTGGAGAGTTTATCACTGACACTCATATATTCTTTTTAGAAGAATATGGATTAGAGAAGTACTAACAGCAAATCATTTTTAACACAATTAAAATTTATTAAAAATATAAAATCATAAAAAAATAATTAAATAAGTACAAAATTTTGTGATTTCCATCAAATTTCAACTAAAATGAGAAAGTGTTCAAAAGGATGTGTGGGTAGCATTTTTCTTTGAGTTATTTATTTGGACAACTCGTTTAAATTTTTATTTGATTTAGAACAAACTTAGATATATTTTCTTGATGTTGTTTTGATGTTTATTTTTAGAATTGAAATTTTACTTGATAATCTATTAATAAATGATTGCATTAAAAAATTATATAAATTATCAAAGTAAAAATTTAATTTTAATAATAAAAAAGTACCAACAACATCTTAAAAAATTGTATCTTAATTTTTTTTTCCTTTAGTTAATTAGCGAGTTCATGTATGTGAGAGGTGGGAAAGAAAAAAGAAATACTCATTTTTGAGTTAAGAGTATGCCACCGAAGCTAACTTGAAGTTATCAAGTGTCTTTTAGAGCTATTATCATATCCTTGTGGACGCATGGGCAAATGATGAAAATGTGCGGAAGGCCCTTCATGTTAGAGAGGTAATGATGCATTCGATAATTTAATTTAGATTTAAATATTTTTTAGTCCATGTAAAATAAGTTATTTTTTATTTTAGTTTTTATTTGATTAATTTTTATTTCTTTAAAATTTGAATTTTTGTTTTTGATTTTTATTATTATGTAATACTTGTTAGTCACCTATATCTTAAAAATATATTTAAATTTTTAATTTAATTAAATTAATTTTAAGGATTATTTAATGAAATTAATTGTTGTTGTTATTTAGCTAATAAACTAATTGAACAATATTGGCATATCTATAGGGAACTAAAGAGGAATTCTTGAGATGCAACAGGAGTCTGGCATACACCACAACTCGGCTAAGCACAGTAGAATATTATCGGAATCTCACTCATGCCAACCTCGAAGCTCTCGTTTACTGGTAATAATTTACTTCTTGAGTGTACATTTTTAAAACTAATAAAAATGATTTTAAATTTAGGAGATAAAAAATAAAAATAATTATGTGACTTGAAATATTGAAGCTTTCTATCTGATGAAACTAATTTTTGGATGGATGATTAATTGCAGTGGTGATCTTGATATGAATATACCACACCTGGGCACACAATATTGGATCAATTCATTCAATATGACCATACGTGACAAATGGCATGCATGGTTTGTTGACGGTCAAGTTGCCGGGTAATTAACTTCCAATTTTTAATTCTAACACTAAGTTTCCACTAATTATTCTTAGTTTAAAAATTACTTTAACTATTTTTTTAAAATAAAAATTCAAAAATAAAATAAAAATTATTTGATAATTTTTATTTTTTAATTTTAAAAAGTTGACCTAAAATAGAAAAAGAAGAGATAATAGAAATAGAGCCGAGAGTAAAAAAAAAGAGCAGAATGAAGAGAGCAAAAAGAGATAAAGAAAAATAATTTTTATAAAACTTTTTTCATTCAATTTTTTTATAAGCTATTTATTTTTCTTTTTTATAATTTATTTTTAAAAGTGGATTCAACTTCATTTATGAAAAGATAAGTTATTTTTTTATTTATATTCATCGAAAATGATTTCGAAAAGTTTACGATATTTACGCATCTTACTTAACTAATTGAGTAGGACTTCACCAATTTTTAAAAAAAGAAATTAAAATAAATAATAAATTAAATATTACCAAAATAAAATACTAAATAAGTGAATGGATAATGGTAAAGTTGTCAATGTAATTACAATTATTTGTAATTGTTATTCTCTTAATTATGATTATTTGTAATTGTTATTCTCTTAATTATGATTATTTGTCTCTTTTCACATATATATATATATATATATATATATATATATATATATATATATATGACAATTTAGCTAATTTAGTGGATTAACAATTTACTTAATTTAGTGGGTTGCAAATCAGCTTGATATCTTGTAATTAAATAATATTTATATGAGAATTTTCCAACAAGATGACACACAATTTTGAGCCTAATTTTCTCTAAATCTGATATGATATTAAAGTCTATAGTTCATCTTAGTCATTGCTTATTCTAGTAGACATTTTGGTCATTGCCTATTTTAGTAAGCATCTTAGTTATCGCATATTCTAGTAGGCATATTAGTCATTGCCTATTCTAGTAGTTATCTTAGTCATTGCATGTTCTGCTAGGTATATGTGGAGGAATGATTTTGGAAAAGTTTCACATTGTTTGTCTCAATCTTAATCATTGTCTATTCTAGTAGGCATATTGATTATTGCCTATTTTATCAAACATATGTGGAAGGAGAGTGTTGGAAAGTCCCACATCACTTGTCTCAATTCTTGGGGTGTAACTTATATACTTGTTAGACAATTTCATTTATTACTAAGTTTTTAAGTTGAAATCTGACACATCGCCTAAGAGATCCAGAACCTCGTATGTTTTATTTTCTTTCAGACCACTACCTAGATTACTCTCTCTTTTACTTCGATTTTTTCTCATGTTTGCTAAAAAGTATGATGTTTATTTGTTCGCCTTAATGGCAAAAAACTCTTATTTGTTCTCCTTAATGGCAAAAAACTACTCAACTTGGACATTCCAATTCCAGATATTTATGGGGTTATGATAATGACAATTTCACTGCATGTTGACAACACTAATGTTATACGGATTGAAGCAAATCCAATTTACCATGAACAAACAAAACACATTGAAGTTAATTGTCACTCGATTTGAGAAGCTCGTAAAGTCATCAGCCTACCACTTGATATTTTCACTAAAAGTTTGATATGTCAATGGCACAATTTTTTACTTGAAAAATTGACACTTGTTGACTTACCAACATCAAATTGAGGGGGGATGTTAGTCATAGTTACTTGTAATTATTATTCTCTTAATTAGGATAAACTATCATGTAAACGTATATATGACAGTTTAGCTAATTTAGTGGGTTTACGGTTTACCTAGTTTAGTAGGCTAAAAATCAGTTTGATATCTTATAATTATTATTCTCTTGATTATGATTAACTATCACGTAAATGTATATATACGACAGTTTAGCTAATTTAGTGAGTTGACCATTTACCTAATTTAGTGAGTTGACCATTTACCTAATTTAGTGGGCTACAAATCAATTTAATATCTTGTAATTAAATGATATCAATACAAGAACTCTCCAATAAGAAGACATACAATTTTGAGCCTAATTCTCTCCAAATTTGACAAAAGAAACCCTTTTGTGCTATTTTTTATAAACAAATACAAGTTATAACAAAAGAAACTATGAAAACAAGTGACTAATAATTTAATCCCTTTAAACATACAATAAATGTTTAATTTCTCATTATGAGAATAGAGCACTATTTATGGGCAAAAGAATTGTCTTCTTAACTAGGACTCTACATTTTTTAAAATTAGTCTCTCCTTAATCTAATTCTAGATAAAAAATAAAAAGACAAATTATAAAATGAGTTTAGTGCACTTTTAAATATAATTTAAGTTGAAAATTGAGATAAAATTGTTGGAAAGTCTCACATCCCCTACCTTAATTCTTGAGGTGCAATTTATGTATTTATTGGACACTCTTACTTATAGTCAATTGATTTTAAACTGAAATCTAATATGATATCATAGTTTATAACTCATCTTAGTTAATCACTTATTTTAATAGGTATCTTGATCATTGTCTGTTCTGACAAACAATAGAGAAAGAGAATATTGTGAAGTTTTGCATGCTTATAGCTTTGTTATACGTAAAATAATTAAAAAATATACTTTCAATTACACAGTATATTGTTGGTCTTCAAAAATAAATATTTTGCAGGTTTATTTCTATTTATAATTTCTTAATAATTAATTGGATTGAATGAATTTCTTTATCATTCTGCACATTGTTCTCTCTTGATTCTATGTCTTCATTTTTGTTGAAAAGAGAAACTATGTGTCATCATATTAATTAATTCATGTTCCTTAAAATATTTCACAGATACACAGAAATCTACAAAACGAAAGAAGACC
Source organism: Mucuna pruriens (assembly GCA_025330945.1). Lineage (NCBI taxonomy): Eukaryota > Viridiplantae > Streptophyta > Magnoliopsida > Fabales > Fabaceae > Mucuna > Mucuna pruriens. The sequence goes on from JAENHJ010000141.1 coordinate 143,513, forward strand.
ACTACTTAACATATGCGATCGTGAAGGCAAGTAAAACCCTTAATTTGAGAATGCTATTTTAAAGTTATTAATGTCAATTTAATTAGCCATTGTTTTGGTAATATTTACTTAGCAATTTCTCTGTGAATAAATTTGATTATATCTTTTGTTAATCAATTGCAATGCAGGGCGCTGGACATGTGGCCCAGACATTTAAACCCAAGGAAGTTTACAATTTGATTAATAGATGGTTTTCATATTCTCTTATCTAAGATTATGCTTCAACTTGTTCGACCATTTTTATTTATCTAATGCACAAAAATTTATATAATGTTAATAAATTATTTAGTTTATTTATGGTTTAATATAAATTAATTTGTTTAACTAATCAAATAACAATATAGGAGAAATAAATTTAAGTTTTAGATTTATATTTGGACTGGCCGGTATAATATGACAGTACTTGATCGGACACTAATTCATATCATACAAATAACATTAAATGACACACATACTTAAAAAAAATATTATCTTTAACAATTTTATTTAACTCGATTAATATTACTTCTTATAGAGAATGTCGATAACCTCGTACCAAAAAAAAAATTAATGAAGGATTAGAAAAAATAAAATATCAAAAAATTATTGCTGAATTCATAATAAACAAGAATAATTAACATGTGGATGACAAAACGACACGCAACGCATACACCCTCTTAAATAAATAAAGAGGAAAATAACAAAATTATAATGCAACGAATTGTTTCTCTAAAACTGTAAAGTATCTCTGCCAAATGCAAGGGGAAAGAAAAAAATCTACGACCAGAATCCATCATTGGTGAGTTTTATTTGCCACTCATTTTCATTTTCTATTTTATTACTAATTTCTGCCATTTTTTCTTTCTTGAAAAACTTAACACACTAGACAAAAAAAAGTGAGAAACCAAGATTGGAATTTTTATTATTGTTGCCAACACACATCTCTATTTGTGTCTAGATGTTATACTTTCCAATAATATTTCTGAGTATAAATTGTTTGGTAATATAAATAATTTTTCAATAATTTACAGCTACAAAAATAAAATAATTATTGTGTTGTATATAATTAAAGGAAGTAAATGTTGGTGTGTAGGAATGAATTTGGTGTTAGTTACTTTAGTGCTTCTGCTGCACTTAGCTTCTGCCCGTTCTATTATCAAGAACCTGCCCGGTTACGAGGCTGATCTTCCATTCAACCTTGAAACTCGGTGAGTTTGTTGTTATTATTATTTTTTATATATAAAAAATTAAAAATATAATTACAACAATAAAATTATAATTTAAAATTGTGTATATATTATCCCAAACTTAAAGATAATGATTTTATTCGTTCATTTCTTCTTTGATTAAAATATAGCCCATAATAGTATTCCAAAACTGAGGACAATGTTATATATATGAGACATACATTACAGCTTGTCATAATATTAATTTTTGGTACGCTACAGAACTTAGTAGTTCTATATACTTGGATCGTTTCAACTGCTTGTGAAATTAATTTTTGTCTAAAATTTTGTTATTTTAAAGTTTTTTTTAGCATGTATAATGTGAGAATTAAACTAGAATTTTTTTCACAAGATAAATGTGTATTGTGAACTGAATCATATTTATTAGATTAGGAATACATTTTTATTAGAGAAATTTTAGGAAGAATCTCTCCAATACTATTTTTCTGAAATTCTCTATATTATTGTTTAAAATTTATTATAAATAAAATTTTTTAATGAAATTTATCAAATCAAGAAAAAGACTTTAAATGAGAATAATCCTCATCAAAATTTATAATTTCTAATAAATTTAAAAAATATCGAATAAAAGTTTACTATTTCTTCTGTTATTATCATATTATTTATTATTATTGATTAAAATTTATAAAAATTATAAAATTGTGAATAAAAATCATTAAATAAAAATAAGATTCAAAAAATTTAATAATTTTTAATAAACTTCCACTAATATAATAAAAAAATATATTTAAAATATTGTGTCATTAATATTTTTCTTTGCATGGATATTCCTTCTTAATTGTGTATATTATTTATGTCTCGAGTATCACAAAATATTTTTTTTATACTTCTCCAATATCTGACTTCTTACATGTATATGATTAATCTTATTCGAGCTGTCGAAAGTATAATTAAATAAGATATGATATAATTAAATAATATTTATATAAGTAAGTCCTCTATTAGACATAATTAAGTAAGTTTGAAATGTATAATTGACAATAGATCGAAAAACTAGGGCCTCTCAACAATATTAACCAGAAACGGATAAAAGAAACTAAATGAACCACGTCAATTTTGTTTATTTTACACATAAAATAGATTTAAACACTAAAATCATTTTTAGCGATGACAATTCGCAACCGAAAACCATTGTTGCCAATAGCGATGGAATTAGTGATTGAAATTGAGATATTTTAAGTTAATAAATTTTGCGATCGAAAATAAAAAATTTTAAAAAATTAATTAGCAACCGAAAATACATCAGAAAATTAATTTAAAAATAACTGTTAGCATCCAAATTAGCGACGGAATCGGAAAAACATTTTGAAATTTGCGACCGAAATAAAAATTATAAAAAATTCAATTAACGACCGAAAATATAATGTAAAAAATTATTTATAAAAGGAATTGTTAGTGACTGTATTAGCGGTGGAACAGACAAAACAAAAATTCTGAAATTTGCGACCGAAATTCAAAATAAATTATTTAAAAAACCAATTAGCAACCAAAAATATAACAAAAAAAATTAATTAAAAAGGAATTGTTAGTGATCAAACAGGAAAAACAAAAAATTTTAAAATTTGCGACGGCATTAGCGAACAATATTAAAACAAATTTATTTAAAAAACCAATCAATGACCAAAAATATAATGAAAAAAAATTAATTAAAAAAAGAATTGTTAGAGACTGAATTAACAAAGAAACAGGAAAAACAAAAATTTAGAAATATATGACCGAATTAACGAATGCATTTAAAAAATATTTATCTTAAAAATAATTAGCGACCAATTTAGCTATCAAAACTATAACATCAAAAAATTGATTAAAAAATAAATTATTAGTGACTGAATTAGCAATGGAATAGAAAAATAAAATTTTTGAAATTTGCTACCGAAATTTAAAAAAAATTATTTAGAAAACAAATTAACAACCGATTTAGTAACCGAAAATATAATGTCAAAAAGTTTAAAAAAGAAATTGTTAAAGACTGAATTAGCGACAAAAAATATTAGTTTTTATATCAAAAATGGATTTTGCAACCAATTTTTAATTTTTAATTTTTAATTTAAATAATAAAAATATTAGCGACTAATTTTCATAAATTCAAAAATATTTTCCCTCTTTTTTCCCCTTTTTTTTCCACCTTCCTTTAATTAAATACTCCTCTCGTCCCTCCCTTTAAAGCTCACTCCCTTCCTCCCTCCTTCGTTGCTGCCACCACCACCATTGTCGCCGTCGCCGTCGCCATCACCTCCCTCCCCTGCCTCCTTTAATCACTGGTTAACCAACAATCACCTAAAATAATTAAAAAAAAATTTGGTGACCGTTTAGTCACCAAATTATATTTTAAAAAATTCAAATATTATATATCAAATTAACAACCAAATAAAAAATTTAAAAATTAGTCACCAAATTAGTGATCATTTCATTTTTTAATAAATAATTAATAAAAAAGTTAGCTACTAATTTAAGAACGAATAGTTGGTTTTCAATTAGTCACCAAATATAATTTGATCGCTAAATTATCCGTCAAAAGATTTTTACGACAGACAAAATCTAACTCGCCACCAAAATAAAAAAAAATATCGATCAATTTTAGTGATAGCTATACTTAATTTTTTTTAGAAAAAATATTCAGTAATTTCTATTAAAAAGTATGAACTCCTTAAATATTGAATATTTTTCTCTTAATATTATTTTTTAATATCTAAAACTAAAATTCGAATTTACATCTCAATCAGGAAATCAAACTTATGTAAACCGATATCACCTTCTCCATTTAATTATTAATTGTCGATGGTACATGGACCCTGTTTAATTATGTGTCTGAAATTGTTTAATATAGTTTATCATAATTTTTTTACACTGCACGTGATTTTACTGTCTTTTTTTAGTCAATTAATCAATGATGTGTTTTTTCTATTGGCTACATAATCAATAATGTGTTTGATTATGGTTTTTAAAAAATATTTTTTATTTTAAAAAAATAGAAAACCTTTCAAAAAGGTGTTGTATACATACTTGTTTCCAAATCTTGTTCTTGTTATTTAGTTTTTTCAATGAAAAATGAGGCCAACTTTATTTGATTGAATTGAGAATGAAATAAAAAAAACAAAGAAATAAGAATAGAAAATGAAAAAAATAGAAATAGAGTAAAAAAAAAGTTTTTTTTTAAAAGATTAGAAAAGAAAGAAGTGAAAAAAGTTTTCTCCACTGATGTAAATAAGTGAAAAAAATAATTTATACAAATAATATTTCTATAATAATTAAAAAATACAATTTCTAAGTATAATGTTTTTTCTTAATATAAAATTACTTATTATTTTTAAAAATTATATCATAATTTTTAAAAATAAATAAAAAACATAAAAAGAGAGACTATTTCTCTCCCATTTTATTTCAATTTAGTAGAAAAATATTTTTTAATAGATCCCACCAAACTAACTTTTCGATAAAAAATTAGTATTTTTTTATTATCTCTCCCCTTTCTATATTTTCTTCCTCTCTACTTCTATTCTGTTTTGGTTTTTTTCTTTTATTTTTTTTTTATGTTAGTTTATCTTTTCTTTTTTCCACCCCCAAGTGTTTCGTTACTCAAGCAGATTAACTGCATGTAAGTATGCCACTGGTCTATAAGATGACTATATATATATATAATTAAATCTTGTATGTCTTGGAAAACTTATATTATTCTTCACAATTAAAACTTTAAGACCTTTGTATATATAATTCTTTCTTTTTATCATTCAAATTTTAATACAGGTTTCTTATTTCCGTCTAGTTATCAAAATTGGACCGAAATATGCAAAACCAATTGATGCTAAATTTTTATTTAAAATATTTATTTACCAATTTTTTGTTTATTAAATAATGAGAATGACGTCATCTTATTAAATAATGAGAATGACGTCATATAAATCGATGACCCACACTTGAGCATAGGACTATATCTTATCTAGTCATTTACAATTTTACACTCAATATTATTTCTTTTTAGGAAAATATGCTTCCGACACGATATTATGTATGATGTTTTAAATAAATAAAATAAACAAAATCATGTCTCAAATAAATTAGTCAAATTTCAAACAAAATAAAGATAAGGATCAATTGAAATAAACGGAATCAATTCATATTCAATGTCCCATCAAAAATAAAATTCATATTCAATGCTTTCTCAATTTTCTTAAAAAAAAAAACAAAGTAATAATACTCCTAAACCTTCTTCAAATGAAAAGCATTTTGTGCAGTAAAATTCACGTGAAGAAACTTTAGATTTCTCCTAATACATCTTTTATTTTTAGTAATATTTTATTTTTATTGTAAAAATGTCACTAATATTTTTTTTAGAATTTTAGGAGTAAAAATATTTTCTCCATACATAATCATGAAAAGGAATTACACATAAATAGAAGAATAAAGGCTGAGAAAAGGAAATCCATTAAATATGGAATTTTCTTAATATGTTGATCTCTAAGTTAAAAAAAAAATATATCTCAATAAAATCAGAAATAATGAATTTAGATTTTTTCTATTTTATAATTTATTCTTTCCTAAAATTCAGAACAATAAATATTATTCTTAGAAATCCGACACTCCCTCTCAAGTTGGAGCATATATGTTTAACATGCTCAACTTGTTTACATACATTTCAAAATTAAGTTTAACATGCCTAACTTGTTTACAAATATTTCAAAACTAGGCTTATGAAGCCCTATAGTGAATATGTCTGCTATTTGTTGTATATAAGGAACAAATGACAAGTAAATAACTCCACATTCAATCTTCTATTTGGTGAAGTGTTTATCAATCTCCACATGCTTTGTGCGATCGTGCTGAACAAGATTTTGAGCAATACTTATAGTAGCTTTGTTGTCACAATATAACTCATTGGCATGTGGGTGAGCATATGCAATTCTTCAAGAACTCTTTTCAACCAAAGCATCTCACACACCCTCATTAGCCATAGCTCTATATTCTGCTTTCGCACTACTCCTTGCTATAATATTTTGTTTCTTACTTCGCCAAGTTATCAAATTTTCCCAAACATAAGTATAATATCCTAAGGTCTCCATCAGTATATGCCTATATATTTTGTTGTGAGATCTTTTGAAAGAGTAAACCCTTCCTTAGAGGAGACTTTAAGTATCTAAGGATCCGATATACTGCTTCAAAATGCCTTTTAGATGGTGAATGTATAAATTGACTTATTAAGCTTACAATAAAGACAATATCTGGTCGAGTGTGTGATAAATAAATCAATTTTCCTACCATACTTTGATATTGAATTGTATTAATTGTATTACCTTCTTTTCGATCACAGATTTTTATTTGGGTCAATAGAAGTGTTGGTTGGTCTACAACCACTCATTCCTGTTTCCTTAAGAAGGTCAAGGATATACTTCCTCTATGAGACCATGATCCCCTTTTTTGATCTAGCAACCTCCATACCAAGGAAGTACCTCAAGGATCCTAGGTCTTTGATTTCAAATGTTGTATGAAGCTCTTCAAGCGGTTAATTTAAAACACATAATCTCCTATAAGAATTAGATAGTCTACACACTACAAAAAAATCAATTTTTAGTGGGGGTTATTATAAATCGCCATAAAATTGTATGATTTCTTACCATTTCTTTAACCTCTACAAACTCCAAAACAAAATAGATTTTTAGTGACATAATTTGTGGGGATGTTCATAAACCCCCAGAAAAATATGCAATTTCTAACACATGATATGATAGCCACAAATTGATATTTTTTGTAGCTTATTTTTTTTAGTTATACATTGTTTTAAATTGATATATGTTATTATCTATTTTTTATTTAGTTTTGATTGCTATTTTACTTTATATAATTCTTAATTTATTTTTTTATCTTTTGTCAATTTAACTTGTTCAAAAAATAAATCAAATTTAAGAATCATATATTTTTTTTTATAAAAATCATATTTATATGTACGTAATTTTTATTAATAGTCAATACTAATAAAAAAATTGTTAATATAACTTTTAAATAGTTATTATAAAAATACTACAAAATATTTAAAATTTAATATAATTTTTTTATTATTATAAGTAAAGACAGCCCAATAATCTCTCTGACATATCTAAGGATCCGATATACTGCTTCAAAATGCCTTTTAGATGGTGAATGTATAAATTGACTTATTAAGCTTACAATAAAGACAATATCTGGTCGAGTGTGTGATAAATAAATCAATTTTCCTACCATACTTTGATATTGAGTTGTATTAATTGTATTACCTTCTTTTCGATCACAAAGTTTTTTATTTGGGTCAATAGAAGTGTTGGTTGGTCTACAACCACTCATTCCTGTTTCCTTAAGAAGGTCAAGGATATACTTCCTCTATGAGACCATGATCCCCTTTTTTGACCTAGCAACCTCCATACCAAGGAAGTACCTCAAGGATCCTAGGTCTTTGATTTCAAATGTTGTATGAAGCTCTTCAAGCGGTTAATTTAAAACACATAATCTCCTATAAGAATTAGATAGTCTACACACTACAAAAAAATCAATTTTTAGTGGGGGTTATTATAAATCGCCATAAAATTGTATGATTTCTTACCATTTCTTTAACCTCTACAAACTCCAAAACAAAATAGATTTTTAGTGACATAATTTGTGGGGATGTTCATAAACCCCCAGAAAAAAAAATATGCAATTTCTAACACATGATATGATAGCCACAAATTGATATTTTTGTAGCTTATTTTTTTTAGTTATACATTGTTTTAAATTGATATATGTTATTATCTATTTTTATTTAGTTTTGATTGTTATTTTACTTTATATAATTCTTAATTTATTTATTTTTTATCTTTTATCAATTTAATTTATTCAAAAGACAAATCAAATTTAAGAATCATATATTTTTTTTATAAAAATCATATTCATATGTACGTAATTTTTATTAATAATCAATACTAATAAAAAAAATTGTTAATATAACTTTTAAATAGTTATTATAAAAATACTACAAAATATTTAAAATTTAATATAATTTTTATATTATAAGAAGTAAAGACAGCCCAATAATCTCTCCGACATATCTAAGGATCCGATATACTGCTTCAAAATGCCTTTTAGATGGTGAATGTATAAATTGACTTATTAAGCTTACAATAAAGACAATATCTGGTCGAGTGTGTGATAAATAAATCAATTTTCCTACCATACTTTGATATTGAGTTGTATTAATTGTATTACCTTCTTTTCGATCACAAAGTTTTTTATTTGGGTCAATAGAAGTGTTGGTTGGTCTACAACCACTCATTCCTGTTTCCTTAAGAAGGTCAAGGATATACTTCCTCTATGAGACCATGATCCCCTTTTTTGACCTAGCAACCTCCATACCAAGGAAGTACCTCAAGGATCCTAGGTCTTTGATTTCAAATGTTGTATGAAGCTCTTCAAGCGGTTAATTTAAAACACATAATCTCCTATAAGAATTAGATAGTCTACACACTACAAAAAAAAATCAATTTTTAGTGGGGTTATTATAAATCGCCATAAAATTGTATGATTTCTTACCATTTCTTTAACCTCTACAAACTCCAAAACAAAATAGATTTTTAGTGACATAATTTGTGGGGATGTTCATAAACCCCCAGAAAAATATGCAATTTCTAACACATGATATGATAGCCACAAATTGATATTTTTTGTAGCTTATTTTTTTTAGTTATACATTGTTTTAAATTGATATATGTTATTATCTATTTTTTATTTAGTTTTGATTGCTATTTTACTTTATATAATTCTTAATTTATTTTTTTTATCTTTTGTCAATTTAACTTGTTCAAAAAATAAATCAAATTTAAGAATCATATATTTTTTTTTATAAAAATCATATTTATATGTACGTAATTTTTATTAATAGTCAATACTAATAAAAAAATTGTTAATATAACTTTTTAAATAGTTATTATAAAAATACTACAAAATATTTAAAATTTAATATAATTTTTATATTATAAGAAGTAAAGACAGCCCAATAATCTCTCGACATATCTAAGGATCCGATATACTGCTTCAAAATGCCTTTTAGATGGTGAATGTATAAATTGACTTATTAAGCTTACAATAAAGACAATATCTGGTCGAGTGTGTGATAAATAAATCAATTTTCCTACCATACTTTGATATTGAGTTGTATTAATTGTATTACCTTCTTTTCGATCACAAAGTTTTTTATTTGGGTCAATAGAAGTGTTGGTTGGTCTACAACCACTCATTCCTGTTTCCTTAAGAAGGTCAAGGATATACTTCCTCTATGAGACCATGATCCCTTTTTGACCTAGCAACCTCCATACCAAGGAAGTACCTCAAGGATCCTAGGTCTTTGATTTCAAATGTTGTATGAAGCTCTTCAAGCGGTTAATTTAAAACACATAATCTCCTATAAGAATTAGATAGTCTACACACTACAAAAAAATCAATTTTTAGTGGGGGTTATTATAAATCGCCATAAAATTGTATGATTTCTTACCATTTCTTTAACCTCTACAAACTCCAAAACAAAATAGATTTTTAGTGACATAATTTGTGGGGATGTTCATAAACCCCCAGAAAAATATGCAATTTCTAACACATGATATGATAGCCACAAATTGATATTTTTTGTAGCTTATTTTTTTTAGTTATACATTGTTTTAAATTGATATATGTTATTATCTATTTTTTATTTAGTTTTGATTGCTATTTTACTTTATATAATTCTTAATTTATTTTTTTTATCTTTTGTCAATTTAACTTGTTCAAAAAATAAATCAAATTTAAGAATCATATATTTTTTTTTATAAAAATCATATTTATATGTACGTAATTTTTATTAATAGTCAATACTAATAAAAAAATTGTTAATATAACTTTTTAAATAGTTATTATAAAAATACTACAAAATATTTAAAATTTAATATAATTTTTTATATTATAAGAAGTAAAGACAGCCCAATAATCTCTCTGACATATCTAAGGATCCGATATACTGCTTCAAAATGCCTTTTAGATGGTGAATGTATAAATTGACTTATTAAGCTTACAATAAAGACAATATCTGGTCGAGTGTGTGATAAATAAATCAATTTTCCTACCATACTTTGATATTGAGTTGTCTTAATTGTATTACCTTCTTTTCGATCACAAAGTTTTTTATTTGGGTCAATAGAAGTGTTGGTTGGTCTACAACCACTCATTCCTGTTTCCTTAAGAAGGTCAAGGATATACTTCCTCTATGAGACCATGATCCCCTTTTTTGACCTAGCAACCTCCATACCAAGGAAGTACCTCAAGGATCCTAGGTCTTTGATTTCAAATGTTGTATGAAGCTCTTCAAGCGGTTAATTTAAAACACATAATCTCCTATAAGAATTAGATAGTCTACACACTACAAAAAAATCAATTTTTAGTGGGGGTTATTATAAATCGCCATAAAATTGTATGATTTCTTACCATTTCTTTAACCTCTACAAACTCCAAAACAAAATAGATTTTTAGTGACATAATTTGTGGGGATGTTCATAAACCCCCAGAAAAATATGCAATTTCTAACACATGATATGATAGCCACAAATTGATATTTTTTGTAGCTTATTTTTTTTAGTTATACATTGTTTTAAATTGATATATGTTATTATCTATTTTTTATTTAGTTTTGATTGCTATTTTACTTTATATAATTCTTAATTTATTTTTTTTATCTTTTGTCAATTTAACTTGTTCAAAAAATAAATCAAATTTAAGAATCATATATTTTTTTTTATAAAAATCATATTTATATGTACGTAATTTTTATTAATAGTCAATACTAATAAAAAAATTGTTAATATAACTTTTTAAATAGTTATTATAAAAATACTACAAAATATTTAAAATTTAATATAATTTTTTATATTATAAGAAGTAAAGACAGCCCAATAATCTCTCTGACATATCTAAGGATCCGATATACTGCTTCAAAATGCCTTTTAGATGGTGAATGTATAAATTGACTTATTAAGCTTACAATAAAGACAATATCTGGTCGAGTGTGTGATAAATAAATCAATTTTCCTACCATACTTTGATATTGAGTTGTATTAATTGTATTACCTTCTTTTCGATCACAAAGTTTTTTATTTGGGTCAATAGAAGTGTTGGTTGGTCTACAACCACTCATTCCTGTTTCCTTAAGAAGGTCAAGGATATACTTCCTCTATGAGACCATGATCCCTTTTTTTGACCTAGCAACCTCCATACCAAGGAAGTACCTCAAGGATCCTAGGTCTTTGATTTCAAATGTTGTATGAAGCTCTTCAAGCGGTTAATTTAAAACACATAATCTCCTATAAGAATTAGATAGTCTACACACTACAAAAAAATCAATTTTTTTAGTGGGGGTTATTATAAATCGCCATAAAATTGTATGATTTCTTACCATTTCTTTAACCTCTACAAACTCCAAAACAAAATAGATTTTTAGTGACATAATTTGTGGGGATGTTCATAAACCCCAAAAAAATATGCAATTTCTAACACATGATATGATAGCCACAAATTGATATTTTTTGTAGCTTATTTTTTTAGTTATACATTGTTTTAAATTGATATATGTTATTATCTATTTTTATTTAGTTTTGATTGCTATTTTACTTTATATAATTCTTAATTTATTTTTTTATCTTTTGTCAATTTAACTTGTTCAAAAAATAAATCAAATTTAAGAATCATATATTTTTTTTTATAAAAATCATATTTATATGTACGTAATTTTTATTAATAGTCAATACTAATAAAAAAATTGTTAATATAACTTTTTAAATAGTTATTATAAAAATACTACAAAATATTTAAAATTTAATATAATTTTTTATATTATAAGAAGTAAAGACAGCCCAATAATCTCTCTGACATATCTAAGGATCCGATATACTGCTTCAAAATGCCTTTTAGATGGTGAATGTATAAATTGACTTATTAAGCTTACAATAAAGACAATATCTGGTCGAGTGTGTGATAAATAAATCAATTTTCCTACCATACTTTGATATTGAGTTGTATTAATTGTATTACCTTCTTTTCGATCACAAAGTTTTTTATTTGGGTCAATAGAAGTGTTGGTTGGTCTACAACCACTCATTCCTGTTTCCTTAAGAAGGTCAAGGATATACTTCCTCTATGAGACCATGATCCCTTTTTTGACCTAGCAACCTCCATACCAAGGAAGTACCTCAAGGATCCTAGGTCTTTGATTTCAAATGTTGTATGAAGCTCTTCAAGCGGTTAATTTAAAACACATAATCTCCTATAAGAATTAGATAGTCTACACACTACAAAAAAATCAATTTTTAGTGGGGGTTATTATAAATCGCCATAAAATTGTATGATTTCTTACCATTTCTTTAACCTCTACAAACTCCAAAACAAAATAGATTTTTAGTGACATAATTTGTGGGGATGTTCATAAACCCCCAGAAAAATATGCAATTTCTAACACATGATATGATAGCCACAAATTGATATTTTTGTAGCTTATTTTTTAGTTATACATTGTTTTAAATTGATATATGTTATTATCTATTTTTATTTAGTTTTGATTGCTATTTTACTTTATATAATTCTTAATTTATTTTTTTTTTTATCTTTTGTCAATTTAACTTGTTCAAAAAATAAATCAAATTTAAGAATCATATATTTTTTTATAAAAATCATATTTATATGTACGTAATTTTTATTAATAGTCAATACTAATAAAAAAATTGTTAATATAACTTTTTAAATAGTTATTATAAAAATACTACAAAATATTTAAAATTTAATATAATTTTTTATATTATAAGAAGTAAAGACAGCCCAATAATCTCTCTGACATATCTAAGGATCCGATATACTGCTTCAAAATGCCTTTTAGATGGTGAATGTATAAATTGACTTATTAAGCTTACAATAAAGACAATATATCTGGTCGAGTGTGTGATAAATAAATCAATTTTCCTACCATACTTTGATATTGAGTTGTATTAATTGTATTACCTTCTTTTCGATCACAAAGTTTTTTATTTGGGTCAATAGAAGTGTTGGTTGGTCTACAACCACTCATTCTGTTTCCTTAAGAAGGTCAAGGATATACTTCCTCTATGAGACCATGATCCCCTTTTTGACCTAGCAACCTCCATACCAAGGAAGTACCTCAAGGATCCTAGGTCTTTGATTTCAAATGTTGTATGAAGCTCTTCAAGCGGTTAATTTAAAACACATAATCTCCTATAAGAATTAGATAGTCTACACACTACAAAAAAAAATCAATTTTTAGTGGGGTTATTATAAATCGCCATAAAATTGTATGATTTCTTACCATTTCTTTAACCTCTACAAACTCCAAAACAAAATAGATTTTTTAGTGACATAATTTGTGGGGATGTTCATAAACCCCAGGAAAAAATATGCAATTTCTAACACATGATATGATAGCCACAAATTGATATTTTTTGTAGCTTATTTTTTTAGTTATACATTGTTTTAAATTGATATATGTTATTATCTATTTTTATTTAGTTTTGATTCTTTATTTTACTTTATATAATTCTTAATTTATTTTTTTTATCTTTTGTCAATTTAACTTGTTCAAAAAATAAATCAAATTTAAGAATCATATATTTTTTTTATAAAAATCATATTTATATGTACGTAATTTTTATTAATAGTCAATACTAATAAAAAAATTGTTAATATAACTTTTTAAATAGTTATTATAAAAATACTACAAAATATTTAAAATTTAATATAATTTTTTATATTATAAGAAGTAAAGACAGCCCAATAATCTCTCTGACTCAGATATAAGGTTAGTTTTGTAATGAGATAAATGATAAATCACATAATTAAAAGTTTGAAAATTTTTTATAATGAGGGCCGGAGTTGTATTTGGGCCAAATCCATATAAAAGGGACACCCAGCATACAATGGCTCATTCTTCGATCTTCATAATCAGGCTCAAAGGTTTCATTCACAGCTTCCAACCAAAAGTCCAAAATCCCTTCTTTCCCGCTCGCGTAACTCACCGTCGTTTCGAGTTCCTTGTTCCTCTGCTTTCTTCACACTTTCTTGCATCTCGGACACTAACAGGTTCAGTAGTTCCTGTGCAAGCATAAGCATATTGCTTTATCTATATTCTTCTTTGTTCATTGCAATTCCTTTCGAATTTCTACTAAAAAATGTGTACCTAACTGAGGTAATTTTTCTCTCTTTCTCCGATGTTTCTTTGTAAGCTGTTATTATTTATTACCTTCATTAATATTGCATCGATATGTATGGTCTCGTTGATTTAATTCAAGTGCGTTTCATAGTTTTGTACTATGCTTAATTGGATGGATGTGTTGTGATTAGGATTTGAAAACATGCTTTCTTTTAGGTTTTCTTTAGTTTTGTGAGAGTATGCAAATATACAAATATTAGACTACAGAGTCAGTATTTTTTTTAGTTTAGGGGATACATGCAAATATAAATTATCTCTTCTTTGATTATGATGACTTTTTGTAAGTATTTGGATTATGCAATATGTAGACTAACACTTCACAGTTGGTTCATTTGGTCCATTGTGCATAGCCAGGCTTTGCTGTCTTGTGCATGAGTTATGGTCACGTTTTATTTATTTATTTATTTCTGTTTTAGTAATATTTTAAGACATTTGTCTTTTTTGTTGGGAAATATAATATTTAAAATGGTTTTTAATTTAGTGATGAGTTTGAAAATGTAATTTGCTTAAATGCCGAGTACAAAATATATTGTCTCAACGTTGCTAATGCTAATCATATAATTGGAAAAAGGTTTTTAATCTTTGGGTATAAGCATTCCCTATCATTAGTTAAACCATTTTTATTGAGATATATAAGCACTGAAAATCTGTTTACCCTCTGTGCAAATGAATCTATTTTTACCAGATTAGTTAGGATATTAAGTTATTTTTAAAAATGTACAAACATCATGAGAGGTATAAGTAGTTTTTTCGGGGGAGAAAAGGAGAGTTTTTGTATTTTCATCCAAATAAATGAGAGATTGAAGAAATATGCCCTGTTTTAATCATAATTTATATTGTAGCATTCTGCAGTCCATTTATTGGTATAAAGAATTGTCATATTTTGCAGTAGTTGAGAGATGAAAGCATCACCTATGATTTTTTTTTGGCAGATGTATTGTCTGTGATTAATCTATATTATGTTACAATATTATGGTTATTCATGTGTTGTTGAGTTTTGTTATATTAGTAGTTTTATCGGCTAGGCTTGTGCTACACTATTACTTGATTTAGACTAGTACTTCATTCAGTGACTTGACTTTCTTTACTTTTTGTTGTTTGACTCTGTTAGGTTATGCTTATGCATCACTTTGCCTTTTAGTTTATCTGTGCCATCCTTCTGTTTGTTTTTGTTGGGGCTATTTAGAGCTTATTCAGTTGCTGAATTTTGTCTACTGTTTAGTTCTGCAGTTGTGTTTTTATTGTATTTTCTTCTAGCAGCAAGCAATTGATTGAGTCAACTCAAGTAGTTTTCAAGCAAATTCAAGCCTAAATCAGTTTTCCACTTTTCATAATGTTTTAGACTATTTTTGTGTCATTTGAATTCAAATTGTAGGTTATTCTTACTCTTTGAAGCTTCTAAGTACCATTTATTTAGTGAATTTGGAGAAGTTTGGGCCTTATGTTATTGCTTGCTAAGCAATTTAAACCTGTCATCCCAATGGTTATCACTTCCTCCTCAGCTAAGGTCTCATGCAACATTGCAACAACTTCTATAGTTGTGCGTCATTCTAGCTATTTTGTTGAGCTATCTTTCTAACCATGCTCATTTTTGTGTATCACCTCTCCAAGATCTATTTAACAGTGTTTATGATTATACGTCATTTTACCCATATGTCTTTCCAATTTTCAATTATGGTTTATTGAACCCACCTTATATTTTTAGGTTGTTATCTTTTAAGTGTTTATTTGTAACAAGATAAAAAGCCTTGTCAGGTTTAGCTTAAAGAGGAGCGCTAGAATATTAGGATTATTGATTATTCATGTGTTCAAAATCATGTCATGTTAGTAGTCTTATTGGACTGGGTTTGTACTTGTACTATACTAGTACTTGATCTAGATTGGTAGTATGAACTATGAATTGATGTTAGTTTTTGGTATCTAGTATATCACATTATACAATTACCAGTCAGATATATTCTGTCTATTTTCCATCATCTAAACGAGCTAATTATTATTCAGAAGACCAACTAAACTTGTGTACAAAATTCAATATACTATTTCTGATAGGGTCTAGAGAGTAGTTTGTTAGAATAATAATTAGTAGCAAGTTAGATTAGGTATGCTGGGCAATTTAAGTGTTGGAAGTAGGAAATAAGTTTAAAAGTAGGAGAGAATGGGAAGTCTCAGATTTCTTATCATTTCAGAAACTGAGCATTAGCTCTGTTGTAGAAAGGGGAAACCCTTTGTGAAAGAGAATCTTCTTCTCAGGTTCTTTGTAATTCAGTAAACACTGTCAAAACTTATAACCCATTTCTGGTTTCCTAACAATTTCAAACACATTTGAATCTGTCATGTACAACTAAAAATTTCTCGTAATTAATTTAGTCCCAGCACTAAATTAACTACAATTCATTTTAATGGATTCTAGCAAATTAATAGAACTAGTTTCAGAGAAAAGAAAGAAAAAGCAAAAAGATATGAATCTTTATTGATTATAGGTTTCAGTCCACCAACCCAGTATAAGTGTGATAATCAGAGCAGTCTCTGAGACTAAGAAAATAGAATATAACTCAATATTTAGCTCTTTGAGTGATCTATCTCATTCCCACCTTACTATCACATTTCCCAGTTAGTTATGACTAAAATTTCTAACAATTAATTTATTCCTTCCACCAAATTAACTAAAACTAATTTTAATGGATTCAAGCAATCTTAAATCAGATTCTGTCACACCATATATAATCTTTCAATAAATATTAATGATGTTTTTACATCAGCATTAATGCTTCATTCAAATAAATAATATAGAAGTTTCAGTAAGATTCCTTTAAAGGAATTTAAAATTTTATTACATCAAATCCAAAGCAAATCATCATTGATTACCGTTGTCTATAACAGATCTTAAAGGATGGGAAACTACACCAGGAAAAAAGAAAGTAGAAAGAATTACTTTTATTAAAAATCTCTATTTACATTTTTCTATTAAAAATTTATTACATTTGTTTCTTATACTTAGCAGGGAAAAGGAATTCAAGCTATAGCAGGGAAAATTGGAACTTGCTTGTTGGATTTTTTTACTCTAGCTTGTTCTTTTGATTGGTTGTTAAGGATATTTTGTTTAATATATACATGCCTCACAATTTTAATTATTTCTTCTTTAATAGCATTAGCCTACTTTAAGGTTAAAGGTTGCTCCTCCTTGTTTGATGTGACTTGTGTAGCTCAAGCTCTCGTGATTGGTTGGATGTTCATCACCCTTTTTCATTTTTCGTCAGGTAAAAACTGACTAGTTATATATTTAATGATTCTGATACCTGGATATTTAGGTTAATAGTTTTGATTTGATTCAAGAATCGTAGACTAAAATAAATAAGGAATGCAACAAATAAAATAATAGAAGCATAGTAGTTAATCCCAGATAATGGAGCGGAGCGGCCGACCCCCGAACTGGGATAGCGGATAGCGGGATAGCCACTATTCTAATATTATATATATATTAAAAAATTATTAATATATTTATATTATATATATAAGTTCAAAAACATTAACATTACTCAAAATTCATAAACTAACAAATATCATTAATAATAAAAATTCATAAAAGGATTAAAATTCAAATAGTACAAAGTAAAACAAATAATCAAAATGTCAAATACAAATATACAATACAATAACATCTTAAATTAGTAATCTTCTTCATCCTCTTCGAGTTCTATGTCATTGTCTTCATCACTCATTACAATTAGAATTATACTCTTCCTCCCCTTCATCTTGACTTAAATCAGCTGCATCCTCTTCTTCAACCACTCCTTTTCCTTTTTCCTTGTTAGATGTAGATGCAACCACTGTCCTTTGCATTTGTGTTTGCGTCCTAGTGTACTTCAAAGGTTCAGCAGCCCCAGTTGCACTAGCAACATCTCTCCAAGTCAATACATCATCATTAAAAACCAATTCATCTTCGGCATCTTCACCCTCCCCATCCAATTCTCCCACTATCCACTCATTGCTATCATCAATGTCGTTTAAAGCAATAGGATCAACAAGATCACGACACTCGTAGTGTTCATGAAGAGCTTGGTTATATTTAACATAAACCAAGTCTTGAAACTTTTGGTGCTCGAGTTTGCTTCTCTTCTTTGAATAAATCTATAATAATTTAACAAACTTTGTTACATTATGATTAAATAAAATTTTAAACTCAAATTTAAAATTTCACTTTCACTTTCACTTTAACTTACATGCTCAAAGGTACTCCAATTGCGCTCGCATCCCGACGAGCTACAAGTCAAACTTAAAATTTTAATGGCAATATTTTGCAAGTGTAGTGTATGTGCTCCATACATCTTCCACCACTCAGCTGTAATGCAATTCATATGCATTAGTATCAAAATGATTACTTAAATTCACAATTTGGAATGTAATCAAAATAAATATGCAAATTATAAGGGAATTTTTTCACTTACCAGGAGCAATTGTCGTTCTTTTCCTCAGTGTTGCAGGAAAATCAAACATCCCTCCAGCTCTCTTATATATTGGCAACTCATTGTGGATGTGGTCTACAAACTCGTCATTTTCATTGAGTCTATCAATACATTTGTAAAGGCCTTCCAGCACTTCACAATCCATTTCAATGTTTGGATTGCTATAAAAGAACTCAGGATTTAGAAAATAACCAGATGCATGCAAAGGATGGTGAAGTTGGCAATCCCATCTTCTATCAATGATTGCAAAAATATCTTATACTTTTCTTCCTTGCCATAAAAAGCTTTTTAAATTGCCCCTTTGGCCCTATCCATTGCTTCATAAATATAATCTATTGCGGGTCTTTTTTCATTATCCACCAACCTCAATACACGAATAATAGGGCCCATAGCCTTCAAGGCGTAAACGACATCATTCCAAAAAGAGGGCATAAGAACAATGTCACTTGCTTTCTTCCCTTTGGGATCCTTAGCTACCCTAGACTCCAACCATTCATTTGAAGTAAGCATTCTTTTAAGATTGACTTTTTGTTTGTGCAATCTTTGCAACGTAAGAAAGGTAGTTGCAAATCTTGTAACTCCATGCCTCACTAATTTAGACTTATTAGTGAACTTTCGCATGGTGTTCAAAGCCATTGAGTGGTTGTATATGTAGCCTACTAGTTTGATGCCTCTTTGTATGATCTTTTTTACTTTGGCAATCTTCCCAATATCTTCTAGCATCAAGTCTAGACAATGGGCAGCACATGGAGTCCAAAATAATTTCGTTTTTGTGTCTTATAAAAGTTTACCAAAAAATTTCAATTGCAATTTAAATGAGTAACAATTAAAAGTTATACTTATAAATCAAAATTTAAATAAGTGTTAGACAGACTTACCCGCCGCAGCATAATTACTTCCGTTGTCCGTCACCACTTGGATTACATTTTTTTCTCCATTCTCTTCAACAAAGCTATTTAAAAGCTGATAAACTTTGTCCCCAGTCTTCATGAATTTGGATGCATCAATACTTTTGATAAACATTGTTCCTAAAGAACAATTTACCAAAAAATTTATCAATGTCCTATTCTTCCTATCGGTCCAACCATCTGACATGATTGAGCATCCATATTTCTATTGTTTCTCCTCGTGACCCTTCAACATGTCTTTTGTATATTATAATTCTCTTTTAAGGAGTGGAACTCTTAATTCGTGGTAGCTTGGAGACTTTAGAAGAGGACCATAATTTCCAATTGCTTCAATCATCAATTTAAAACTATTTGACCAAGCCACATTAAATGGAAATCCATTTGTATAAAAGAAACGAGCAATATATTGAATTGTCCTTGCTCTTGCATCCTTTTGACAAGCATCGTTTATGCTTGTTTGTCTCTTGTTTTTTTCCAATTGGATGGTTTCTTCAAGTCTTTTGAAGAAGTGCAGATCAAGGGGACCTTTAACATTCACATTTTTTTTTTCTTGGCAAGAATTGAAGTAACTTCTATTGATGATGTTGCAGGCCTTTTCCCACTTTTATGCCTTACAATCTCTTCCACTTCATCTTCCTCATCTCCTTCACCACTTCATCTTCCTCATCTCCTTCACCACTTCATCTTCCTCATCTCCTTCATCTTGCACTTCCTCCATGTATATTTCATTTTCTGCTTTTTTTTGTTCAAAAGCTGTCTTCAATTCCAACCTAATATCTTCTGGTATTTTCCTACAAGCACCCACATCTCCTCTTATTCCAAGTTGATGTCTTTTGGCTCTAGTGATTCCTCCCGTAGACGTTTTTAAGCAAAAGTCACACGTTACGCTCTTCTTATTATTTTTGTCCTTTAAGCTATTCCACTTCCATGCATTGTCAATGTTTTGACCAGTGAGTTTGAACATTGCATTTGAAGATCCTACTGATTGTACAGGTGTACCACTGCCACCAACAGCAGTAGTAGCAGTGGTTTTTTTCTGTTGATCGTTGCTTGGTTGGGAACCAGAGGCCATGAATAGAAGATTCTGTACTTGCAGAAAAAAATAGAAAACAAAAACTGAAGAAATGCTAAAAACAGAATTGCAGAATTGCAGAAAAAACAAAGAAAAACTGAAGAAATGCAAAAAATAGAATTGTAGAATTGCAGAAAAAACAGAAAACATAATTGCAGAAAAAAGCAGAAAACAAAAACTGAAGAAATGCAAAAAATAGAATTGCAGAAAAAAACAGAAAACAAAATTTGAAAAATGCAAAAAAACAGAATTGTAGAAAAACACAGAATTGCAGAAAAAACAGAAAACAAAAACGGAAAAAAATGCAAAAATAGAATTGCAGAATTGCAAAAAAAAAAAAAAACAGAAAAAATTGAAAAAATGCAAAAAATAGAATTGCAGGAGAAAAAAACAGAAAACAAAAACTGAAGAAATGCAAAAAACAGAGCAGAAAAAACAGCAAAAAACAGCAGAAAAAAACAGCAAAAAAAAAAACTAAAGAAATGCAAAAATTACTTCAAAGTCGCCAGAGAAGATCGTCGGAGAAGGTCGCTGGAGTACGTCGTCGGAGTACGTCGCCGGAGAAGGTGACAGTGAAAAAAAATAACACAAGGAAGGAGGAGGAGAATCAGATGGAAGATGATAAACAAGGAGAGGAAACGCAAGGATTTTTAACTTTTAAAACCCTAAAACACAAAAAGTCAAAAATGCCCTTACTAACGTTTTAAACAAGAGGGTGTTTTTTACTTTTCCCCTTTCTGGAACATAGGGAAGCAGACATAACGGTCGCTCTGCCGTGATTTTGCGCTGTCGCGGCTATTGCGCCGCGATTTTGCATTGTCGCGGCCGTTCCGTCGCGATTTTGCGCTATCGCGACCGCTCCGCTGCGATTTTGCGTTGTCACAGCCACTCCGCTCCGCCGCTATCGTGGTCGCGACAACGAACTGTGCCGCTACGCCAGTTCCGTTACGGCCCACCACCGCTCCACTCTGCTCCGCTCTGCCGCTATAATGGCCGCTATTGACTACCATGAACTCAAGTACTCAAGAGTTTTACAAGTTCACAAAAATTGAACTAAACAACAATGTATGTGAAATCATTTTACTAAGTACACAAACTACATAACATATATGTCAAATTCCATGAAGATTACTATTTAATGAAGATCCTCCTCGTGGTGTTGACACATCTTGTCCACTCCCTTCGTCCTATAAAATACAAATTGTATCATGTTCGGATAATCAATATATGTATATATAAGATATTAAACTTCATTTTAAGTATTAATAATATAAATTACGTTAAGATAAATATATGAAGTGCTTACCATTACATTACTAGTACTACCAAACATAGCTTCCAACTTAGTAGGAATATGTCCTTCCTTCATTTGAATGTATGGAAGAATGACATTTTTTAATGTCTTATCACTTTCTTCAGAACTTGCTAGTTTATCCTTCAAACTAATAATTTCATCTTTTTATCGAGAACTTTCTACTAAATCAGAAATATGTCATAAAATATATATCATAAATTGAGACATAGAACACCTGAATAAGATGAGAGAGTAATATGGTAGATGTTGCTGATCTAAATACATAAAAAAGTTTCACCACTAAAGCCAGTACGTGAACTCAACCTTAAATCAGAAAAATAAAATGTTATACAATAGCGAATTCAACTTTACTTTGCTGTACAATGGTAGCCTTACAATTACAAAAGAAAGAAACTTACCTAAAGCAATAAATAGGAATTAGAGCACAGAAAAAATAAATAAATAGAAAGCGTTATAGTCAATAGAGTAATAAGTGTACCATGAAATACAAGTATCCCAATACCGTCATAAGCCACCTAATTTAATATACTTGGGATCTATTTTTCATAACTATCTCTAACTAAATTCTTGTTAGCGCGCTAGATGCAATCGAATCACTTTAGTTATACTTCTATTCATGGTAGTCAATAGTGGCCGGAGCGATCGCTATAGCGGCGAAGCGGAGCGGTGGCGGGCCCCGATGAAACTAGCGTAGCGGCGTAGTTCGCTGTCGTGGCCACGATAGCGACAACGCGAAATCGTGGCGGAGCAGCCGCTATTTCTGCTTCCCTGTGTTCTGAAAGGGGAAAAGTAAAAAATGCCCTCCTGTTTAAAACGTTAATGAGGACATTTTTGACTTTTTGCATTTTAGGGTTTTAAAAGTTAAAAATTCTTGCGTTTCCTCTCCTTGTTTATCATCTTCCATTTGATTCTCCTCCTTCCCTGTGTTTTTTTCTTCACTGTCACCTTCTCCGGCGACATACTCTGACGACGTACTCCAGCGACCTTCTCCGACGATCTTCTCCGGTGACTTTGAAGTAATTTTTGCATTTTTTCAGTTTTTGTTTTTTGTTTTTTTTTTCTGCAATTCTGTTTTTTGCATTTTTTCAGTTTTTGTTTTTCGTTTTTTTTACAATTCTGCAATTCTGTTTTTTTTTTGCATTTTTTCAGTTTTTGTTTTCTTTTTTTTTCTACAATTCTGTTTTTTTTTTTCATTTTTTCAAATTTTGTTTTCTGTTTTTTTCTTCAATTCTACAATTTTGTTTTTTGCATTTCTTCAGTTTTTGTTTTCTGTATTTTTCTGCAATTCTGTTTTCTGTTTTTTCTGCAATTCTACAATTCTGGTTTTTCTGCAATTCTACAATTCTGTTTTTTGCATTTCTTCAGTTTTTTTTGTTTTTTTCTGCAATTCTGCAATTCTGTTTTTAGCATTTCTTCAGTTTTTGTTTTCTATTTTTTTCTGCAAGTACAGAATCTTCTATTCATGGCCTCTGGTTCCCAACCAAGCAACGATCAACAGAAAAGAACCACTGCTATTGCTACTGCTGTTGGTGGCAGTGGTACACCTGTACAATCAGTAGGATCTTCAAATGCAATGTTCAAGCCCACTGGTCAAAACATTGACATTGCATGGAAGTGGAATAGCTTAAAGGACAAAAATAATAAGAAGAGCGTAACGTGTGACTTTTGCTTAAAAAAGTCTACGGGAGGAATCACTAGAGCCAAAAAACATCAACTTGGAATAAGAGGAGATGTGGGTGCTTGTAGGAAAATACCAGAAGATATTAAGTTGGAATTGAAGGCAACTTTTGAATAAAAAAAAGCAGAAAATGAAATATACATGGAGGGAGTGCAAGATGAAGGAGATGAGGAAGATGAAGTGGAAGAGATTGTAAGGCATAAAAGTGGAAAAAGGCCTGCAACATCATCAATAGAAGTTACTTCAGTTCTTGCTAAGAAAAAAAATGTGAATGTTAAAGGTCCCCTTGATCTGCACTTCTTCAAAAGACCTGAAGAAACCATCCAATTGGAAAAGAACAAAAGACAAACAAGCATAAATGATGCTTGTCAAAAGGATGCAAGAGCAAGGACAATTCAATATATTGCTCGTTTCTTTTATACAAATGGATTTCCATTTAATGTGGCTTGGTCAAATAGTTTTAAATTGATGATTGAAGCAATTGGAAATTATGGTCCTTATCTAAAGTCTCCAAGCTACCACGAATTAAGAGTTCCACTCCTTAAAAGAGAATTACAATATACAAAAGACATGTTGAAGGGTCACGAGGAGGAACGACAGAAATATGGATGCTCAATCATGTCAGATGGTTGGACCGATAGGAAGAATAGGACATTGATAAATTTTTTGGTAAATTGTTCTTTAGGAACAATGTTTATCAAAAGTATTGATGCATCCAAATTCATGAAGATTGGAGACAAAGTTTATCAACTTTTAAATAGCTTTGTTGAAGAGATTGGAGAAAAAAATGTAATCCAAGTGGCGACGGACAACGGAAGTAATTATGTTATGGCGGGTAAGTCTCTCTAACACTTATTTAAATTTTGATTTAGAAGTATAACTTTTAATTGTTACTCATTTAAATTGCAATTGAAATTTTTTGGTAAACTTTTATAAGCCACAAGAACGAAATTATTTTGGATTCCATGTGCTGCCCATTGTCTAGACTTGATGCTAGAAGATAATGGGAAGATTGCCAAAGTAAAAAAGGTCATACAAAGAGGCATCAAACTAGTAGGCTACATTTACAACCACTCAATGGCTTTGAACACCATGCGAAAGTTCACTAATAAGTTTAAATTAGTGAGGCATGGAGTTACAAGATTTGCAACTACCTTTCTTACGTTGCAAAGATTGCACAAACAAAAAGTCAATCTTAAAAGAATGTTTACTTCAAATGAATGGTTGGAGTCTAGGGCAGCTAAGGATCCCAAAGGGAAGAAAGCAAGTGACATTGTTCTTATGCCCTTTTTGGAATGATGTCGTTTATTTTTAAAGGCTATGGGCCCTATTATTCGTGTATTTAGGTTGGTGGATAATGAAAAAAGACCCGCAATAGATTATATTTATGAAGCAATGGATAGGGCCAAAGGGGCAATTTAAAAAGCTTTTTATGGCAAGGAAGAAAAATATAAGGATATTTTTGCAATCATTGATAGAAGATGGGATTGCCAACTTCACCATCCTTTGCATGCATCTGGTTATTTTCTAAATCCTGAGTTCTTTTATAGCAATCCATACATTGAAATGGATTGTGAAGTGCTGGAAGGCCTTTACAAATGTATTGATAGACTCAATGAAAATGACGAGTTTGTAGACCACATCCACAATGAGTTGCCAATATATAAGAGAGCTGGAGGGATGTTTGATTTTCCTGCAACACTGAGGAAAAGAACGACAATGGCTCCTGGTAAGTGGGAAAGTTCCCTTATAATTTGCATATTTATTTTGATTACATTTCAAATTGTGAATTTAAGTAATCATTTTGATACTAATGCATATGAATTGCATTACAGCTGAGTGGTGGAAGATGTATGGAGCACATACACTACACTTGCAAAATATTGCCATTAAAATTTTAAGTTTGACTTGTAGCTCGTCGGGATGCGAGCGCAATTGGAGTACCTTTGAGCATGTAAGTTAAAGTGAAAGTGAAATTTTAAATTTGAGTTTAAAATTTTATTTAATCATAATGTAACAAAGTTTGTTAAATTATTATAGATTTATTCAAAGAAGAGAAGCAAACTCGAGCACCAAAAGTTTCAAGACTTGGTTTATGTTAAATATAACCAAGCTCTTCATGAACACTACGAGTGTCGTGATCTTGTTGATCCTATTACTTTAAACGACATTGATGATAGCAATGAGTGGATAGTGGGAGAATTGGATGGAGAGGGTGAAGATGCCGAAGATGAATTGATTTTTAATGATGATGTTTTGACTTGGAGAGATGTTGCTAGTGCAACTGGGGCCGTTGAACCTTTGAAGTACACTAGGACGCAAACACAAATGCAAAGGACATTGGTTGCATCTACATCTAACAAGGAAAAAGGAAAAGGAGTGGTTGAAGAAGAGGATGCAGCTGATTTAAGTCAAGATGAAGGGGAGGAAGAGTATAATTCTAATTGTAATGAGAGTGATGAAGACAATGACATAGAACTCGAAGAGGATGAAGAAGATTACTAATTTAAGATGTTATTGTATTGTATATTTGTATTTGACATTTTGATTATTTGTTTTACTTTGTACTATTTGAATTTTAATCCTTTTATGAATTTTTATTATTAATGATATTTGTTAGTTTATGAATTTTGAGTAATGTTAATATTTTTGAACTTATATATATAATATAAATATATTAATAATTTTTTAATATATATATAATATTAGAATAGTGGCTATCCCGCTATCCGCTATCCCAGTTCGGGGGTCGACTGCTCCGCTCCGCTATCTGGGATTAACTACTATGCTTGAGTTTAATATGTTTAGTTCAACTCTTGAGATACTTTGTTAAATTCTTATATACGAGTTTAATATACTATGCTGTTTAGTTTAATGTTGTGCTTTTAGCTGTATTTTTTTATTTATTTTAACTGGAATTTGTATAATAATTTTAACTAAAGTTTTTATATTTATTCAAACTTATATATTTTAACTTAACCTATTACATATGTTAAATATAATCTTTTTAAAATATATGTTGGAATTTGATAGGTAATTTTGAATCATAATAAATAATATATAAATTTGTTGAAAAATAATTAATAGGTAATTATTGATAATTTTAAATAATAATTTGATAATATACACATTGTCAATTTGTGGCAGCTAAAATCCGCTAGTAAATGTTAAATTTAAGGATTTAAATTTTGGCGATTCCAAACGGCCACTATATTTTAATAAGGAAAAAAAATGCATTTTCAGGCGATTACAACTACAAAAACTGGCGGTTTAAATCGTCACAAAATATCATATGAAAGAAGAATGAAATGCATTTTTTGTCGGTTATAAACCCCCAATGTGAAAAAAACAGGGGTTAGATAAAAACCGCCAAAAACCGTTTCTGGCGTATGCAGAACCAACGGTTATTTTAACTCCCAGAAATATCATTTGTGGCGGTTTTTAACGGCTAGAAATTGTAATTTTAACCCCACAAATAACATGTTTTTTTATAGTGACATATACAATTAATATGAAGATCTTCCTATCTTGTGCATGTTTGAAAAACATTGTATGATCACCTTTCCCTTGAGTGTATCCTTGACTTTTAACAAACTAGGTGAATTTCTTAAACCAGGCTCTTTATGATTGTTTAACCCATACAAAGCCTTTTTCAGCTTACATACTTTTGTGCTAAACTTCTCTCCAAATTCTAAAGGGACTTCCATATACACCTCTTCTTTTGAATCTTCATTGAGGAATGCATTTTTTTTACATCTAATTGTTGCAGGGATGATGAGTCACATTTTATACACCTGTAGGGTCCTAAGATGAGTGTTTTAGAGATCATTCGGTGCCTAAGAATTGAGTATTAGCTAAGATTCATATTATGAAGCTAAAAATAGAGAAAATATAAATCTATGCTAATTCGAGGATCTTAGCTAATAAAAGACTTGTTCTTCTTTTCTTGTAGGTTCAGTCGAGATGATCTCAGCCCATCATAAGAGGTCCAACCGAGACGATCTCGACCCATCACAAGAAGACTTAGCCGAGATGAAGTCGTCCCAGCCAGACCAGCTCCATCTAGGCCAGGCCAGGCTTCTCGATCCAGCAGCCCAATGAGGAGTGGCCCAAAGGCCACCTCAGCTCCAGCTCAGTTGCCACGTCACTCCTGGAGAAGCTTGCAGCGCAAGTTACGCAAGGGTAGATTAGGAATCTAATTTCTAATTCTGTTAGGCTTTGTAGTTAGCGCGCTTTAGAAATTTAGCTCGTGTATATATAGGAGGAGCTGTGCACTTTTTAGGGGCCCTTGGAATTCATACTTTCCCGCTTTCATCATTTCCATTCTCTCACTCTTATCTCCTACATTACGGTGGTGCACGGTGCTATCATTGGTGCTTCTCTCGATTGAGGAAGTGTAGGTTAGGAACTGAGAGGCCGAAGGTTGCTAGAGGGGACCAATTGGATTACCAACGCACTCTGGTGGACCTGATCCTCAACATCCTAACTAGCAGAGGTGAACCATTGTCGTCGACTATGGCGATCGTCGTGGAAGATGGAGTCACCATATCTAGGCCCTGTGTTTGTATTTTGTTTCCAATAATATAAGTATTTTCTGATTTCTGCTCTCTATTGCATTCCTAAACTCTAATTCACTTGCTGCGTTGCAATTGCACAAAGTAATGTGAACAAATGTTAAGCTAAGTCGATCGAAACTGGTTTAACTAATTTAGTAAGTAACCAACTAGATAACCTAATTGAGAACCTAAAATCAACTCTGGACTTAATCCCTGCCAACTGATGAGGTAGCGATTGTGTAAATCCTCGGTATGGCAATGAACGAATGTTTGACGATCATCATAGGAACAATAAAGGTTGATAAGGATTGTGGACTGAGTGAATGAACCAGAAGGACTTGATTACTGAACTAAACATGAACACAGTAGTAGTAGTAGCAGTAGAGTAGTTAGTTTAGCTGCATTCGCATTTTAGCTTAATTGCATTTTACTTTACTCGCATACAAATCCCCTTATTTCCTGCTTTTCAGTCTGAGATAGAGTCAGTCCGACTCTGTAGCGTCCGTCTGCTCTTAGTCGAGATCGTGTTGGATAAGGCTCTGCCGAGTCCATATCGGACCAGTCTCTACCGAGAGCGAGTAGGCACTCTGCACTCGAGAGTTTCAGTTTTACTTCGATTTTTGCATAAAATCACAATTGAGCACACTATGTCCTTGAGAGAATTCGACCTAGGATTGACTATACTATATTTAGCTTTAGTTTATTGATAGACGGAATACGACTAAAAAATGCTTTTATCAAGGGACCAATCTAGATTGGCTACAAGGGATAGAAGAACTCGTATGGAGTTTAACTTACCAATTGGGGAAAATGTCTCTCAGTAATCAATGTCATATGTCTGTGTGAACCCCTTGGCTATTAGATGAGCCTTGTATCATTCTAGAGAACCATCTGATTTATACTTGACTGTAAAAATCCATTTGCACTCTATAGTTGTCTTCCTTCGTGGTAAGTCAACCAAGTGTCAAGTGCCATTTCTTCAAGCGCTTTCATCTCCTAAAAAATAGTCTCTTTCCACTTAGGAGTTCTTAAAATATCTTGTATAATATTAGGAATCTCCAAAACAGATAGTTGCGAGGTAAAAGCATGAAATGCATGTGAGAGATTTTCATAAGACACATATTTAGATAAAGGATGGGTAGAAAAGACTCTAATTTGTAAGTAAGAATTACGTATTGGCTAAGATTCAGGTTTCCAAGGTTAAAATAAGGAAAATACAAATCCGTGCTAATTTGTTGATTTTAGCTAACAAAAAAAGTAGTCTCATTTTGTAGGTCAAACTGGAGTCCTTAACCATCCCAGCCGAGACCGAGACTGAGTCCTCTCAAACTGTCCCGACCAACTGAAGGCATCCCGACAAGCTGAAGTCGTCCCAGCCAAGACGAGTTTCTCTCATGGCTGATTCCATTCCAATAGCCAACTCGAGCATGGAGGCTTCACATGCCGACTCTAGAGATCAAGGTCATTCTAGCTGAGGTCGGGAGCGTCTTGGTCGGATGAAGCTAACTCCGTGTCCAACTCCAAATTGGATGCCAATTCCAAACTGATGGTCGACTCCAAACCGGATGCCAACTCCAGGCTAGCCAACTCCCATCCGTCCGGGTCCGTCCCGACAAGCAAAGATCGAATCTACTCCAGCAATTCTAGCATGTGTCAATTGAGAAAACAATTAGTTAGTTGAGTTTGGTATTTCTGTTATGTAGTTAGTTATTTCTGTTATAGTTAGTTAGGTGATACATGTATAAATAAGGAGATGTACTCTTGTTCAGAGGTTAGAAAGTCGAGCGATCATACACAGATACACTTAGCCTAATACATACACACTTTCTGTTCCCAAGCCTAAGTTCACTTCCTTCCTCTTTGTTCCATAGTGCTTCAAAGAATGCCCAGTCGATAGAGTGGGTGCAGGACTAGTGTCCGGGCAGCAGCCAATTGCTAAGAGGAGACTATCAGGGCACGTTGGCACATTACTTAGTGATTCAACCCTCCTGTACCTGGCCAACGTAGGTGGAACACTACAGTTACCACTGGCGATTGTCGCGGGAAGTTGATCCACACTCCATCCATAATCGCTACACTTTTCTTTTGTATCACTGTACAGGTTAATCAACGAATGGCTACGATTCTGTTATTGCTATGTTGTGATTTCTGTTAGCATAATTTGTTCTTTCTTATTCATGATAATGCGTAGTAGAAATAGAATTACGTTAGTTTGGGGTTGATCGGAACCATTCTAACAACAAAATAGGTAATCGGTAGATAACCTACATCAGCCAAGGGCGTAGTCCTTGTCAAACTCGAGACCATGATTGTGTAAGTCCTCAGTAGCCAATGGACGAATGTTGGGCGATTATCCTAGGAAATTGGGTTGGTGAGGAGTTGCTTGCATAATAGGAATTAGAACCCAGAACCATCTCATTGATAACTATGGAATCAGTACAATAATTATTTGTCTTGTTAATTGTTCTGTTAGTAGTAGTAATCGTAGATTACCTTTACTTTTGTAGCCATTAGTTTACTTCCCACAAATTTACTTTCAACATTTTACTTTACTTGCTTTAAAACCCCTGTTTTTCTTTCCTTTACCATGTCCGCATACTACGTCCCAATTCTGAATCTTTTTAGCCTTGCACAACTAGAAAACATTAGAACAATGTGTCCTTGAGAGATATGACCTAGGTTGATCCTATGCTACCCACAACATAGGAAAATCTAGTATTTTGATAGAAGAAATAACGACCATTCTTCAACCTATCAAATTGGCGCCGTTGCTGAGGACACATGTTCTGTGTTCCTAATGTGCCGAGTCTGTTTACTGCCGAACCTGAGTCTGTAGAGTGTCGTGTCTAAGTATTAGTGGTCGCGTCTGTTCTTTTTAATATATTGACTCTGTTTTTCTTTACTAACTGTCAAGTCTGTAGATAATAACTGTGAGTGTTTTTTTCACTAATTGTTAAGTCTGTTTATTTTTTGTGTTTACTAACTGCCTAATCCATTTTCTTTTCTTTCATACCGAGCCTGAATCTGTGTCGTGTCTAAGTTTTCTTTCTTGTTCACCGAGTTTGTTTTTTTTTAAGTTGACGTGTCTATGTTTTCTTTTTTTTTTATGTATTGATAAGTCATATTTTATACACCTCACAAGGGCTTAATATGGGTGTTATTGAGACCATTTGGTAACTAAGAATCACATCTTAGCTAAGATTCAGATTATGGACCTAGAAATAGGGAAAATATAAATCTGTGCTAAAAAGAGGATTTTAGCTTACAAAAAGATTGGATTCTTTTTCCAGGCCAAGCTAAGAACGTCTCAGCCCACTAAATCCTCTTTAGTCCCGACCAAGAGAAGCTGTCTCGGCCATACCAGCTCCTTCCTGGACCAGACCGGCTCCTCAGCCAATAGCCTAATAAAGGAACGTGCAGCCCAAAAGCTGATCCAACCAAGGCGTGCTCCAAGTCCAGCTCAATCGCCACGTCACTCAAGGAGAAGCCTACAACACAAGAAGGATCATTTGGGGGGGGGGGGGGAGGGCTAGAAAGGTCAATTCAGAGTCTGTAAATCAGTTAGGATTTTGTTAGGATTAGACATGTGTTGCAAGGAATCCAGTTGTGTATTTATAAGGACCTAGTGCATGCTTTATAGGGGGTTGAATTCAGACTTTATCCATACTCATTTATGTTTCATCTTCTCGCTCTCGCTGCTAGTTTCATGATAGTGCACGGTGCCTCAAGGGCGTCTCTCTCGATCGAGGAGATTCAGGCTAGGAACCAAGAAGTCGAAGGTTATCAAAGGTGATCGTTCAATATAGCCGACGCACTCTGGTGGACTAGATCCTTAGCGTCCTAATCAATGTTGGTGAACCATTTCCGTTCTTCCATGGTATCAAGAAGAAAGTCTATCTGTAGGAAAACACTTATGAAGCGCATCAAGAGGAATGTCAAAATTCAAAACCTTATTAAGCATTCTATTAGTAAGATATGCAATGGTATGCACAACTTCACTCCCAAAGATATGTTGGTACTTGATGTGAAAAAAGTAAAGCTCGAGAAAATTCCAATAAATGTTTGTTTTTTCTTTCAATCAAATTGTTTTGGTGTGAAGTGTTTACATAGGAACGCTGATGAACAATTCTTTTCTTGAGGAAAAAATTGCCTAAAACATTATTGAAATATTCTCAACTATTATCACTCCGTAATATGGAATATTTTTTGAAATTAGGTTTGATCCATGATGTAAAAATGAGTGAAAATCTTTTCTACTTCTGATTTTTCTTTCATTAAGTAACCCAACTCAACTGTGTGTGATCATCAATAAAGGTCACAAACCATTTTTTGC
Organism: Mucuna pruriens; assembly: GCA_025330945.1. Classification (NCBI taxonomy): domain Eukaryota; kingdom Viridiplantae; phylum Streptophyta; class Magnoliopsida; order Fabales; family Fabaceae; genus Mucuna; species Mucuna pruriens. The sequence continues at coordinate 176,337 of JAENHJ010000141.1, forward strand.
CAGGGATAGTAGAAGTTTTATAAGGACCCCAAATATCATTATGTATAACTATAAATGGTGCAGTTGGTTTATACGACTGAGATGGAAAAGGAGTACGATGATGTTTTGCAAACTGACAAATTTCACATTGAAGAGAAAAAGACTTTTATTTATAAATAAATTTGGGAACAATTTTTTTAAATACTGAAAATTGGGATGGCCTAACCTATAATGCCATAACATAATATCATCATCTTGAGAAACAAAAGTAGAATTCAACCAAGTGTTTGGACATTGTTTACTCAAGTTTGGTCCATCATCAAAATAATATAGTCCACCCTTTTCCTTAGCACTCCCAATCATCCTCCCAATGGTCAGCTCTTGAAGCACATGGAGAACATTGTGAAGAGTTATCAAAAGAATGAGTTTGATAGTTCCTATCCCAACAATTGCCAAAGTGAACCATATGCAATTTTAACCTTTTTATTGCCTGCACAAGGATTATAAGAAGAAAACATTTTGGAACAACTAGTCATATGATTAGTTGCCCCTGAATCAATTATCCAAGAATGAACAGAAATAGGAACAACACCAAGGAATGCATGACAAGAGTGTTACTTTTCTGAACCATGGAACTAGAAGGATTTAAAGATAGTTTTGGAGATTGAAATAACTTATAAGGTGCTCTAATTGCTCCTTACTAAAAGGGATTGAATCTGGGTTGATAGAAAACTCTTGATTTTCCTCTACAATGGCTGGGTTGGCACGACTATCATGTTGGGATTTTCTCTTCCAATTTGTAGGTTTTCCATGGAGCTTCCAACAAGTATCCCTTGTATGTTAAGGTTTTTTTTACAATGGTCGCACCATGGCTTTTTCCATCCAACATTGTTAGAATCATCCCTTCTTGGCACCATGACTCTAATACCATGTAGAATTTTAGGAGTAAAAATAATTTCTCCATACATAATCATGAAAAGGAATTACACATAAATAGTATATTAAAGGCTGAAAATAGAAAATCTATTAAATTTGTAATTTCCTCAATCAGTTAATCTCTAGGCTAAAAAAAGACAAAGATATCTCAATAAAATTTGAAATAATGATTTTAGATCTTTTTTATTTTATAATTTATTATTTCTTAAAAATAAGAACAATAGATATTCTTCATAGAAATCTGAAAATTTTTATTAGTAATTTTTTTTAGATAATTAGTCATGTTGAAATGATTGGACTGTGAATTTTATCATTTTTTTTTAGTAAATTTTAAAAACTTTGGTGACAACATATTAATTTCTGGAAATGCGTAAATCTTAAGTTTTAAGAAATACAAATTTTTATTAATTAGTTTTTAAATACCATACATCAATTTAAAAAAAAAAAAAACTATTCATATGATCGACATTTTAAATACCATAGATTAAGCGAAACTTTTTGCATGTAAAAAAAAAAAACTCTTACGTAATGAATAATGAGGAATGATTTTTGAACATTTTATTTTTTCAAATATTTAATTAACTTTTTTTTTTCTATTTTTTCTTCCTATCACACTTAATTAATCACTTAATATTTTTCTCTCCTTTACCTCCTCTTTCTTACTCAAAGGAGACCCACAAAGTTTTGTCGTTTCACTTTCCTAATTTTACATTTTAATTTTTTAGGTTAGTTGAAAGGAAATTCATATAAAAAATGTTTAGAAATAATATAATTCAAATTTCAATAAAAAAAGTGTATAATTCGTTAGAAAACGATCTAGGAACACTCACATGCTATTAGATACCAAAGAGAATAGAAGCTAGAAGAGGGTAAATGTAATAGGTGGTATATATAATGTAACAAGAAAAAAAAACATAAATGTCAATGGAGTGTTTATATAGTTGGACTTTCTAAAATATATTACTCTAATTTGTTTGAACAAGACAATGGTATTAAAGTACAAGAGATAATTTTATTAGTTTACAACATTTAACAAAAATGTACTAAAATGAAAAGAAAATGATGGATAGATAAAGAAGATACAAGTATAATAGATGATATGTGTATTGGTCGTCATAGGGCCGGTCGACTCCATAGGTAGACCTGGGTGCTGCCTTTTCGTACAGTCAGAAAGAGAGACGGCGCGTCAGAGATTTGTATGCATGGGACCCAACAACGAAGCTTCTTGGGCTAACATATCCAGGTCCTTTGTCTGGTATTATGGGAATTCTTGCCGCTAGAGGACAAAAGACAACTTTTGGCACAAGAAGAGACTGAGGAGGAGCCAGAGTCCATACCAGAACATTGGCGCTCATCGTGGGGCAAGGTAAAAACCAATCCCAACGACAAAAAGGAGAGGAGACAGTAAAGAGCAACAAGCTCATGCAATGTCGATCACCAAGAACCAAGCCAGCTCCACTAATGAAGGAGAAGAGGAGACAACTTTGTGCTGTAGCCTCCCTTCAAGCACACAGCGATGAGCAATTGCGGCTCAGCGCGGAGGCTAAACAGAGACAAGAGGAACCAAAGGAGAGATACCGTTTGGCAGAAGAATGTCATGTAGAAGCAATGAAGATGGCAGATCAGAGAGATCAGAGAGAGGAAGAACTTTGCCGACAGATTGCTGTGCTTAGAGATGCAAGTGGGAACGATCAAACTATGCATGAGGAGAGCCCCACTCAACCATTATGGGGAAAACCATTCTATAAAGAAATAAACGAGACCCCCATTCCCCTCAACTTTAGAGAGGTGGTCGTGGAGCCCTTCGACGGGAGCCAGGACCCTTATGCACACCTACAAGCCTTCCAAACACAAATGTATATCAGTGGAGGGAATGGCAAGCTTAGCTACAAGCTTTTCCTAGGTACTTTGAGGGGTGTGGCGATGTAATGGATGGCGACACTACCAGCCAGATCGATACAGACCTTCAAGGACTTGGTCGGGTCTTTCGTATCTCAGTTTGCTGCCAACAAAGTCAAGAAACTGGAGGTAGTTGACCTGTTTGATATCAAACAGGCAAAGTGAGACAGTTTAAAAGGTTATTTAGCTCGTTTTAACAACACGACGGTTAGGGTTGACAACCCGGATCAGAAGTTATTTGTCAAAGCTTTTTAGAAGGGCTTGAGGGCAGGACTGTTCAACGATGCTTTGGCCCTCAAAAGACCGTCCAGCATGGAGGAGATACGTGCACGGGCGGAGAAGCATGTGGAAGTAGAGGAAGATCAACTCAAACGACGCAAGGCCGAGCGTGGGTTTGAGCACAAGGACGCGAGACGCCCGGCTAAGGCCAAGGAGGACAGGCACCTGGTGCCCACCCAAACGGGCGACTCCACACAACATTTCACCCCACTTACTAAGAAGAGAGCCTAGATCCTGCGTGAAATTTGTCATACTACCCTGTAGTTGCCGATAGGCTGGCTCCAGGAATGCTTTGGGAATCTGTATGGTTTTGCAGGAGAACGTGTTCCCATTAGGGGAACGGTCGAGTTAGAGACCAGTTTTGGAGTGTGATCAGGAGTCAAGTCCATCCCTATCCTTTACACCATCGTGGATGCCCCAGCATCGTACAACATTATCAGCGCTAAACAGGCTGGGGGCAATTGTATCATCTCGAAACTTATGTATGAAGTTTCCAGTTGGAAGGAGGGTAGGAAATGTGTAGGCTGACTTTCATGGGGCCTAAAAGTGTTATGAAGACAGTTTCAAAGTGGGGTCTCACCTGCCTGCCACGACCGTCAATGCTTTAGAGTTGGATCTGGACCTGAGATGTAGGTACGAGCATGAGAGGCCCTACCCCGCCGAGGAGTTATAAGAGATTTAGCTAGGATCTATGCCAGAGAGCAAGTGATGAAGGTAGGGTCAGCCATGAGCCCTAAAGAGGAAAGCTTGCTGGTAAACTTTCTTAGGGAAATCGTGATGTATTCGCCTGGTCGGCCAAGGATATGTCAGGCATAGACCCTAATTTCATGTGCCACCGATTGTCGATAGAGCAAGGGGCGAGGCCAGTCGCCTAGAAGAAGAAAAAGCAAGGAGAAGAAAAGCGTAGAGCAGCAAAGGAGGAAACACGCAAGTTGGTGTCGGCCAGATTCGTTCGAGAGGTGCAATACCCAACCTGGCTGGCCAACGTAGTGATGGTCAGGAAACCAAGTGGGAAATGGAGGATGTGTATAGACTATACTGACCTAAATAAAGCTTGCCCCAAAGACCCTTACCCCCTACCCAGTATTGATAGATTGGTTGATAGCGTGGCAGGATTCGCCCTTTTGAGCTTCATGGAGACATATTCGGGTTATAACCAAATCCGGATGCACCCCCAAGATGAGGAGAAGACCACATTCATTACTAACGACGATGCTTTCTGCTACAAGGTCATGCCATTCGGCCTAAAAAATGCGGGAGCCACCTACTAGCGCTTGATGGATAAAATATTCAAAGGAATTATGGGCGTGGACGTGGAGGTGTAATTCGACGACATGGTGGTCAAATCTCAAGGAGCGGCGAAACACTGTCAAGCACTAGGACATGTCTTCCATATTCTGAGGAAGCATAAACTCAGGCTAAACCTAGGAAAGTGCTCGTTCGAGGTTCGTGCTGGGAAATTCCTGGGGTTCATGCTGATTGAGAGAGGCATTGAGGCTAACCCTGAGAAATGCCAAGCAGTCGTTAACATGAGAAGCCCACAGAGCGTAAAGGAAGTTCAGCAATTCATGGGCAAGATAACAGCGCTATCCCGTTTTATCTCAAGGGAGGCGGAGACGGCCATGCCAATATTTGGAACTCTCAAGAAAGGGGGAAATTTTGTGTGGATGCCCAAGTGCGAGGAGGCCTTTTTGCGCCTGAAGGCAATGATGGCAACTCCCCTAGTGCTAACTCGCCCTCACCCAAGTACGCTCTTATACTTGTACATATCTGTATCTGACGCTGTCGTCAGTTTTGTGTTAATCCAGGAGAAGGAGGGGGAGCAACGACCAGTCTACTTTACTAGCAAGGTACTCTAGGGCGTTGAGAGAAGGTACCAAAAGATCGAGAAGGCCGCCCTGGCCCTAGTAATGGCCTCGTGACAATTGCGTCCATATTTCTAGAACTTTAATATAATCGTTCAGACGGATTTGCCTATACAGCAAGTGCTGAGAAAGTCGTACTTGGCGGGAAGAATGGTAGCATAGAGCGTCCAATTGTCAGAATTCGACATTTCATTCGAAGGGAGGGTCATGTGAAGGCACAAGTATTGGCCAACTTCATCATGGAACTAACACCCAATGGCTCTTCAGCCACGGACAAAGGTGAGTGGTACCTCTTTGTTGATGGGTCTTCAACTAGACAGGATCCGGAGTAGGGATCATTTTAGAGGGATCGGACGGTGTCCTCATTGAGCAGTCTTTGCATTTCAACTTCAGAGCCAGCAATAATCAGGAAAAATATGAAGCACTACTGGCAGGCATGAGACTAGCCCGAGAGCTAGAAGCAAAAAGGTTGACCGCCAAAAGTGATTCAAAGTTAGTGACAGGGCAGGTGAACAACGAATATCAGGTGAGGGACCCACAATTAACTAAGTATCGGGAGCAGGCAGTGAAGTTGGCATTCATATTCGAAAAAATTTTATTGGTGCATGTGCCAAGAGATCAAAATGAACTAGCTGACCTGTTGGCCAAGCTAGCCAGCACTCAAAGAAAAGGGCAGCAAAAGTCGGTCATCCATGAAAATCTTGAAGCACCAACCATCGACAAGGGGAGGTATGGAACGTTGAAGGAAAGGTGACTTTGATGACTCCACTAGTCCAATACTTGGAGGACGGCCGGGTCCCGGAGGACGGCCAAGAGGCTAGGAGGATGATGAAGGAGGCCACGAAGTACACATTGGTGGGACAACAGTTATATAGGAGGGGTTTTGCTTTCCCCCTTCTCAAGTGTCTGGAAGGAGACAAAGTAGAGTATGTGATGAAGGAGATCTATGAGGGTATATGTGGAACCCACATAGGAAGACGGGCCCTAGCGAGTAAGATCGCCAAAGCCGGGTATTACTAGCCTACTTTAAGAAACGACTGCATGAACTATGTTAAGAAATGTAACAAATGCCAGAGGTTCGTGGAGGGTCACAAAGCACCTCCAGAACGCTTACACTCAATCATATCACCATGGACGTTTTGCAAATGTGGAGTAGATATTTTGGGGCCGTTCCCAATGGCCCCAGGACAGATCCAATTCTTGATTATGGCCGTGGACTATTTCACTAAGTGGGTCGAGGCAGAGCCGGTCGCCACCATTTCACCAGAAAGAGTTAAATGTTTCCTTTAGAAGAAAATCATCTGCCGGTTTGGCATCCCGGCCGAAATAGTATCTGATAATGGGACTCAATTCGCATCCTGATCCATAGCCGAATTCTGTGGAGGGCTAGGAATTAAGCAAATTTTCACATCAGTGGAGCACCTATAGTCGAATGGCCAAGCAGAGGCGACCAATAGGGTTATTTTGAAGGGACTGTGGAAGAGATTGGAAGAAGCGAAGGGCAGGTGGGCCGAAGAGCTACCACATGTGCTGTGGTCGTACCATACCACTCCTCATTCAACCACTAACGAAACCCCTTTTCGCTTGACATTCAGAACTGAGGCTGTCATCCCTGTAGAAATCGGAGAGTCGTTCGCGTGAACGGTATTGTTTGAACCAAATGAAAACGAAGATGAACTGAGGGAAAATTTGGACTTGTTGTAAGAAGTCAGGGAGGCAGCCCACATAAGAGAATATGCAGTCAAGACGAGGGTGGCTAGGGCGTATAACAAGAAGGTAGTCCCACGCAACTTTAAGCCCCAAGACCTGGTATTGAGAAGGATAATTCAGAAAACCAAAATCAACAAGTTGATGCCAAGTTGGGAAGGCCCTTTTAGGGTAATTGAGGAGGTCGGACAAGGGGCATATCGGCTAGAATCCCTAGGGGGCAAGAAAGTCCCACGAACATGGAATGCTGCCTTCTTACAAATGTATTACAATTAACATCAATAAATGATAATGCTTCTTGGCAAAACATGGCACAGCACCTCAGATTAAAGTTCTAAAGGACGACCAACACGGTCCGTCCAGGGCTCGCCTCGGATTAAAGTCCTAAAGGACGACCAATACGGTCGGTCTAGGGCTCGCCTCGGATTAAAGTCCTAAAGGATGACCAACACGGTCCGTCCAAGGCTCGCCTCGGATTAAAGTCCTAAAGGACGACCAACACGGTCGGTCCAAGGCTCGCCTCAGATTAGTCCTAAAGGACGACCAACACGGTCGGTCCAAGGCTCGCCTCGGATTAAAGTCCTAAAGGACGACCAACACGGTTGGTCCAAGGCTTGTCTCAGATTAAAGTCTTAAAGGACGACCAACAGGGTCAGTCCAGGGCTCGCCTCAGATTAAAGTCCTAAAGGACGACCAACACGGTTAGTCTAGGGCTCGCCTCTGATTAAAGTCCTAAAGGACGACCAACACGGTCGGTCCAGGGCTTGCCTTGGATTAAAGTCCTAAAAGACGACCAACACGGTTGGTCCAGGACTCGCCTCGGATTAAAGTCCTAAAGGACGACCAACACGATAGGTCCAGGACTCGCCTCAAATTAATGTCCTAAAGGACGACCAACACGGTTGGTCTAGGGCTCGCCTCGGATTAAAGTCCTAGAGGACGACCAACACGGTCGATGCAGGACCCGCCTTGATTTAAAGTCCTAGAGGATGACCAACACGGTTGGTCCAGGGCCCACCTCGGATTAAAGTCCTAAAGGACAACCAACATGGTCGGGTCCAGGCTCGACACGAATAAAATCTTAAAGGACGACCTAGTGGTCCAAAGCACCACACAAGTCTAAGTCCTAAAAGACGACTACCAATACCAAAACAATGTTGTTACAATGTAAAAGAAGAGATAACGCGAAGAATTATAATTCAGACGTTGATCAAGTAAAAGTAAAACTAATTCGCGTTGGGAATAGAAAAATCGATAACATTGTTCAAAAATACACAATAAATCCCTCAAGAGGGGAAGTAGAGCAGAAGAGAAAAAAGAAAAAAACATAACACAATTAAGGAGCAGGGGAGCCGGGTGGACTTTCTATCAAGATCAACTTTCCATCTACTATCTCTTTAAATGGTCCAGCCTTAGAGATATCTAATGAAGGATGTAAAAATTGAACTTGCTCCAAGGCTCATCCGAATCTAACTTCATACTGATCTACGATATCTATACCCTGTTGGAAGATAGTTTGATTGCACACCGCAATAGTATCTTGGGCCTACTTCAGCGAAGCCTCGGCCGATACCAACTATTCTTTCAAATCTTTTTGGGTCACCTCTAAGTTACCAAAATCCTGGCGTAGCATCCCAAGCTCAGATTGGAACGAATCTTTCTCTTGCTCGAAATCAGACTTTGCCTGCAGCCATTCAGACTTAGCCTATAGAAGGTCCTTGTTTATCAGCAGTGCGTTTTGGAGGTCTTCCTGGAGTTTAGCGGTAGTCGAACGGTAATTGTTAATCTTGGTCTCGGCCTTAGAGCAAGCAGTAGACCACCTGAGTACCTCCTCTTCTAACCTCTTAAGTTGGCCGGCCATGTTTGGCTATGTGACTCTAAGAGCCCAAACTCCTTTTAGTAGCTCGAGCTAGGGTGAAACCATAGGCGGCGTATTGCTGAAGTGCGCCGCAGGTTCCCACCAACCTGAGTCAATTAACCTCTCGTCCGAGGGATGAAGAGGCCAGAGCTTGGTCTGCTGCATGGGTAAAGGCAGTAGGATTAATCAGTAGATCCAGTGGATTGGGATCCCCGGGGGTGGGGTCCTTGGGGGCGGTATCCTAATCTTCAACCCCTTCAGTGAACTGCAAATGCAGGCGCTTGCTCGGCCGTTCGGCCGAACCAGCGAGAGTCTCTTGACTTGGAGGCTGAAGAGGAGACAACGGAGGAGTCGGTCGGTCCAAAACTATCAGAGATGGAGTACGCGAGGTTCCTTCTTCAGACACTTGAGGGTGGTCCTCGGGTCTGGCAGCAAAAAGGGGAACGACTTCGGCTTCCGGACTGGCCGACTGTGAGGCCTGCAGCTCTTTCCTTTTTCTCAACTCCTTCAGCGCCTGAATCGAATACCCTGAAAAATAAAGAAAAATAAGAATGAGTAAGAAATAGTGGAGGAGGCATGCAAAAGATGGACAGTAAATGCGCCACAAACCTATCCCCTTAATAATTTATGCGCTGAGAAGGAGATGTAAACTCTCCAGTTCAGTAATAAAAGCATCTTCCCATGTTTTCAAGTCCTTCCGACCGACCATGATAGACATAGCGGCCTAACGAGTCCAATGAAGTGGGAAGAACGACCAACCAAAGCGGTCCACCAATAAGTTTGGACCAGAGTCACTGGGGGCTACCCAGAAGAAGCGATCTTTAAAAGTCTTATAACTTTCCAAGAACGGCTTCAACAACTTGTACCTAGCCCGGTTGCTTAGCGAAGTCCACCCCACCTTATCAATCTTGCATGGGGAGAAGAACCAAAAGAACACCCCTAGAATGGGAGCTTTACCCAGGTCCTCACAAAGAAGTTCGAAGGCCCTCACAAACGCCCAACTGTTGGGATGAAGCTGGGTTGGGGCCACGTTCAGAGCGTGCAAGACCGCCCGTTCGAAGTGGGTGAAAGGGAGCTTCACACCCAACTTTGAGTGAAGCATATCATACAAATAGAAAAATTGCTTTCCTCTGTCGACCGGAGTAGCACAGACCGGCTCTCCATGTCGGCATGGCGACACTAAGACCGACCAAGGGTCCCGTTGACAGATCGCCTTGGCCATCCCCAGCAAAGCGCTTGAGCGTGTCAAAACGGAGGAAACCTTGGTAACCTCAGGATCCACCCAAAAGTACGGGTCTTCAGAAAGGTTGTCGGAAGTATGCTCACGATATCGAAGGGAAAGTTCTCACACGATTCAGAGCTCGAAGAAGACTCACTCCCTGTATCAAAGGCTCCCGCATCAGGTGTCGCACCTAATGGAGGTTGGTCTCCCTAAACAGAGGGACCAAGTACGTCCTCCAAAGACCCCCCTACGGATAAAAAAGAGCGAGGGTCAGACTCAGGCCCTGGCTAGGGCGCGAGTTCCTTCGAGAGTCGAAGGAAATCAAAACTAGCTAGTCCAAGGCAAAGGGAGAGGAAACTGCAAAGTTTAAAGATGCTTGTATAGCATAAAGATATTACCTGTTTGTGCCATCTTGATAGAAACTGGAAAACAAGTACGCGAAATTGGCGAAGAAGAAGGAGTATAGTTTCTCTAAAGCAATGCAATGAGAGGGGGGGAATGCTGAGGCGTACCAGTGGATTACCCTAAGATATTTTAGTGTAGTAAACACAACTATTACACCAACCTCGAACCACGTGCACTAAATGATTATGAGAGAGAGAAAACTCGCGTGGTTCCAAGAAGACAATAACTCCTGCAGGCCAAGCGTCGCCCTCCCATAGCAAGGCATGAACTAACGAAACACATTTAGGACGGTCGGACAATGGTAAGCTTGAGTCCTGCGGACAAAGCTTAGGGGACTGTGTACCGGTCGTCATAGGGTCGGCCAACTCCATAGGTAGACCTGGACGCTGCCTTTTCGTACAGTCAGAAAGAGGGACGACGCGTCAGAGATTTGTATGCATGGGACCCAACAACGAAGCTTTCTGGGCTGACATACCCAGATCCTTTTGTCTGGTATTATGGGAATTCTTGCCGCTAGAGGACAAACACAACTTTTGACACAAGAAGGGAGTGAGGTGGAGCCAGAATCCATACCAGAACAATATGACATGAAAAAGTATTTGTATAAGAAGTGATAGAAAAGAAGAGATAAAGAGGAATAATTATTAAAAAAATATTTGTAGTGATATGTCTATATATCATTATTTGAAAAATTTTCTCTTATAACAAACTATTACAAAACATTTTAATTATACATTGCTATTTGTCAATTTCTTTCTATTAATCAATAATAACTTTTTTTTTCTTATATTTCGTTATTGTAAAATAAGTTGTATAAATACAATTTCTCAAAGGAAATCGCATCACTTTCCATTACTTCCTATAATAATAAAAGACTATGCATAGGATTTGAATTCCATTCGAAAGACATTAAAATTGTTATATAACTGAAGCTTACTTTAATTATAATTGATTGGATTATTTGATAACGACGATGATACAAAAAGTATACCAATTAATTTTAATATATTCGATAGCTTTGTATCCCAATTTGGTTAGCAAAGGCATGGTTTTGAAATGTTGGGGAATTAGTATCTTTTTTAATACACCAATACAAATGTATACTATTTCTTAGTTTAACAAAGGCATATATATTTGGTAATTGGTATGGACACAAATACATATGAGTTGCTAGATTCGTGCGAGTATTTTAACTTTCATTTTTTTGTTGCGTAGATACATCGGTGTGGGAGACAGAAAAGATGTGCAAATATTTTACTTATTTGTGGAGTCTCAAAAAAGTCTCCTCATTGATCCCACTTATTTTGTTTCGTTGGAGGTCCAGGTTGCTCTGCCTTTTCAATGTTCTTTTTTGAAAATGGTAAATAATCTTTTAATTAAAATTTATATGAAGAAAAATTTAGCAAGCTATCAATCTACTATAAATATTAAAATTGAAAATGTACGAAATCTCTCACTAATTCTTAAAAATTTCATCACTAGTTAGACTAGTGACGGACATAAATTGATCACAAAGATGGGCCTCACACATCATAATAATATTAACTTAATTAGTTTACTTCACCAAATTATAGTGGTAACACTTTGAAAAGTAAACTTGAAAAAAGTTATTATACAAAATAATGTTATTCTCATTTTATATTCTTACAAAAATGTTTTACTACAAGAAGAGAGATAGGAATAGAAGAGAGAAAAGTATTTGAAAAAAAAATCTAACTACATCAACTAAAAATATGGTCTAAATAGAATATATAAGCGAAGACAACTCTCACTTTAAAAGTGAGTTTTGTGATAATTAATTAGAACTAAATTCAAAATTTAAGATAGGATCAACACTCACATAAGAAAAAATATAACTAACCATTCTAAGATGAAGATTATTACATAAGGTTAATTACTTTCTTCATTAATATCTCTTTCACATGAGTTGCGTGCATTTACAAACTAATGAAATTACTTTCTATTGATTAATGGAGAAATATTAAAATAATATAAGAGTTTTAGCACAAAATACTTATTAAGGAAAATGCAGAATAAAGAAAGAAATATTTGAATTTGGATTATTGTTTGTTGATTAACTGTATATAGGGGGGTTTTAGTAATGAGTGATAATGAGACATTCCAAAACTTGAGTTGAACCCATATGTGTGGTCATACACTGAATATGATATATGTAGATATGCTAAAAGGCACACGATTTTCTTACTCAAGCGCAAAAAGACTATTTTAGTGATGACACATTATGGGTGGAGCATACTCATGAGCTTCTACAAAAGGTGAATTGATCCATTTTTCTCTACTATAATTTGTAATGTTTGTGATCCTTTTTGTGGTATTATTATATTATTCTCCTAGTGATTGACTTTGTCTATAGTTTTTTATAGACAAAATTCATTCAAAAGAACATAAGAGGTACTCTTAGTTCAATAATTACATCAAATAGATATAGCTGGATAAGAAAAACTAGAAAAAACTAAATTTTATGAAGATATTTGAATCAAAGTTGGAATTTAACATTATGGGAAGAATTATTTTGCATGTGAATTTTCTTCTCTTGTAATGAGTTTCATTCATATCAATATGCAGTGGTTTATTGATGATTCAAAGTTTTTCTCAAATTCATTTTACATTGGTGGTGGCTCAAAATAGCTACTAGTCCTCTTGTTCAAAAAGTATATGAAGGTAACTACTAAATTAAATAACAAACAAAGTGAATTTGATAGCCTAAATTTGGTCTTACCTCAAATGTTTGTGGTTAAGAATTTTTTATATATACTTCCTTTAAGAGTGGACCATCTGATTAGGTTGGTCGATTGAGCGCCCAATGCTAGGTAGGTTGACCGTGAACCATCTGACTAGGATGATTGATTGAGCATTTGTTTGGTCGATCGAGTAATCGACCAATTGAGTATCTATTTGGCCAAGTATATTGTTTAAACATAACAAGTCAGTCAACCGACTATAAGACAATTGGTTCTTTGACCTTGGGCCCAATTACATTCAATAAATAGGGGTGATCCTATTAGTCATAGAAGGCCACAAAAAAAGACATGTTAGGATTTCTTTAAGCCTTAACATGCTAGATGTGAAAATTGGTGTCCACTTTGGGATTACCGGTAAAACATTTTCTGATGACCACCATGTTAGTAATCCATGACCACATAGTGAAGAGTTTGTTCCTCCTTGAGCTTTATTTGGGTGTCAACACCTCTAGTCTGCATGGCAAGAAATGTCACCTCGACAAAGTTAGCAATGATTGTTTGGGAATGATGCTCTCCCTTCTTCCTCTTCATGGCAAATGTTTGAAGGTTTCCATAGCTTCACCACTTTTAGATGGTGAAACTTCATACGCGAGCAAACTAGCAATCGAAAAAAAAAAAAGTTGGAAGGGAAAAAATTAGACTTGAAAATGGAGCTCCTCTGTCCCTAAAAAAGTAATAGGAATTCGATACTTTTATAGTTTGCGACTTCACGAATCTAATGCTAGTACACTCATGAACGATGGCGATCTTTTGCAACCACGATTACTCCAAACGTACTCCATTGGCAGCAAGGACGAACTTGGCTCCGTGTGGAGTCCTACAAGGTATGAGAATCCCCTACACTGGGGTCTAATGGCAAAAATGGCGCAATGGAGGATTCGTCCCAGTTACGCATCTTAGGTGTTTGAGATCCGTCCCGCAAAGAAAGTCGGCCGACACCTAACGACCATCATGGAGGCATATAAGAAGTCAACATCAAGGCTCAATCTGCAGCTATATGCCTAGATTCATTGAGTTAATAATGTATACGCCCAAGTTATCTTCGGAGGTTAGTGCTTAAACACAATACCCGATAGGCATTCCGCACGCAAATGCTTTGAGTATATATGCTATACCCAACTGCCATCAATCTCTTTCGTGGTTCCATGTCGGACAACCCAGGTCGGTGACGAAACCGACTTGCCAAGCAACCAACCATGGGTCTCTTGCAGCCCCATGTTGGGGAAGTCTATGATGATATATCGATGGTGAAGCCAACTTGCCAAAGCCATCCGCCATGATTTTCTGCTCGAGATTCACTTCGGAGGTACATGCCTTTTTACAATTTCGTGTGAGATGCATTAATAAATAGCTACCACCTAGATGCATTAATCACCAAAACCACAGGCAGTTAAATAAATGCAAGTGTTTATGTTAGCATGATATAATTGTCACTATAATATATATCATCATGATACACTTGTATTGTGTTGCAATATGCCATTATGATAAGCATTATTTGGATTGCAATATGTCACTATAATATATATCATCTTGGTTAAGTCGCACGTCCTTTGAATGCTAAGCGTATCGTGTAATCCCTTGACCATGTCATGATAACATGTGCAATGTTATTCCACGCCCCCTTCTTGTCAAATGTATCACTATGCTATTCCATAAATCATAATAAATCATAATACTAGTGCAACAAATGTCATGCATGCCGCTTGTTTTGGTGGATGCGATTGTGAGCCCGATTATCACCATGACTTTAAAACATTGTTTTGGAATTATATAAGACTTGTGGCGACAGTTAGCTGATCGACTTCTAGGCATCATAAGACCCTAGTGTAAAGGTCAACACTACGACCCCTTGGGCATTAAGATAAGATTTGTGGCGATAATCAGCCAACCGACCCCCACACAACATAAGACCTGCGTGAGAAGCTTGACATTATGACCCCCGGACATGAAGATAAGACTTGTGGTGACAATCAACCGACTGACTACCACGCAACATATGACTCGTATCAGAAGGTCAACATTATGACCACCCGAGCATGAAGATAAAACTTGTAGCGACAATTAGCCAACTGATCATAGGCAACATAGACCTGTGTAAGAAGGTCAACATTATGTCCCTTGGGTGTGAAGATAAGACCTATGACAACAATCAACTGACCGGCCCCAAGCAACATGAGACCCACTTGAGAAAGTCGACATTGTGACCCCTAGTCATGAAGATAAGACCTGTGGCGACAATCGGGCCGACCGACCCTTAGGAAACATAAGACCCGCGTGCGAAGGTCGACATTTTGATCCCCGAGCATGAAGATAAGACCTATGGCGATAGTCGATTGACCAACCCCTAGGTAACATAAGACCCACGTGCAAAGGTCAACATTAAGACACTCTGAGCACAAATATAAGACCATTGGCGACAATCGACTAACCTAACAATTAGTTCAACTTCAATAAGAGCCTACACCTTTTTAGGCTCATCGCTTAAGAAATTGTGGACCATCCGACCAGGTTGGCCAACTGAGCACCCAAGGCTAGGTAGGCCAATTGTGAACCATCCGACCAGGATGATCGATTGAGATTTATCTAGTCGATTGGCTGGTCAACCTCCAAGCAACATAAGATCAATGTGAGAGGATCGATATTACAACCCCCAAGCACAAATATAAGACATGTGGTGACAATTGGTCAATCTAATAAGCAGTTCGACTTCAACAAGCGCCTACGCCTTTTAGGCTCATCGCTTGAGGGGCTATAGATCATTCAATAAGGTTGGCTAATCGAGCGCCCAATGCTAGGTAGGCTGACTGTGAACCATTCGGCCAGGATGATCGATTGGGCATCTATCTAGCCAATCGAGCAGTCGACCAACTAAGTATCTGTTTGGCCAGATATATTGTTTGAGCATAAAAGTTAGCCAACCAATTGCAAGACAATTGGGCTTTTGACCTTAGGTCCAATTATATTCAATAAATAGGGATGGTCCTATTAGTTACAAGAGGTCAAGAAAAAAGGCATGTTAGAGTTTCTTTAAGTCTCCTTAGAATGTCAAACATGAATAGGTAGGTTATGTAGCAAGACATGTGTCACACATAAATATCAAAGTACAAAAAAGGACACTGACCTTGTTAAGAGTATTTTTCTATTTTACTAAATATATAAACTATTATACATAACTCATTAATTATTACTTATGTCATTATATTTATGTACTCCCAAGCCCAAATGTTGATAATTGTTGCGACTTCAACATGAAAGTTTTATTAGCATATCAAAGGAGTCTTATACCGTAAGACTCTATAAGGTTATTTGTCATCACTATTTAGTTATGCATTTGTTAAATGAATACATTTTTATACAACAAAAATCAATATGCAGAAAAGTTTCGATAAATTAATAATATTATGATTATGAAATTTTATTAATTTAGTGAGGTATTAATTAATTGATAAATTTATCCATTAAAGAATTTAACGTTTTCAACGGATACACATTTACCTTAAGATATTGGAAATTATGAGTTAGGAGAATTTAATTAGAAAAAATTATTGTTTTAGATTTCATAAAGCTAAGATATAAATGTTCAACAACAAATAATAGCAAATTGTTTCTAATACTTCAAAACTTTTTGGCTGACAAAAAAAAAAACGGGGATGAAGTAGCATCAAGGAATTTAAATGTAACTCTTAAAGAAGATATTCATGAATTTGAAAAAATACACAATAATTTCGTTTACCATAATAAAAAGAAAGTCAATCACCTGAGTGAAAAAAAAGGTCCAAAGGGTTAATTTGAAGAAATTGTAGCTAATGCCTAATGTTATTGAAAATCCTAGTTTAGGGTGAATTGCTGAGAATAACTTAGTACCTTTGGAACAAATCTTGCAAAATAAATCACTCATAGAAGCAATAACTCTTCGCAATAATTTTGTTTGAGAATATGATATTAAAACTTTTGAATACAACGAGTCAAATAAAAACAAACAAGAAAGTGCATATGGTGTAGGATCTTTTATATAGTCTAAGCATCACAGGTGCACACTAGTAACGGAATAACAGAATGCTGACTCAGCTAAGTAATAATGCAACTAACTTTTAGTATATTGACTAGATAATAGCCCTCCTCAAGCTAGTGGGTGGTAAATGTTAATCAATCTCATCTTGGAACTAAGATCTTGAAAAGGAAAAGACAACAACGATTTGGGAAAGACATCGGGTAGCTTGATTACGAGAGGATAAAGGAAGAAGACACATATGACTACTCTGAAATTTCTCCCGAACAATGTGACAATTAATGTTGAGGTGTCTAGTTTGCTCATGAAACATCAAATTTGCGGTTATGTGCAGAGCCTATGGTTGTCACAATAAAGCATGACCTGTTTAGAACAATCAATCTTTAAATCATGCAAGATATATGTTAGCCATTGTAGTTCACAAGTGGCTACAGCTAAAGTACGATATTCAACTTCATAGGAAGACTTAGCGACAGTAGGTTGTTTCTTTGACCGCTAGCATATGAGAGAATCGCCTAGAAAGAAACAATATCCACTGATAGATCGTTTAGTATCCGGGCAACCACCCCAATCTACATCACCGAACCCCTTTAAATGTATAGAAGAAGAGTGTGGGAAGAAAATACCACATCCTGGAGAGCCTTTTAAGTATCTTAACACTCCTTGGGTAGCTTTAAAATGTGTCTTAGTGGGCTTGTCGAGGAATTGGCTAAGTTGTTGCGTGACAAAAGAAATATCAGGTCTTGTCATAGTAAGATACAACAATTTGCCTAACAAGTCTTTGATATGCAGGAACATAAGAGTGGAGAGGTCCTTCATTTTGATAAAGGTGCACTTTTGGATCAAGCTATGTAGAAACAGGTTTGCAACCTAAAACCCCTGTATCCACGAGCAAATCGAGACAATATTCTCACTGGCACAGTGAAATTCCTTTGCTGGAATGAGCAGCTTCAAGGCCCATAAAATACTTTTAAGACCCCAAGATCCTTGATGCCAAAATGTGCATGTAAAATAGATTTCATGCGGTGAAGTTTTAACAAGGAATTGCCAACCAAAATTATGTCATCCAAAATTAGTGAATAGGGAATGATCACAAGACGCTTGCACATAGCCACTAGTGACAGAGATGAGAGTTTCTCATACCATTTTTTGGCTAGCTTGTTTAAGCCCATATAAGGACTTAATACCATTTTTTGGCTAGCTTGTTTAAGCCCATATAAGGACTTAAGTAATTTGCATTCCTTGTTTGAAGTAGGACAAGAAATCCCTTTAGGCATCACCATGTAAACATCTTCTAGAAGATCACCATAGAGAAAAGCGTTATTTACGTCAAGTTAGTGAATGAACCATTTGTTAATTAAAGGCAGTGCAAGAACCAATCGAATTGTTGTGAGCTTAGCAACAGGTGAGAAAGTATCAAAGTAATTAATACCTTTTGTTTGGGTATATCCTTTAGCACCGAGTCATGCCTTATATCTTTCGATGCTATCATCAACCTTTCTTTTGATTTTAAAAACCCATTTATTTCCATTGGGAACAACTTTAGGAGGAAGATCCTGTATTAAGCAATTTTCACCAATAAAATTAATGTTGCAAGGAATGACTTTTGTAAGTTTAGAGATAGAAATTAGATTGAAATTAAATTATGGCATATAAATCACATTTATCAACAACATAGTTCTTTTTACTTGTACATTTCCAACGATAGAAGCCAAGACTATGCTACCATTAGGCAACTTCACATGAAAAGGACTTATTGTTCTATGTAAAGTGAATATATCCAATGAAAAGAAAATATGATATGTCGCACCTGAATCCATCACCCAAACCTTTGATTTATCATAACATATTGAAAAATAATAATTACCTCCATTAATCTCTTATTCATGATGAAACCGAGATGCACTGCAAACTGATTAGCTGAATGAGGATATGAACTTTTACTAGAATTCTTTGAAGCATCTGATTGATATAGTAAAGCTTTAAGCCTTTTATATTCATCATGAGTTAATACAGGAACATGTTGCTCTTTATTAATCACACTTGAATCATTTGTTGGAACATAAGTCTATGTGTCCAAAATGACCCAAGTGTTTTGATGATAACAAACATTATGGAAATGGATAATATATTATGATTAACCACTATTCTCTAGATTTCATAACTATAGGTTATTGGACTTAAAGATTGAAACACATCCATTTAAGGAAAATTGACTTTAAAAGAAGTTTATCTATTACGTCCATAAGGAGCTCACCATCCAAAGGACATACTCAGACGTGCTCAATATCAATAAAGTTACTTGCAAGCAAAAGGACATTCCAAGCGTCCATAGTGAGACTCATCGTCCAAAGGATGTACTCAGACATTCTTAGTGTCCGAAGAGTCACTCGTTGTCTAAAGGAAATATTCTGTGTCCATAAAGAAGCTCTCCGTCCAAAGAATGTTCTTAGCATCCACAAAGAGGCTCAACATCTAAAGATGCAATTAAGGGTCTATAGAAGAACTCAACGTCCTAAGACATTCTTGTTATCCAAAGAAGAGATCATCCAGAGAGTGGAATGACTGCTCCATTCCAATAAGAAAGAATCTCTCTTAAAAGCATAAAGTGTTGTTTATCTTGCTTATCTTATCTTGTGAACTCTTTCATTGGAATAAAGAGTTGATTATCTAGATGGAATGTTCAAATAACTACCTAATATATTGTTTGAGAACGTGTTAAGTTTTCAGATTCACAAGGAACAATAACAAAGATTTTATAATACAAGCCAAATTTAACTAAAGGAAGCCCAAATTATGATTCCATTCAAAAGGAACCAACAAAAACTTCCTCACTCATCAATAGTAGACAATACATAGAATTTAGAGAAAAATAGTTTTTTCTTGACACAACCTTTCTTTGTCTTCAGAAAAAAAAGTCTCTATAGAAGCACTACAAGAAGCAATCAAGTAGCATTTAATGCAGATCAAACCACTCCTCATGTAAAACGCAACGCTTAAATTTTTATGTGCTACATAAAGGGATCTATCAAGCTTGAAAGTAGGGGAAGTTGAACTATAATGCATTCTATCAAGAAAGAAAAACATTCTCTTATGCTTTAGACGACTATCTTGTAAAACTTTATTCGCAAAACAAAGTAATGTATATGCTTTGTATTGTAAATTCTCATTGTGTGAATTACTCTTTTGTAAAAATTCTACTAGTTAGTGTGATAGCCTAAAAAGGCTAAGTGTTAAAGAATACTTGAGTTTCTTGTAATCACGTAGATTACAAGGGTTGGAATACCTGGAGGAGTAGAGAATACTTGTTTGTAAGTAAGGTAAACATAGTGAAATTTCTTAATGTTAAAGGGACTAGACGTAACTCTGTTGAAAGAGTGAACCAGTATAATCTCTATATGTTTTTCTCTCTTACCTACCCAACACTCTTTTATTTTTGCACATCTTTAGACGATCATATCAAATTGTGTTTTTAAATCCTTCAATTTTGTGAAAAAAATCACACACACAATTCAACCCCCCTTCTTAAGTGTTATATTTTCCTTCAATTGGTATCAAAACTCATCCTCTAGGGGTTGAGCATTGAACAGTGTAGGGGAAATGGTCCTAAAAGCTATGGAAACTAAAGAACATGCAATGAATAGACCTCCTCTATTGAAAGGCCAAAACTACGATTTTGGGAACAAAGAATGATGACATTCTTTGATGCATGTCACATTGACATGTGGGACGTAGTTGAAAATGACAATTATATCCCTATCAACAAAGGAGTAGAGATTCCATGATCTTCGTGGAACAAAGAACAGAAGACAAGATACCTTCTAAACTAAAAGTCTAGAAACTTTTTCATGTGTGTATTAATGGAATTAGAATATGAGAAAGTCCACAATTGCAAGTCGTTTGAAGAAATGTGGGACACTCTTGCTCTAGCTTACGAAGGTACGTCTCAGGTAAGAGACTATAAAATTAGCCTACTAGTACACAAATATGAATTGTTTAAAATGGAAGATAATGGAACTATTGATATAATGTTTGGAAGATTCCAAACAATTATTAATAATCTTAGATCACTAATAATGTAAGATTTAGTCATTATTTCTACTATCAAAATACTAGATTTCCTATGTTATGGGTAGCATAGGGGTAACCTAGGTTGATTCTCTAAAGGACACGTGGTTCTCGTGTTTTCTATTGTAAAAGGCTGAAAAAGTGTAGAATTGGGAACGTAAGATGCGGACAAACTCGGTTGGGAAAAGAAAAAGGGGGGTTTTAACAGAAGAAAGTAAAGTGTAGAAAGTAAATGATTATCTATGGAAGTAAAGGCTACCTACTATTACTACAATTACTAAGACATATTTGTCTTATCATTATCCCGGCTTATCAATTAACTGGTTTTAGTTCTGGTTCTTACTATGCAAGCAATTTCTCACCAGCCCAAATTCCTAAGGCAATTGCCTAACATTCGTCCATTGCCTACTGAGGGCTTACACAATCGCGGCCTCGAGTTTGGTAGAGATTACGCCCTTGGCTGATATAGGTTCTCTATCGATTACCTATCAAGTTGTCAGAGTGGTTCCAATCGGCCCCTAAACTAACGTATTCTATTCCTACTACGCACAATCGTGACCAGCAAGAATAGATGAAGCTACAGAAATTACAACATAGCAGTAAAAGAACTATAACCATTCATTGATTAACCTGTAGAACGATAGAAGGAAAAATGTATGAAGCATGGATGGAGTGTGGATCAGCTTCCCACGATGATCGCTAGTGGTAGCTACAGTGTTCCACAGAAGATGACCAGGTACTGAGAGGTTGAATCCCTAAGTAGTGTGCTAGCGAGCCTTGACAGTCTCCTCTTAGCAATCGGCCGCTACCCAGACACAGGTCCTGCATCCACTCATTGATTGGACGCGATACTAAAGCACCATGGAACAAAGAGGAATGAAGTGGATAATGGATGTATGTGTGTGTTTTGCGTGCTATCGATAGGTTTCACTATGCTTGCTAACCCATGAACGATAGTACATCTCCTTATTTATACATGTATAGCCTAACTACTTTCTAACAAAAATAACTACCCTAACTTACTTGTCATAACAGAAAGAACAGACTCAACTAACTAATTGTTTTCCTAAATGACACGTGTTGGAATTGTTGGAGTGGATTCGGTCTTTGCTTGTTGGGATGGATAGTCGATGTCCGACTTGGACTCAGCATTAGTTAGGAATTGGCATTCAGTTAATACACTGACACGAAGTCGACTTGCGGAGTCGATACTCGGAACCAGCCATGCGAGTTGGCCATGTGGAACTGGAGTCGGCTACTGGAGATGGAATCGGCCAAGAGAAGAACTCATCTAGTCGAGATGCCTTTGGTCTCGGCTTCAGTTGGCCGAGACGCCTTTGGTTGGCTAAGACGCCTTCGGTCTCGATTGTAATGGTGGGGAGGACTCGGTCTCGGCTAGGATGGTTCAGGACTTCAGTTTGACCTACAAAATGAGACTACTCTTTTTGTTAGCTAAAATCAGTAAATTAGCTTGGCTTTGCATTTTCCCTTTTTTAATCTCGGAAGTCTGAATCTTAGCTAATATGACATTCTTAACTACAAATTAAAGTCTCTTCTCCCATCATAAAACCTTGTAGGGTGTCTAAAATATGAATTATCAGACCCCCACACTTACATTTTTGCACTCCTGGGCAAAATCAGAAGAGATCATTATGAAAAAAAATGAAAAAAACACTAATTATGAGAATAAGATGCATTTTAAAATGAAACCTTTAAGTTGACAAAACATACTAAGTATACATACATCTTAAAATCAAGGTATTTAATCAATCTATGAAATTACTTTCTCCAACATCCAAAGTGAACAAGCAAACAACAAAAATTTAAAGTGTACCCACAGAATGATAGAGCTCTTTCAAGGTATGTGCTCTCAATCTCTCAAGTGTTGTAGATTTGTGTTTACACTCAAGCATCCTATGTTAACTAGCACTACCAAGTTTTGACTAGCCTATAATTTTTACGACTTTAAAAACACATGCAATTGTGATCACTAGAACTTTATTAGGGTTGTAACATGGCTAGGGTAAGATAGGACATATATAAAAGAGGTGAAGTGAGCTTGAATAATCAAAGGGGAGAGAGGAGCAATGGGGAATAAGTCCCTAAGTCTGGAGACTAACCACACAAAAATATTTCACATAACATTCCTTGTCTTTCCCTTTATATTCTTTTCTTTCTTTTCTCACTTTTTATTTTTGTATTTCTTGCAGCCTTGTGTTGCATTTTTTCTTGCAACCTTTTTGCTTTTACCGCTTCCTCCTTTATTTATTCTCCATTTTTCTTTTTACACAACCCTTTATCACAACATAAACGAATTACTTGGTACCAACCAATCCTTTAGTGTACTACTTGCAACATCTTGAGGTACTGCCCCCACACTTATGTGGAACCTATTCCCAAAACAATTCTAAAGCTCCTTTGACCCCTATGATTAAGGTTGATCATGGTTTTTCTTCTTTTGGGCTTGTAATGAGCTACCATAAGAAAAAGAATGGTTATATAGGCTCAAAGAGGGTAATCAAGGGATTTTATTTGCAAGGTAGGTTCATTTTGGCTTAATAGATTGTGAAGAAAGAAGGTCTAGATCATGTCATTAATGCATGTGAAACAAACAGTATAAAAGAGAATCAAGGCAAAACCTAGAGTAGTATAACAACATAGATGCAAAATTCACACAAGAAAGAAAAGAATGGCAAGATGTAAAGTCATTTTATACAAGGCTCAAAAAATCTCACACAACTAAGTGCTCTATCACTAATGGTTTCAACTTTAATTTTTCAATCACTTATTTCTTAGTATTTAGTAAACAATTGATTTGCAGCTAATTCGTTACATAAACTATCAACATATTATGGAGCCTTTTGTGTTACTACGCCTGGTGTAAATCGAGAAATCCTACAAAAAGTTCAAGATCCTTCTCCAAACATTCTGGTGTAGAGTTGAGTAATTCTCGCTCTCTCTTTCTCCTTCTCTAAACTTATGTGTGGCTAAAAGAATTAGCTATATATGTTTTCCTTTTTATAAATGCCAATAACAAATTCTCTTATATTGACTTAAATTTATTAAAATCTATAAAAATTTATAGATTTCACTTTGAATTTAATGAATTCTAATCATGATTTTATAATTATTTTAATATATTTTAGTCAATAATAAACAATGTGACAAAGAGCATATTGCTACCATTTTTATGGTTTTTAAAAGGATTTCAAATAGAGAAGTGCTAGTATCACATTCTTTTTAACATACACTTTACTATTTGTTGAAATTTATTTAAAATTACAAAATTACGAGAAAGTCATAAAATAAGATGTGAGACTCACAAAATTTTAAAATTTTCAACAAATTCTAATAAATTGAGAGTGTGCATTCAAAATAGTGGCTAATATTTTTCTTTTAATTATTCAATTAGGCACTCATTTGAATTTTATTTAGTTAAGAGAAATAGTATTGAGTAAATTAGATTGGCATCCCTAGAGTTTCATCAAATTTCACCAGATACCTCTCTTTTTTTACCCCTACATTAACCTTCTTAATTGTTTGAAAAATAATATACTAACAACAAATTGTATGATAACTTTTACAAGGAAGAGAGAGAAAGGAAACAAAAAGAGTTTAGATGTTTTTCATTTGGTCCAAAATATTTTATATGAAATGAGTTTGGGTGTTTTTCATAAATATTAAAACGTTCAAGAATCAATTTGAAAATTTAGGGACATTTTCGTGAAAAATGAAAATATTAGGACCAAAACAATAGTGTGAAAAGTTGGAACCCTGCATGTCCAATGGAAGGAAGCCCATACCCAAATTCATTTTCATTAGGTATAGTTAATTCTTGCTTTCATTTAACACTTGCACTTCACCCAAATTTTTTTTTGCAAGTTTTGTTTCTTTGCTTTCCTTTTTTAAATATGTTCTAGTAGTCTTCTTTTTGTTTTATATTCACTCTTGAGTTTAACACTCATTTCATACCACATTTTCTTGCTTGTATTTTAAATTTTCTAAGTTTCGTTTAGAGTTTTCTTTCCTTTGACATTCTTAACTTTGATTGGGATTTGCTTCTTTTTTCACTTGACTTTTTTTCTTGCACTAAATTATTGTTCTTTTATAAGAGCCAAGAGACAAACTCTTGAGTAGAAAAAGACAAGAGTATTCATTATAGAAAACTTCTTAAGTATGCTACACGAGAGTTAAGTGTAAATAATTAGGAGTGATGAGACTTTCCTTGTTTCTTTCTTGCTTCTTATTTTTAGGTTAGAATGGCTACAAATAGTAAGGATACATCTACCCATAGAACTACAAGGTTGATGATACACATGGAGAAAATGATTGAGAATTTGTGAGCAAGGATGGTCAAAATAAGGAGAGAAAGTGATGAGAAAATTGAGGGTGGGGGGGAGGGGAAGGAGAGACTACTTAGAGAGCATGAACTATTTAGAAGAAGCACCTAAGAGGTAAGTGGAAAATTAGAAGGAATGAAAGGGCATGAGAGAAGATGGTGTGAGGTGAGACATGGGAAAAAGATGTATGAGGAAAGACATAAGAGAAAGAGATATGAGGAAAGACTTGAAAGAAGTATGGATAGAGAGAAAATCCAAAAAGAGAGAAGAGCCTAAGTAAGGGTAGTGAGAAGAAAGAGGCTTTGGGAAAGCCCTTTCCTAATCCACCATCTAGTTCCACTAAATCTAGTTCTTTTAAATGTTTCAAGTGCTTGGGCAAAGGGCACATTACCTCCCAATGCCCAAATAAAAGAATCATGGTCATAAGGGATAATGGGGAAGTCAATGGTGAGAGTTCCAAAGAGGATAACACTTCATCTATAAGAGCGAGAAAAATGGTAACCTTCCACCACATGAAGGTGATCTTTTAATGGTGAGAAGATATATAGGCATCATGTATAGTGAGGAAACTAAAAGAAAAAGAGAAAACATTTTCCATTCTAGATGCTTGGTGCAAGGTAGGGTGTGCTTAATCATTATAGATGGGGGGAGTTGTACTAATGTGGCTAGCCTAAGGCTAATGGAGAAGCTTGGTCTTACCTTCCCACACTTGAACATTGTTTGTCCTCAAGCAAATCTATCTTTTCAAGCATCCTAAAAGATTTTAGCAAGCAAAAACTCCTAATCCTACAGGGTGAATTTTTTTATATATAGAATAAAAAAGCAAGATACACAAAATAAACAAGCCAACATTATTGCTTGTTTAAGACATCATCAAGTGAGTGCCTAATTAGAGGCTTAGGTCTTGAAACTTGCCTTTCACTAAATTTTTGGTTCACTCTTCTCACTTCTTTCAAGTGTTTAAGGGTTTAAAATTTGAACACTCGCTTCCCCTATGAAAACTCATTACTTATGAACTTGTTAATCAATAAAATCTTTTGCAAACAAGGTTTTCAAGCATGTGAACATCAGAGGTTTTTATGGATTGTAATAGGGCCATAAGTTCTTGTGTCAGGTGGGATAAAAGAAGAAAGAGAAATGTTTTACCAAAATTTCAATTTTTTACCTTTTCTTCAAGTCACCCTCATGAGCTCCTTTCTTGATGATTGGTAATTTTCTTCATTTCTTCCTCTATTTTCTTTTTATTCCTTCTAGTCCCTCTTTTAGGGTCATTTTTTTAACTTTACACTTTATTTGTGAGATTTTTTTTTGGAGTTCTCCAACTTTATTGGCAAATTTTGTTCTCACTTTTTTTTAAAGCAGAGGGAGAAGATGAGTGTCTTCAGATGAGGAAGAGATTAAAAAATGTTACCACACCTTACTATCTTTTGTTTTGAACTCCTTGAGGGTGCTCCACCATGTGTGGGTTCTAATAAAATTTCTTGCATAGACTCAAAGGTGGCAACTAATTGTAATATTGAACACAAGATTCTGAAGGCCAAGAAGAAAATTCCTAATAACCCCAATTCATGCCACGTGCAAGAGAAACAATTTTGCTAAGTTGTGCATTTCAAAACAATCCCTAAAATGAATCAACATAGGGGTACTAAAGGAAGATACTAGGGGTGTTTTAATGTGACCCCTTTTCAAGCTCAAATGTCACTACTTATGGGCTTTATTCAGTGAATATGACAGGCTTAAAGCTAATTCTTAGCTCTCAAGAGATGATCTTTCTTATTGAAGGTTAGGCTCATTATTTATTGAAAGAGTTATTTTTTAGCCCTACAAGTTAAGGGGATTATTGTAATATATTAACACGCTTTGAAATGCTATATTCTTAAAAGATGTGCAACATACAAGGTGTAACGAAAAATTGATAACCTCATACTCCTATATTAGTGCTCATTTTCATATATCAGACAACATGGTCCACCAATGCAAAACTAAAAAATGTGAATTCAAAAATATAGAAAGGGAAGAAACCAAGAATACTTAATGAAACAAAACAAAATAAACAAAATACTAAAAATGATAACAAGCAACTTATCTCTTGGTAATGCTTGTTTAATGTCCCAAGCCTGACAAAAACCTAAGGTCTTCAAAGGTAGTGATAGATAGGACCTAGACAAACCCCTCTTCATAGTGCTTCACTTGATGGTTATTAACTTTGAAGGTGACTTCAACTTCCTTAATGACTTCCATCGCCCCATAGGAAAGGACTTTGGTCACTATATACCCATACCATCCAAAGTTAAAAGTAACTAGAATAGGGAGCAAACATGAGTTATAGATTAATACTTTCTTACCCACTTTGAACTCATATTGATGTTTATATTTCTCAAGCCACTTTTTGATGGGCTCCTTGCATGGTTTAGGGTTTTCTAGAGTTTTAAGACAAGGCTTCTTTATGTTAAGGCAGTTTCCCAAGATTGCTCCATCAAAAACATCAAGAGCCTGCACACAGTTACAAGAAGAAAGGGACTAGAGGTTTTTATAAGAGTTAAAAACTTTAAAAAATACCTCTTCGTTACCCAATCTTAAGGTTAGCTTTTCCTACTCAACATCTATCACAACCCTTCTTCCTCCTCCTCCATGTTTACAATGACAAAGTCAACATGGAAGATGAACTCTCCAACTTTTACCAAAGCATTACTTGCTATGCCAAGTGGATGGGTGATGGTTCTGTTGGCCAACTGTAGAGAAATATTAGTAGGTTGAGGTTCCTACAAACTAAGATTCTTAAAAATAAAGTAGGACATTATATTTATGCTTGCACCTAAATCATACAATGGTTTATCAAAATATGAGTTGTCCATAGTGTAGGGAATAGTGAAATACCTTGGATCCATAAGTTGATCCTTAAGTTTAGGGGGCAACTTCTTAAGTACTATTACAAAACAATCCTCAATTAAGTTTACCACTGATAATGCATATTTTATACCCTCTATAAGGTCTTTAGATAGGTAGAATAGACTATAAATTGTAGTTAAGAATCATGTATTGGCTAAGATTTAGATTTCTAAGGTTAAACTAAGGAAAATGCAAATCTAGGCTAAGTTACTAATTTTAGCTAATAAAAATAGAAGTCTTGTTTTGCAGGTCAGAGGAAAGTCAGAATGAAGTCAAATTAGATAGAGGATTCATCTAGGCTAGACAAAATCCCTCTAGGCCGACTCCTTCCTAGCTAGATGAAGTCATCCCAACAAAAGCCGAAACCGTCCTGGACCGGATGCTGACCTCAAATTAGATGCCGACTCCCATCCAGCCGGATCCATCTCGGCATCAGAAGATCGATTCCACTTCGGAAAATTCAAGCATGTGCACAAATGTAATTTAGCACGTCGTAGTCAAGAAAGTAGTTAGAGTAGTTATTTCGGTTAAGTCTGTTATATCAGGTGGTTAAGTCTGTTATATCAGTTATTACGGTTATAAAGTTAGTTAGTTGATGTATGTATAAGTAGAGATGCATGGCTACATTCATTGGTTAGAAAAAGTAGAGAAAATACAATCTCAGCCTATTGCATACACACTTTTCATCAACTGAGCCTAAGTTTCACTTCGTACCTCAACAGTTCCACTGTACTTGAGGTGGCGCCTAATTGATCGAGTAGGTGTAGATCAAAGTTCAAGTTGAGTAGAGTTGCTAGAGATAGACTGACCAGGAGGGACAGAGTCATCTGTCTTCACGGCACGCTCTAAAGGGTACCGCCTCTCATGCTCTCTGGTCATCTTTGGGAGAACACTACAACAACCACTGGTGATCATCGTGGGAAGCTGATCCACCTTCCGTCCATGCACCACGCACTTTTCTTTTGTATCACCGTATAGGTTAACCAATGAATGGTTATAGTTCTCGTATTGCTATGTCGTGATTTCTGTTAGCATAATCTGTTCTTGCTCATTCACGATAGTGCGTAGTAGGAATAGAGTACGATAGGTTAGGGGCCAATTGAAACCATTCTAATAACAAAATCGGTAATCGGTAGATAACCTACATCAGCCAAGGGTGTAATCCATGCCAAACTCGAGGTCGTGATCGTGTAAGCTCTTAGTAGGCAATGGACGGATGTTCAGCGATTGTCGTAGGAAATTGGGCTGGTGAGAAATTGCTGGCATAGTAAGAATCGAAATTAAAATCAGTTAAGTGATAAATCAGGATAGTGATAGGATAAATATGTCTTAGTAATCGTAGTAATTGTAGGTAGTTTGTAATCTTTACTTTTCTTTAAATGTTTTAGTTACTCTTTACTTTTCTTTCAAATTTACGTTTCTCAAGTAAAAACCCCCATTTACGTTTCTTGCTGATAATTCCTATTGTAGCCCTCTAATAAGGTCTTAAGATAGATAAAAAAGACTTTAAATTGTAGTTAAGGATCTTGTATTAGCTAACATTCGAATTTCCTAAGTTAAAATAAGAAAAATACAAATATATGCTAATCTGTTGATTTTAGCTAACAAATAGAATAATCTCATTTTGCAGGTCAAATTGAAGTCCTGAAACCGTCCCAACCGAGATCGAGACGGAGTCGTCCCAAACTGTCTCAACCAACTGAAGGCATCCCGGCCAGATGAAGTCGTCCCGGCCAAGACAAGTTCCTCTCCTGGCCGATTCTATTCTAGTAGTTGACTCCGAATGTAGCTGACTCCAGCCGATTCCTAACTAGGGTCAATTCCGAACCGGAAGCCGACGCCAAACCAGATTCCAGTTCCATTCCAGCCGATGCCAAACCAGATGCCAGTTCCATTCCAACCGACTCCCATCCATCTGGATCCGTCCCAGCAAGCAGAGGCCGAATCCACTCCAACAATTCTAGCATGTGTCAATTAGGAAAACAGTTAGTTAGTTGAATCTGTTATTCCTGTTATGTAGTTAGTTTGTTTCTGTTATTTCTATTAAGAAGTAGTGAGGCTATACGTGTATAAATAAAGACGTATAACTCGTTTATAGGTTAGCTAGCAAGCAAGGCCTATCGATAGCATGCAAAACACATGTTCACCTCCATTATCCATTCATTCCTCTTTGTTCAACAGTGCTTCAAGGATGCTTAGTCGGTCAAGTGGGCGTAGGGCAGAGTTCGAATTGCACAAAGTTGCTAGAGGGGACTGACCAAGAATCTGGCACACTTAGAGGGTACCGCCTCTCATGTTCGCTATTCTCCTTTGGTTGAACACTGCAGCTACCACTAGCGGTCATCGTGGGAAGTTGAGACCATCTTCTCCCATGAATCCATTGCATGTATCGGTACATTGTTAATTAATGAATGAATATGCTTCTCTTTTCTTTTATGTATGTAATTCTTGTTAGATAAATTTGTTCTTGTTGTGTGACGATCGTGCATAATAGGAATAGACCATGCTAGATTAGGGGCCAGTTGGAACCTATCCAAGCAATAATATAGGTGATCACTAGATAACCTACATCAACCACAGGCGTAATCCCTGCTACCTAGAGGTCGTGGTTGCGTAAGCACTCAGTTGGCAATAGACAAATGTCAAGCGATCGCCTCAGATAGGTTGCTGAGGAATTGTACTCATACTAGGAATCTGAATCAGAATCATTTCATTGATCTCGCTGTATTTGGTATCATAAATATACGTTTAGTAGATTAGCTTACCTTACTTTTGTAGCCATTAGTTTACTTCCTACAAATTTACTTTCAGCACTTTACGTTACCAACAAAACCCTCTGTTTTACTTTCTGCTGCCATGTCCACACTCTACAGTCTCTGTTTTGCATATATCTCAGCCTCTTTACACTAGAAAACATAAGAACCGCATGTCCTTGAGAGATATGACCTTGGTTGACCTTGTGCTACCTATAACATAGGAAAATCTAGTGTTTTGATAGGAGAAATGACGATAATTTTCGAACTATCACTTGCCGAGTCCACATCCTACGCCCCAGCTCTGAATCTTTTTCAGCCTTAGACACTAGAAACATTAGAACCACGTGTCCTTGAGAGATATGACCTAGGTTGACCCTGTGCTACCCATAACATAGGTAAATCTAGTATTTTGATAGGGGAAATAATGACCAATCCTTATAGACTATCAACCACCTCAAAGTCTTCTAACTTCTTTTTATTATACATTACTTCTTTAAAAAAATTTAGCATAGTTGGACATTTGAGTGATGACTTCAACAAATGGAATGTTTATGTATAGTTTTCTAAAGATTTATAGGAACCTAGCGAACTCCTTATCTTTCTTATTATCTTTTAATCTTTCAGGGAAAGGCACACTTACCTTTTTTGGTGCTAGAATGTCCTTACCCTTATTAGTGACATTAGCTAGGATTTCTTTGGTGAGGGCATTATCCTTTGGTGGAGCCACCTACTTTTTGTCTTTTCGGACTCCAACTCTTTTCCACTCCTAAGAGTGATGACTTTCACTTCTTCCTTGGGTTGGTCTTTGTCTAACTGGGAAAAAAGCCATGGACCCACTATGACATAAAGGTAGTCAAGTTAGAGTTTTGAGTCTCCATTGCTTTGAGCCTTTCATTGTTTTTGGCCATATATTGAGTCATTGTGTCTTGAAAGCTTAACCTTGTTTCCTCCTATCTTTGCCCCTAGTTTTAATTATACATGTGAGGTGGCCTATAGACATTATGATTTTTCCCTTTTAACTTTCCTCCCCAAGAGAAATTGGGATGGTTCCTCCATCTAGGATTATAGTGAGATAAATAAGGATTATTTTGACTCCTCACGAAGCCATTGATGACATTTGCTTCCTCTACTACTTTGGCAAAGAAGTTCAAGGTTTGTGCATATATCAAGGTAGGGGAGGAGGTGGCATGAACTGAGTTTGTGCATATATCAAGGTTTCAATTTGCTAGGTGAGTGCATCTAGCTTTTGCTCTACCACCCCTCCTATTTCTTCTTAGTACTCTTTAATTGGCCTCTTTGTTGCATGTCTATCCTTTAAGGAATAATGATAATTGTTAGAGGTCAGGTCTTCTATGATCTCATATGCTTAATCTGGATATTTCTTCCTAATTTTCCCCTCACATGCTATATCAATGCTAGTTTGATTTTTAAGGTGGAGAGACTATTCTTGAAGATTTGGATTAGTTGACCCCTTAAGAAATCATGATGGGGGCATCTGTAGAGCATTTCCTAGAATCTTTCCTAGCTTCATACAGGGACTCCTAGCTCAAATTAAGAAAAGTTCATAATATCCATCTTTAGTTTGTTAGATTTAGATGGATGAAAGTATTTGAGCAAGAATTTGTGAGTGAATTTGTCCCAAATAGTGATGGTTCCATTTGGAAGGGACATGAGCCACTTGAGTGCCTTGTTTGCTAATAAGAAAGGAAAAAGACTCAAGCAAATAATGTTCATGGGGACATTGTTTATCTTCACCATGTTAGTGGAGCGCAGAAACTTCTTCAGGTGAGTTAGGGGTTCTTCAATAGGTAGCCCCAAACTAGCCTGTGTTTTGCACCATGTTGATCAGGGCTAGTTTAATCTCGAAGTTGTTAGCCCCCCACTGGAGGATAGCGGATGCTGCTGGTCACCTTGATGCTCAAAATGAAGTAATCTTGTAGTGTTCTTTCTAGTGGGTCTCTCACATAGTTTTGTTTCTCATTCTGGTTCTCTTGTTCAACCATGTCTCTCATTACTTTCCTGTTCCTATATGCAACTCTTTCAATTTTAAGGTTAAATTGTAACTGAGGCCTCTAAGAGTCGATTAGCATAAACAGAGAAGAAAAGTATAAGAGAAAAAAATAGAGAAAAAATAAGGATAAATGATAAAGTAAAAGATAAAGATGATTTTTTAAATAAAGATAAAAGATAAAGGAGAAATAAAGATAAAATAATTTTTTTAAAAGATAAAGATAAAATATAAAGATAGAAAAATAATAAAAAAAGATAAAGATAAAATAAGGGGGGAAATAAAGATAAGAAAAAAAAAACATGAATCTTACTAGAACTGTTTTCTTTTAATATCGCAACCTCGCTAAGGCTAGGAAGCTCATCTCGCAACACATACAAATCAACGGGCACCATCCTTACCTTTCATAGGCCTAAGTAGCTTACTAAAGAAGTGTCATCGAGCTCATTCTTGCCCCTCTAGGACAACTCGTTGTGCACACAACTTCTTACATATCATTCACATTTGTCTTTCATATTCATTTCAATGCAATGCATGTTCAGTTCTTACTTCATATCAATAATAGAATTCATATAATAACAATATGATTTACACAATAAATCTCAACATTCAACATTTGCAATGAAACAATTAAATCTCTTGACACAATATAAAAACACAAATTACAATGTACTTATAGGTTAAGTACAAGCGTGCTCCATTAGGCATATGCATGCTTATACGGGAACCTTGCACGGGCGTTATCTCTTGGAGAACGAACATGCTCATGTGAGAAGCCCAACATAGGCATGCTTGCCTGTAGCATAGGCATCCTCAAGTAGCTACACTGTATTGTCTTGTCTTGTCTTTGAGAACAAATGTGCTCAACCTAAGCGCGAGTGTGCTTGTTCTATCTAAGTTTGAGCACTAGCATGCTCAACCTAAGCTTGGGCATGCTCATCACTTAGTAGCTCACAAAATTCTGGAGTTTTGCTTGAAATATGAACCAAAGAAGAACTTAAGAATCTTGATATGTTTCTCACAATATATATATATATATATATATAATCATCATACAACAATTTATTCAAGTCACACATTTGTTATCCTATGCTTGACTCTAAGCTACTAACAAAACACATAAATATACAAAATATAACCTAGAATTTTATGGGATCTTAAGATCGATCCCACTACCCATGTTATGCTAGACACTTCCTAAGACACGATGTTCTCTCACTCCTCATTACCTAGAAAGTAGGAACATAAGTCCTTTGATACTTTTTTATCCTCATATGTTTGCTTTGGGGTTTCCTACTTTGACCTTTACAATGACAACACAAAGAGAAGACACTTTCTTAAGACACTAAAAATCATGCTCTCTCGCATGTTCAAATACGTGCTTACTTCCATTTTAAAGGCTGGCCCACAAACTTCAGCATGGGCAAGCACAAGCCAACACAAGTGTACACAAGCCAGCATAAGTATGCACAAGCCTACACGGCGTGCATAAGTGAGCATGGACATGTTGTTTGGATCTCGTTCAACATGGGTATGCTCTCCTTTGAGCACGACTATGCTCAATGACTTGCAACATTACAAACTTGGGCCTAAGGTCCTTTTCTTTTATCACTTTCACAAAAACTCACTTTTCAACCCGCTACATATTTCCCAAATTAATTAGATTAATTAATATAAATCAATTCATTCATTTAATTAATCAATTAATAATAATAATAATAAATATGTCAAACAATATAATAACAAGTGTAGATAAACTCGACGATAACTTTCTTCATACCAAGACATCAAAACATCTTTTTAAGATTCTGGAACATATGTATGGCACCAAGCTACATACTTAGATCACTCTTATATCCTTAGTTTAGGATCAACTTCCTAGGCTTAGGAACATTAGGAACATAGACTCAACCTTGGAGTCTTACAACTCCATCTAATCCTAGTACAAAGCTATTGAATTTACCTTGAGCTATTGCTTCTAACTACTTGGCAAAGAAGGGATTTGTCTTATGACTTTCTTAAATCTCATCCATAAGACTATTGGTAATCTTAAGCATACCCAACCTTACACTCTTAGGGGTTACCTCACACATTAGACTAAGGTCTTAAACTATTCTGTGAGGTCCAACTTTCTAATTATCAATGAAGATACATGCAATGATTTCCTACTCAAGGTTTACCGCTATATTGGCCTTACCAGGGTGGTAACTAAGATCAAACTTAAAATCCTTGAAGTACTCTAACCACCGTCTTTGCCTCATTTTCAACTCCTTATTGTCAAATAGATACCCGAGGCTCTTATGATCAAAAAACACTTCAAACTTAGCGTAAATAATGTCCCCACATCTTAAGTGCAAACACCACAACTACTAGCTCTAGATCGTAAGTAGGATAATTCCTCTCATGAGTCTTAAGTTATTGAGAGGCATAGGCCACTACCTTACCTTCCTACATCAGTACTCCTCCTAAACTCATCTTGTATGCATCACAATACAAAACAAAGGGTTTACTTGGGTTAGGAAATACCAACACAAGGCTGATGTCAACCTTTTCTTAAACTCAAGGAAACTATTCTCACACTCAAAGTCCCACACAAAAACTTGGGTTTTTTGGGTCAAACGGGTTAAGGGTAAGGCTAACTTAGAAAACCTTTCTATGAACCTTTTATAATACCTTGCTAAACCTAAACACTTAAGGGAGAAGCTTATTTTCTTGTGTTTTTTTTTCTTCTCAAGTTCTTATGAACAAGTTTATCCAAATGAAACTTATATCTTATTCCATCTTTTTTAGGTATACAATAATACATATGAAGTTTGAATTTGAGACCTTATGCCAACTACTATTATATTGACCTAGTGGGTTAAATTCTATTCCATTTCATCCTATCTTAAACCTATTCAAAGAATGATAACTAATGTTATTCCATTTCGTCCCTTTCAGTGTAACACCGAAGTTTTTTATATGTATGTGATTAATTAAAGTGATTGAATAATTAAAAAATAATTAGATTTAATTTTAGTTGAAAAGAATTAAGAAAGTGTTGTATTACATGTTTATCAAGAAAATCCCAAAAAAGGTTAGAACATTCAAAAGCACGCATATTGAGGTAAACTCTCC
The DNA here is from genome assembly GCA_025330945.1 of Mucuna pruriens. Taxonomy (NCBI): domain Eukaryota; kingdom Viridiplantae; phylum Streptophyta; class Magnoliopsida; order Fabales; family Fabaceae; genus Mucuna; species Mucuna pruriens. The sequence continues at coordinate 212,439 of JAENHJ010000141.1, forward strand.
CTAAAAATGGTTATCCGAGTTGGGTAAACACTATGAGTTGCTAAATAGTATCCTCAAATACTTTTAGTTGAGTTTTGTTGAACCAATGTTATCGATACGCTTTTCAATATGACATGTTCTTCGAGGTGGAACACTAACTGAATGAAGTTTCAAGGAAAACTCTAGAAACCCCACAGTTATTGTTTGAAAACCTTCCAGCCATTATGTCAAGAAACCCCTATGGACCAATGGGTGGTCAAACCCCATAGTCCGTTGGGTAAAGTAACCCTTGTAAACCCATGGACAATGACACCCACCAACCCTATAATACCCCACCCTTGGCAAACCTTAAGATTTTTAGAAATCAGAAGACTCAACCTCTCTTCCTTTGATTTCGCTCATCTCCTCTAGCCAAGCTCTGAAGCACCATTGTTGATCAATTTTTCTACTCCTTCATTAAAGTTTTCAATTCTTTATCTTCAACCAAGTAAGGGAAGCTAACTTTGTATTATCTTCGTGGTTCTTTTGCTGTACAAATGCTTAGAAATGCATGATAGGAATTTGTTTAAAGCATAGTATCCATTTTTGTTATTTTTAAGCTTTTTATGAAAATGTTGAAGAAGTGATGAAACTGCCATGCATGTTGAAGAAGTTGTGATCTTTACGTTTGGATAATGTTTGAATGTTGTTCTAGAGTTGCTGAACTAATTACATGTTGATTGTGATGAGTTTTGTATTTTTGCATGTTCCTATTCAAGGGTTTCATTGGCAAACCCTTGGCTCACTAGGCAAATCCGTCTTTTCTAGGTTTTTATCGAAGGTTTGCTAAGCAAGGGGCGAATCTCATTAAAGGACCTTGCTTTTTGGGTAGATTTCTAGAAAATTATGAGTTTTTGTTGAGTGAGGGTCTTACTCAATAGGTGAAACTCAAGAACATTTGAACACAATGAAAGCCCACTAGGAAAGTACCTCATTCATTAGGCGAAGCTACCAACTTAATGAGAAAAATTTAGGTTTGTTGAGTGCTCACTAGGAAAGTACCTTACTCGTTGAGCAAGGATTTTGAAAATAGAAATGCATAGATTTGTTGGGCGAGTCTTGCATTTGGATGAGCGAGATTTTAGGGACTCTCTATAGCTTCTCTCATCAGTCAAAAGAATGTCTTCACTCGGCGAGATAGGCTTAGTTGAGAGTGTGAAGTCTTTGTGACTTCACTCACTAAGCAAATGAAAGGTGACATTTTTAGGGTGCTTTCTATCCACCCTCTAGTTGAGCAAGGATAGACCCTTGTTGGACGAATAGGTGAGGTTCTAGGAATTAAGTCTCTGTGATGTAATTCATTGGGTGAATAGATCATTCACTAAGCGAGAAAACATAGTGTGAGCTCTTTGTGACTTCATTCACTAAGTAAGGCTAAGCTCTCATTGGGTGAAAGATCCCATAAATGATTAGGTTGTGATATCTACATATCTTGAGTAATTGAACCTGTTTAAAATATTTGATTGAATTGTGAAATGTTGAATTGGGTAGGATGGTTAAAAGATTTATAAAATATGGAATGTTTTTATCTTTTGGAGATAGAAAGTTTATTGATGAGACAAGGTGTTGACCATACTCTTGAAGGATATGATTCATGGATCATTCCTTGTTGTTGTGATTCCAGCTTGTCTTGGAAGTGGCCATGTTGAGACCACACGATATAGAAAGTTCGAAGTGACAAAAGAATCACAATTGTTGTTGTTGAGTCCTTTTGAGGATGCTACTAACGAGTAGGAACATAAATTGTTGAGTTGCCATGGAGTTATCGCTCAGATTCATGGTTCACAACCTAGTGCTGGAGCCAAGGAGTGAGGCCAAGTGGGCCTTAGGGATAGGAGAACAAGCTAATTTCATAAAGGGTCTAAGTTCTTACAAACTTAAAACTATGGTAAGTCACTACTCACGTACTATTATCCCGATGAACACACTCTCTAATCCATAGGATCACATCCTCTTTTCCCAGTACCATGATGAGGGTATGTTAAGAAAGTAATAGTGATTTTTTATCTTATAAATCTCCATGGAGTAATAGTTGTCTATATATATATGTACTTATGGATGTGTTGTTATGGTGAATAATGTTTATGCTTGTCGAGAGCTAAGGCTTTGTTGTAATGATGTAATTATGATGATTGGATGTCATAATGTATGATTTTGATGATGATGTGTTTAGTGTTGTTATCATTTAAGATATAAGGATATTCTTGTGTAGTTTACCATGTGTTGTATATGTATGATTGCAATAACCTCAAACGACATGTTCATGAGAGCAAATGCGAGACCATCGCAAGGATCGAGGTTCTCAAGTCTTATGAAGATCAAGGTCTCCCTAGAATCATTATGTGTTGCTTTTGGGACACCATGGTGGGTTTGAAAGGGGCATGGAGGATTCATCGTTACCAATAAATGATCTAATACTAGGAAGAGGTAATGGTTGAGTGCATACTGGGTAGAGCTAGGACATTTTTAGTCACCTTCCACACTCACCTAGAGATGCTCCTCCCCATCCTAGCAATGTAGAGCCAGCCAACAAGATATGGCTGGGCAGAGTTGGCCAAAAACCAACGTCACAACCGTAACGCTTGTGGTCCTCATCCCCAACACTTTTGAACTACACCCATAGGTGTTAGGGAGACACAGAAGCTTCATCGTCATTGTCACCACCACCTTAGTAGTTGGGTTGTTGTTTGTTTAAGGACTAGCTCATAAGGTGTTTTATGTATCTCTATCTCCCATTTTATGTATCCTTATGTTTGGGCAAGTGTTAGCCCTCAGGTTCATGTTCTTTGTTGTTGATGTAACTGTCATAAGGCACAATCTTTTCAAGTCATATCCAAAACTGTATGTAATTGGACATTGTTCATATTTTTTTATTATGCATGTTCATGATTACTACTCCATTTTTGTTGATGCACCTTGTGATAAAGGAAAAATTTACTCGCCATTTTCATAAGCAAATTAATTAAAGATTTTATTAAAATTAACCTTCTACGCTTAAATATAGTTTTATAGTCATTTATGAGTTGTGCCAGACTTTGATTCATTACATTAAGCCAAATTAAACATAGATCAAAAGTCTTCCATTAAAATCCAACCAAATACACCAAATAGCAGGTAACAATTAATCACATTGCTGCGTGATCGATCCATGTTGCTTTACCCAAAACTTAGAGGGTGGCCGGCCTAATTCACGTGAAGCTCTCACCTGAAGTAAATTTGCACAACTTCCTCTTGTAGATGTGCACAGCTTTAGAAAAAACAACTCTGCCATAAATTTAATTCTGAAATATTTTGTAAATTATTTCTAAAACTTTAATTTTAGAATACATTTAAAAATATTATAAAATTTAACCTGAATAAAACTGGGCTGGATCAATAAGTCATTGATTCAACCACACAAATAGTATAAATTATTGGAACATGAATACATATATTATATATCTTGTATATCACGAAACCCGTGATTCAATGGTAAGCTATGCTTTTTGCAAGAGAAGAGGTGGCAGGTTAGATTCATGCGAATATTTTGTATTTTCGCTTTACCATTGTAAGAGAATAGTGCAAGCACGTGAGAAAGCAGTAGACGCAAATGGGAAGAGTGGAAAGGAGTTGGGAGGGGAGCAAAATGCACGAGAATATGACACATGTCCAAGTGAGGACATTGTTTCAATAAGAATAAACCTGCAATTTAGTTTTTAAAGCATTATCATCTCTCCTAAGTAGTCTTTTAAAAAAAATAACTTATATAAGTAATTTTTAAAATATTAAAAACCATTTTACGTGATCTATAAATATTGAAAAATCTTTTAAATTAGTCTATCAATGTTAATAAAATATATGAATATATATACTAAACTGATGAATATTTAATATTTTTAGAAACCACTTATATAATTTCATTATTTTAAGAACTATTTAAAGGAGAGGATAATACTTGAGAAACTAAATTGATGATTTATTCACTAGCGAACCCGTGCTTTGCATATTAAGTGTAGAAAGTAAAAAACAACCCAATTTTAAGGAAAACAAAAATGCAGAATGTAAAGAGAGAGAACAAACAATGCAGGAAGGAAAAAATTGACACAATGCTGAGATGTGTCCAACCTCATGACAGTTTTAATGTAACTATAGACAAGTAATAGACAATTATGTTATGGAAGAGAAAGGACAACCAATAAAGAGCCAAAAGCTGATTTAAAAAACTAAGTGCAGTATTTCCATTACAAATCACACTGCCTACAAACCACTGCAATGCATAAATGAAAATCTGACTATACCATTAATCCTTGTTTTAACATGATATGCCAAGATATTAAACCAGGAAAGCAACAGCAAATATCCTAGCACTGCTCAACTAGCTTTTCCTTGCTGGATTTGCTGAAGAAGAACAGCAGCCAGCTGTAGCGTTGCTTGCAGACGTTTTTGTGGATCAGCCTCAGCATCTTCCTGCGAGCTACTATCCACCAAAGGCTGATTTCCATTAGCCTCTCTTTGTGGTTCAACCCTTTGAACCATCTGTGACACCTGAGGCACATTTGAGATGTGTTGTTGCTTTTGCATCTGTAGTACTTGACCAAACTGAGATGTTGGGAGATCAGAATTCACCAGATTGTTTTCGGCAGCATATTTCTGGGATGTTCTGGATGAGGTGTCGGCAGTGCTAAATCTGTTAACCTGCCGGGGATCGCCCAATGCAGATGCACTTGACGAGCTTCCTGATTGCCTCTGCTGCTCAAGAAGCGATGCAGCTAGTTGTGCAAGCTGTTCTGGTGGAAGGGCTCCCACAGGCACTGATAAAGGATCTAAATGTCTTATATCTGGGTAAGACAACTTGCCATCACCATAAAATGGAATACCAGAAATTCCACTGGAATGTTGAATTGAGTTTCCATCTGGCACTGCCCTTGGAATCATGGGTTGACGTTCTTCAGCATTAGGTTCCACAGTACCACCTGATGATTGCAATGGTACAGTTCTATTAGAGAAGTTCTGCAGATTTTGAGAAGACCAGTTTGGTCCAGAAGTTCTCTGCTGGATAGGATAGTTGCGACTTCTTTCATCATGTGACTCAGAAACTGATGGAGGTGCTGCAAATTTATTTCCCAGAAATGAAATATTGTTGATTCCAGAATTACCCAATTCTGAACTAGATGGGGATGTAGGTATGCGTGCTGATGGAAATGATGACTTCGGATGCAGCATATTCTCATTATAGGGCAACAGGTTTTCGTTTGTCATTTCTCTTTGAATGTGTCCAGGACCCTGATTTAAACCGGGATTCTCCAACCTCAGAATAACACCAGATATACTCAACTTACCAGGTACCTTCAATACTTTCTCCGAAAACTCTGACGGAGGAACAAGAAATAAGGTGGTCTTGTCATCCAACTTGGAAACTGCGGCGCGCTGCTTTTCCTCCAGATAATGCATAAATTCATTGTAGAGTTCGATGTCAGCATCACTTCCAGGCACAAAGAAAACAACCCAAACACCAACTGCTTGGTAGTAATGCTTTGAAAGCATATCTAGACCAGTTCTTGCAGTGCAATCCAAGAATTCGGGTCTGAAATAAATGTATTGACATTAACACCCAACATAAAACAATTGAGAGGAAATAATGATGGTAAACTTCTTTGGCAGTGTGCTATAGTTGCATGGTTGCAATGTTGATGAGTGTATTGTAATGCCAGAGTTATTAAACACAATTCTCCCTCACCACCATTTTTTGGCAGAGTTTGATCTTTTGGCTACTATGTTGCTGCCAGCACAGGTTATGGAGGGGAGATTTCTATTGTCTAGGAGATGGGAGAGCTTCAATTTAGCAAATTAATGTTTCATTATCTTTTGTTGGATATTGTTAGATATTTAGATATTGTATCTTGCGCCTTTTGTCATGGGCCTCTAATAGGATCTACATAATTATGGTAATTAGGCAATGAGGATATCTGTAATTAATCTCTCATTTATTACCCATATTATATATAATAACACACCACTGTGTACATTGACACTATGTCTTTTGTTTTTCCTCACAACACTTTTACGGAATGTTTGGTATGTAAGTAATGGTGGAAAATAGGGGAGAGGGAGAGGAAATAAGGAGGGGTTGTTTGATTGTTTAGAAATAGGGAAGGGTTGTTTGGTTGTATAGAAATAGGTGGGAAGGGAACTAAAAATTGAGTCTCACACTTCTTATTCCCTCACCAAGAAGCGCATAAATGAACAGTATATGGCGCTATAATTGACATTATTCATTGTGGTGGTTCAAAACCATTGGAAATTGCAAAACTGGCAGTATTTGTAGCAATTTTTTTGTGTTTTCTGGCAGTATAAAACAGCCCGAAACACATTTAATTAATTAAAATGTAATGTTTATTGTTTTTTCTATTTTTCTCTTCCTTATATTTTCTCTACTCTTGACCAAACACTCCTAAATCCACTCTATTTCTCACCTATCTTTGTTACTCTATTTCTCACTTATTTCTTTCTTTCCTACCAAACACATCCTTATTGAAGAATAATGTTTCAATTCAAACATAAATAAGATGATGTATGCATAATAAATAAAAGATATATGTTTAATTTGATAACATAGTTGCATAAAATCATAATTAGACAAGTTCTAAAGCCACACATGAGGCAACGCAAGCACAATAAAATTTTTCAAGTAAAACTATCTTGTTTATTAAACAAACCAACTTTAATTAATATGCTTGGATAACTACTAGATTAATTTCTACCTCTTATTGCACATCTCCTAAATCCTTAACTTCCTCTCAATTCCTTTAAATTAAATTAAATCGGTAAAAGCTCCAGCAATGACTGTAATGTTTGTGAACAAACCAACTGTCAACTAATTTTATAAGAATAATAATAATAATAAAACAAAGCACTTGAGAATTTATCTGAAATCCTTACATGAATATTGTTAAATTTCATCTTAAAATCAATTGATATTAAGTGAAGTTGTCCAACACGTATATAAACTGCATCGCAGTCATCAATACAGATGATGTAAGACTTTCTAGCAAATTTTAAACAGTTAGTTTAGTATCATTCCATCCGTTTGCACGGATCCAAACATAGCATGAAGTTACCACTTATTTTACATGTTACCTCTTATAAAAATAATCTTGGGGGGACGGGGGTTAAGTTGAGAAAATGTTATTCTGCCATTAAAGTTAACCGACAAGTTAATGTTTTCAACTTGGCTTAAATATGGTTTTTTTCTCAAATTTGAACTAATTTTACTTTTCGTCACAAATTTGAAAATTTCCAATCCCTACATTTTTTAGAATAGTTGGTTTTAGTATCTTGCCTTACGAGAAAAATAGAATATAAGTTATCATTTGCTACATGTATAGTCAAAAATCGAAGAACATTATTAATCCTAAAGTTTTTCCTCCAATGTTCACGAGACAAATGATGAATATACTCTATTTGTCACACAAGGCAAGGGACTAAAACCAACTTTTTCAAGTAGGGACTAAAAAAAGTAATTTCAAATTTAGAGGATGAAAAATAAAATTAGTCCAAAATTAAGGGATTAAAAATATATTTAAGCCACTTTCAACTTAAACCAAATTCAAGGTGGTTTAAGTGACAAAACAGAGGAGAGGGAGGTTATTAGAAAAAGAGCGAAACTATAGGGAGGTGAAGTATAATTTACCCATAAAAATATCCTAGTACAGGAAAAATTAACTTGAAAGGTTGAGCTAAAAACCAATGAGGCAATGTTTTCAACAGAAGTCTAACTATAAGCTTCAGATAATAAAAATGTCCACAAATTATAGCTATATCAGTATATCCCCTTTTTCCTAGTAATCAAAACTTAAGGGGTGGGGAGATTGGTCCAATTCCAAGATCAGTGAGGGCCAATAGATTGCAAGAATTTGTCGTGTGTAATAGGCCCTTTCAAAAGCAGTTCTATCTAACGAGTCTAGTAAAAATTAGACTAGCTAAGAAATAGAAAAAATAAATAAATATATATATATATTTCAAAGCTAAGAGAACCTAAAATCTAAGAAAAAACACATTTTGAAAGGAATTTGAATACTTACAACATGATATCTAGGACTTTCCCCACAGGGAAGCAGCGTGCACGACAAACGGGGGTTCCACCTTTAGCAATGGTTCCTTCCCACTTCCACTCAGTTAAAGATGAACTATCAGGTTCAGGCGAGAATCTTTTCTTCTCAACAAAAGCTGACTGTGGAGCACCAGGACCCATCTGGAAACCATCATAAGGTTTCCAACCTTCATGTCTATCTAAACGAGGCAGAGGTGAATTTGGGGGGCGACCAAGAGTCTGGCCATAAGTATAACTTCCAGCATCAAAGCCTTTATCAAAAGGCTCATGTTGGGGTAAATCAGATACTGATCTTGTGAAAACATGTTTCTGTCTTTCTAACTCAGAGAAAGGATACTCTGGAAGCTCTCTTTCAGGAGGAGGAGAACTAGTCTTGAGCCTTTTAGCCTCACGTAGATAGGGGGCATCTGGCAAGGCCCGCATATCTTCAAAGAATGCACCCTTTTGAGGAAATCTCTGCGGAAAATCACCCACATGAGCATGTCTTTCTCTTGATGGACTATTAATATGTTCATAGAATTCTTGTGATATTCCTAGTGTTCTCCCCTTCTCTCCGACTTTTCTTTGTTCATATGTGTTACTTCCGCCAGCCCATGAAGAACCCCTTTTGTTAAGATCATAAGCATCAGAATCCCAATTCCGGAAAAGGTTTGGAGAACCAATGTTGCGATCTCCATCAAAGCTCCTATCCTGTCTGAGGTTCTCGAAAGATCCATCACGACCACTTTCCTTGTAAATTGGGGAACGAGGGCCATTAAATGATCTCCTCTCACTGCTTGATGAACCTGTTTCACTCTTGGCAAAACAAATGTGTACACGGGGATTCCCAAATAACTTCCCCTTCAGATTATCTCTTGCTCTGCATGCAGAATTCAGGCTCCTAAAGCGAACAAAGGCATAACTACGACCTGGAAATGTAGTAATCTTCACTATTTCACCAAATGGAGAAAAAGCCTTTCTTAAAATTGATTCGTCCACCTTCAACTGAGCTGGGAACCCAATCCACAGAACCTCACTGGGTTCTGGATTTTTATCACTCTGCTTGGATTTGTCAGAATAATGCGGTTCAGGGCTACCGTGGTGTCCTCTAAACTCTCTTTGCGAGAAAGGAGAACCCCTTAATGTTGAGTTCCGTTCATTCCATGAGTAATCTTCATCACGAGGTATTGCCGATGGCTTATCCTGTAATTAACAACATAACTAACTGAAATTTTCATACATTTCGAGCAGTTAGATCTTAATACTTCGAAAGGAAAATATTAATTCTATAACCAGATGCCAATTACGAAGATTAAGTGATTACCAACATCCAACATCTGGGAGCACTAAGAATTAACTAACAAGCACTTTGTGCATTCACAGCTTGCTTAATACAAAGCACAGCACGCTTCTAATGAGGGCATGACACACTAAACCCATAGAAGTGGAACAAGACTAAAATTGCACCATCAAGACTTGATCATAAATCCAACAAGAAAAAAGATTACACAAGAAGAAATGTACTAATAGAATAATCACAACAGGTATAGAAAGACAAAAAATACATCTAGACAATCAATCACTCTAAACTTTTCAAATACAACAAGTACAACCCAATCTTATCCCACAAGGTAGAATTAGCTACATGGATCAATCAATACCACTAGGCTCTAGCAAAGACCAATGTATCATTGACCCTAGTTATGAAGATTCAACAATGTTTTATATTGGCTTCTATAAACCTATTTGAATAAACTTCTCTATAAACATTAATAGGTGTGAAAAATAAGAATAAAAAATGAAATAAGTTTCTCCATAAGCTAAAATTTGCTTATGCATTAATTAAAAATCAACTTTTGATAAGCTAATATGAGAGAACTTCTACAAATTGGTTTATCCATAAGTTAATTTTAGCTTATGGAGAAGCTCATTTCATTTTTTTCTTATTTTCTTCTTCTATAAGTGTTTATAGAAAAGTTTGTCCAAATAAGCCCTAAGTCTAACTGCCTAATACAAACCTCCCTCTTTGTCGATACACATCAACAAAATGTCTTTACCCCTCACAAGAAGAAAACAATAGAAATGTCCAAAGACAACCCTATCTCGTACAAATTCCTAAGCTAGTTGCTTCTTGTCTACATTTTGAAATAGAAAACAACATCCCCATATCTCATCCTTCTTTGAACCCAAAAAGAGTTTGGGATTCCATATTTGCAAAAAAAATAAGAAAATAGAACAAAACAAACCATGGCAAGTCCACCTTTTTCATTTGGATCATGTAACATGCAAAATAAATTGTATTTAAATTTTTCACCATAGATCTACTATGTGTTGATCATAGTTATCAGAATCTTACGATTCACAATTTGTATCTTACGATTCACAATTTGTATCTTAGGATTCAGTACAATTTGGCTACCTATCAATTTGTATCATATCATAAGATGAATCTTAAATGACTTTGTATCTTACGATACATGAATGAATCTATACAATTTCGTATCATCGATATGAATCACATGATTCAACAATTCATTATTTTTTCACCAATTCTCATGAAAAAATTGAAATGCCGTATAAGCCTAATATTTATTTATGCATGTACTGATCTTTCATGTGTTTTTTATGTTAAAAGACTCCTAGAGTTATGTTTTTTAGTTATTGATCGTGAATGTGTGCATAGTTATTTCTTTTATATATACACGTTATATTTTATTATTCATCATATATCTTACGATTCACAATTCGATTCAATTCGCAATTTGGAAATAAGTCTTCCGATTCATGATTTGAATCCTGATTCTACTACCATTATGTTGATTATTTAAGTATATAATGATACATGTGTTGAGTCTAACTTAACCCTAGAAAACTGGCTTGTAAGGTGAAGGTTGTCTCTCACTTATATACTCTATTTTGACCATATCATTGGTCAATGTAGGATCTCCAACACACACTCTTCATGCCAAGAACTAGATATGTTGAAAAATTTGCAGAACAAGATATTTGTGGATGGTCTAATAGCAAATGGTCATAGGCCCAATAACAATCAATAGAATAGACTCTGATACCATCTTAGAATTTACTCATAACTTTGTTTTATCTTATCTGCATGTGATGTTTTTTAGGGATTGCTATTTCGAGTATTGCTCATATTGGACTTCTTATGTCAAGATATGAATCAAATAATAAATATTCCTTTTTGGGTGGTATGCAAGCGACTGCTCAATCGATTAGTTGTAAAATACTATTAACTCTATGTATCTACATGCAATTCATTGAAACAAAAAATTTTCATTCAATACTATTGATATACACCTCTCTTTATACTACTTTATAGTAAAGGAGGATAAAAATTGATATATATATAACACATATATATATTTATATTCAATTTATTATTTTTATTTGGATTGACTTAATGTATTTATTGCATTAAGTCTATATAAAGCAGACTTTCTCTCTTTCAACACTTACCACATATAGTACAGAAGCAATTAACCCTGATAATCATTCACAGAAAAATAAAAACATTCATCAAATCTGGATCAGATGCATGTACGTTTCAGTTAACATTAATTCAGAAAGTACTAGCAAAAGAATTCAGAAAGGGGAAAATGCTTTGTTTTCATTTGTCAATGGGGACATAATGAGTAGAGAGAGACAAATAATAAGTAATAGCTGAAGCTCAATTTCAATTTCAAAAGTCAAAAAAAGTTACTCTGTCAATTAATTCTAGTTAAAATATATGAAATATCCAATATTATCTTGATCATATCTCAGATTTTCGATTAAGGTTCCATCATATGTCTCTCAAATTGTTTCTCCCTTCCCTCTCAACATGGTATCGAAAGGGTACCATCCTCCGTGACCAACCCCACCACTCCTCCACTGCCAAGCTCTCTAAAATTCAAAATTTCAAATTAGTCATCTCTCTTGCCATGTCATATTTCCAGTAATGGTAGTGGCATGTTGAAGGGCCCAACCACTGATCTGTAAAAGGATGGATCAGATAAGTAGTCAGGACCTTCTTTAGTCAGTTACTTCAGCCATAGGAGACGAGATGGGCTTAGCCTTGGCCATATTGGTTTTGATCTCTGATGTATTTAACTTCAATGCCTAGGAAGTAATCCAAGATACAACACTGAAATAGTCCAGGTCAGGTAAATACATCAGTGATCTCTTAGCCAAAACCAATATGGCCGAGGCTAAGCCCATCTCATCTGCTCTTCTTCAGCAGTTGATTTCCAAAGTCAATTCAGTATTTTCTCTAAAGGAATTGGTTGATCTGGACTACTTCCCAGGCCCTGTTCTATTTTTGAATTTCAAACTTTACAATAAGATCACCAATGGATTCAAGCAAGCGGCAATGGCTTTGATTTCTAGAAGAATTCCAAGACTGTTCGATCTCCTTTTTTGACATTGTGGGGTTCAATTCTGAGGTGACAAGCCCTTGCTTTCATGTGAGTGTTGAAATGATTATGGATCATGTTCCATAATTGTACGAGTGAGAACACCCAATGACACACACCAGGATTGACACATTGAAGGACAATTGAAGCCAGGTCAGGAGAAGTTGATCTGGAGGCTCCCAGGCTTGATATGCAGGGTTCTCTAACCCTGGATCATGATCTTCATCAGAAAGAAACTGCACAGGAATTTCTGACTGAACCAGAAATCATTGTAGCCGATGAGCCTTCAAGATAGGCTCCACTTATTGTTTCCACACCAAAAAAATTGAGTCATCAAGCTTTTCGCTGATTTGAGTAGGAAAAATTGAGTGGACCAGTCATTGGGAGAAGATTCACTGGAGTTTGAGGATTTGCCGGTGGCAAATTTGGAGTTGTAGGCGTTTGAGGTGGATAAATAGTCATGGCTAGGCTTTAGTAGCTCTGGATACCATCTTATAATTATGAGAGAGAGAAGTAGAGAACTAAAAAGTTGTATTATTCAAGTGAGAGTAATGTACAGAGGAGCTCTATATATAGAGCAAGGTGCAATAAGTAAATTCTAACTGGCTGAACAGAAAATGACTACCTATAACTGTCTGAAAGTGATAGGTGCAACCGTCTAACAGTAACAGAGACCCTACTCGAAGCCTACTATAAGGCTATACACTAACAGCTCTAAATTAATTTAACTATAGAGACCAAGGGCAACAAGGATTGAACTCCTAAACTCTTGGCATTGAAGCTTTGATACCATGTCAAAGACAAACTCTCTTAAAAGTTTAAGCATTAGGTTAAAGCAACTGAAAAGCTTTACATTTATAACAATAATGATATGACTTCAATCCTATACCAAATTTCAAAAACATAGCACATGGAACAAATCGTAAATTCATTGGTTACTTGACACTAAAAAACAAATTAGTTTCTTCTAAAGTTTAATATCTAGTAGCTATATGTTCTTTTAAAATCAAAGCTTTATGCTCACTAAGCAGGATCAACTACAAGGATTCTAGAGTGCTACTATGCTCAATCACACATAAATTCATGAAACCCCATGTATAGTCGCCCAAAGTCCCACCATGTTATTTTTTATCTCCCTCTACTATTGGAGCTGGACGGACAAAGTTTATATGTGTACTCAAACAAACATCTATGCAAAAAAACCAGTATACATGACCACAACAGAGATTACCATGTCATTTCGATATAAACACTGGGAAAGGACACGAGGGATTATTACTTTGTCCAAATGAAAATCTTGATCCACTTTTCTTAGGTATTGGGGATAATTGGATTACATAAATATCATAAGTTTTCCTTCTACTGTTAGGAATTGGAAGTTCACAATCCTGGTATGTTTCCAGGTTTTCTCTTCTCGTTTGGAAGGTTGATTAGTTTTATTTCAGTGGATATTTAATTGTTTGCTATACAAATGAAGGTACCTATGACATTAACTCCTAGTATTTGTTTTGTCTTACCATTATTCTTTGCTAATGTTGTTGTCCACTTTCATGTACTCTTCAACAAAACTTAATTTCCTCACTCTGCATACTTCGCACATAATTTTATATGGAGGCAACCATGATATTGATTCCTTGTATTTCTTTTGTTTTGGTGTTTTCCTTTATGAGGTTGTCCTTTTCCATGTACTCTATTCACTAAAATCATTTCAGGTTTATCCAAAAATCAAAATATCTCCATTTCAATATACAGAAAATGTAAAGAGAAATTTGGATCTAGGAAATTGGTTTCTTAAAACGTTCCCTTTGACAGCAAAATGGCTTTGCTTCTTTCTCTACAGACAACTTTCTTTATGGTATCAGGTTATCTGAATTCCAAAGTACAGTACTACAGTTTACTATCATAATCCAACTATCCCGAAAGCTATTAGGTGATAACACATGAATAGTTTTATATTAGATCTCTAACACAAGCCCTCTTGCAAGAGCCCATGGATAATGCAACCTACCTCATGCTGAAATTCAACTTATAATTAGAAAATTCAGGGCAGTAAAGATTGAAATCAAGATCACTTAGTCATAAAGGCTTTGATACCATATTATGAACTAACCATCTCAAAAGCTTAAGCTGTTAAGTGAAGACTGGTTAATGGTTTCATATTACATCTCTGATATTTACATTCGAATCAGTGGGATGTCAATCCACTGGGGAAAGCTACGCATGCTAGCCCTTGGAAACTTATATCTCAAAGTTATATTTCCTTTAGATCTCTTATTTCTTATTTCCTTGAGGTATGGGTGATGGTTCTTGTACTAAATTTTGGGAGGACATTAGGGTGGGAAAGTTTTTCCTAAACTCTTTATTTTCCATAGAGAAATAGTAGTAACACACTATTTATTCAAATACACTATTATTGACTAAAATTTACTGGGATTCACGAAATAATAAGCGTCTCAGTATTTATTTAATGAGTCTAACTAATAATTTCATTATTTTCAATAAATATCAACTAATTACAAAGGTTGTATAAAAAAAATATGTTAGAAAGTGTGTTGGTAAAACTTCTCTTTTGCATAATGCCCCTTCATGATATTTTTACTTCCTTAGAAATTTACATGGTAGGGAATTCTCTAAGTCACAGTCCCTTATGGTGTTGCTAGATTCAGTTTCAAACAAAAGGATATGGCCCCATGACAGCTCAAGCTTATTTTTTTGCTAATCCTATTTTTAATTTCACTTCATTACAGTAATGATTCTTTCTTTTTGCATGAGTCCATTTGGTAATCAATTGAATGGACTATGGTTATTAATGCCAATGATTTACTTCAAATTTGAAGACCACTAATTGCTTAAGTCTCTTGACTATTGTATGATATGCAGATCAACTTCTGAAACTAGTTCTCATTTGTTTTTGCATTGCTCGACAATTTCCCATCATTGGAACAACCTGTTTGGTGTTTTTGGTGAGGACCGGATTTGCCCTAAGGACATCCAACAATTCCTTGTGTTAATTTTAGAGGATTTGGCACCACCAAAGATGCTAAAAGACTTTGACACTAATTTCAATTTGCGGTTATTTGGTGTAAATGGTTGGAAAGAAATGCTAGATTCTCGTCGGTTACCTCTTGATTCATTTGGGATCAAGCAGTTCACTTATCTTCTTTTGATGCTGTGCAAGTGTTCTTCTTAAAGGGGCATCTTTGTTAGACCTTCAAACAGATTGGTGTGTTCTGTTTTCTCGTTCTTAGTTTTTTTGTTTTCCTCTTATTTGTTGTTAGTACTTAGTTTCTCATCCTCTCATATTTGTACCTCTCCTTTCTATCTTAATAAATTCTTTGTTTATACAAATAATAAATAAATAAAACTCGATGCACTTTGAATATTATCTTTGGGCATACATGCTCCTAATCAATCATGCCTCGTGTGATTTAGCAACGAGGCAAAGGAAACCCTTGTAAATTCACTGTGAACTTGAAGTAGCAAAAAGCTACTTGAGCAAAAGAGAATATGAATCACTATCTCAACCAATTACTGAGAATAGAAATTGTATATAGAGCACCAAAATTGTACTGCAGATTGTATTTGTAAAATTTAGGATAGGTGCAGAGCCTCTGAACACAATGTTACTTAAGATTAAATATATCTACAATTTACTTGGATATAGAGTGAATGGAAAGATGCTATTCGTTAATTATGGAAGCACAAGAGTCTAGGTTCAAATCAGTCCTAAAAGATTAACCTTCAAGGGATCCATTGGCTTCTTACCTATCAAGGAGACAAGAACCAGAAAAACTCCTAAAAGCTTAACCGATGCATTTGGTAGTCAATAGATAGATAGGATCAGAGGACAAGATAAGAGTAAGAAATAATATGAGCATAATAAGCTCTTAACTATGTTTGATGCACACAAGATAAACTAACATATAATAATATAATATAAATATAAATTATATACAAATGACAAAATTATCCTTATGAAAAGTGGTGGTAATGATATAGATGTCAATAACAAGACCAATGATAGAAATGATGGTAGTGGGAATAATGGTAGCAATAGTAACAGTGATGTGATGGCAATTATAACAATGGTAGTGAGAGTGATCATAATAATGGTTGTGACAATAATAATGATAAATAACAATAATGGTAGTGGCAATGTAACGATGCTAAGTGATGCAATTATGCTAGCAAGGACGAAGGGATAGTTATAGTGGTAGTGACAATAATTATGATAATGGCAATACTTATTGCAATGACAAATGATTGTGGCAATAATACGATGATGGTGACAGTAGTAGTGTTAGTGATGTAATTTGTGATGATAGCAATGATGGCAGTGATGGTGGTTAGATTGTAGTAGTGGTGACAACAGTAATGATGACAGTCACATTTGTAGTGTAGCAGTCATTGCAAAGGTGATTGTAGTAGCGATAGTAATAGTTGTGACAATGATGACAATAATCATAGTGACGATGGAATAAAAAGGTTGCACAAGTATGAGGTATGGATGAAAAGGGGAGGAGGATCTTTATCATACCCTCCTTATTTCTAACCTAATTTCTCCTTGGGATAACTTTTAAACTAATGAACATGATAAGATAAGCAAACAAGATAAGCTTATCGTGTCGTATCGACTCATCATCTATCTTCTTTATCCTAACCATCAAATAAACCCTTCTTAAATTGGCCATCCATGTTCTAAATCTTTCACATCCACTCTCATAAGAGCCCATTGAACTTTGAAACTTGGACAACGCACAAGCCTATAATACCCTTTATTAAAATTTAATAAGCAAATCCTTGCCACTTGGCCAAAGAAGTTTTAATATCATGTCAAGGACCAACTCTCCTAAAAGCCTAAGCAATAAAGTGAAGGCTCATGAATGATTTTAGATCTAACATTATCCAAAGTAATAGATGTTGTTTGGTTGGTTGGTACTTACAACCTTTTTGAGATTATTAGAGTTGAAATCATGAAACTAAAGTGAAATGGCAAATTCTCAGCTTCAACAAATAGAGATTGCTCAACATTGTAAATGCTTATCAGTGTATTTTCAATCATTGATACAAATAAATTACACTTGAAGTCCCTTGGCTTTGCTTTATGTAATAAAGGCAAGCTGGCTACCCATTCAAATCCAACGTGTTCATCTTTCTAAATTGTGACTCTTTTGCCTTTGGTAAGTATAAGATGGATTATAGATCTCAGTTCAGGTTTGATCTTTGGTTCTAAAACAATTCTTTTGAAATGCCTATTCTTGTTCTCTCTTGATAGCAAACTGCACCATCATAATTCTTAATTTCAAAAGATTGATATATTTCCAGATATTTTCCAAAAAACTAATGATAGGAAATTTGTTAGATTTTCTGGTCTTTCCTTGCTTATGAATGGGAGGATTTGAACTTCTTGTTCTTCCATATTGCATTCTAGTCAATCCTTCCATTTTCTTATTCATTCACAATGCAGGAATATATTCCTTCATGATAACGTTGCTAGAGATGTATAATTCATGCACATGTTCCTGCCTGTACTCAAAGTTCATACTTTAATTTGGACAGCAATACTCAATAAGCCACCAACATGAAGCCTGATTTGCCATTATGTCGCACAATTTACAGACAGTTTAGATCAAATATAATAAAATTGAATTTGTGTTGGATATTGAGCAATGTTTGCAAAGATTCAAACACATGAACACTGAGCAGATATCACCACCTCTAGCTGCAGTTTCTCATAAGCGAGCTGGACGAAATTTTGGACTTATTATTAATCAAGTATGTAGTCCTGTTAATTAAATGTTATGATTTTTCTGCAAAACTTTGATGCTTTATATTCTCTAATTAAAGGATAGGTATTATTAGTTGAAAACGAACCATGGCAACTTCATTTGAGATCTGTTATGCATTACATCTATAATTAGTTTCCCTTAAGATTACCAATTATGTACTACAAACCAAAGAACTTGGAAATATTTGCAAGTACATAAAACTGAAATTGAAAAAGATGGAATGCCTATACAATCATATATTATAAACAACAACATACACTGTAATTGCCAAACAATTTCAAGCAGTAGCATCATCAGATGCGTAACATGAAAAAATTTCATAACCATCCCCAAGTCATAATTAGGCTAAATATTTTTAGCAATTTTCAATCCATGCTCCATATGGACAGCTGATAGGGATTATGATTGTGCATCCGGTTTCAATTTGGCTTAAAGCACAAGGTCTTTTTAAGGGGGTTTCTCTAACATATATGCAAAGGGATTGAGCAGATTTGCTCTACTTATGTTTTCCTTTTTCTTCATTGCTTGCATTTTCCTTTTACATTAAGGATCCGTTATCCTCCAAATTCTATGTAATCAATTATCCTCTCTTGATCTTAATGAATTTCTTTTATAATAAAATAACACCATAATTTAACTATGCCATTGAGCAGCACTCTGTCCTCAATAGCATGGCACTGCCAACATACAAGCCATTCCAAGTTCCAACTCACCAGTGGAATAAAAATATAGAATGACATGGTTAGCATAGGGATTTAAGTTGTTAACAAATAATAGACAACCAACCAACCAACCCAGAAGAGGAATAAGAGTGTCATAATTACAGGAGTCCTGGCTATTGAATGAGTAACATTTTATGGCCATGTTACTTGTTCTTAAGTAAATATTATCATTATATTGAGCCATTGAATGCTTGCTCTTAAAAACCTTTCTGCTTTTTAATATTTTCCGGTAATCTTTTAAAGTATAGTGGAAACAAATTGGACTAATACTTGATAAATAGCTAATGGCACGAGAAAGCTACAGCCAATTTCAGATAGCATATGTTGCACTGTCTTCTTTTTGTCTATTCTACTGATGGAAACATCTACTCTTACTTGATTGAATAGTGTGCTAATTGCTAACCAACAGGGTTAGACCACTCATTCTACAGCTGTAAACATTCTGTTTCAAGTTTCTTTAAATTTCCATCAGTTGTAATTTCCCTTCAATTTGCCCTTTTGAAGTTCCCTTTCTTTGGATTTGAATAAAAAATTTTGCTTGCTCTTTACAGTCTTAAACCATACAGAGGCTATCTATTTTATGGCATACCAAGCTTAAATTGAAGAGAAAATTTTACAAACATTAATAAGTTTCAATTGAATATTAAGAAATTAAACATTAAGAATATTGTCTTCAATAAAATCCTTATAGACTTGTTAATTTTACAGTAACCAGTATTCCAACATAAAAAGTTCAATCAAATGACTAACTCAATTTTTTTATTTTGCAGTATCTAGTCTCTCATATTTTAGTTCCAGATTAACACTCAGGTCTTCTCTTAAAGTCTAACCAGAAGATGCTGATATCTGGTTTTTTAATTTGATCTGAGTTAATAGGAGCAGTATATACTCTACCCATTTATTCATGAGTTTCCTGTACCTTTGATGTTGAAAACTTGAAATCATTTGGAGTGCAAAATCTCATCAAATTTGAAAATTACCAAGATGCAAACATGAAACATTTCTTGCCCCAAGATTCAGCAATATGGAAAACCAATGCAGGACTTGTGAAAAAGTATCAAGCAGTTGAGTTAATGCCGCATGTATCCAGTAGGCAGTAGTTGGATGAGTAGGGTTATTTTGTAGCCAGGTTTGCAGTGAATTATTAACTGAAAATTAAAAGTAACTTTCAACCATGCTCTTCTTAACAGTAAGTTGCATATTCCAGAGCACCTTAATTTGATTAATTGAATCATATCAATTATCATACGTAGAAAGAAGTAACTATTGTGTTGTATTCTTATATTTTTTTCATCGTGCAAATTTTGCTGATTTATTTCTAAGCCAATACTATGGCCTTGATTAAATAAAATGAACAGAACTGAACTGAACTTCTGGGGTAGATTCATATAATCAGCTGGAAAAGTAACAAGCAGTAAAAGGTGGGCAACACTGACCGCCTTTGCAAACTCGATTCTAAGCGGGTTGCCAGCAAGAGGAAAACCTTGCAGTGCTCTCATGGCATCAATAGCATCTTCATCCCTTCTGAAATTTATGAAAGCATAGCTGCGGCCAGGCTGGAATGCCACATTTGCCAGTGATCCAAACCGCAAGAAATGATGAACAAGTTCTTCCTCTACAATGTTGTGGGATAGATTCCCAACCCAGAGATGCCTGGAAGGAGGATTGTTGCTGCGGTTGTCACGTCCACTAACCCCACTCCCCTTATTATCTTCATACCTTGAAGGGTAATCCCTCCTAAACCGGTCCCTTCCTCCTCTTCCTCCTCCTCCTCGACCTGACTATTGCCAAACACAACACAAACAATAAAACACAGTAAATTTTCCACCATCCTCCTTATCTCTATCAGAAAACTAACACAACCAAACCAGAAACATGAATTCACACACACATGCAAATAACCAACAAAAACCTGTTAATTAATCCTATCCACTAAAAAAACCAAAAAAACAGAAATCAAATACACAACATTTAAGTGTTCCACTCAGCTCCACTCCAGATTAGCCACGCCAAAATGACTTTAGGATAATAAGAAGAAGAATTAATTATTATCATACACTCATTTTCTGTTTCATCTCACTTCCACCTCATTTTTTCTTCCTAATCCCTATCTTTGTTTCCCATCGCATCTATTATTTCTCTCCATTCCTTTATTTTTTTTCTCTATCTATCTCTCTCTTGAAACCATACAATCCATAATGGAATGTAAGTTCATCTTTTTCCAAATAATAATAATAAAGAAATTAAAAGAATGAACATTATTGAAAACTAAGAAACCTCAGTCTCAAAATTTGGGGGTGCGATGATGATGATGATGCTTGCGTCTTCAACAACAACAATAATGAAAAACCCTGAGTAAGGGACTTGATGGACAGAGTATGTGTGTGCGTGAAGTTGAAGGTTTGACCTAAATGAAGTAGTAAGAGGGTGCAAAACAGAGAGAGAGGAGATAGTGATGAGAGAAACTGACCATGGCGGAGTGAAGAGGTGAATTTCAGAGAGAGAGCGATGGAATTGGGAATTCCTGTTTCACCGAATTGGTAGAACGAGAAAAGAGAGAGCAATGATTCTTCACTCACTGTGGTCGAAGGAATAATTACTCGTACTTAGGGTTTCTGGTAATTGGTACTCGATAGCAATAAAAAAAGAGAGAAATGAACCAACCCAAAAAGTAAATAGATACGAGCAAGAGTCTCTGATCAACTGTGAGAATAATGTTTTTTTTTATATATAAACACATTTTGAAAAATACATATAAAATTCAAGAAACTTACTATAAATAATAGATTGGCATGTAAAACAGTTTATATTATATGTACATAACCATTTTTTCAAATATTTTACGTTATAAGTCAATTAAAAAACTTTTTTTTAAATCATATATTTATGAGAGGAAATTTTGGTCTAATAAACAGTAGAGATATTTTTCAAAATATTTAATGATATATTAAGAGAATAGTACTTGAAATTACTAATTAAATTAGAACTATTACTATTGAATTGATACACACCTTACTAATATTAGTCACCAAAAATCATTTTAAACATTACTTCAATATAGGACAATATATAATTAAACAAGATTGTAAAAAATTAATAAATTTATTTATTATTGTATTTTAACTAAATTACAATAATAATAATAATTAAAAATATAATGTAACTCTTTTATTTCTAAAATGTAAATAATTGTCACAATAATTCAAATATAGAAATAGAAATTGAATTCTTTTATATAGAAATAGAAATTGAATTCTCTCTCATAAAAGGTGCATAAATCTAATCTTTCAAAATTAAAACACATCTAGAAGATAATTTTAGGAAAACAATACCTATATGTTCAATCTTCATACTAGCTTCATTTTCAACAATGATCATCATTTATCTACGTCTAAACTCTTATAAAGAGTTTGAAACACAAAAAGTTGCACCAGTATCAAACCATCATACATGAGAAGGAACTTCAACACAATTTGATTTAAAATACACTAAAGCTAGATGGGTACCTTTCTTCTTCTCAAATCAAATTTTAAATTTCTAACAATATGCTTACTTATACCTAAACGATTCACAAAACTTGCATTTTTCATTGAATTTATGTTTGGCTTTATCAAAATCTTCTTTATAGTCTTGCTCATTATTCTTCGAAATTACCATTTCCTTTCTTCTTAAACTAAAACTTCTTACCATTCATCCTTTCTTGTCATTGTCATTATGAGAAGCAAATTGTACATTATCCTCCTCTTAAGTAAGGATAGATATCATTTCATGTATGCTTCACTCAACATTTTGCTCAACATTATAAAAAGTTCTTAAAACATCAAACTTAGATGGAAGAGATTAAAATACCTACCAAATAAGAAATCGTCTCCTAACTCTACTTTCATGGATTTCAGCTTGTACCAATTCACCATCTTCATAACATGTCTACAAAAACCTTATACTCCACCATAAGTAATATTTTTCAACAAGAAAAGATAATGAGCCTTTTTAGCCTTATCAAACCTTTTGTATTTCTCACCAATGACATTGAGAAATTCTTCGGTATTTTTAATATCACAAATGTTGATTTTAATTGTTTTCTCCATAGTGTATATCATTATCATTATATACACTTTGTTGAAATATGTCCACTTGTCATATCTTGACTTATTAGCACAAATATATATTAGTGAGTTAGGAAGGCTCATCCGTAATGAGAGTCATATCCATATTATACCTAACAAGAAATGGTTTTAGAGACTCAACTCAATCCTCATAATTAACTCTTTTAGCCTTGTCAAGGCATTCATTTACATAGAAAAATGTTAAATAGGAGAATAAAATAAAGAATTTTATCAAGCATGGCAATATATAAAATGAGTAAAAATTCCAATTAAGCACTTATGTCATTATGATCCCTCATAGGGTCCTAAATTACAATGCACAAGTAAACTCCCATAAGCATTAAAATTATGTTCTTAAAGTTATACCACAATGATTGAAAAACTCTAAAAGCATAATATTCAATAAATTTCACAAACATTAGGAATCACATTAACAAGAACAAAATTGATAAGGTAAGTTTAATATTAACATAATTTGTAAAGCAATTTTATTAACATTTTATCACAATTGGTCTCGTGATAAGTAAGCACACAATCATAAAAAAATGTTCCAAAAGTGATCATAAATAGTAAGATCTATTATAGTATTTTAGATTGCATAAAAACACCTCATGTAACAATTTCTAACAATCTTAAATAATTATTTTAGTGCCTAAATTTCACTAATAAGGAGAGTATTGAAAATATAAGGTGGATAATAATATTAAAAACATGTAGAAAAAAATTAGTACAATACTCCAAGAGTACAATATTAATTTAATGTATTTAAATATTGCAAAATAAAAAAAAATATTTATCAACTTATAAAAAATTCAAAAAAATCACTAAATATAATTTTGCACAAGTGAAATTCAAACTAGAAGCATGACCAAAATTGCATACAAAACAAGGCATCATTCATCTGTACGTACTAGGCTTTCAACTAGGCTCCATGTGTATTAAAGGGAGTCATCTTCCTGGTTCGATTTCCTTGATTTGAGTTGTTTTGACTTAACTCTATGCCTATAATTATAGATAGCAATGCTATCATTTTTTTGCACCCAAATTAGGGCTTATCCCAATAAAAAAAGGATTAAAATTACAACTTGTATATTAATTTTGTACATTCATCATTATATTTATAGAAATGAGACAAACAAAATTAATTGAAGAATCAACTTCCAAAGATGAAAAAAAAAATTGAAACTTTTGGTCGCAAGAAATCATCCAAATTAAAATAATACAATCCTCAGTTACACTCGTTACAAAATAATTTCAATAAAACTTAATATACATAATTGAAATTGGAAAGAAAATTTTAGAACAAATCGTGCACACTAAACCATATATATATATATATCAACATTCTAATGTTATTTAATTAACAATTTTACATAGTCACAGTTGGGATTAATAAGGTTCTAATACTAGTTGCAAAATTAATTTAACATACAAGGAAATTCTTAATTGCAATCAATCATTTAATCAATATAATCCTTAAATTACAACATGTATAATACTAAAGATTTAGAATTCCCTTAGTCAACTTAATCCTTAAATTACTACATGTATAACGCTGAAGATTTAGAATTACCTAGGTGGATTGACAACATTTGATCCATTTAATATATGTTACTGGAGAGAGAAATTATTTCTATTTCATATTACCTTAATTTTTTGCGAAGTCTCAATAGGGAACTACAATGTAGAGTCAAAAGAAACAATGATTTCTCCTTTGTTAAAACAATATGGGCTCACTTACTCATCACAGTAAGTCCACACAAGACTTACCACATCAACATATTACTAATAATTTTCTATAACAATAACAATATTAAACCAATAAATATTAATATTAAGAAATCAAAATTTTAAAACTAAAATTAGTCATTAACTCAATCAAGGCATTAGGTAAATAGGCAAACCAAAGGGTCACTATTTGAACTACACAAACTGATCTAAATAATAAAAAGTGATATGTGTGTGCGCGCGCGCGCGCGTGCCACTTGATATGTGTGTGTACGTGCTTGAGTGCATGGGTGTGTAAGTAGTAGTAATAGTAGTAGTAGTAGTAATAGTAATAGTAGTAATAGTAGTAATAGGTAGTAGTAGGTGGTAGTAGTAGGTGGTAGTAGTAGTAGTAGTAGTAGTAGAAGTAGTATGTTAATTTGAGGATATTACCTAATAAAATGTTCATCTTAATTGTGTAGGTCATAGCAGGAGTCTTGGACCAACCAAGACTGACTCCAAACCGAAGTTCGAGCCTAACACTGAGCTGACCCCAACTTTGCACTTAAGGAACCGGATCTGCTTTGACTATTAAGACCGGCTCCAGTAAAAGATGACATGCGACAAAGTCTCAAGGAAGCAAGCAGTAGCTGTAGGCAGTTATCAATTAGAAACTTCTAGAAAGATAGTTATTTATTAGTTAGAAGCTTCTAGAAACTTCTCTGTAACTTCTCCAAGAAACTCCCACTAGAAGTTAGGAACATGTATAAAAAGGGAAGCATATGTCACAGTTAAGGGAGTTGATACACACTCCATTTTACGATTCTGTAATTCATCTTCTTTGCTCTCATTCCATCGTTTTGGTGATGCACGGTGCCTCAATGACACTTGGCCAATTGAGCGAGCGTAGGTCAAGATTCGAGCATCACCAAAACGGCATGCTCTGGAGGGTACTGCCTCTCATGATCCTTGGTCTTCTTCGGCTGAACCACCACAGTTTCATCCATGGCGATCATTATGGTGAACTGAGTTAGTTTATGTTTTCATCCATTTCATGTATCAACCCGTGTATCAATAACTTGTTTCGTCAATAATAGTGATGTTTCCATATTTTCTCTATGTGCAATTTCTGTCATATTGAACTGCTTTGTACTTCATGCTTGCAAGAGGAACAGTAGTAGATAACGTTAGATTAGGTCGATTGGAACCGATCTAACAACAAGTTAGATAATCGTTAAGAGAACCTTAGATCAACCAAGAGCGTAATCCCTACTTCCTCGAGGCAGCGATCGTGTAAGCCCTCAGTAACTAACGGACGAATGTTCGGCGATCGTTGTAAGACTTAGGTTGGTTTGGAATTGTATACACATCATTAGGAATCAGAAGTGGTTGTTGATGAACCTGTGAATTGATATAGTAATTGTTCATAGTTTAGATTGTTATCATTTCATAGAATAGTTCACTTTCTGTCTTGCATTTAGACACAAAACCCCCTTGTTTATGAGTCTATAAGTACGTTTCAAGTTCGAGTCTGGCCGAGATTGTCCGCTTCCATCCTTGTCTAAGTCCGCGATTAGCCGAGATAATATCAGATATAGCTCAGCCGAGTCTGTGTCAGATTCATCTCTGCCGAGAGTGAGTCGACATTCTGCGCACTTAGTATTCTCTGTATGACCTTCTAATCTCGCACTAGTTACAACTGAATACAATGCGTCCTTGAGAGAATTCAACCTAAGGTTGACTATACTATAATTAGCTTTAGTTTTATTTGATAAAAGCCACTATGACAAAAAAGCGAGTTATCAAGGCCTTCCTCCAACTTTTCTTTAATGAAATGTCTATCAATTTCAATATGCTTTGTCCTATCATGCTACACAATATTATAGACAATATTGATTGCTAACTTGTTGTCACAATAGAGTTTCATCAAACCTTTAAATTCGATTCTTAAATCATTTAGAATAATTTCCAGCAATAGTAGTTTGCATAGTCCTTAAGCAATTACTCTGAATTTAGATTTTACTGATGATCTTGCTACTACGTTCTACTTTTTGCTCCTCCATGTTACTAAATTCCCTTAAAGGAAGGTACAATACCCAGAGGTTGATCTTCTATCCACCAAGGATCTTGCATAGTTAGCATCTGTATAAGCTTTTAAGGCTAGGATATTATTCCTTTTGAAAAAAAATTCCTTTCCGAGGACTGCCTTTTAAATAATGAAGAACCTTATATGTACCTTGGAGATGAGATTCTCATAGGTTGTGCATAAATTGGCTGATCACACTCACTAGGTATGCTATATCAGGCCTAGTGTGAGCGAGATATATAAGTTCCCCCACCAATCTTTGATACATCTGTTTTTCAACAATTGGTTCCTCTTGAACTTCTCCTAACTTATTATATGGGTCTTTATGGGTTGCAATTGGTTTGCATCCAAGCTTTCTAGTTTTTGCTAGCAATTTTGTTACATATTTTTGTTGGGATATAAAGATCCCTTCATTCAAATACTCAACCTCAATACCAAGAAAATATTTAAGATTTCCTAGCTCCTTTATCTCAAATTCTCGGATCAGTTTCTACTTCAAATCACCCTTTTCTTTCTCATCATTTCCTATTATAATGATGTCATAACATAAACTAAGAATGTAATCATTCCCCCTATAGTTGTGTGTTTGATAAAAAGGGTGTGGTCACTTTGGCTTTAACCCAAACTCCTTCATAGCTTTTGCGAATCTCCCAAACCATGCTTTATGGGATTGTTTTAGTTTATCCAGAGCCTTTTGAAGCTTGCACACCTTACTGCCTCTATCACCTTCAAATTCGGGCAAAATATTCATATAAATTTCCTCATTTAGATCACCATGAAGAAATGTGTTCTTCATATCATACTATAGTAGCTGCCAATTGAAGTGGGTAGCCAATGCTAGCAAAATTCTGATAGTGTTCATCTTTGCAACTAGGGCAAAAGTCTCTTGATACTCTATACCATAAGTTTGAGCCTTGGTGACTAACCTTGCTTTATACCTCTTAAGGGAGCCATCCACCTTGTATTTCATAGTGAATACCCACTTGTAATCAACAATATTTTTTCTTTTCAACTTATTTACCATCTCCCACGTGTTATTCCTTTCTAATGTATTCATTTCCTCTTTCATAGCTTGCCTCCATTCGCCTTTTGACAATGCTTCAGAAATAGTATTCAGAATAGCAATAGTATTTTAACTCATGACAAAATTTCTATGAGAATGAGACAATTTATTAAGAAAGACATAATGAGATAATGAATAGAGAGGCCTTTTGTGCACTATATTGTACCTTTTCTTGTAGGAAAAGGAATACAAGTGTGCTTAGCCAACTCACATACATCACAATGAAATTCAAAGACATCTAATCCTTGAAACAGTTGAGGAAACATCAATTTAAAATATTAAATAATAGGTGTCTAAAACGGAGATGGTGTAACCAGACAACATCCTTATTTGAAGAACTAACATAAGAGAAAGATAAATTTTTCTTCTTGAACTCTTGGGCTTCGAGGTGGTAAAGGCCATTTCTTTTCTTAGCAAGTCCAATCTTATTCCCTGATCCCTACTCCTAGAGAACACAATAGGAAGGAAAGAACATAGCATAAAAATTGAGATCATTAGAGTAAGCTTCTTAATAGAAACAAGATTGATTGATAATTTTTGGCACATGGAGAACATCTTTAGAATAATTGTCGGACTAATATATATGTCTACAACTCTTGCAATAGTAGCTACAGACCCGTTTACTACCACAATTTTCCTATTACTTGGACAAGGATTATAGGAATAAAAAATTGTGATGTAAAAGTTATTTGATCTATTGTCCTTGAGTCAATTACCCAAGAAGTGACACAAGATGAGACATTCATGCAAAGAGGAGTACTTGAAAGTGCCAAAGAGCATGATCCAGTGGGTGAATTAGTAGGTTTCTCAAATGTTCCAAGCATGGTTTTTAACTTCTGAATTTCTTCATAGTTGAAACCTCCAACCCTAGTTGATTATAGGGATTTTTCCACCATGTGTGCTTGAGGCCTTTGCTTCCCTTCATGATATCCCCACTCCTTACAAGGTGGTTTTCCATTCAGCTTCCAACATTTTTCTTTTGTATACTTTGGCTTATTACAGTAAGTGCACCATAGATTGTCCTTGTTGTCCTTCCATTGGCTTTTATAATTTAATTGTTTGTTGGGTAGATCATTTGTATCCTTTTACGGAAGCTCTTGTTTGGTTACCAATGTTGAACCTTCTATATTTTGAGGCTCAAGCATAACACTCCTTCTACTTTCTTTTGTTCGAACCAAAGAGATTGCTTCTTCTAAGGAAGATGTGTCCTTACTAAGAATTTGAATCCTAACCTAGTCAAATTTAGGGCTCAGTCTAGCCAAAAAATCATATACACAATCTTTTGTAATGAACTTCTTCAAAAGGGTTGCATCTTTGGTGCACTTCATATCAAACACACGTAATGATCATACTCTTGCCACAAATTTTGCAATGTATTGGCATACTCTGTTATTGACTTGTTTCCTTGTTTAGTTGTTACAATTTTCACTTTTATCTCGTACACTTGGGCAACATCATTGGCCTTTAAATATGTACGACTGATGTAGTCCTAAATGTCCTTGACAGTCTTCAAAACATGAAAGTATTGTTAATTGTGTATTCCATGGAATTGCATAATTAGGATATTGTCATAGAGTCCTCTTCATCCTATGAATCAAATTTTGGGTCATTCTTATCTAGACCAGTAACCAAAAGATGAGAAAGACATCATCTGCCCTTGAGATAGGTCTTGACAAATTGGGACCACTTGAGATAGTTCTGCAATTTTTTGAACCGAGTTGGACTTGTCAGAGTATGTATTAGTGTTGCTGGTCACTATAGTTTCTATTTTTGCTTCTGACATCATGATAAGGTAAATACCCGAAAACAATAAACATGCAACAACAAAGAAGGCTGTGTAGATTTGCTTGCAGAGATGGAACAATGTAGCAATTAAGGCTACTTTCAAGTAGATCAAAGGTGTAATAATAAGGCTATCAATAAAAAGACACAAGTCCAAAGATGAAGGTTTCCCTAGCACATGGAAGAGTGAGAGTTACAACAATAAAGGCTATGTAGGTGAGATCAAGGACTAGAAACCATAGCTACAAACCCTAGGGCTCGTGACACCATGTTAAGAAAAAAGGAGAAAGTAGAATTGTTTTCTTCTATTATTCAATGAGATAGTACCTCAAATATATAACGTGATACAATAAAGAAAAAAGGAAACAAAATCAATCATAATAAAAGAAAATAAAAATGTGCCTAATTACTTTATAAATAAATCCATTGAATCAAGGGATTTTTTGTTGACTCTCCTAATAATATATACATATATAAATAGGAAATAATCACATATTCACTACTCAACAATTATTATCTCTAATTAAATCAAATTTTATCAAATTCTAAATTTTAATTTGAGTTTTCTCTCTCCAATTCTTCCTAACCCTTATTTATTAGTACTTATTTGTGTCAAAATTGCATAATACAATTTCTCAGTCCTCCCTCCATTATGGCTATTGAGACTTGTAGGAAAATTTAGGGAATTTTAATTTTTTGTTATTCAAACTTTTGGAGCCCAACCATTTTATGAAATGTGCTTAAGAGTTGTTGTAGTGGTTGATGGGGCTTTAGCTTGTTGATCATTTGTTCTCCTTCCATTTTTCTTCCCATAGCATTCCTCACCCCCCCCTTCACTTTTCTTCTTTCTTCCTATCAAAAATTTCATTCCAAGTTCTTAATTTAGATTTGAAGATCATTATAGCAAACTAGCTTCTCTTTGGCTTAATAGCTGCATTTAACTTTGTGAACTCAACTTTTTCTTCTTTTTTCTTCTTCCTTTGATTGTATGCTTCCTTTATTCTCACCATAAAATTTTTTATTTGATATGATAAAATGGTTGGTTAATTACTTGTAGTGGTTTGGTTCAAGATTTTAGCTCTAAGAAACAAAGTCTTATCTTTTCTCCTCACAAAAAAAAAACTCTCCCATTTTTAGCATCTCTTTTGGGGTAAGGAAATCTTACTTGAAAATATTCCATTTTTATGTTGTAATATTGATTCAAGACATGTTTTTGGTCATTATCTAATGCACTCAGACCTTTGATTCCAAATTTGGTAGCAAGGGCCTCTCAAAGAAACCCAAAACCTTACACGAAACATACTAACAAGGAAGAAGAAAACGAAAAATATGGACATGATTAGAAATGGAGTTCACCATTATATTGAAAGCTAGATAAGAGTAGTGAGATTTGCCACGAGACCATGGATGCTTGATGAGAATAAAGTTCCTTGGACAATCCAAGAGAGGAAAGAACACCCTCACAAAGTGCAACAACACTACAATTGATCAAAGTTCAAAAAGTCGAAAGTTCTTACAACATTAGCATAGTAGTCTTTATATAGCACAAGGGTTACGCTTGGCTAGGACAAGGCATGTGGGTAGTTAGAAGTTAGTTAGGTAGTTAGGAGATGGTTTAGGTAGTTGGGCGGTTAGGGTAGTTAGGCGATTAGGGAAATTGGAAAGTGGTTGGGAAGTGAGGCGGTTAGGGAAGTTGGAAGGTGGTTAGGAAGTTAGGCTAACATCCTAGGCCAAACATATGCCTTTATCCTATCCAAGTGTATAGCCTATTCTCATCCTATCCAAGCACTAGAACTACAAGAAAAGAACAAAGAAAGACCAAGTGTCTCTAGCCCTATACATTGCCTTCAAGGCAGCTAAACACATAGTACAAAGTATAGCCTTCTTGATAGAAACTCAACCGACAAAGATAAAGATAATTTGCATGACGTTGGAGGTCTCATGACTAGGTCCAAAACCAAAATGATGAAGCGATCTGTGTCGGGACTGAGTTCAGGAATTAAGGAAAACTTAGAGCAAAATGAGTTAGAGGTTGCACCAAAATGGGTCACTTTATTGCAAGTTGATGAAGAATGAAGTCCATCTTGAAGAACACAAATAAAGCCCAAGTCATTGTCATGTAATTTGGGCTAAGTAGTTAGTTAGAGATTTTTTATTTTAGATATAGAGATTTTTTATTTTTGATAGAGATTTTTTATTGAGATTTTAGATAGAGTTTTTTTTTTTTTTTTTAGATAGAGATTTTTGATTGAGATTATAGATTGAGATTATAGATTGAGATTTTAGATAGAGATAGAGATTTTGATTAGTTAAGATCTTATGCCAATTAAAATATTATTGGGCCAAATTCACAATTTGAAATTTAATAAAGTCTTCCCATTGTGAGAACTTTTCCTTTGTTCTTAGGATTAAGAACACTTTATAGTGTTGGTTCTATCGGCAGGTCGTGATTAGGGTCAAGTTCCTTTTTACCACGCTACCCTTGATAACTTTGGTTCTACCGGCAGGTCGCGGATAGGGTCAAGTTCCTTTTCACCACGTCTCCCTTGATAACTTTGATTTTCAAGACGATCCTTTTTCTGATCCAGTAAGATCATATCATTTGGTATCAGAGCTTCGACTCTTGAAATCAGGTGTTGTTTTCATTTGCATTTCTATTTTTTTGTCAATTTTTCGAAAAAAAAAATCATACCTAAAAAAAATTTATACAAAAAAAAATTATACCAAAATAAAATCGTACAAAAAAAATCATACAAAAAAATTGCACCAAAAAAAAAGGGGGGGCTTCCTTGCTTCTTGCTAACTCTTACCTCCTAAAATTATCACATTACCCAAACCCTTATTGTTTCTTGCTGCTTAGCATCATTCTTAAAAGTTCTTACTTAAGAGCTCATAAGGAAAAGTTGAGTGGTAAAAGGTGAGAATGAGTAAAAAAAAAAACCAAATTGAGTGATACACGAGTGACTACACATAATTTGAGTGTAAACACATGAGAGAGTGTTTGTGTGAGGATCTCTTTTTTCTAACTTTATTTTTTTCAGTATTTTAATCATGACTAGAGAAGAAGGTGAATGGGATGTTAATTTCAAATTACTCGTCAAGACTTTTCAAGAACAATTCAAAGCTCTAAATTCCAAATTGGATGATTTACAACCTATACCAAGGTATAGGAGCCCTTCTAGTCGACACAATAAAGAAGAAGAAGAAGAAGAAGAAGATTCTTGTTCAACATCCAAGTCGGTTACTAATGTGTTTAACGTGTTTAGCAATCCTTTATATGAACATGAAGTAGAGGAGTATTCAGATGGACGACATAATGAAAAAGAAAGGAGAAGAAGAGGTGAACCAAGACGTAACAATTACTCGGGTAATATTAAGATGTCAATCCTTGCATTCCAAGGAAAGAATGATCCTGAAGTATACTTGGAGTGGGAGAGAAAAGTTGAACATGTGTTTGATTCTCATAACTACTCGGAGGAGAAAAAGGTAAAATTAGCAGTTATTAAATTTATTGACTATGCTAATATTTGGTGGGATCAATTTGTGAATAACAAACATAGAAATGGAGAAAGGCCCATTCATACGTGGGAAGATATGAAATCTGTCATGAGAAAAAGATTTGTATCAAACCATTACCATAGGGACTTGCGTAGAAAATTGCAATGCTTAACACAAGGTTCTATGAGTGTGCAAAATTACTATAAGGAGATGAAAATAGCCATGACTAGAGCCAATGTGAAGGAAGACCGTGAGGTAACTATAACTAGATTCATTGGAGGCCTAAAGAAGGAGATAGCTGATGTGGTGAAGTTGCAGCATTATATGGAGATAGAGGATTCGCTGCACAAAGCAATTCAAGTGGAGAGGCAATTGAAGTCTAAAAGCTCTTCCAAATTTGCTTCATCTTCTAGCTCTTCATGGAGATCAAATTGGAAGAATAGTACAGCTGTTACAAATTCTAAAGAAGATGTGGTTACCAAATATTCAAATGCTCCCTCTAAAGGTAAAAGTGACACTAATACATCCTATCGATCACATAATATCAAGTGTTTCAGGTGTCAAGGAGTTAGACATATTGCTTCCCATTGTCCAAATAAAAGAGCAATGGTTACATGGGATAATGGGGAAATAGAAAGTGAGAGCTCAAATGATGATGAAATACCACCATTAGAGGACCGTAGTGATGTGGAAATTGCTGAACATGTAAGTGGAGACATTCTTGTCACTAGGCGTACTCTTACTATACAGCCTAGGGAAGGTGGTGACATGGAGTAATGTGAACATAATTTTCATACTAGGTGCCACATAAATGACAAGGTATGTAGCATGATTAATGATAGTGGAAGTTGCACCAATGTGGCTAGTACTATCATAGTGGAGAAAATAAATTTGCAAATTGTCAAACACACCAGGCTTTATAAGTTGCAATGGCTTAGTAATATTGGAGAAGTAAAGGTTGACAAGCAAGTTTTAGTTTCTTTTGCTATTGAGAATTACAAAGGTGAAGTACTGTGTAATGTGGTTCTTATGGAGGCAGAGCATATACTTTTGGGTCGCCCATGGCAGCTCGACCGCAAGGTGACCCACAATGGGTATACCAATTGTTTGTCTTTTATTTACAATGAGCTGAAAATTACTCTTACTCCATTGTCTCCAAAGCAAATATGTGAAGACCAAATAAAAATGAGGAAAGTAAGAGAGTATGAGGAATCAGAAGAAAAAAGAATGAAAGAACAAAAGAAAAAAGTGAACAAAAGAAGGAAAAAAGCAAAAGAAAAGAAATCCATTCAAAAAAGAAAAAGCAAATGAGTTTCTTTGCAAGAGAGAGAAAAGAAAATATGAGTGAAAATAAGTAGAAGAAAGAAAAACATGAAATTGAGTGTAGTGGAGAGAAAAGTAAGAAAATGAGTGCATTTGCAAAGACAAAAGAGGTTGAGAGTGCGTTATTAGCAAAAGAGAAACTATTTGTACTCCTGTACAAGGGTGTTTATTTCACTAACAAATTTCATTCTTCTCTTCCTTGTGAAATTGAGTCTTTGTTACAGGAATTCACTAATGTTTTTCCAAATGAAGTGCCTCATGGACTACCTCCTTTAAGAGGTGTTGAGCATCAAATTGACCTTGTTCCTGGTTGTCCAATTCCAAATAGACTAGCCTATAGAACAAATCCTGAGGAAACAAAGAAAATTCCAAAGCAAGTGAATGAGTTGCTGCAAAAAGGCTTTGTGAAGGAAAGTCTTAGTCCATGTTCTGTGCCCATTATCTTAGTTCCAAAGTAAGATGGAACATGGCGCATGTGCGTTGACAGTCGGGCCATCAATAAAATCATTGTAAAGTATAGATATCCTATTCCTAGGTTAGATGATATGCTTGATGAATTGTTTGGTTATTGTGTGTTTACTAAAATTGATTTGAATAGTGGATACAATCAAATTCGTATGAAAGAAGATGATGAATGGAAAACAAATTTCAAAACAAAATATGGTTTATATGAGTGGTTAATGGTGTCATTTGGCTTAACTAATGCTCTTAACACCTTCATGAGGATAATGAATCGTGTTTTGTGTTCTTTCATTGGGAAATGTGTAGTAGTCTATTTTGATGATATTTTGATTTATAGCAAGACTTTAGATAAACATGTTGAATATTTGCATGTTGTTCTTAATGTCTTAAGAGAAAATAAATTGTATGAAAATCTCAAAAAGTGTTCATTTTGTCTTGAATCTATTGTATTTTTGGGTTTTGTTGCAAGCTCAAAAGGAATAAGTGTGGATGAAGAAAAGGTAAAGGCAATTAGAGAATGACCTACACCTAAGAATGCAAACGAGGTAAGAAGATTTCATGGTCTAGCAAGTTTTTTTAGGAGGTTTGTGCAAAACTTTAGTTCTATTATTGCACCTTTAAATGAGCTTGTTAAAAAGGATATTGTGTTCAAGTGGGATGATGTGCATGAGAAAGCTTTTAATTTGTTGAAAGATAAGTTGATCAATGCACTTGTGCTTTGTTTGCCTAATTTTGATAAAGTTTTTGAAATTGAATGTGATGCTTCTAGTGTTGGAATAGGAGTTGTATTGATGTAGAGATCCAAACCAATTGCATATTTTAGTAAGAAGCTAAGTGGGGCTATGTTGAACTACTCTACCTATGACAAGGAGTTGTATACTTTGTTTCTAAAATCTCAAGGTAAGCTTCAAAAGAGAAATGCCAAGTGGCTAGAGCTCATAGAGATGTTTCGTTATGTGATCAAGTACAAGAAAGGTAAGGGGAATACTATGGCTAATGCATTGTCTAGAAGAAAGCAGAAGACAAAGTTTGTTAAAAAGTTGCATGCCAAAGTTCGAGCTAACATTAAGAAGAGGAATGGACAATATGCAAGACAAGCAAATAAAGGATATGTTATGACTTTTGAGCCTGGAGATTGCGTTTGGGTTCATAGGCGAAAAGAAAAGTTTCCTACTAGAAGAAAATACAAGTTGCAGCCAAGAGGAGATGGAACTTTTCAAGTGTTAGAAAGGATCAATGACTATGCCTACAAGCTGGGTTTATCAACTACATATGGTAATGTAAGTTCTACTTTAAATGTTGCTGATTTATCTTTACTTGTTGTAGGTGAGGAATTTGATTCGAGGACGAATCCTTTTGAAGAGGGAGGAAATGATAGAAACTCAACCAACAAAGATAAAGATAATTTGCATGATGTTAGAGGTCCCATGACTAGGTCCAAAACCAAAACGATGAAGCAATCTGTGTCGGGCCTGAGTTTAGGAATTAAGGAAAACTTAGAGCAAAGTGAGTTAGAGGCTATACCAAAATGGGTCACTTTATTGCAAGTTGATGAAGAATGAAGCCCATATTGAAGAACACAAATAAAGCCCAAGTCATTATCATGTAATTTAGGCTAAGTAGTTAGTTAGAGATTTTTTTTATTTTAGATAGAGATAGAGATTTTTTATTTTTGATAGAGATTTTTTATTGAGATTTTAGATAGAGTTTCTTTTTTTATTTTAGATAGATATTTTTAATTGAGATTTTAGATAGAGATAGAGATTTTGATTAGTTAAGATTTTATGCCAATTAAAATATTATTGGGCTTTAACTTCCGGGTTGCCTAGCTAAGCCTATAAATAAGCTCTTGTAATCAATCAGAATTCACAATTTGGAATTTAATAAAGTCTTCTCATTGTGAGAACTTTTCCTTTATTCTTAGGATTAAGAACGCTTTATAGTGTTGGTTCTACCGGCAGGTCGCGGTTAGGGTCAAGTTCCTTTTTACCACGCCACCCTTGATAACTTTGGTTTTACCGACAGGTCACGGTTAGGGTCAAGTTCCTTTTCACCACGTCTCCCTTGATAACTTTGGTTTTCAAGACGATCTTTTTTTGATCTACTTGTCCTTCTCCTGGGTCTTTTGAGGTTGGCCAACTGGTGTTGCACATCCTCTTGGATCTTCCTTAACCTACCCTGAATGATAGGCCATTCAAGTGTAGGTGTTTCCCTTTCCCAATCTACGCCATCCTCCCCTTCTTGAAGAGAATTTGTCCTCAAATTTAGAGCTTCCACACTTGCATCTCAAGGAGTTAAGTCAATGACATTAAAAGTATTACTTCCCCCAAAGTCTAGAGGCATATCCACTTGATATGCATTTTCATTTTTTTTCAATATTTTAAATGGTTCACCTCCTCTTGGAAGGAGCTTAGATTTCCTTAGGTGGGGAATCTATCTTTTCTCTAGTGTACCCAATCAATGTCTCCTTCCTTAAAGAGAACTTCCTTCCTCCCCTTGTTGGCACTTCTAGCATATTGTTCTCCTTTCTTCTCCATGCGCAACCTCGCATTCTCATGCAACCTGTGAACAAACTGGGCTTTGGACAAGCCTTCATCATTAACATAGTTAGGCTTAATAGGTAAAGGAAATAAATCTAGCGGGAAGAGGGGATTAAAACCATAAGCCAACTTAAATGGTGAATGAGAAGTGGTAGTATTGGAAACCCTATTATAAGCAAACTCCACATAAGGAATCCAATTTTCCTAGTCTCTTGAATTCTTTTTAACAAAACATCTCAAGAGTTGACCCAAAGTTCTATTCATCACTTCTATTTGTCCATTTGTTTAGGGATGACAAGTGGTGGAATAGAGTAGCTTAGTACCAAGCCTACTCCAAAGAGATCTTCAAAAGTGACCCAAGAACTTGGAGTCTCTATCTGACACTATGGTCTTTACTCTTCCAGGGTCAAAGATATGAATGGAGGAACCACCAATGGGGGGTCTTCAAAATGTTCTTCCAGTACTCATCCAATAAACATTAATGTCCTATATGAATTCCACCAATTAAGAATTAAGGCAATATGTTCTGGAGTTCAAAATGGATCAACACGTTATATCCAAGATCATGATGTAAATTAGCCTCACTATACCTACACATGTTCAAAGAAGGTATAAGGATTTTACATGAAGAACGCATTTTGTTATTTTTCATCCCAACACCATATTCAAACTTATTTTGATACTCATATAGATGCAAAGAAAGCCTTCTTGTAAGAAATATATCATCACCTTTTTTGTCAAGGAAAAGTATACCAATTATTTCCAAGTCACAAGAATGCATACTACTACTTCCTATATCAAGATATGACATATCAAGCTTATAATTCTTCAACACATGTAAGGAATGCTTGGGGATCGCTTATGAACAAGACATATTGTCCCTTTTTAATTCAAAGGAATGTTTAATAACAAAATCTACATATAATTTAAGATTCTTAAACACTCCAAAAAATTCAAGCATCCACCATAAACTTTCACAAGTAATGCCTCTACTTAAGGATCCATGCATACAACTCTAAGGCATTTCACAATAGGATCCATCCTAATATCATTGAGTTCATTTTGGTCATAGACCTCTAATTCAAATCCAAAGTATGGTAATTCTTTTCCTTGAACACACAACATCCTATTACTACTGAAACTATACAAATCATGCACACAAGTAAAGGATAGTCCATTAAAGCAAATGAAGCATTAAGAATTAACTTATAATGTCTTGGGCATGCACCAAAAGACCATAAAGTTCAAAATATTTAAAGACAACATGCAAGAAAATAATAAAAACTTTAGGCAACAATCTATTTGCACAAGGTAGTGAATCTCTTAGCATAAGTACAATGATATCTTTAGGGGACATCATGGAACATGGAATGTGGAAACCAAAATATTACTCTCCATGAATGCCATTTCCAAGTTTCTTCATAGCTTGCTTCATACCTACAAAGAAAGAAGATTCACAACACAAATAAAATTCATCAGAAGTTAATGAACAATGATTCTTCTCCACGGACATAACTCTCTTAGTTCCTTCCATCCCTAAGCATAGGGTCTCCTCTTCCTTTATACTTGTAGGCAAAGAAATTACAGAAGAAGAATAAGCATATAACATCATGTTAGTGGGTAAAGCATACAAAGGTTCCCTCTTGGCCAAGAGGACCTTTTTCACCTCTATAGGGCCAACTAATAGGGGTTCCTCACTCTTTTCCTCCTTTTGGCTTTTACCACTATGGGTTGCTCTTTTATCATTTCTTTTCTTTCACTCTTACTTTTCTCACTTTGTTTCTCTCTTATTTTTTTGATTTATCTCAATATAACTTCTCTATCTTTTTTTCTCTTTTCTCTCATTTTATTTTGATCTGCCTAAACTCCTTTTGGAGACAAACATTTAAGAACTACCTTTTGTCTCATATGTACAAATGTAAACCTATTTGTTGTAGGCCATATTGCATTGCTTGACTACCTAGTAAGCTTGATGTTCTAGTTCAACCGGTAGGTGGTCGGCTTTATCGTAGACAATCTGGTAGGGAGACATCCCCAACGGAGTCCGGTATGTTGTCTTGTGTGCCCAGAGCACGTCCTCAAGGAGTCAGCTCCAATCCTTCTGGCTGGAATTCGCCATCTTTTATTAACACTTCAGCTTGGTCGTTAGTTTGGGGGTGATATGCTGTGGTAATTCGATGTACCACCTCATACTTGTCGAGTATGGAGGACATGGCTCTATTGCAGAAGTGACTCCCTTGGTCACTTATAAGAGCTTTCGACACACCAAACCAGTAGAAGATATTGGATTTTAGAAAATCCATAACAACTTTGGCACCATTGGTCTTGGTGGCTATGGCCTCTACCCATCACGATACATAGTCAACAACAAGCATAATGTAAGAGTATCCAATGGAGACTGGGAATGGTCCCATAAAATCAATACCCCAAACATCAGAAACTTCACAGAACAAAATTGGTTGCTAGGGCATT
Organism: Mucuna pruriens; assembly: GCA_025330945.1. Classification (NCBI taxonomy): domain Eukaryota; kingdom Viridiplantae; phylum Streptophyta; class Magnoliopsida; order Fabales; family Fabaceae; genus Mucuna; species Mucuna pruriens. Next base: position 252,487 of record JAENHJ010000141.1, read on the forward strand.
TCATGCCTTCGGCTTATGGCCATCCCTGCTTTCTAACATTGCTCGTAGGTGGAGACGAATTGATGAGCGTCTCTAAAAATGGTGGACCAGTAGAACCCGCAATCAAGCACTTTCTGGGTTGTCCGAGTTGATCCATAGTGGCCGCCTCTAGATGTTGCATGACAAAATTGGAGGACCGATTTGATCTCAAAATCCAGAATGCACCTGCGAATGACTTGATCATTGTAGAGTCTCAAAAGATAAGCATCATCCCATATGTAGTATTTGGCATCACTCCTAAGCTTCTCCTTGTATCGTTGGGATGCCTTTAGTGGAAACTGAGATGCAACAATGAAATTACAAATGTCTGCAAACCATGGTGTAGTCTTGTTCAGCTGCATCAGTTGCTCGTTAGGGAATTCATCTCAAATGGGCATCAAATCACTCTCTCTCTCAATTCAGCTCAAATGGTCTGCTACTGAATTCTCAGCACCTTTCTTATCTCTAATCTCGATGTCAAACTCTTGGAGAAGAAGCATCCACCAGATTAGTCATGGCTTGGCATCTAGCTTCTTCAACAAGAATCACAATGCATCATGGTCAGAGAAGATGATTATTTTGGAGCCCAACAGGTATGAACAGAATTTGTCCAAGGCAAACACAATTGCCAATAGCTCATTTTCAGTTGTTGTATAATTCAATTGGGTCGGATCCATTGTTCTGGATGCATACACAATCACATGCGCTTGTTTGCTGACTCCGACTCTTTGGCCTAAGATGGCTCCAAGTGCCAAACTGGAGGCATCACACATAAGCTCAAATGGATATTCCCAGTTGGGTGCTTGGAGAATAGGTGCGAACATGAGTCGGGTTTTTAGCTCTTGGAAGGCTTCACTATAGGGCTGATCAAATTTGAAATCCACATCCTTTTGGAGCAGTTTGGACAATGACAGAGCAATCTTGCTGAAATTCTTGATAAACCTTTTATAGAACCTAGCATGTCTCAAGAATGAGCGAACCTCCCGCACAGAAGCGAGGTTAGGAAGAGAAGTAATAATGTCGATTTTTTATTTATCGACCTCGATGCCCTTGTTGGATACAAGATGTCCCAGCACAATTCCCTTAGTCACCATGAAGTTAAGCACCAGATTTATGTTTATGCATCTAATTAAGGAGAGAAAAGGCGACAAAGGCATGAAAGACATAAGAGAGAAAAGAGATGTGAGAGGCGATATAGAAGAGAAGATATGAGAGGAGATTTGGATTTAGGAAAGTGTAAAATACCTCAGTTTGTGGGAGATTGTAAGTCAGAAGTCTATATAGATTGGGAGCTTAAAGTTGAGCAACTAATAACTAGCTTCGATGTACAAGGCCGAAAGGGTGTGAGTTTGGTTGTAGTAGCTTTAGAAGATTATGTCTTGGTTTGGTGGACATCTTTGATGAATGACATAAGGATAAGCATAGAGGAACCATCTGAAAGTTGGTATGACTTAAAAAGAATGATGAGAAAGAGGTTTGTGCCAGCTTCATATGTGAGAGATATACATCATAAGCTCCAAAGTTTGTATTAGGGTTTCAAGAGTGTGGAGGAGTACCATAAGGAAAAAGAGCTGACCCTATTGAGAGTCTAAATTAGGGAGAGAGAGAAGGCTACCATAGCTCGATTCTTGCATGGGTTAAATAGGGAGATACACGATATAGTGGAACTATAGAGTTATAGCAGTTTAGGAACATTGGTGTATCAAGCAATAAAAGTTGAGATGCAATTGAAGATGAGGAGTGCTTCTAGGAGATCCACAACTAGTTCTAGTAGCTGGAGGGACAAAGATAAGGAGAAAGTTAGGAGTGATAGGAGCCCTAAGAAAGGGAGTGGTCCCTTCCAAGTTTGTAAAAAGATGATTGTTACACCTGCACCCAGGACAAGTGGTATTAAGTGTTTTAAATGCCTTGGCAAAAGGCATATAGCTTCTCAGTGTCCTATTAAGAGAGCTATGATTTTGAGGGATGATGGCGATATAGAGAGTGATAGCTCACCTGGAGATACATCTACCTCTAGTGATTTAGAGAGCCGTAGTGATGATTCCCATGTTGAAGGGGATTTGCTTATGGTGAGGAGGTTGATGTGGAGCCAGATGATAGAGGAAGCTAAGATATTGAGGAAAAATATTTTCCATTCTAGGTGTCATGTCTTGGGTAACTTGTGTTTTGTAATAATAGATGGTGGTAGTTGCATGAATGTGGCTAATGAGAGGTTGGTGAGTAAGTTAGCCCTACCTATTGTTATACATCTGAGACCGTATAGGCTTTAATGACTTAGTGAGCATGGAGAGTTAGTGGTGAACTATCAAGTCGAAGTTCCTTTACCATAGGAAAATATGAAGATAAGGTGTTGTGCGATGTGGTGTTAATGGAGGCCACACACCTGTTGTTAGGAAGACCTTGACAATATGATAAGAAGGTGATTCATGATGGAGTCACAAACATGTTTACATTTATACAAATGGGACGAAAGATAGTTCTTAAGCCTTTATCTCTAAAAGCTACTCAAGCAGATAAAAAAAAGAGAAAAAAAAAAAAGAGAAATTATATTGAGAGAAATCAATATATGTAGAAAAAAATATTAACAAACAAAAAATAAAATATATTTATTAATAAAATATTAAACATAAATAACTTCTAACTTTTTAAAGGATTACTCTTTAGCAAGAGCGCCATCGCCCTCTACCTTTCACAAAGACCTTTGCTCCTTTAAGATTTTTGGACCCGTGATTTTAACTTATCAAATTTTGCAAATTCATCCCAAAAAATACTTTTACAGGGAAATAAAACTGTAAAACCTTTTATTGATTACTAATTACTAATTAATAACAAGTAAATAATCTCAATAATTTATTTTTTATTAATATATCCAACTGTGGTACCAAATCCTTAATCACCACCAAATCTAATATTTCGTGTTAGAATCGATCATGTTTGTCTCAAATTTCTTATTACAACAGCAACTTATTCGAAAATTCAAATAATAACCAAAATACTAATAGAAAAATAATATTTTAACACCAAGTGGATGTATACACTTCTAAGATTTACTGATCTGATATTTTATTTAAGTTAACTTCTAATAAATATTATATATATATTAAAAATATTTATTTACAGTTCTCAAAGAGAAATTAATCACTACTTCTAATGAAAAAAAAAGAAATTTATAGAATCATACTTTATTTTAGTTTTCATTTTCTTTTACCAATTTTACTTTTTCAATAGTATATTATGGCTATTTTATTTTTAACTTTATTAAAACTGATTCCTGTAACTAATAAATGTGATTTCTATTTTTATTCGGTTTTTCTCTCTTTTTTTTCCAATATTTTTTTTATGATATCTCTATATTTATGTAAACAAAAATTCAAAAATTGCCTTTCTTACACTAATTATATTTAAGACTTATATGTCAAAGTATTGGGAGCACTGCTACCGAGCGGCGCGCTGACATAACATAGTCACCTGTAAGCATCCAATAGTTTTGCATGTATTTGAAAAAGGAAAACCTTAGTGAAACGGCGTCGTTGCGCTGTTCAAAATAAAAAATTCAAACGATGCAGCTTCTTTTCTGGATGTGTTCGCCGTGAATTGATTCACAAGCAGGTAACGCTTCGTTCCTTTCAGATCAATTAAATTTAGTTATTCCCCTCACTCATTGAACATTTTTCATCATTTGATCTCAAATTGTGTTCTGGACTTTGGTGTTTGTTTAAGGCAAGAATGAGTGAGAAAGAGGCTATGGCGGAAGTGAAGGAGTGGCTGGGGAAGACGTTCGAAGGCGCCGGGAAAAGCGTTCCGGAATTCGAATACACTCCGCGGAGCGTCTCGCATTTGCACCATCTCATGACTCTTTCCAAAGCCAAAGACGAAGCGGCGCGCCTCGTCGCTCGCGATTTCCGCCTCAAGGCGAATGAATACCGATCCCAAGGTCAGTTAGTGTTAGGGTTCCTCTTTTCCTTTTCTGTCGCCGAAACGACGCAGTTTTGGATTGCGGTAGCGATTGCAAAAGTCGCAGCTGCAATTGGACTAGCAAAACTGCGATGTTGATGACGGCAGGGATTGCGATTAGAAAACCTTGAAATGACGATTTCTCTTGAGATTGTAGATTGGCGGTCAATGATCTAGAATTATAGACATTGCGAAATCATCAATTTTATGTTTAATTTTAAAATTTAATTTGAATAAACCATCAATTTGATCCTCAAAGTAATATTCTCTCTTCTCAGTAGTCTTTGAAGTAATAAAATTATGCAAGTAATCTCCTGAGTATTGGAAATTATGCTGCATAGTTTCCCATGTATTAGAAAATTCTTCTAATTATTCCTTCAACATTAGTAAATTATATCAGCATTCGGACTAAACCGATGAATATTCAATATTTTAGAGATTATTTATTTTATTTCATTATTTTAAAGACTATTTAGGAGAGAATAATATTTGAGGGACCAAATTGGTGGTTTATTCAAATTTAATTTAGTTAATGATCTAAAACAAATAAGAAAACAAAGAAAATGTCTAAATATAAACATTCTTAGAGATCACCTTTTCTTCTCTGATATTCTGTTCACGATAGAGACATTTTGTTATTGTACAAAATAATTCTTGTGTTTTTTGAAATTTGTAAAATATGTTTGTGATAGAAATTAAAACGTTGTTACGTCCAATGGATAGATTCCTTAAATAACTTGTTAGCTCATGAATGTTTTAAATCGAATTTAATTCGTACTTTATATGTGAGTAAGACAGACAGAGTCCTCAGTCCTAGTAAATGTTTGTTGTTTTAAAAAATAAAATAGAAGCTATATCTTTTTAATTAAAGATCGTGATTAATCTAATATTAAGATGTGGGGCTAATATTGTTTGAGCATAGGCATTTTCTTTATCACAATGCAATTTTAGTTGGATTTCGAATTCTGCATCATAATTAAGCAAGAAAAAAAATTCTGTATCGTAAGTTGTTGGTTTTAGTTTCATTCTTGACATTATAATTTGGTAAAGCCCAAACAAAATTATCGAGATACTTATGAAACATAGAGCTTTGATGCTGATGATGATTTAATGTTGCAGCTGCGAGGATTAGGGAGATTTTAGAGAATGTGGGTTTGGCGCAGGAGAGCTTGCCCTCCAATGTGGTTACGTCGGCACAAGTTCTTGCAAATGTGGCCAACTTGTTGAATATAAGAGATACTGAAATGAGTAGGTGGGTTTGTTTGCTTTCACCATCGTTTTTTTGGTTTTTTTTTTGTTTCTGCATCAATATTTCAAGTTTGAATCTTGAATTGCCCCTGGAATCTGTGTTAAGCTTTCTTGTAGCAATGGGTGATATTTCCCTGAGGAAGACTGGAGTGGAGGAAAAAAGGGCTGAAGTTAACAAGGAATCCAAGCTTCTACTTGATTACACCAGAAAGGCCATAGCCAGGCTAACATATTTAAAAAGGTATGTTTCCAAATGAGTTAAACAAGGTTTTAAATTGCAATTGTCAAAATTGCAGAAAATTGTAGGTAAATTATTGAAGGTGCGTTTTGTTGTGGAAGCCTCCAAAACTGCAATATTGCAGAATGCAATTTAAAACTATGGAATTGAGTGCTTTTATGTATTCATGATGTGTTTTACATTGCAGTTGCAGTTGCCTTGCAAGTTTCGGTTGCATTTGTGGCTGATGCTATTTGCAATCATGACCTAATGAGGTTGTTGCGGCCACTGCAACTGTGATGTTGCAAACACATTACATGATGTCACCCTAGATAGTGTATTTCAGCTTTTTGGCATAATACACTCTTGTTATCAGTTATTTTGCTAAGTTTACATGAAACTATTCTTATGTAGAACACTTGCCCAGTTAGAAGATGAGGTAGCTCCATGTGAGGCTCAGATGGAAAGTTGGAAGACAAACTTACAAGTAATGGCTGCAAAAGAAAGACAGTACTTGCAACAATGTGCCAACTACAAGGTACTGTGTCTTTTTTTCTTGTGGGGGGAGGGATGCTCCAGAAATTAGTTCTTCTTGGTGAGATATATGTTGGGAATGTATATGGTATTGGATCTTGGATTTATCTTTAGTGCACAAGAGATATAGATAGAGGAAAAAAAAGGATGGGAATGAGAACAACCAGAAAATCTACTAGGAAAAAGTGAATAACCCCTTACCCAATAAACCTCTTTTATGCTATATGATGCTATGATATTGTCCCTTAAGTTTGTGGTTTGTGTACTTTTGATCAATTTTATTTCTTCTGATGTTTATAGATTGTTCTCTATATATGTTATTATTATTTGTTAATTATACCCTGCAGTTTTTTATTGTATACAAGGTTTTGATAGTTGGCTGACTGTACATGACATATTATTTTTTTATTATAGTTACCATGCTTTTGTTATAGGCTGCAGTCTAGGATATTTATGGTGGATTTTTGGCTTACTGCCATGTGCCCCTGCCACCATTAAGAAATAACATTGAATTGTTGTACTCCGCTCTATATGTTATTCTAACATGTTTTTTTTATCCTTTTGAATTCTGATCTTTTACATGCTGAATAACATTTGGTGCAGGCGGTGCTGAATCATGCAGGTTATACCCCAGAGGTTAGCCATACGGTTTTGGTTGAAATGGCTGAGCATAGAAAGGAGCTGGAGAAGAAAACTAAGCCCATCCTTGATACTCTAAGGAGTTACCAAGATTTGCCTCCGGTATTTCATGTTTTACATGCTTTCTGTTTTGTTATAATTCTTGAGTGTTGTAACTTGTAAAACTATGTTGTGTTTATTCTTTATATTTCTGTTGGTTGGGATTATCCAGGATAAAGCTCTGGCTGCCTTAGCAATTGAGGATAAGAAAAGGCAGTATGCCGATGCTGAGAAGTATCTTGAAGATGTACTGCAGTCAGCTCTTGCTAGTTCTGAGTGATGTAGTACTAATTTTTAAAGCCCTTTTTTCTTTTTTTGTAAATTTTCTTGTTTTTAAGATTCCATTTTTCAACCTTGCTAAAGATGTATGTGTACAAGTGTGTTACTTAAGGTGGCTTTGCTAGGATGTAATCAGATTAGGTGCAGTTGTATTTTAAATTGAACATGATGCAGTGATCATCTAATGCTCAGGAAAAAATTGTTGCATATAGTTCTTTCATATTTTATCTTAAAATCAAAATTTTGAAAGGTGAGGATCACAATTGCCGAGAGAATCATGAACCTTGCTAGGCAGACAATACTGATATATTAGTTGTAATATCATGTTTACTCAATAATGATGATGATTAGTAATAGTAGTAATCCTAAGATTGCAAGAGCCTTTAGAGAGTAAGAAATTGTAATTGGGAAGTCTGTCTTTCCTCTAGGACATGATTAGATCTAGTTTTATGGTCAGACAACACGTACTAGACTTGTTAGTGGCACCTGGAGGCATGGGAAAGGGGAGTGACATGCAGGGAAGAGACCATAAACAACAACAAAGCCTTATCCCACTAAATAAGGTCAGCTACATAGGTCACATGACACCATTTGGCATGGTTAAAAATCAAAGTTTCATATTTCCCATGAGATCTCCTTTGACAACTTCTTCCAAAGTCCTTTTTTGGTCTCCTCCGCCATTTCACAGGACTAAAAAATATGCAAGGAAGAGAGATGAATGGAAAAGAAAGAAAAATAGAAAAAGATGAAGTGGGTAGCAACATAGTGGTTAATAGCGGCCGTAGCGGCAGAGCGGTAGCAACGATAGAACTTGCGTAGCGGTGCAGTTCAATGTCGCGGCTGTTGCGGCCGTGATAGCGATGGAGCGAAGCGGTTGCTATAGCGGGAAATCGCGGCGGAGCGGGCTGTTACTGTTCACAGGAAGGAGAAAAGTCGATAATGTCCTCCTGTTTAAAACGTTAGTGAGAGCATTGTTGACTTTTCGCGTTTTAAGGTTTCAGTTTAAATAATTTTTCAGTAATTTTAAGTAATTTTCTTTTCTTTAGTTTTTTTTTTCTGTTTCTGCCTACTGTTTTTACCTATACCAGTACCTCTTTCCCTTCTCTATTTCCAACAACTCATGCTCTGTTTCTGTTCTTGTTTCTGTTTTTTTTTTTTTCTCTGTTTCTATTTATGTTTTTGAGCTTATATATAATATATATATATTAATAATTTTAATTTTTTTTAATATATATATATATATATATATATATATATATAATATTAGAATAGTGCATTTATCTCGCATTATCTGCTATCCCGCGATCCTATTTCGGGAGTCGGCCGCTTTTCTTTTTTATCTGGGATTAACTACTATAGGTAGCAAGCCAACAACACCATGACTGAGTGATAGCAGAAAGAAAGGCACTATGGTTGTGAATTTTCCAGTGACCATTTAGTGATATCAGAGGGACACAAGGTAGAAGAACCTTTACACTTTTGCCTTGTTTTCTTTTCCTTTTTATTCATGCATTTTTTTTTTTCAAATTTATCCCTATGAGGCTTTGAAATTTTTATTCACATTAATTGGTTTCTGGATCAGTGATTTAATTCCTGCAAGTCTTTGAAGAAAATTGAGTTATTCCCTTTATGGGGCCTGTTATCATATTCCTTTTCCTGTAAAGTGTATGTGAACTTTAACGATTATAATGTTTGATCACTGACAAAAGAATATGACCCTATGGAGTTCGTACTGGAGCTTATATATAAACTAAGTTGAAAGATCTTTCCATTTAAAACTATGATACCTATACAATTGCTGTAATATTTTAGAATTCATTTTCAGGAGTCCCTCTTATCTGTTTTCATATTAACTTGTACACTTTTATTGCCAACCAACATTGGTGGACTAATTAATTATCTCGAGTCTTTAATGTGATTCCCACCAAGTTGGCGGAAGGCATAGGTTCTGGTGGCTACTATGTTACAGCCTTGTGTCCCCCAAAGTGGTTGGTGGAGGGTCATTGTGCCTTGTAAAGGTATGTTAACCTCTAAAGAAACTTGATCATCTTATTGTATTGCTGGATGCTTAAGTTGGTTTGTAGGCTCCACGGTGTTTATTGCCCCCCTCCCTTCGTTCTCTTTCTCCCATTTTTCAGCACAAGGTGATTTGATTTTGATCTTGATTTCAAAATTTTTATTTATGTATTAATAAGAATGCCTCAAACAGGTTTTTATTTGATTTAACTTAAAAAGAATCTTAATAAAAAAGGGTGCAAGTTTATATTGTTCTGTGTAGGTAAAATGTGTATACATGAAATGTGTAGTCTTAACAAGGTATCCATTAAAGCCGAAAAGAAATTTTCGGAATGGTGGTATTCACATAGCGAATACCTTCTCAAACTTTAGAGAATTGAATTCAATTTGAAAGCTACAGGTTTCTCCTCGAAACTAGACATATCTTAAGTCCGAGTATAGCTTTCTAATAGGAATTGATCGTGTTTAACCCATTCCAAATATAGTTTATTCCTGAAGAAATCCCCACCCAAATGTGTGATTTGTCATAAACTGTTACTTGACTTTGATACCCTACTTTGACTCGAGCACTGATGTAATAACTCTCTTCGAAGAAACTATTACTTTTTTTTAGCGTGACTGAGATAAGAAACAATTAAAGGTCTATTTGGATAAACATCTTCATAAGTATTTATAGAAGGAGAAAATAAAAAATAAAATAAAATAAATTTTTTCATTTTGTAAAATCTCTTTTATACTAACTTTTTAAAATTGATTTTTAATTTATGCATAAGCTAATTTTAGCTTATAAAGAAGTTTATTTTATTTTTTTTCATAACTTTTTTTCTCCTATAAGTGCTTATAGAAAGTTTACTTAAACAATTCTAAAAATCTTTGCATCCTAAAATCTATAGGACATAATAGTCAATAGCGATCGGAGCGGTCGCGATAGCGATGGAACATGGTAGAGTGACACTATGTTGTGATGAAGACGCTGTTGTGTTGCATTTTCATGATGTAGCTGGTGTGGCTGTGATTGTGATGGAGTAAGGCAGACACGATCATGCTCCTAGAGTGCTTTTCGCCCACTATGATGAAGACCTTTGGAAACTCTGAGGAGGCAGAGGTGTTTTGCAACTTCTGGCCAGCAACCTCTAGTTGGCTTGGTAGAGATGTTTTATTTTCAAAAGAAGGTAATGACTAATGAGAGAAAGAAAAGAAGCTAGGGTTTTAGAAATAGTTTGACAGTTGATGGGGGTGGATGAGAGAGAGAAAATCTAGGGTTTTTTTTTGGATGAGAGTAGGTGTTTGATCTACACTCCAAATTGGGTCACTCTTGATATTAAAATTAGGAGTTCTTTTACTATTTTATAACTAATCATATATTATAATTATATTATTATAAAACTATAAAATATTCTATAATATTTAGGAATGTAGAAAAAATAACAATACATAATTTTTTATTATATACTATAGACAAATACATAATATAATAATATATAAACAAAATATATAAAAATAAAAATGTATAAATTTAATAAAATTAATATAATTAAAATAGTGCTTATCTATCATGTATCTACTATCCCGCTGTCTTACTTTTTTGGGATAGGTTGCTCCAATACACAATTTGGGATTGATTACTATGATACCTAGTATGAGTGACAACACTGCAGAAGTATAATTAAGCATAATCAATACAAAATGAACATTAAAGTATTAGACAAATAATCCAACTTTCACTCCAAATGTTTATGATGAACAACGGTTGTCTTTGTGCAGGAAGTGTTTGTCTCAAACTTTGATGAAGGTGGACGACTTTAAGAAACATGGAAGTTCGAAGAAAATAGATAAAAGATTTAATTGTATTTTTCGTCATTATTATTTATCAAATACGAGTGATTTTAGTTGTAAAGTTTTAATTTCATAGATCAAATTTTTATTATTTTAAATTAATAAAACTCATTCTTTCACTTAATTTGATATTCAAAAATTAAATCTAAAAATTGGAAAAAAAATATTCAAGATGAGATTTGAACTTGATACTTCAATATCATCCATAAGAATTACTATATTGTATACGTATACAAAAAAAATGTATTATTTATTACTTTAACGTGTGATGAAACAAAAATATACATTTTCTACTAGTAAATAAAGAATATAATGTTATAAATTTAAATAAATAATAAATTATACTTTTTAATATTATATATCTTAGTTATAATTTATTCATTTCTATTATAAATATTCTTTTATAAAGTTGTATTGTTTTATTTTTTTTTCTTTTGATACCTCCATGACTGAAATAAGATTTTATTATTAATATAGTGATTTTTTATATTTTATTAAAATAAATTAAAAAATATTTTTAATAATATCTTTAAATTTATTTTGTATTTCAATATTTTAATTTAAATTAAAATAACTTTTAATAACATCTTGAAACTTAATACTTTCTTTTGTACTTCATTAAAAAATTATTACATCAATAATACTATATTTTAGTCACTAAAGTAATTATTTTTAATTTTAAGATTATATAACTTGTATAGTATTAAATTAACAAGGTTATTGTAGAAAATTGATTATAGCAATATAATTATATTTAACATATTTTTTTTAAGTAAACTACAATAATATTTATTATATCAATAATAATGTCTTATTTCACTTACTAAAGTATCTAAAGAAAAATAAGAAAATAAAAAACAATTTTATAAAAAAATTATTTAATATATAAAATAATTAAGTTATAATTATTTACAATGTTATATATGTTTCGGCTTGCTCTTGGGCCTTTTAGGCTAGTTTAGGATTAGAATAAGACAAATAATCACGACTAGTACAAACTTTTATAAGGTCATTTTGTAATTAGCTTAATCACTTTTGAGAGACTTTCTCTCTTCTTATTCTTGAGCAAGAACTCTATTCTCAGCAAGCTTCCAAGATGCTTGTGGAGAATCTCACTCTTTCTTATCTAATTCCAAGGAATTAGCAGTGAAAATCTTCATCTCTTTCTCCTCCACATCTTTGATTTCTTCTTTCAATTTACATTCCTAATTTTTCTAGACTTAATTTTCGGATTTCACTGACAAGTTGTTGTTGGATGATCCATGAATTTAACATTTTGACTTGAGTGAAATCATATTTAAATTATATTTGGTTTCTTAGGTCTTCAACAAAAGTTTAAAATCTTTCTTATTTTGACTAACTATATGGATAAAGTAGTGTCATAATATTTCATTTAAAATCTTTTCTAGTGATTTTATTTATAATTTTTCTTGGTCTCCTACCTTTGCTATAGAGTTATTTTTATAATTTATAATTTTTTTTTCTAAACCACTTGAAGAGAAATTTTATTAATGTTTAAAAATTGATTGGTCATTAAACCGGTAAGAATATTGTTCTAGGTTCAATGATCTAACGATGGTTGAACCAGGAATAATAAAACAATAATAATTCAGTCTATATATGTAAGATTTTTTTACAGGTTTAAATATGTTTTTGGTTCCGTAAATTTAGACTAATTTTATTGTCTCCCAAATTTGAAATTATTTTTTTAGTCTACACATTTTAAAAAATGGTTTATTTTAGTATCTTGCCTTATGTAGTAAACAAAATATAAGTTATCATTTGTTACCTTTATAGTTGAAAAATTGAAGAATATTGGAGGAAAAACTTTAAGATTAACAATGTTCTTTTATTTTCGATTATATATATGACAAATGATGACTTGTACTCCATTTGTCATATAAGGTGCAAGGCTAAAAATAACTTTTGAAATATGAGGACTAAAAAAATCAATTTCAAATTTGGAGAATGAAAAACATAATTAGCCCAAATTTAAAGGACAAAACATATTTAAACCTTTGTAAAATTTATTTATTTCTTTTTATAAGACTCTTTGTAAATGATCTCTTGCATCAACTATTTTTTTTTAACTAAAATATCTTTAACTACTTTTTAATTAATGCTATAAATTAATAAGATAAATTCATTCTCTCTATTATAAAATTAGAGAAAATGACTATACGTTAATTAATTAGGTAAAAATAATTAAGTAGATAGAGTGAGATGATGATGTCTAACAATTTTAATAATAATTTTTAAAAATAATACAAATTGTTAACAAATTTAATACTACCAATTAAATTAACTAACTTCTTAATAAGAGATAATTATTTAAAAAAATTATATTTAGAAATGATGGTAATACTTTTTAAAATCTAAATAGAGAAAAAATGGTTTTTTTTATAGGAAAAATTAACTAATTGATAAAATGTCAATCTTACCCAACTAGTTTGTTTAGAAACATATTAATCTAAGCACTACCCAATGTCATGTTGAAGAGAAGAGACAAAAGTGAAATCTTATACCCTCACCTAAAAGCATTGATAATGTAAATGAACGCCATATGAAGTTAGAATAGAATAATGTTAAGTTGCAATTTTCTTTTATTCAGTGGGATTGAATGTGGTGCTAAGAAGTTTACAACACTCATGTGGCCACTGTGTTGAGTTGCAATTAAAGCATAGGAGTTAGGACATATATGCCAGTAAAAGAAAAAAAATGCGTATCTTAGGGCTTGTTTGGGGTGGTTGCGGTTTTTTGGGTTTCAAAATTTAATTTTCAAAACAAAATGCATTGGTAAAAATGTAATTTTACGATGAGTTTTTTGTTTTTTAAATGTGTCTCTTCACTCTTTGGTCATTTATGATCCCACTACTTCAAGGTTTCATTTTCTCTCTGCTCCAAGGTTTCCATTCTTGTGCCCCTTCCATATGCATTACTACAACCGGAGAATCTTGCTCATACCAGACTGGGTTCTCTATTTCTGCCCTCCATATCCCTCCACTTTTCTTTCCTTGATTGGTTACTTGAGAAATTTATATATACTTATATTGGAATATGAGAATTTATCCTTCAAATTTATGTACACATGGGTTGATGATTGAAAGAATTTTGTAATTGTGTGAATTTTTTTTCACAAAAGTTATGAGAATTTGGGTAGTGATGCAATGGAAATAGTTCAATTGACAAAAAATTAAGTGGTCCTAAGGCTTTTAGGGACAATATTTGAGTGTGGTTTTGAGTCATGATTGCTACAAGATGATGATTATGGTATGTTCAAGATGATGATTATGGTATGTTCAGTCATGCATAGTTTGAGGGTAAGTTTAGTCATGGATGGGGTATGTTTTGTCCCATCGCTTATATTATATGTTGCTTAATTGAAGTGATTGAATAATTAAAATGTCTAATTAAATTTAAATTCAATTGAAAAAGGTTAATAAAATGTTGTGTTGCATGTTTCTCGAGAAAATCTTGACAAAAGGCCATAATAGCCCAAAGCATGCTAATCGAAGTAAGTCTTCCTTGAAAATAGTTGTTTAAGTTAGGTTGTCACCTTGTGGTTGTGGGACCCCAAATTTGTCCTAGTAGAGTGGAATCCAAATAAAGAGTGGGAGATAACCACCTGTGAGATATATAGATATAACCACTTGTGAGATATAAATATAACCACATGCGGATATACACCATGAACCGATGCGATTATGTTGCCCTAAATATCAGGGAGGAAATCATGAGATAGTGGATGCGACCAAACCGGGCCCATAACGACCTCGGACGAGGCCTATATAAGCCTCAAAATGAAGAGAAAAGGGTCGAAAAAAAGGAGGGTCGAAGACAGGAAGGGAAAGACTGTTCCACTCAAGAAGTGCTACCAAAGAAAAAGGAGAAGGAAGAGCATAACGCCAAAACTTCTGGATTCCAGGTTAGCTGCTAAAATCTCATATGCATGTCCATAGGATAGTTTAATACCCCTAAGACTGCATTTCATCAGACTAGCTATGTAACCCACTCTATCCCAGCCTCCTTTGGACGTCAATGGGCAGTCCACTCCCCCCTAATCCACACTTTTTATTACCTTTCAAGCCTTAGCCAAAACTACGTGAATTTTGATTCTTCAATTAAAAGAAGATACGTAGGAGTAAGAGGCACACTCTTGTCAAGTTATCCACCCAAAACACCTAAAATATTCCGCACTGATTCTATATAAGCATTCCATCTTTAGAAAGGCATTAACCAAAACATAAGAGTCATTCCCTTTTCATGCAACTAGTTAGGGTAACTATCGCATGATAGACGTGTTGGGATACCCAGTGATCCCCACGTGTAATTGACTTATGAGCCCGTTTCTCTGATTGAAAGACTAGCCTTATCTACTTAAAGGTTTCCCGACATTTTCCATAAAAAAGCTGGTGGCAACTTCGTCCTCCCTGCCCCTTCCTCGGAAGGAACTTGGAATCCAAACCTTCTATTTTTGCCGACCTTGCGTCGCGATTTAGGTCACGATAGTGGTGATATAAAGTGTCCTTAATCACTTCTCAAATGAGTAGGGTCAAGCCAATTTTGTAAACACGCATTTCAATGTGATAACACATTTTTTAAAGATGAAACACCAGACAACCAGAGTTCTAGGGAAAACCTCGAAAGCCTACAACCCTCAAGTTGACAAACATCCTTTTAACCAGTAGGTAATAAAACCCCTAGTGTCCAAGAGATTTCCAAACCCCTTTACCCAAGAGTCACAAAGTTAAAGGACCATTGGTCCATGAAACCCTCCCCACCCCTTGGACAAAAGATGGCACCTCCAACCCTATATATATGACATTCCTTATTTGAGCTTGGGTTAGAAAACTAGAACTAAAAACCTCACTTCCCTTCTTTGAAATTCATTTCCCTTCTTCTCCAAACAAAATTGCCATTGTTGATCAAGAATCCTTACATCCTTCCCTAAAGTGATCATTCCCTAAGAGTACAATAAGTAAAGGAAACTAACCTTGTGATGTAGATCTCTCAAGGATCTTGATTGGAGTGTGCACTCTCACTCCTTTTGATAAGTGGAGCTAGTGGAAAACAAAGGAAAAATAAGAAGGAAGGGGAAAATATGGATCATGAAAGGAATGGAATAAGAACTTGCCACTCTCTCTTAGATGAGGAAGATAAAGCAAATGAGATTTTCCACAAGCCTCATGAAAGCTTGATAAGAATTGAAATCTCTTCCACGAAACAAGATAGAGATTTAGCTCTCCAAGTTGCAAAGCAACATACTATTCTTTAATTCAAAATGATATGATGATGAGTTTACAAAAGGATGGGTGCCTTATATAGGCTTTCTCATGCTTACTCCTTGTTTGGATAGGTGGATATCCTATTTGCTTATTCAAGCAAGTTACAAGCTTATACTAACTACTTAGCTAAACAAACATAATAAAGCCATAATGTAATTTAGGAGCTAAGCTAAGATTACAAATGATTTCTAAATGAAGAACAAATGCAATACACATGCTTCTACAATGTTAAGGAGTAGGGCCATACAATATAGATGGCTGGGCTTGGGCTTGGGCTTGGGCCCGAGTCTTCTAAGCTTCTAAGCAACTCCATATTTTTAAGCATTTCTTCTTGTAACTTCCTTAGCCTCCCTTTTGTCATAGGGCCTTTTGGAGTTTGGTTGTGATATGATATGGATTCCAGAGCTTAGGCTTGTGATTGTGTTGGATTATAATCGCACTCAAGGATTGTCTTAACTCAAACTGGATCCTCCACTTAACACAAACGCCATTGCCGCATAGGAATTGGGACAAAATTTTAATGATTTTCAGAATATTTAATGCATAATAGAAACATAAGGTAAAAAGAATTTGAAAGTAGAAAATGAATAGAGTTTAGAAATGGCTCGTCACTGATTTTAGAGAAATCAAATAAAAGAAAATGAGATTTTCCATAAGCCTCATGGAGAACTTGATGAGAATTAAGTGTCCTAATCCAAGAACAAGTCGAGAGAACTCTCTCAAATGCTTACTTAAGCAAATTTCATTAAAAATGAATCAAAGTTGATACAAAGTACCTAAGTTATCTATTTATACATGCATAAGGTGCGAAAGCACTGAATCCATGCTAATTAGACCTTGGTCCACAACTCGTAAAGGAGCTCTCGCAAATCTTCCAGTAGGGACTTGCCTAGTAGTCGTACATCCATAAGCAGAACACTCCAATAGACATATCCAATGGATTCCAAGCATCGCCCAAGGGTCAGAGTGGTCCTGATGAGTTATCATCCAAAGGCAAATGGCCCAAGAGGTTCATCCCTTGAAGAGAGCCTTCCATCGTCCAAAGAATGCGTCCAAAGGTGCTACACGTGTTCAAAAGGCACTATGAGTCCAAAGGCTTAAATGAGGCCTTCATACTTATTACAAGCTAAGTATAGAGCATATACAAAGCTCCTAAGCTATGCAAAGGCATTCACAATACATAAACAAATATGAGCTCACTTTGGATGCTCCTTTCCCTCTAAGGAGGTCTGTGTTCTTTTGGACGTCAAATTCCAACCTCTTCAATCTACCTCGAGTTAAAGGTTCTTGAAGAGCTTCAGCTGCTTGATGCTCAATGTCCTTTCCTTATTCTTCATGGTCTCCCTAGTTCGTATCATACTCCTCTTCTTGAAAAGAATTTGCCATGAAATTCAGGTCATCCATACTTGTAACATAAGGAGGCAAGCCATAAATGTTAAATGTATTACTGCCACTATATTCTTAGGGCTTATCTAGGATATAGGCATTGTCATTGATCTTTTCTAGCACCAAGAAAGGTCCATCCCCTTATGGAAGTAGTTTAGACTTCCTTAAGGTAGGGAACCTCTCCTTTCAGAGGTGAACCCAAACGAGGTCACCTTTCACAAACACCCTTCCCTCTCTAACCCTATTTACTCTCTTAGTGTATCTCTTACCTTTCCTTTCCATGAATGTCCGTGCTCTTTCATGCAATTTAACCATTGAATGGGCCTTAGAAAGGCCTTTAGGATTGGCTATAGGCGGTACATGCAAAGGTACTAAGTCCAAAGGAAACAACAGGTTGAGACCATACACTAGCCGAAAGGTGTGTGGGATGTTGTTTCGTTGACTACCCTGTTGTAAGAAAACTCAATATGAGGTAGCCAAGCTTCCCATGTTTTTAGATTCTTTCCAACAAAACACCTTAATAGTTAAGACAACATCCTATTCACCATTTTAGTTTAGTCATCTGTTTGGAGGTGGCATGTGGTGGAGAACAACAAATTTGTACCCAACTTACCCTAAAGGGTCTTCTAGAAATGGCTCAAGAACTTAGAGTCCTTGTTTGAGACTATGGACTTAAGCAGTCTGTGTAGCCTTACTATTTCCCTGAAGAAGAGATTGGATACGTGGCTGACATCATCACTCTTATGGCATGATATGAAATAAGTCATCTTTGAAAATCTGTCAACAACTACAAATATGGAGTCTCTCCCACGTGAAGACCTTGGCAGTCCAAGCATAAAGTCCATAGAAATGTCAACCTAGGCTGCAATAGGAATTGGGTGAGGGGTATATAAGCCAATGGACGATGCCTTCGATTTGGCTATCTTGCAAACCAAACACCTCTCACATGTGTGGTTCATGTCTCTCTTTATCCAAGTTCAATAAAAATGTTCATGCAAGGCCTCATATGTCTTTTGTACACCAAAATGGCCAATTAAGCCACCTTTGTATGCCTCCTTAACTAATAGTTCTCTAATTTATATTTTTGGTACACACAAACATTTTTGTTTAAATAAAAAACCTTCATGCTTGAAGAAATCACCATTGATCTAAAGGGCACAACTATCATAGGCCATATAAGTCCTTAAGGCACTTGAAGCCTAAAATTTTAGTCTCCAGCATGGCTAGCAGTGCATGCCTTTTGGAAAAGGCATCACGACATTTGTCTTTCCTTTTTTTTTGTTTAATGACATATGGGAATTGTTCAAGGAACTCAATCCACTTGGCATGCCTTTTATTTAACTTATGTTGGCCTTTTAAGTATTTAAGCAACTTGTGGTTGCTATGAATGACAAATTCATTGGACAATAGACAATGTTGCCACACCTGCAAGGCTCGAACAAGAGCGTAGAGCTCTTTGTCATGCGTGAAATAATTAAGTTAGACATCTTTTAATTTTTCACTAAAGAACGCAATAGGGTGTCCTTCCTAAAGCAGCACAACCCCTATGCCCACATTGGATGCATCACATTCCAACTCGAAAGACTTGTGAAAGTTTCAAAGTGCTAGCGTTGGATAGCCTTTCCTTCAAAGTTTGGAAGACTTTTTCTTGGGGCCCTTTGATAAGCATTGAGTTGGTCATAACTTCTCTTATCAACATACTAGATTTTCCTAAGCTAAAGTAGCTCAAGGTCAACCTAGGTCATTCTTCTCAAGGACACTTTTGTTCCTATATTTCTAAGGTACAAGACTGGTAAAGATTATTGAGCTGATTATATAGGATTTATACTTTAGCAAAGAAATGTAAATGGGGGTTTTAACAGGAAAGATAAATTGCAAGAATTGGAAAGATTACCTATAGTTGTAAAAATCAAATGAATTTCATTAAGAGATAAAGCAGTTCAAACAGACATGCATCCCGATTCCAGACTTCCAATTAGCTATGAAACTCTACTCTCCACATCCAAATTAAATAAGTAACGTCAAATTTTCAAAAATTTCAGTTGAAACCGATAGAGGATTCTCCGAATATTTCTCTCTTTCTCTCAAGTGTTTGGGCTTGTGTTTACACTCAAACATCCTATGTTTTTAGCACTTCCAAACTTTGGCGAGCCTCTCTGTTTTTCCCATCCGAACTTACATACTCTAATGATCATTTAGGACGTTTATGGGTTGTAACGTGGCCAGGTAAAGGTGGGATAAAAGGAATGTAAGTGCGTTTTTCAAGAACCTAAATAGAACAAAGGAGCAATGGGGAGTAAGTCTTATAAGTATGGAGAATTGACTCCGAAGTCCTACAAGTCTTGATTTTTTATGCCTATCCGGCTCTTCTCCGGCCTTTACTTTTCTTTTTCTCACTTTTTTTTGGATCTTTTCTTTTCTTTGGACTTCTACGACATTTGGGCTTTCACTTTTGTACCCTTTTTACTTTTGTTGCCGCATTTTATTCATCCACTAATTTTTCTCTTCACCCTTTCTCTTTTATTTTCACAACCCACTTTTTCTTTCTTTCGACAAGCTTGGGCCTCATTATGGTACTTTTGTTTTTCCGTACCTTCTTCTTGCAGTTTCCCTCAGTGCCCCTCCCCCAAACTTATCGTGGATCTTACTCCTAAGACAATTCCACTACTCCTTTTCCCCCCTACCAAGATTATGGTGAATCATGAGATTTTTTGGTGATTGGCTTGTAATGAGCTATTAATCCAAAAAGAAGGTTATAGGCTCAAAGGGGTTCAACAAGGGATTTTCATTGCAAGGTGGGCTTATTTGGCCAGTGGTTTAATAAGAAAGATGGCCTAGATCATTTCATCACAACATGTAAGTCAAAACAGTATACAAAGAGTCAAG
Organism: Mucuna pruriens; assembly: GCA_025330945.1. NCBI lineage: Eukaryota > Viridiplantae > Streptophyta > Magnoliopsida > Fabales > Fabaceae > Mucuna > Mucuna pruriens. The sequence continues at coordinate 272,824 of JAENHJ010000141.1, forward strand.
GCAAAGCCTAGAGTAATCTAATAACACAGATGCAAATTCACACAAGAAAGGAAAAGAAATGGCAAGATGAAAACCATTTTTATGTAAGGCTCAATTCTCACTGGGTCACATTCCTCTATCACTTCCAGTTTTAACTTAGAAAAATTTTCAATCACTTATTTTCCTAAGGATGCAAAGGTTCTCTTTTTATGCTAAGTTGAAAAATTCATTTTGCCTAAGACTATGTATTGCTTATTCCTGCTTTATTTTGCTTAAGAAATTCATTTAGGTTTTCAAAAACTTTTCCTCAACAATCAAACACGAAAAACGACAAACATAAGTGGAAAAAATGCAAACAAACAGAAAAACAGAAAATCAAAACGACACCTAACCGAGTCGGCTTGGACTCGGTGAATGACACAACAAAAACAAAATGATAGGCTGAGATGGAGTCGGCATGGACCCGATCTCGGCATGATACCGGAGTTGGCTCAAACTCAGTCGAAAAACTTGAAGTTGATACTAGCAAAACAATACAGGAAAATATTACATACGGAAAAACTTAGAAAAATTTTAGCAAAACACTTCATTCCCGACACTGCCCCCCTCCCCCCACTTTAATTGTACATTGTCCTTAATGCAGCTCATGCATTCGGGAATGCGGGGATTTCTTCAGGTATGTCCTCGAGAATGACTGATTCTATCAACGTAAGGACTTCCACCTCGCCCTCCTTCGAACTCAAAATCGGACCTTCATGGTAGGGCTTCAGTTGGTGCCCATTGACCTTGAACGTATTATTATTAGCTGCATCTCTTACTTCTATTGTGTCATAAGGAAAAACATTAGTCACAACAAATGGTCCGTCCCACCTGGAACAGAGCTTAACGACAATGAGTTTTAACCAGGAATTGAAAATTACCTTTTGGTTGACTTTGAACTCCTTCCTTAAGATTCTATTATCATGGAAATGTTTTACCTTTTCCTTGTAGATTAGAGAGTTCTCATAAGTGTCTAAGCATAGCTCGTCCAGCTCTTGCAACTGCAGTTTTCGCTCTTGATCGGCTCGGTCATAGACCATGTTGCACTTCTTGATCGCCCAATAAGCTCAGTGCTCTATCTCTACCAGTAAATAACAAGCCTTACGAAGTCTTGTAAACTGTTCTATGTGCCCATAGAGCATCCTCCAGTAGGCGGCTCCAATCATTCTAGCTGGGGTCTGCATAGACTATGAAGTTATCCATGAAAACCTCCATGCATTCCTCCAAGAGGTCCGAGAAGATGCCGATCATGCATCTTTGGAAAGTGCTTGGAGCATTGCAGAGCCCGAATGGCATCCTTGTATACGCGAACATTCCGAACGGACATGTGAAGGTTGTCTTGTTTTGATCCACATGTGCTACATGAATCTGCATATAACCTTAAAAACCATCCAAAAAATAGAAATGGGATTTACCTACTAATTTTTCTAACACTTGATCAATAAACGTTAGAGGGAAATGATCCTTGCGAGTTTCTTGATTCAATTTCCTATAGTCAATGCAAACTTGCCAACTACTCTGAATCTTGGTCAGCACCATCTCATCTTGCCGGTTCTTTATGACCATCATCCTAGACTTCTTCGGCACTACTTGAATTGGACTTACCCATTGGCTGTCTCAGATGGGGTAAATGATCCCGGTTGCAAGTAGCTTGGTGACTTCCTTCTTCACCACGTCTAAGATGGTCAGATTCAGTCTTCTTTGTTGCTGCCTAATTGGTTGGGCATCCTCCTCCAATAGAATTTTGTGCATGCAAATGGAGGGGTTGATCCTTGGAAGGTCGGCTAGTGTTCCAACCTATTGCTTTCTTGTGCTTCCTGAGTACTTCTAGCAACTTCTCTTCTTGTTCTCGGCTAAGATTATTGGCTATGATTACTGGAAATTGCTGATGATCCCCCAGGAAGGCATACTTGAGATGCTCAGGAAATGGCTTTAACTCGGTATTTGATGGTTGAGGTGAAATAGTTTGTCCTTCTGTTGATAACATCGATTAGCCGACTATGTCCGACTATGTTAAACATAACCAGCTACAAATATAGCCAGTCTTTCGCTACTCCGTCGAAGGAGAATAGAAACGCCTTCATCTTTATGTAGTCCTTCGGTATCCCCTACGGTCTCATCATAGAGTAGACCACGTGAAACTCCTTTAAATGTTTGTATAGGTCCTCACCTACAAGACTGTGAAATTTGGGTAACAAGTATATGAGTCCGAACTTCAATTCGTATGACTAGGCTAGCTCTAATTACAGATACTAGATGCACCATGGCTGGTACAACACATCCAGCGTCGCCAACTCCTTCAAAGTCCTATTATTATTTTCCATTGGGTCTGGCTCGTACAATGAATTATCTGAAAAATCAGGCTTAATTTCAAAATTATCAGTCTCGAGTATAGAGCTAAGACTATTACTACTATGTCCTACATGCATGTTTTTGGATTTTCTAATCCTGTTCAAGGTTTTCTCTCAAGATCAAAAGGATGCAAACTACTAGAACTCCTTTTCCTAGTCATGAATGCTACTATCTAACATACAACGACTAAATGCAGTTATAATTCAGAAAAAATCACATGCACAAAACAAGGAAAGACACCAACTTTCACTGAACTTAATCACAACCTACAATACCGAAATATATGTAGAAATTGATTACAAGAGAAAAATAATGCAGAGTTCCGCATAAATGACTAGAATGCTAAGCTAACATGATAGACATACATCCATAATATTAGAAAAATAATAGAAATAAAACACAAGATTTCATGCAAAATTATGCAACGAATGGCAAAAATACAAAAGGCTTTATTACAGGAAATTATTTACAGAATACAATCAAAGAAGATTACACAAAAACTTAAAAATCACTAAACAAAATTATAGCAAAATAGGAACTCAAAAGATGCCGGCTGCACAGAATGTGACAGACTTGGACTCAACTAACATGAAAAATGAACTCGACCTAAAATGACCCTATACTAGCAAATCCTAGCATATGCAAAATCTAGTCTAAACAATCCCGACACATATATCAATTATTACAACAAAACAGGAATTCATAATACGCATGCATATAGACTCGGACTTATCAACACAACGGACTCGACATGCGTAAAAAGCAAAAATTCGACTCGATCAGAAACAAAATACAGACTCATGGTAGATATATAGACTCGGCTAGTAGTAGAAAGAAATTGTCGATACTACAAAAAAACGGAATAAATAAGGTAGTCATCACAAAAACAAATTTGGTAATAACAACTAATTTCACAACTAATCAGCAAAAGCCTTATCATGCAAAAAGAAAGAAAGAAAGATTTTTTTTTCAGACAGGAAAGACTTACAGTAAAAACATAATCAATTAATCAAGGAGAATAAGATAGTTTCGGTATACCTAAAGACAATCATCCTACTGACTCAGGTTCGACTCTCTATCAGACTCGACACACTTAGGAACACAGAACATGTGTCCTCGGCAACGACACCAATTTGATAAGCATTGAGTTGATCATCACTTCTCTTATCAAAATACTAGATTTTCTTAAGCTAAAGTAGCACAAGGTCAACCTAGGTCATTCTTCTCAATGACACTTTTGTTCTTATATTTCTAAGGTACAAGACTGGTAAAGATTACTGAGTTGATTATGTAGGATGCAGACTCTAGCAAAGAAATGTAAATGGGGGTTTTAATAGGAAAGATAAATTGCAAGAATTGGAAAGATTACCTATAGTGTTAAATAACGTAAAAAACTATCTACTATTACTATGGTTACATATTATTAATATAACTATGACATATTTATCTTATCTATCCTGATTTACCACTTATTGATTTTAATTCTAATTCTTACTTTGCCAATGATTTCTCATCAGTCCAATTACCTATAATGATTGTCGAACATTCGTCTTGTGCTAACTAAGGACTTAAACAATCGTTGCCTCGAGTCTAACAAGGAATACACACTTGATTGATGTAGAGTTTCTAACGATTATCTATTTTGTTGTTAGAGTGGTTTTGACCGGCCCCTAAACTAACATGTTCTAATCTTTACTATACACAATTGTGATTAAGCAAGGAAAAGATTATGCTAACAGAAATCAAAACATCATAGCAAAAACAGAATTACAATCATTCATTGATTAACCTAGAATGTGATACAAAGAAAGTGTAAAGTCTTGATGGTTTGTGGATTAACTTCCCGTGACATTCGCCACAGTAGTTGCAACGTTACACCTCTGATGATCTGAGAGCGCGAGAGGCGATACCCTCTAGAGCGTGCCGTGAAGACAGATGTCTCTATCCCTCATAGTCAGTCAATCTCTAGCAACTCTGCTAAGTTCTAACTATGACTTGCACCTCCTCAATCGGTTTGGCACCACTGACTCACTATGGAACTACTAAGGTATGACGTGGACTTAGGCTTGGAAACAAAATGTGTGTAGGTGTAGGTTAAATGTATCTGTTTATTCGCTTCTCTTTCTTCTGGCTAACCAATGAACATTGACATGCAACTCTACTTATACATGCATTACTAACTAGATCTATAAACCGTTTTAATTGAAATAACATATTTAACTACCTAACCTAGCAGAAATACCAGAAATAACAACCCTAACTACTTTCCTAACTTCCACCTGCTTAATTACATTATACACATGCTTGAATCTTGCTTTGTTGGAGTCGACCTTCGGATGCCGGGATGGATCCGATTCCGGATGGGAGTTGACTCTACTTTTAGGTCATCCATGAAGTCGGTCCTATGGAGTCGACTTTGTCTGGTCGAGACAACTCCTCATTGACTTTGACTTTTCTAGTCTTTTTGACCTACAAAACAAGACTAGCTCTTTTGTTAGTTAAAATTAGTAACTTAGCCTAGATTTGTATTTTCCTTAATCTAACCTTGGAAATCTAAACCTTAGCTGATACATGACTCTTAACTACTATTTATATTCTATTTTACCCATCTTAAAGACCTACTAAGGGGTATAAAATGTGTACTATCACTCTTCCCACTTAAACCACACATCCTTTTTAACTATTTCGTTTAAGGGGGGAAATAATGGTGCTAAAGTCCTTAACAAAGTGTATATAGAAGCTCATCAGTCCATGGAAACTTCGTACATCGATTTTGGAGACCAAGATGTATGGAAAAGTTGCATTTTCCTCTAAGAATGGATGCATAATGATGCAAGCTCCAATGGCTCTTGATACCAAATGATGCTAATCCCTCAACAATCTTGATTGGAGCGTGCACTCTCACTCCTTTTGATAGGTGGAGCTTGTGGAAAACAAAGGAAACAAAGGAAGAAGGAATGGAAAATGTGGATTAGGAAAGGAATGGAATAGGAACTCGCCACTCTCTCTTGGATAAGGAAGATAAAAGCAAATGGGATTTGCCACAAGCCTAGTAAAAGCTTAATAAGAATTGAAGTCTCTTGCATAAAACAAGACAAAGATTTTTCTCTCCAAGCTGCAAAGCAACATATTATTCTTTCATTCAAAATGATGTGTGAGTTTACAAAAGGATGGAGACCTTATATAGGCTTCCTCACGCTCACTCTTTGTTTGGATAGGTGGATATCCTACTACTTATCCAAACAAGTTACAAGCCTATCCTAAGACTAGTACAAGCTTATGCTAACTACTTAGCCAAACAAACATAAAAAACCATAATGTACTTTAGGAGCTAAGCTAAGATTACAAATGATTTCTAAATGAAGAACAAATGCAATCCACATATAGTATAGATGGTTGGGCTTGGGCTTGGGATTGAGTCCTCCAAGCTTCCAAGCAACTCCACCTTCTGAAGCACTTGTTCTTGTAACTTCCTTAGCCTCCCTCTTGTCATAGGGCCTTTTGGAGTATGGTTGTCTCTAGCCTCTTGCTCTCCCTTTATGTCTTTCTGAATGCTATCCAAATTTGTATCACCTTGTGTGATTTTCGTGAATTGCATGTTGTTATTGTGATGTCATTATATTGTTTAAATATCTAGAAGTGTATGATAGAATTTTGTTACAAATTTGGTAGCCATTGTTGTAAGTTTGGTAGCCATTGTTGGGTTTTGAGGTTTTTTTAGAAAATTGTTGAATTGAGCATGAAGTCATGGTTGCATATTGGTTTTGATGTTATTTTGATATTTAGAATTAAATTATATATGACCTGGAGCTTTTGGTTGAATTATATGAAAATTTGATTGAGTTTTAATGAATTTGGATGATATGTATATTGTTGTTCAAGGAGTCTAGCTAGGCGAATGCCCATTTTTTAGGTTTTTATTAAAGATTCATTGGGCGAGAAGAGACTCTCGTTGAGAAACCTTGCACTTTTTAGGTAGATTTATAGAAAACATGAGGTTTTGGTGGGCTAGAGCCTTTCTTGTTAGGTGGAAGCTCTAGAACACATGAACACAATGAAGTCTAGCTAGGCGAGTCAGTGTTTGGATGGGCAAGTCCAGTGTTTGGCTGGGTGAGTCCAGTGTCTAATTGGGTGATTCTAGTGTCTAGTTGGGTAAATCCAACATTTGGCTAACCAAGTTCTAAGTTTGGACTGAGTGAATTAAATGTAGTTAGGAGTGTGAAGCCACTATCACTTCATTCACTAAGTAAGACCTCCCACTCGCTAAGTGAATGAGAGGTGAGCTTTTAGAGGTTCTCTTTGATTCCTTTAGTTGAGCGAGGATTTAGCCCCACTAAGCGTAACATAAGAGGTGTGTGGAGAATAAGTCTTTGTGACTTATTCTACTGAGTGAGATGTTCACTCGCTAAGCGACTAAGACATAATCTAAACTCTCTATTCTATTCACTGAGCAAGGCTAGGCTCTCGCTAAGTGAATATGCATATAATTGAGTTGTACCTTTTTGGAAGGTAAGGTTTCTCTAGGCAACTGATCCTCTCATTGAGCGAATCCATTAATAGTGAGAAAATAACCTAAGTTGCAAAACCGAATGGATGAATAATTTATATAATAAATACTTTATTCTTATGTTATAAAAGATTGATGATGGGTAGGATGAGTGTAAAAGAATAAAGTAGAACAATAATTAAGTTGAAATTTATAAAATGTAGAATGTTGCTATCTTTGAGAGATAGAACACTTTTTGATGAGTTAAAACAATAACTTTACTCTTTGGAGATGATTGATGAAGCATTCCTATTATTGTGATTCTAGTTTGTCTTAGGGAGCCATGTGAAGATGGTGGGTGCATGTTGCTAGTACCCGAATGCCTAAGAAAATTGAGAGTGATCATAGAATCACCGTTGTGGTTGTTGTTGAGTCCCAAGTAGACACTACTAATGAGTAAGCATATAAGTCAAGAACCACTATGAGTTGCAAGGTTCATGACCAGTGCTGGATTAGGAGAGGCAAGGTTGTGTAGCCTTGTGGATAGGTGGACGAGCATCCCCCATAAATCGATGTAGTCTTTGCAAGGACTACTAATCGTGGAATGTTATTACCCACAGACAACCTATCTCGATTTGAGTGCTTCTCAATCCATAAGATCACATCCTCTTTCTTTAATACTAGGAGTGAGGCATGTCAAGGAAGTGATAGGAGTGACTGTTCAGCCTATAAATCACCATGGAGTAGTAGTAATGTTTGTTGTATATTTAATGTGTATGGTTATTGAATATAGATTGTTAGTGATGGTTGTGTGAATTGGAGTCCTCTGAAAATTTGTGAAACTTATAATTTTTGTGATCATACATGTTGTTCCTATTTTCTTTTTAGACTTAAGGCCTTTTTTGCAATAGCTTACCCTTATGTCTGTATGTTGTATGTGCATGTGTGACTGAAATGACCGTGACTCAATGTTCGTGGGAGCAGATACCAAGGCTACCTTAGGAACAAAGGTTTCCAAGCATTCTACTGATCATGGTCCACTTGGCACCCTTTTACATCCAGTTCTAGCACACCATAGTAGGTTTGGAAGGAGCATCAAGAATCAACAATGACCTTTAACGGGTCTTGTATCGAGGAGAGATGAGCATGAAACATGTTAGAGTAGGAGTTTGAGTGTTCTTCATCACCTTCTACACCGACATAAAGATGATTTTGTCGATCCTGCTGCTATGTGGGTCCAACCCAAGGGGATGACGAGATTGGAGCTGACTAGGAATCGACGCTAAAATCATGATGCTTCTAGTCCCCACTCGCGTCACTTTCAGAGGACCAAGGGAGATGTTGATGCTTCTACATCTACACCACTCTACCTAAGTAATACGTTTGTTGTTTTCTTTTGTAGAGGCCAGCTCAGTTGCATAGGGTATTTTGGTGTCCCTTTCCCTTTTTCAATATTGTAGCTTTTCTTATGGGAAGTGTTTAGCCCCCAACTTTAGTTTATCTTTTAGTGATGTAAGTTCCATAAGGCATAAGCTATGTTCTTATGACTGTACATATGTTACGCTTTATTTCACGATGCATGTTCTTATTCGATCATTGAGTAGTACTCACATTGACGTTTGTTGTATAGTGCACCTTTCGAAAAAGAAAAAAATTAACCATCATTTTCATAATTAAATTAATTCAAAAATTTATTAAAATTAACTTTTTAGACTAGTCATTTAGTTGTGTCGGTCTCCAATTCGTTACATTTCCGATCATTATGTCTAATCATGTACATTTTGTACAAAATTGTATCATAATTTGTTTTTTATCACTCTGGAACTTGCTTTATATATCCTTGCAAGTACATGTCTTTCAGCCTACAACTACTTTTGCATACTTGCCTATATTTTTACTATATTGGACTTATAATTATACATAGATTAATGGAGAACTGGCTATAACCTCTCTTTAGGTCTCTTAAAATAGCGTTGACCATTCTTTCAGTACACTGTGTAGCTCATTGCACCGTTGACCACACCACATGGGACCAACACATTGTACAATGCCTTCGTACTTTAGGCACCTTAGTGCTTTTATAAGTTGTTTTCGTACTTGCGTTTAATGGTCTTTTGCTAATACTATTTTCCTTCTTATTTGTTGGAATTGAAAATGGTGAATTTCAATTTGTATTCTTGTTTTACTGCCAACATAAAATTTTTACTTGTGGTTTACAATGTGCATGCCACAAAGCAAAATTTTGGGTTTATTACATGAATTGCTGCAGAGTGGTGGCTAGATTTACGGTATTTGAAATCATTAATGATTATTGATAAAAAAAAATATAGTGAACCACTAATTTAGTTTCCGAAATTGTAATGATTTATCAAATTGTTCCTTAAAATTAATAAAAAATTAAATAGTCCCTTAAATTATATGTTATTATTTAATTTAATCCATAAAATTGTAATAGATGATCAAATTGGTACATGAAATAAATAAAATGTCAATATGGTCCCTGAAATTGTAATTGTATACCAATTTAGTTTTTAAAATTGTAATGGTTGAGTAAATTGGTCCTTAAAATTAAAAATAATAATTACATATTTTTTCTCAAATAAGTCAAATTAGTTATTGAAATTTCTTTTTCTTATATAAAATTCTTAAATTATAAGTTTAGAGATCAAAATGTGAAAAAATAAAATATATGGATAAAATTCGTAAAATTTTAAAAGTTGAGGCAAAAGGAGAAATAATCTTTTTTTTTAATTTAAAGACCAATTTGATTGACTATTATATTTTTAAGGACTAAATTAATAGATAATTACAATTTTAAGGATATTTTGATATTTTATTTATTTTAGGGACCAATTTGATCGTCAATTACAATTTTAAAGACTAAATTGAATAATAATATATAATTTGAGTGACTATTTTGTTATTTTATTAATTTTAAGAAACAATTTCACATAATATTACAATTTTAAGAATTAAATTGATGATTTACTCTAATTTTTTTTATCAATAATCATTAATAATCTCAAATACTGCAAATCTAGCCACCACTTTGCAGCAACTCATGTAATAAACTCAAAATTTTGCTTTGTGGTATGCACAGTGCAAACCATGAGTAAAAATCTTATGATGGACAGTAAAACAATAATACAAATTCAAATTCATCATTCTCAATTCCAACAAACAAGAAGGAGCATAGTATTAACAAAAGACCATTAAATGCGAGTGCGAAAACAACCTAAAAAGCACTAAGGTGCCACCTAGTTGCAACGATCTCCAAGTACAGAGGTGTTGTGCAATGTGTTGGTCCCTTGTGGTGTGGTTAGCGGTGCAATGAGCTACATAGTGTGCTAAAAGAGTGGTCAGTGCTATTTTAAGATACCTAAAGGGAGGTTATAGCCAATTCTCCATTAATCTATGCATAATTACTAGTCAAATATAGGCAAATATGCAAAAGTAGTTACAGGCTCAAAGACATGCACATGTTAGGATATATAAAGCAAGTTCGAGAATGATTAAAAAAAAAAAGAAGCAAATGTACGTGTAAGAATATATAAAGCAAGTTCTAGAGTGATAAAAAAAAATTATGACATAATTTTGGCCAAAATACAAATGACTGAAAAATTCGCACAGTTGCATAAATTCTCTCCATCATCAACCCTATGTGTATATAAAATTGAAGGATAAATTATCACATTCTAATATAAGGAGATATAAATTTCTCAGTTAACAAATCAAGGAATTAAAAACAGAGGGAGATCAAGGGTAGAAATAGCAAAACCCAATCTAGCATGAGTAAGATTTTTTGGTTGTAGAAGTGTAGATGAAGGGACCGCAAGATTAGAAACCTTGAAAGTGAAAACCTTAAAGCAACAAGATTATAAATGACTAGAAAGTGAAGTGACTCGTTTAAAAAACTAAAAACACAATGTAGGAAATCTTTTTTTTTTTTTTTTAAAATTGACCTAAAAGTATTTTAAAATTTTGTTAAAAACCAATTCAACCTCATTTTTGGCAAATAATTTTAAAAATTAAAATTTGAAAACCAAAAACCTAAAACCTAAAACCTCAACCACCCTTGCTATAACTGAATTCCTTTCTGCCCCTCACTCCGCTCCCCTCCCCCTTATTCTATATAACTAACTATTTTATTACAAGTCACGCCCTCTCTCTCTTGCTAGCTCAGCCCCCTTAATTATGCTACTGCGTTTCCTATAGTAGACTCTCCAAATCTTGGTCCTATTTTCCACGGGACTACCCTTCCACTTGATCAAACTTTGTTGCACTGTATTACCCTCTTTGATGACGGTTCTCTGGCCCAACATTGATTCTGGTTCATTATCAATCTTAGTTTGGATCTCAAGCTACCTTGGAAGCTCACTCTGTACTTGGTAATCTCCAATGGCCTTTTTTAATTGCAAGACATGAAAAACTGGGTGGATCTGTGACTGTAATGGCAATTGGAGTTTGTAAGCAACATCCCCCACTTTAGCTAGTACCTGGAAAGGTCCATAAAATCGGGTAGCCAACTTTTGGTTGATCCTCCTAATTGTTGTCTGTGGGCGCAATTTCAGAAAAACCCACTCCCCTACTTCAAAATGCAGTTCACGTCTCTTCTTATCTGTATACTTCATTTGTTCTTGAGCCTTGGATAAGTGAGGCTTGATTTGTGTGAGAGCTGCATCTCTTTCTCTTAATTCCAAAGCTACTGCAGCCACTTTAGTCACACTGCTGAGAAATCGAATCAAACTCGGAGGTGGCCGCCCATATACAACTTCAAAAGGAGTTTGGCCAATCGATATATGGAAGGTGGTATTATACCAATACTAAACCCAAGGAATCCAATGAGACCAATTCCTAGGTTGTTCCGATGCAAAACAACGCAAATAACCTTCCAAACATCGATTAGTGACCTCTGTTTGTGCATCTGTCTTTGGATTGGATGATAGGAAGAAATCATATTGAGTTGAGTTGCCTGCATCCTAAATATCTCTCGGCAAAAGTTGCTCACAAACAGCGGGTCTCTATCACTTATGATAGAATTAGGACTCCATGTAGACGGATGATTTCCTAGGCAAAAAGTTTAGTCACTAATTTTGCTGTACATGGATGCTTGAGTAGCACAAAATGAGTATATTTTGACAGCTTATCCACAACGACCAGTATCGCTTGGTACCCGTTAGATTTAAGGAGACTCGTGATAAAATCTAAGGAAATGTCTTCCCAAATAGCATTAGGAATAGGGAGAGGCTGCAAAAGACCTCCTGGAGTAGTAGCCGCATATTTCTGCCTTTTGCAAACATCACATGATCCTGCAAAGTCTCGGACCATTCTCTGCATCCCCACCCAGTAGATGTTCGCAACCAGCCCTCGATAAGTGTGTAGAAACCCAGAATGACCCCCCATAGGCGTGCAGTGGAATTCTTTGAGCAGCAATGGAATAGAAGTAGAAGATGATGAGAGAACCAAAGGCCCTTTATATAATAACACTCCTTGCTGGACAGAAAAGCATGGTCATCTGATATAATTTTCTGGAGCTTCGGGTCTTGTTACGCCTCATTGATCAATTGAGCTCTGTCCAACCAAGTAGGATAGGACATAAGTGTCCTAAATTGGCCCTCATCATGACATCTTGACAATGCATCAGCTGCCTTGTTCTCCAAGCCCGGTTTGTACTTCACCTCTAATTGATATCCCAACAATTTGGCCAACCAACACTGCTCATCAGGGGATGTGATTCGCTTTTGTAAAAAGTGTTTCATACCACAAATGGTTTGCCCAACAGGTAATGTCGCCAATGTTGAATGGCCAAGGCTAGAGCCATAAGTTCCTTTTCATAGATGGACTTAACAAGATTTCCTTCGGAGAGGGCTTTGCTGTAGTAGGCAATGGGCTGCTTTTGTTGCATTAAGACAACACCAATCCCCCTACCTGCAGCATCACATTCTATTTTAAAGGGCAGGGAAAATTTTGGTAAGGCTAAGAGACCGGTGCTGTAGTCATGACCTGTTTGAAAGTGATAAAAACTTCTACGGCATTGGAACCCCACTGAAAATTGTCCTTCTTGGTTAGTTCAGTCAAAGGTTTGGCTAATTTTCCATAATCCTTTATGAACTTACGGTAAGTTCTGGAGAAATAAAATTGTAGCTCGCACCACTATCCACCAATACCACTTCATCAATTCCCACAAGTTTTCCTCTCCATTAGCTCTGGGTATGATAAATACTTGAACCCCTTCCACTTCTCAGAAATGCCACTTCGCTGTTCACTGTCACCTTCCCTCCCCTAGTGTCTTGATGTAAACTACTTTCTATATCTTTGTCTATGAAGAGTGAGGACAAACAACTCAAGGATTTGTTTGTTGTACAGTCTGGAAATTTAAAGCAAGCATAAATAATTTGTCCATTTGATCTTTAACGAATTAATTTTATTTTATTTTATTTTTATCAAAGGTGGTGTAAAGACCGAATTGCTCATTATGTCTAGCAGCAGGCTGAAATCAAGAAATTCGTGCTCTTGTTGATCAAATCCAATTCATAAATTTTATAATAATGCAATTTGAGCTACCTTCGTATGATTAAAATTAAAATTTATTAACCAATATAATCATTAATTCCGTTATTACTTTGACCAATATGTTATCTTCAAGCATGTTTATCAATTATTACCGCATCCAGAACACATTTTAAAGTACTTTATATTCATTTTAGAAAATGACAGAAAAAGTGTATTAACTTTTGTAACCAAAGATTATCATTTAATATTAAATTGTAAATAAAACGTATTCTTAAACTAATTTCATTATGACCACTAAGATTGGCCTACTGTTTGAAGATTTGAATAACATATACAAAGTTTTAGATTCATACCTTACTATCATTGTTGTATTTCCTTATTTTACTAAAAAAAACAAACTAATCTCATTTTAAACAAAATATCTTTTATATAATTATAAACAAGCTTATACTTCAAGTCTGTTAATAAAATTATTCCTGGAAGACCTAGAAACCATTTTATTTCCACTGTCGTCTCCTAATTAATGGACACATTGGTCAAATTGAAATGTATCCAAAAACAATAATTTTATCAGAACATACTGTATCAATCGTATCAATCTACGCCAAAATGTTGATTTAGCATTTACAGATCCACTTTATCTGCCAACAACAGGTGTGGCGAATATACTTGTTAAATAAATAAACAAATACTCATTAATTAATAGGAAAAAAAAGATCCCGCAGCATGTATTAAGTAAAGCTAGAGGTAACTTGTTAGTATTTCCTTCTCCATGAAGTCCACTTGAGTTTAAGCTGGTACCACAAGGGTGGTATTCCCAGCACTCCTCGTGCTAACCTTGGATCAAACACATCAAATTGGACCTTTCTTAGGGAATCCAAGAGAACCTGAGCAGGCACTGCTGGCAGGAGCACTGGAAGAGCCTCAGCAGGAACACTTTCAGCCAACTTCCGAGCCTTCTCTAAGTGTGCATTGGCTATTGATGCCATTTCATAAACTGCATCACAAAGACCCTCACGAGAATCCACCCATCTCTCTTCCCCACCTCCCTGCTTAACTATCAGCCCATGCTTGGATGCTATTGCAGCTGGTATGTACGAAAAATGCCGGTTGTGAGACGCGTGATAGGGCAGCGATTTAAGGAGCAAAAGAATGCCACTAGCCTTGCCAACATGTGATGCTGCATGGTCAGCTGCAGTTGACATGGTACCGCCAGCTTGAAGTGTTAGGTACAGCATGGTTGATACGGTGTCCTCGGCGTATTTCTCCAACTCTCCGATAGTTTCTGGAATGTCCGTAACCTCTCTTCTTGCGTCGTTGATCCGGGCCTCAACGGATCGTTTCAACCATGTCTTGCTGATCTTGGCCTCGGCTATCACAGATGACAGGGCCAGTGCTGTTGGGTGTTCAATCAATTTCTTGGCAAACATTTTGTCTATGGCTTCCTGCCACCATACAAGGCGCATAAGGCCGATCCTGGGATCTGAAGCAACATCCATAGCTCTAGCTGTTTCGACATTCAAGGCACGGAGTGCAAATGCAGCCTTCCGCGTAGATGGAGGCAGCTCAAGAAGACAAAGATAGTGATGATAATCATAACTTCGCACTTGTTGGACACAATGGGAGAAAGCTGCCCTTAAGTTACTGGATGCAGAACCACCATTCATTAAATCCTCACCTGGGTGCCTACAGATGAAAGTTACATTAATCACAACTGTCATACAAGCTAAAGTAAAAGTTGCAACATAGAAATCATAATGTGTACATAAAAAAATATTATTAAGTTACTTGAGGATTTGTCTTCGCCCCTTCAAAATTATAACCTATAATCTAATCCTGCAGATATGTTAAGATTCTTAAGAATGAATAGCCTACACTGATCTCTAAGACTAGGAGCAAAATAATTTTTTTAATTATTGTATGTAAAGTTAACCCACAATTTCCTTGAGATTCATCAAAAGCCTAATCATATAACTCATATTTGCATTTTATTTACTATAAAATCTGACTCCCCTTGGTTTTCTACTTTTGTCAGCTTTGGTATGTATGGCTTAAGCATTGGGCAACCTGTCTGAGCGCGAACCTTTAAGAAAATATGTGATATACAACAACAACAACCACACCTTATTCCACTAATTGGGCTTGAGCTCTATAATATGGTAAAGGAAAAAAAGAAAAAGAAAAAGAAATCAGGAATGCAGTGATGTCTATCATATTTATCATCCATGTATGTCTACAAGTCAGAACAATTTCGGATCCCGCATGTGACAATTACCATGAGAAGTAACTGCATGTGGTCCATGGTGCTGAAATCACCAGTCTTTACTACTAACCTTCAAGCAATCAACTATTAAGAGCATTTTCATCAAATGATCAGGATTTTGACCATATTATATACATAGTTATCAATAGCTACCAACATGGTGATGGCGCTGCAGCGCTGATTAAAGTCGCGATGGAGTGGAACGTCCGCTATCTCGCATCTGATGCGTTTTGGATCTACAACATTGAAGGAACACAAAAATCCCAAAATACCTTTAATATTTAAAACGTTAGTGAGGATATTTTGGGGGTTTTATGGTCTTGTAATTGCTTTAGCATAGCTCTCCCTGGCCTCCCACTTTTTCCCCAAACTTTAACTCTCCCTTCTCTACTATTTTGTTTCCTCCTTCTTCAACAACCACCAGAGCGACCACCGGAGACCTTTTTCCAGGGAGATTCTTTCTTCTCTGGCAATGTTCTTTTTTTAGCAACCTTCTTTCAAGTTTCAAGTAAATTTCAAGTAAATTTCAAGTAAATTTTTTTCTTTTATTTTTTCTTCTCTTAACTCTGATTCCTCCTTTTCTTTCTTTGATTCCTTTTTCTTTCTTGTTGACAACAACAATATTCTTTATTTTTTCCAAACTTTCATTACCTTTTGTATTCTACCCAACAAAACCATCAACCATGGCATCTAGTTCCCAACCAACCAATGATCAATAAATGATCAATAGAAAAAACCACCTCAACTGCCAGTGGTACACCATCAATGGGATTTTCAACTACAATGTTCAAGCTTACTGGTTAGAATATTGACCCTGCATGGAAGTGGAATAGCTTGAAGGACAAGCACAATAGGAAAAGTGTAACATGTGATTTTTGCCTAAAAAGTCTACCAAGGGAATTACTAGAGCCCAAAAGCATCAACTCAAAATAAGAGGAGATGTGGGTTCTTGTAGAAAAATACCGAAGGGTATTAGATTGGAATTGAAGGTAGCTTTTGACTAGAAAATAGGAGAAAATTACATGTATATAGAGGAAGTGCAAGAGGATGAAGATGAGGAAGATAACATTGCAAGAGGTTGTGAGGCTTAAAAGTGGAAAAAGGCCTATAACACATCATCAACAAAGATTTCTTCAACTGCTGCCAAGAAGAAGAATGCCAATGTTAACGACACCCTAGATTTGCACTTCTTCAAAAAACCTGAAGAAACTATCCAATTAGGAAAAACCAAGAGTCAAACAAGCATAAATGGTACTTGTCGGAAGGAAGCAAGAGTAAGGGCAATTCAATACATTGCTCGTTTCTGTTTTAGGAATGGAATTTCATTCAATGTGGCGCAATTGAAAAGTTTCAAATTGATGATTGAGGCAATTAGAAACTATGGTTCTCATTTAAAGCCTCCAACCTATCATGAATTGAGAGGTCCACTCCTTAAAAAAGAGTTAGCATATACAAAGGACTTGTTGAAGGGTCATGCTGAGGAACAAATGAAATATGAATGCTCAATCGTGTCAAATTATAGGATAGATAGGAAGAATAAGAAGTTGATTAATTTTTTGGTAAATTGTTCATTAGGAACAATGTGAAGAATGTTGATGCTTTCGAATACATGAAGACTGGGGACAAAGTATGAGTTTTTAATTAGCTTTGTTGCGGAGATTAGAGAAAAAAAAATGTCATTCAAATAGTGATGGACAATGGGAGTAATCATGTTGTGGCATGTAAGACTTAACTCTTAAGAGTTATTCTAAATTTGTTTTAGAATAATAACTTTTAATTGTTACTCATTTAACTTTATTGATTTATAATTTTTAGTTTAACATTTACATGCAACAATAACAAAATTATTTTGGAAGCCATGTGTGCCCGTTGTCTTGACTTGATACTAGAAGACATTGGGAAGATTGACAAAGTCAAAAAGGTTATACAATGAGGTATCAAGCTAGTAAGCTACATTTACAACCACTCATTGGCTTTGAAGTTTGAACACCATGAGGAAGTTCACAAACAAGTCCAAATTAGTAAGGCATAGAGTTACAAGATTTGCAACCACCTTCCTTACCTTGCAAAGATTGCACAAGCAAAAAGTCAATCTTAGATGGTGTTCATTGGATGAATGGGTGGAGTCCAAGGCAGCTAAGGATCCCAAGGGGAAGAAAACAGCAAAAGTTGTTCTTATGCCATCATTCTGAAAATGATGTTGTCTATACTCTGAAGGCTATGAGACCTTTTCTACGTGTATTGAGATTGGTGGACAATGAAAAAAGACCGGCAATGAGTTAAATTTATGAAGATTTGGATAGGGCCAAAGAGGTGATTCAAAAGGCTTTCAATGACAATGAAGATAATTGGAAGTAAAAGAAATTGTTTATTATTGAGTTGAATAATACAATTTCTAATCTCCCTTTTATAGAGTAAAGGTGAACAACTTAAAGATAACATAGATAACATAAAAAAATAAAAGATAACTATAAAGATAGAATAAGATATTCTCGATATCCTAATAAGATATTTATAACATCTTAATGAGATATCCATGATATCCTAATGACATATTTAGGATATCTCCTACAAACATAAGTATAAGGATATCTTTGCAATCACTAATAGAAATGGGACTGCCAACTTCACCACCCTTTACATGCAACAGGTTATTTTCAAAATCTTGGGTTCTTTTATAACAATCCAAACATTGAAATGGATTGTGAAGTGCTAGAAAGTTTTTACAAATGTATTAACAGACTTAGTGAAAATGACGAGTTTGTATACCACATTCACAATGAGTTGCCAATTTATAAGTGAGCTGCAGGTATGTTTAGTTATCCTATAGCAATGAGGAAAAGAACTACAATGGCTTCTAGTAAGTGGGAAAGTTCCCTTATAAATTTGAATATTTGATGACTTTTCAAATTGCAAATTTGAATGATCGTTTGATATTGATGCATATATGGGAAACCACACTCAAGGACACTAAGGAGGTGTGAATGAGGAAGCCAACCTTGCACTTGAAGGACCCATGACTAGGGGGAGTCTCAAGAGAACCCAAGAGGAGGTGCATCTCAAGTTGGCTACACTTATGGACCAAGAGGAGACCTAAGAAGGCCTAGTTTTGTATCACTTGTCTAGCTGCCATGAGGGCAATGTATAGAGCTGGAGAGACATTATTTTCCTCGTATTTTCATGGTATTTTAGGTGCCTTTCAAGTAGGATAGTATAGGCTTGGGCCAAAGCCCACTTTGAATGCCATTTTCCTATCTAGCGGTTTCGCCGCTAACTCGGTTGCTAGCTTTCCTTGCTATTTTGGTTGCTAGGTCGAGAGACTTGTTAGCTTGCATTTTTGGTCCATTTGGCTTGGGCTTTCATTAGTTTAGCTTAATTAGGATTAAAGGACCTTAATTAGGACTTAATCAAGGGTATATAAGCCCTCCTTGTAATTAGTTTAATCACTTTTGAATGAAATTGAATTGTGTTTTGCACTCTTTTGAAAGCTTCTTCTCTACTCTTGTCTTGAGCAAGAAACCTCCATTCTTATCAAGTTTCCATGATGCTTGTGATAAATCTCACTTCTCTTATCTAATTCTCTAAGAATTAGTGGCGAGCTTCATCTTCTTCTTTGTCCATTTTCATGTTTTCTTTTACTTTCAATTTGGTCCTAAATTTCATGGCTAATCTAGGTTTTACTTGAAGCTAGGTCTTGATTGTGGATCCAAGGGTGCATTAGATACTAATGCATATGAATTGCATTATACCTGAGTGGTGGAAGATGTATGGAGCACATACACCACACTTGCAAAATCTTACTATTAAAGTTCTAAGTTTGACTTGTAGCTCATTGGGATGAGAGCATAATTGGAATACCTTTAACATGTAAGTTAATACAAAAGTGAATGTTTTAAAATTGAATTTAAAATTTTATATAATGTAACAATTATAAAACATGAAAGTTGAAACTAACATGTTTTTTAAACTGTTATAGATTCATTTGAAGAAGAGAAACAGGCTTGAGCACCAAAAGCTTCAAGAATTGATTTATGTTAAATATAACCAAGCTCTTTAAGAACCCTACGAGTGTTGTGATCTTATTGATCCTATTGTTTTAGATGAACTGATGATAACAATGAGCAGATAGTGAGAGAATTGGGTGGAGATGGTAAAGATGTTGAGGATGAAATGGTTTTTGATGATGTTTTGACTGGGAGAAATGTTGCTAATGCAACTGAGACTGCTAAACCTTTAAAGTACACTAGGAAGCAAACACAAATGCAAAGGGCAAACTTGTCCTAAGATACTTAAAGAAACATCTCATACTTGTTTTTGCTCAAATGAGGTAAGTTTACATCATTTCAATTCTTTTGCTTGGCATTTTTGTATTTTGGTGTAATTGTATGTTCATACTTGCATATTCACTAGGTAATTGTATTCTGCTCTAGATTATCTCTAAAAGAAAATTCAAAACAGGATTATGTTCACCTTATCTTGATCTGCTTTTAAATACACATTTAATTTTTCTTCTTGTATGCTTTATTTCCAATGTAGATAGATAAAAAATAAAAGCAGGGTCAAAATCCAAGATTTACTCAGAAACAAGTGATTAAGTATAAACCTGATGACCTATACAACAATCAATTGCCCCTCTAACAAATCTTCATATATATGAAACACTTGAGATTTAGACAATTTTCCTTTTTTGAATTTTGCATTTTGATCCATATCTTGTCTATGCAGACAATGAAAATGAAAACATATAAATGAAAGAAGCAAGACATAGGGGTGATATCTAGACAGTTTGTACAAATAAATAAATAATAAAAATTCATCCAAATGAACAAGCTTGGGTTGGTATACAAGTCACAGAAGAAGCAATGCATTTGGAGCAAGTAAACAGTCTCTAGTTCATTTACAAGAACATGTATCATAAAAAATAACAAAGTCAAGATAGTCAGTGACATACATTCAGCAGACCAAGCATAAATTTCACAATCAATATTTATTCACCAAATATACACAATGGTTTAACTATACAAAGGTTGTCTTTTAGGGAACATTATTAGAGGAGAAAATGATATCTGGTCAAACCATAGAGGATGCATCTGGCCATCCCACAACATAAAGTGTTTACACTTTGCAGAAGATATATTTCAGTTATTTTTTTCCTTAAAAATCCACAATATTAAATTCACACACATAACCCTTTTACATTGATAGGAAACAAGGAATCAAATAAAAAAAAAAGCTGAACTGCAATTGATATTTATCTCTGCTCAAAGGAAAATTCCTCTATACAGTGGAATAAGAGAAATCCAACAGAGAAATAGATAAAAATGATCATGAATGGAGATAATCTCCTTACAAATATGGAGTAACAACTAAGCAAGTAAACAAAAAGAAAGTGAACACAGAAGAGCCGGCCTCTACTCAAAATCACCACCCAAAGGGATTTGACGCAAAGCAGAGAGAGAAGAAAGGGAAATTGACGAATAAGATACCCAAAGGTTTTTGGGTTGGGTAATTAAGTATTTTATTTTTCTTTTTTTAATATATTTGGGTTAGGTTGGTCATGAAATTTTTAAGCCCAAGACCTGACCCAAAGTAATCAGGTTGATGCATAGTTAACCCAATTAAACCCATGAACCTAACCCAACCCAGTTTTTGTTAGTTGGGTCGACCCAACTCATGATCATGAAATTGATAAGCATTCTTGATATATTAAGAATATATCACCTAAATGTTTCCCACTCAAAATCAATAATTTATAACTTCAAATTCTAAAACATGCAGTAGCTAGAATTTGACAGGTTCAACCTAATAATCCATATAGAAGGTGCCCAGCAAAATAGTACTCTGTTGCTGCAACCCAAACCAACACCATGACTCTCAGTCTCTCATCAATTCAAGAAAACAATAAAATCCCATCTCACAACACTCTGCTACCAACTATAATCCACATCAAAGGGTATATTGCACCTTTAAATTTCAAATCATCAACAATTTCTATGCTTAAGTAAAAAATCTTTGCAGTCATAGAAAGAAAATACTGGAGGAATTCTCATTATAATGGCAACATATAGTATCAAAATATTTGAATCAAAGTGAACAAAAATCAAGTCCATCTGTGAGTGTGTTTCAGAAATAAGAACAAGCAGAATTTAACAACTACATTTTACTTAACCTTGTTGAGTTACTTCTATATCTCCTTTATTTTCCTTGTTCCTATTTCACTACAATATCTCTTATTCTTCAGTATTTCACCGTCATGCATCTAATACTACTCTTCCAATTCCATTTTTAGCATCCAATAATTTCTGTTAAGATATCCCATGTCAGTTGGAAAGATAGTGAAAACACTCCTTACAAGACCTGGAGAATTCTCTCCCCTTGAGTTAGCTTCTACAGTTGAGTTAGGCAATTCATTTCTAATACAATACCAAAGTCTATCTAGTGCTAATGTTTCCATTGGTAGATGTCTAGCCCTGGCATGAAAATTGTGTTTTATGATGACCCACATTGTCTGCAAACATGGCCATTGGCCAAAATACTCCTTAAAATACTATGACAATCCTCCCCTCTTGTGCTAACTTTTGGAGTTGAGTTAGGCGCAATTTATTTCTAATAACTTCTACTGTTCAACATCCCTTCCAGTGCCTCATACCTAATGCCAAACACCACACTATAGCTTACAAGAATTTGATTTCATTAAAATAAGGGAATGCCTGGATTTTTAAACAGATTATAGAAGACCCCACCAGAGTTTGAAGGATAACCCCTATGTTAGCCTCCATACTACCCGTCTATTGCTAAGTCATTTTGTTTAGTAATTTACGCTTGCTTAAGTGCTTATTTAAATGATAAGTGTGTAATTGCATAAGTACGTTCATCAGATGAAATTACTAGAGAGGACAAGCTTGAAGATGAATTAATTTAAATATTAAAAATATTTAAATACTAGTAAAATTAATAAATATTATTTAACTTTTTTGAAAAAAAAAAATTAAGGTATCTTATAAATGAATTTATTTTATTATACCAAAGTGGATTCAGGGAAGCATAGGTGGTAAAAGTAAAGGGGTTGTTGAGTGGGAACAAAGTACAAAAACACACACTCCTGCCTCTGCAGAATCTGCACCTGTTGTTTGTGGTAAAATATGTTCAATCGAGAAACACCCCCTGGGTTGCTGCCCACAGCCCCCAAATAATGCTTTCTACACTACTAAGGGTGCATTTGTTTTACTCATTTTCCACCTTCCAATGCACTTCCAACACTAAACCAAATCTCACTGTCAATGGCGTTCAACTGAACTGAACATGAATTCAATAACACCCTGACTGTATATAAATAAGCACTACCTTAATTTATATGGCAAAACTGGACAGTTAACTCAATTCAACATGGACCAAAAAATTTTAGCTTGAATTCATGACTTCAAGGAGAGTTATTCTATTCACAAATAACATATTGAACAGCAAACAGTAAAATGCATGATGGATAGCTAGTCCATAAGTGCATAATCCCAGTTGCCCACCTATCAAATGCAAGTGAAACATTGTATCTCAACTCAACCATTTCTTATTTGAATCTTAATCAAGCGCCAACATAAGAAAAACCTTAAGAACTAAATAACACAAAATTCATTGTATTTCTGATGGATTCATCAAACTCGTTATTTTCTGAATTCTGAAATGCAATCAACAGTATCAGGAGGGGACATCATGCAAGTACCTAGTCATCATATATTCATTAATACTTAATATTATGCATCCCTTGTATAAAGAAAAGAGGTTAGCATAGTTGAGTATGAGGCCCTAACATACTTGGCAACTGATAATCGCTTTCAGTAGTCAAAACTACCAAGAACTATTCTTTCAGCTGGTTTGGATAAACTTTCTCATAAACACTTATAAAAAAAGAAAATAAAAAAAAATTAAAATTAACTTTTTTATAAATTAAAATTAGCTTACACGTAAATTAAAAAGAAATTTTTGGAAAAATTAATATAAAAGGGTTTTTACAAATTAACTTATGCATAAGCTTACGTAAAAGCTAATTTATTTTTTCTTCATATTTTCTTCTTTCCAACGAGTGGTGGAGAATTTTTTTTAAACATATTCTTTTTCATTCAAACATTTTTTCTCAACTTCCGATCAGCAGTAAAGCGTTTATTCGAACTTCGGCTAATAACCTTCAAACAGCAGTGTCAACTTCAGCAAAAAGAACTCACACAACCTCGACGTAATCCCAAATAAAACCCATCAAGTTAATGACTCATTCACAATACCGATTTAGCCACCGAAAACTACAAGTTAACGAGTTATGTAGAACGGGCATTTCTCCCAACAGTTGGAGTGCGAAAACTTCAAGGCGTGTAATTGCAACTTAGAGGAATCAAGGTGTTTAAAATCAATTTAGAAATAAGAGAGGTCTATGCGAAAGACTACGAAAACTACCTGGTAGAGAAGGCAACGGCGGTGGACGCGGCGGAGGCGACGATGATGTTCGTCCAGAACACAGACACACACACCCTAGCAATGCTGTCGAACATTATTGTTAGGAGCCATTTCCATAACCAATCGCGATTCGCGTGCACGTGCATCTCACGGGTCATGACTTGTAATTTTTGAATTCCAACAAGGTTGTTTTTGTCCAAAATATTTTGTAGAAACAATTCCCAACATATCTTGTGGAAACAACTTATATCGAGGAAAATGCTTATGCTAAAAACACGTTTTTCTTTTAGAGCTCACCTATTTTTTTATTATAGCTAATTATATTTGAGTTTGGTAGGATTGTTAGGCGTCTAATATTATTTTTAAGTATTTAATATATTTATATATTTAATATTTAAATTTAAAATTATTAATTAATTTAAAACTTTTACGTTAATTAATCTACGCATTAGTTATAGTGACACTTTTTTTAATATAGTTTTTTTTAATGTATTTTTTTATTAAAATTTACAAAATTATGAGTAAGATTCATCGTATAAAATGTAAAATGTATAAAAAGTTTTTGTATCTAATAAATTTAAGCTAATAATAAACAATATTTTTAAAAGAATGTGATAAATAATATTTTTTATTTCTCTTTAGAAAATTATTATTTCAATTCTTTTATAATATTTTGGTTTGGTCTTTTGTTTTTACTTTTTGTGTTTTATTTTTTTTTCTAATTGGTTTCAATTTAGATTAATTTAAAATAGAAGATGAGATAAGATAATGAGAAAATAATAATAATAAAACGCAATTGGAGAAATCGAATTTGCTCAACCTTTAATAATTAAGTTGACTCGGAGGGATGAGTTTGGGTTTTTATTTTTATAGTTTGACTTTTTTAAATTAAAGTTTATTCATGTAGTGTCAACTTTTGTAACTTCACAAATAGCAGAATCCTTTAGCCTGCGTGTGTATAAGATTTATACTAGGTTAGATTGAGTGAATACTTACAATATCTGCAATGGAACTCTGTTTTGTGTCTTGTTCTTAAAATACAGGATGTACCATGGAAAGCCTTTTTCCAAAGTCGTGCTATGTGGGCAATGATATATGCTTATTTCTATGGTAGTTGAGGAAACTATAATTGTCTACCATGGCTTCCCATATCTTTTAGGTACCCTTGAGCATTTAATGTTTTACCTGTTTTTACTTTTTTCTATCTTTCTCAACAACCTAGCTATCAGAGAGTCAGTTGAGACATTTTGCACTACTATGAAATCTAATTTGTCCATCTTTATGTTGTGTAGTGAGGAGCTGAATCTAAATCTGACTAAAGTTGCATGGGTAAGATAGTTATTTTTCTTGTTTTAGCTAACCTTAGTCTATTCATGTCTTGAAGAGGGAGAAGTATCTATTTTCTTTATGTTTGGCATTGATAGATAGGATGCGCAATAAGCGATTTTAGATAGATAAACCTCAAAACTCATTGTTTTCATGGTAGATCAAAATGGATGAGCATTTTCAGTAGTTATTGTAATAAGTGGTATTATATAGTTTAAAACTTGTTTCATTTATAGGATCAAAATGAAATTCACTTATAAATAGTAATTGGCTTATTTTAGTCTTCATGTAATTGGATGGACATGTTAAATGCATTTAGTGTTCATAGGAATTAGCATCTAGGAAGTAGCACACTTGTCCTATATTTGTAGATGGTCTGCAAAAAGGATTTATTAAAGCATAAGAAACTGGACCAGACAGCAAACTGTTGAGGTTCACAGTTCACTTTTGTGGGGGTTTACAACTGTCAAAATATGTTGAGGGAAATAGAATCCCATGCATTTGTTGTCGGTTTTAAACCGACACTAAATACAGAATGAAAAAAATAAAAATGAATTTTGTCGGGGTTTTAAACCGCCAATAAATACTTTTTATTTTCTAGTGAAAAAACCAGGGTTAGATAAAACCGTCAAAAACCGTTTCTGGCGTATGCAGAACCAGCGGTTATTTTAACTCCAGAAATACCGTTTGTAGCAGTTTTTAACCGACAGAAATTGTAATTTAAACCCCTGCAAACAACATATTTTTTTGTAGTATATGTTCTAACAATGGAAAATTAATTACAAATAAGAATTTGGAAAAATTAAAGAAATTCATTTAGATCCTACACATTTCAGTTACGCTAAACAACATGAAAAAAATAAGAAAAATAAATAAATCTCTCAAGTACATTGTTACACTTCAGTTTAACAATTTGTAATTACATATGTTCATTGCCATTATGGGTGCCAAATCATGATTAATGGGATGGAAATTACATGATACGTGAGAATGAAATCATTTTAACATCCATAGGAATCATGAATTAACTATTATATAAAAACCAAAAGTCGAGTAATAATTATACTAGAAGTCATCGAAGTGTTTATATTGCAGGAGACATTTGAAGCTATTATTGCCATTACAATAAAACTGTCATTTAGAATTGGCCAAAAGCAAACACTAACATCTAGTGTGAATCGATGTAAATAAGAATGCGATAGCATTTTTGTAAATATTTTGAAAATATTTACATCGGTTGTAATTTAATTGATGTAAAATCACTTTTTATATTAGTTAAAAAATAATTGATGTAAAAAGTTACTTTTTATATCGATTGGAATTGCAACCGATATAAAAGTGACTTTTTACATCAGTTGGATTTTCAATTGATATAAAAATTATATAACACCTTTAGGTGTGCTAACTTTTCATCTTCTCCAACACTGAAAACCAAAGTTCCTATTTTGCTCTCGTTTTTCTTTGCATTTCTCCACTATGCCACCACCATTTTGTGGTTGCTACCACCTCACTAAGACCAAGTCGCCCAAATGTATTTTGTTCCACCACCACTTTGTGTTTCCTCTTGTTTATTTTTACGCATGGGTGTTTTTGCCATGGTCGCCACAACATTGTGTTCACGATGGTGGTGATTGTTTCATAGCCACCACTCTATTTCGTTGATTGCTATGACAGTGGTTGTTTTTGCCATGGCCACCATGACATTTGCCATGACCGTCATGGGAGTGGATATTTTTTCCATGGTCACCATGGTGGTTTCTTTCCTATTTTGTTTGTTAAATTTATTTGATGAAATTTTAATGTCTAAGTTCTTGGTTTTGCCTCATTTTACAGATGCATTGATAGTTCTATATCATCTCCTTAAACTAATTGCATTATTATTATTGAGGTAAGTGATTTGCTTTTTAAAAATTTTGATAGTAATTATTGGATTATATAGTTGCATGGATGACCATATAGAGTATAGTTGGGCCTTGTATGATGAAGTTATTTAATAAATTGCTATGTCTTGTCATGAATGATCATATAAAGTATAATTGGGCCTTGTATGATGAAATTATTTAATAAATTGCTATGTCTTGTCATGAATGGTCATATAGAGCATAGTTAAGCCTTCTATGATGATTTTATTTACTAAATTGCTATATCCTGTCATGAATGGCCATATAGAGTATAGTTAGCCTTTGTATAATGAATTTATTTAATAAATTGATATGTCCACTCATGAATGACCACATAGAGCTTAGTTAGGCCTTGTATGATTATTTTTTTTTTTATAAATTCGTATGACCTTATATGAATGACCACATATATCATAAAGAGACCTTTTTTTAGATATATCATAATTAAAAAGACTCCTTTTTAGATATCTTTAACCACCAAATCAAGTATACACTTAATTTGAGTCAATTTTAGTTTGACTCAATTGACCATGGTCAATTAACCATGATTTGACCACAAAATAAAACATGTGATTAATTTTGAGACAAATTTAATTTGACTAAAGTAGCCATGACCTACCATCATTTGAGTACCAAATCAAACATGCGTTTAATTTTGAGTTGAACTTCATTTGACTAGATTAACCATGGTCGATTGACCATGATTTGACATAAAATAAAACATGCCCTTAATTTTATGTCAAACTTGATCTGACTCAACTAACCATGGTTGTTGGCCATGCTTTGACCACTAAATAAAAATACACTTAATTTTGAGTCAAACTTGATTTGACTCAACTAACCACGATTGTTGGCCATGGTTTGATCACCAAAAAAAATATGTGCTTAAGTTTTAGTCAAACTTAGCTTAAGAGAAGTAAGGTATACTTATGTGATTAGTGTTAAAGTAGACAAAAATGAAAACATAAAATTAACTTTGATATTTTATTGATGGATTAGAAATATTTTTTCTTGGTTCTTACTTTATAAGTTGTGTTAAATTATATGCTTATTATTCATATCATGTTTTGTATTTTATTTTGAACTTATGCATTGAGTGAACCTTAGTTTCCCTTTTGAGATTCAATACAATGATTAATAATGATTAAAATTATTAACAATTGTATTGAATCTTGAATTATCCAAGTTATACAATTTGGGAAGAGTGATTTTCTATACTTGATTAATACATAGATGTTAAGTCTCAAATCTATAATTGATAAGATTTTGGTGTAGTGCATTTTGTGTTATTTTCTGGGTGCATACTTGATTATGGTACTTTTGATGTCATAACTTTCATTTCATGCATTCTAGAAACCCACGCAAAATGCTACCGAAATGATAAGGATCTAAATAGCACTCAAGAAGATATAGAAGAGGAGCACGAGGCAAGAGATAGTTAGGCTCTAAAAGGTCCTATGACTAGAGGGAGGCTAAGAAGATTGCAAGAAATGCTTCAAAAACTAGGAGTACCTAGAAGCTTGGAGGACTCAAGCCTAGGCCCAAGCCCAAGCCCAACCATATACTATTTATGGGCTTGCTCCTTAATCTCTTAGAAGCATAAGAATGTCATTTGTATGTCATTTGGAAAGAATTTGTAAAATCTTAGCTTTAGAACTCAAAGTACATTAGAGGCTTGTTTGTTTGACTTTGTAAATAGGATTAGGATAAGCCTATGCTTGGATAGCCTTGTAACTTGTTTGGATAACAAGATAAGATATCATCCTATCCAAACAATGGCTTGGCATATAGGAGGCTATATAAAGCCACCTCTACCCTCCTTATAAACATAACCTTTTGTTAATGAAAGAATAGTATGTTGGTGTGTAACTTTGAGAGATAATCTCTATCTTGTTTTGTACAAGAGCCTTCAATTCTTGTCAAGCTTTCAAGAGGCTTGTGGCAAATCTCATTTGCTCTTATCTTCCTCAATCTTTGGGTGAGTAGTGAGTTCACTAATTCCATTCCTTTCATACTCACATTTTTTGTTTCATCTTCCTTTGTTCTTTCTTTTTTGTGAGGCTCCTTACACCAAGAAGGCTTGTGACATCTAAGACTTCAAGAGATCCTAGGGCATCCCTGTCATGAAATTCTTGCAAATTATAGACATGAGACTTAACATCTATGTATTAATCAAGTATAGTAAAATATCTTCTCGAATGGAATAAGGCCACACCTTATTTGTAAAAATGAGATTAACATGCATGATATATGTTTTTATGTATTATAAAGCACAATTATGTATCATAGTTGGATGAATAGTAGATGCATAAGTGATCAATATGATAATGGAGTGAAATCATTTCTCCACTTTGCTAAAAACACATGCTTCTAATAATACTGGAATGTTTTATTGTCCATGTGTTAATTGTTTGAATGAAAGAAGATTAGAAGTTGAGGAAATATAGGAACATCTTATTTGTAATGGTTTTTGCAAGAATTATACAACATGGACATGGCATGGCAACTTGTTAGACATCTCATGTACATCCCAAAGAGAGGAAATTGCTGTAAATATGGATGATTGACTAGAAAACATGATCCATGATATTGAACCAAAGTCTTTTCAATGAGCAACTATGTATGACAATTTATAGTGATGCAAAAAAGCCTTTATACACAGGCTGCACTAATTTCACAAGGCTGTTGGTGATGTTAAGATTGTTCAATCTAAAGGCGAAAACTAGGTGGACTAATAAAAGTTTTATCGAATTGCTCGAGTTGTTAAAAGACATGCTTCTAGAAGGGAATACATTACCAAATCATAACTATGAGGCAAGGAAGATATTGTGTTTGATGGGTATGGATTATAAATGATTTAATGATTTCATATTGTACACAAAATAGTTTGAAGCAATGCATCAATGTTCAAAGTGTGGGGAATCACGGTACAAAAAGAAAGATGGTGATTCTAGTAGTAACATGAGCACAAAGGGTCCTCCAGCAAAGGTATGTTGGTATCTTCCAATTATTAAGTTCAAGATATTGTTTTCTAATTCAAATGATGCAAATAAGGATTTGGGGAAATGTTAAGCACCAAGAGGGGAAATGTGATAGACACTAATAAGGATCTAGTTGGCACTCAGAAAGACATTTAAAAGAACCAAGAGGTAAAGGATAGTTAAGCACTTAAAGGCCTTATGACTAGAGGAAGGCTAAGGAGATTAAAGAAGTGCTTCAAAAGCTAAGGATGCTTAGAAGCTTGGAGGACTCAAGCCTAAGCCCAAACCTAAGCCCAATCATATACTATATATGGACTTGCTCCTTAACTTTTTAGAAACATGTGTATTTCATTTGAGTTTCATTTTAAGTTCATTTATAAATCATAGCTCAAGTATCAAAGTATATTAAGGCTTAAAGCTTGTTTGATTGACTATGTAAATAGGATAGTTTAGGATAGTTTAGGATAGTCTTGTAGCTTGTTTGGATAGAAAGATTAGATAATCTCCTAACCTAGCTAACCGTGAGGAAATCTTATATAAAGCTCCCTCCATCCCTTGTAATGATAACCTTGAATAAATGAAGAATAGCTTGTTGCTTTTACAACTTTGAGAGTTTATCTTTATCTTGTTTTGTACAAGAGCCTTCAATTATTATCAAGCTTTTAAGAGGCTTGTGATGAATCTCATAATGCTCTTATCTTCCTCAAAGCTTTGAGTAAGTGACAAGTTCCTTAATCCATTCCTTTATTACTCATGTTTTCTTGTTTCTTCCCCTTTGTTCCTTTCCTTTCCATTTTTGCAAGCTCCTACATTGGGAGGCTTAGATGACCAAGACTTGAGGAAGATCTTAGGGAGTCATCAAGTGGTATTAGGGTAACCTTGGGTCTAATTTCATCATGTCTTAGAAGGGAAAAGCTTCATGGAAGGAAACATCTTCTCCATGGTTTCATGGCACAACCATATAAGTCTCCAAAATTTCGAATGCTTGTAACTTCTCTTCCTATTGTGTATTTTCTTTGTTTCTTAGCGGGTTTTATTCGCTAAACTATATAGAGTATATCCATGATGTTTTCTTGTTGAATTATGTCATATGTGTAGTTCTTGCATGAGGGTTTTGAGGGGTTGTTATCGAAAACTCCATTGATGAACTTGTTGAGTTCGTGAACCAACCATGATGTATCTTGTTGTGTAATTCAATTTTGTTAGGTCCAACTTGTATAATTCAGTGCTTGGATCTTGTTCTTGATTGTATGCAATTATTGCAGTGATTAAAAATGACTTTTCATGCTTAAAGGTTGAAGAAGATTCACGTGAAAAGTAATAGTAAAGTGTTGGAAAAATTTGTACTGAAAATTTTTGGTGTTGCATATTGTACTGTATTGCTTGTGCACTGATAGTCTAAGGATTGGTCTTTATTTCTTCTATTAAAATAGTAGATTTTCTTATGTTAAAGTAGCACAAGGTCAACCTTGGTCATTCTTCTCAAGGATAGGTTCGTTCTAATGTTCTAAGGTGTAAGACTAGAAAAGATTACGAAACTGGGAAGTAAGAATGTGAACCCAACAAGAATTGTAAACAAGGGTTTTGAACAAAAAGGTAAATTTACAAGAATCATAAAGAACAATTAAAGAATGTAAGGATTAAAGATTACCTATAATTCACTAAGACTCCTAAGATTGCTTTAGATTACTAAGACTCCTATGACATATTTATCTTATCACTCTCCTATTTTATCACTTACTAATTTTAATTCTAGTCTTTACTATACCAATGACTTCTCACCAATCTAATTATCTACGATGATCATCGAACATTCTTCCCTTGCTAACTGAGGACTTAAACGATCACTGTCTCGAGTTTGACAGGAATTACGCACTTGATTGATGTAGATTATGTAAAGATTATCTATGTAGTTATTAGAGTGGTTCCAATCGGTCCCTAAACTAACGTATTATAATTCTTACCACACACAATCGTGATTAAGCAAGGAAAAGATTATGCTAATAGAAATCAAAACTTAGTACAAACAAAATTACAATCATTCATTGATTAACCTAGAATGTGATACAAAGAAAAGTGTAAAGTTCTTGAGTGGATTGTGGCTCAACTTCCCGCGACAATCGCCAATAGTAATTGCAGCGTTCCTCCAAAGGTGATCAGAGAGCGTGAGAGGTGTTACCCTCTAGAGCATGCTGTGAAGATAGATGGTTCTATCCCTCCTGGTCAGTCAATCTCTAGCAACTTTGCTCAGCTTGAACTTGATCTACACCTCCTCAATCGATTAGGTGCCACTGAAGCACCATGGAACTGTTGAGGTATGACGTGGACTTAGGCTTGGGAACGGAAAATGTATGTGGTTTGCTTGCTAACCAATGAAAGTTGCCATGCATTCCTACTTATACATGCATCTAACTACTCTATAATGGTAATAATTGATTTAACAAAATTAACCACTTGATCTAACAGAATTACCAGATTTAACTAACTTCAACTACTTTCCTAATTCCCACATGCTATATTACATTCACACGTGCTTGAATCTTGCTGAAGTGGAGTTGGTCTTCCGTGGCCGGGATGGATCCAATTCTAGATGGGAGTCGGCATTTGTTTTGAGGTTGGCCTCCAGATAGACTTGGACGGAGGGTCGATCTTCGGAGTCGGCACCACAGAGTCGACATCCAAGGCCTCCATGCAGAGTCAGCCATGCAGAACCAGAGTCGGCTATGCGGAACTAGAGTTGGTTGGATACGGAGTCGGCCACTACTTCGAAGACTCAGTCTCGGTCTCAGTTGGGACTGTTTTAAGACTCCAATTTAACCTGCAAAACAAGACTTGCTCTTTTGTTAATTAAAATCAATAACTTAGCCTAGATTTGTATTTTCCTTAGTTTGACCTTCGAAATCTAAATCTTAACTAATACATGATTCTTAACTATTATTTATATTCTATTCTACCCATCTGAAAGACCTATTAAGGGGTATAAAATGCGTACTATCATGCACCAAGAAAGAACAAGTGTATTACTGGAAAAAGAATGTTTTTATGGCATTAAAAGAGTGTTAAAAAAAAAAAAGAAATCCACTAGAAAAGTTGTGAAAAGATTGGATAAAGATCCATGAGAAAAATTGCTAGTGTAAAGAATGCTATTAGTGTTTGTGGTGTTGTATGCTTATGGTTTTGAAGTTTGTATGAAGATGTTATCTTGGCTGGATATGTTGAGTATTAAATGGTAAATCCTCTACATATTCTTATTTCTAATTCCTTTCTTTAAGTTTTCATCTTGTCTATTAAATCCACTTTGAGTTTAGCTTCTTTGTTCTATACTTTTTTTTTTGCTTGTCTATTTCTTGGCCTTTTTAAGTTTTGTGATTGAGTTTTCTTCCTTTGGAGTTCTTAAGAATCCTATGAGATTTGATGTATTTCCCTTGCATCTAAAAGCTTCATTAAAGAATTAAGTCTTTTTTACAAACCAAAGATAGAGAAGAGTGGTAAAAGGCAAGATAGTACATTAGAGAAAAAGCCTTTAAAGTGTGTAAAGACGAGTGTGAGTGTAAACACTTAGTGAGTGGTGAGGCTTATGATACGAGTTGGGGAAGGCATGAAGAGTATGGAAAAGGATACTAAGCTTATAGAGACTCAAGGAGGAAGATTCACCTCTATAATAGTCGTAGGAGCCTTGTATAGTTTATGTTTTCCTATTCTCGTTACTTTGTAATAAGTAGGAAAGCACAGTCCAAGTCTTTGGAAGATGCATTCTTTTGACTCACCTCCAAGCACGTCCTTGCCTTGCTTTTGAGCTACACTTGGCCCAAGGCCCAAGGTCCCTTTTAGATAGTTAGCTTTTCGTGCTCGATACATGTATAGATAGCTTATCTTAGGCTTTTTGTATCAACTTTGGTTCATTTTTTTAATAATATTTTCTTTTCAACAATTAAGAAAGTGGCTCTCATTTGTTTTTGGATTAGAACACTTTATTCTCACCAAGTTCTCCATGAGGCTTGTGGCAAATCTCAATTCTCTTATCTGATTTTTCCTTGAAAATCAATGGCAAGCTATCTTTAACTCTTTCCATTTTTCTATTTCAGCTCCTTTTATCCCATCTTTAATTTTTGTGATTTACTTTACTATGATAATTCCTAAACTCCTAATCCTAATTTTCTATTTCAATAATGACCATTATGAAGTGTAGAGGATCTAAGTAGAGTCAAGATGGTCCACGAGAGCGATCTCAATCAAGTGCAATCCAAATCCTCAATTTTGGAATCCAAATCATATCAGGTGGTATCAGAGCTTCACACTTTGGTATCTAATTTCTATTAGATTTCAGTTCGTTCTTTCCACTTTACAAGGAGCTGCAATTGTGAATTCTGCATCCTTCATACTCACGCCATGAGGAATTCCACTCAAATGCAAAATCTTGCTTCAATTAGTCGTGCAATTTGAAATTTGAGCTTAGGTTTTATTCGCCTAGCTTTTGTTAGTGATTTAATCGGTTCAATTATCAATTTAATCAGTGCAAATTGCTTTTCGTGGCTCAATTTCAAAAACAATTCAAAAAAATAGAGCATCACGATCGAGTTTTTCATCTCTATTTTGATGAGAATCTCGAATGCAAGTTTGATCACAATTTGAGAAAAATATTTATGGTAATTGTTTGAAAAAAAAAAGTTGGATAAAAAAATTTGAAAAGTTCTCGAGTAAGATCGATGAATTTCATGGCTAAATTTAGTTAAGCAAAATAGAACATTGAGTGTTAGATCAAAACGTAAGAAAAGAAGTTCAAAATAAAAGAAGAGTGTAATCGAAAGTTAGTTACAAATCTAGATACAAACCACATGCCAAAAAGCTTTTGATATTTTTTCTAACCGTTTTCAGTTAATTGTCGTTCATTGGTGGGCCATCGTCCATAATGCTTTGGACGCTTGGTTTGAACGTTTAGTTTGAATGACCAAAATTTTGTGTCTTTTTGCATGCTTGTTTGAGTCTTTTAATTATGAGTCTTCGTATTGTCTTCTATTAACGCTGAATTGAGTAAGCTTTCATTTCTAATTACATTTATTGTTTGTCTTCATTTGACTTCTTAAGTTTTGTCTTTTAAGTTTTCCTTTCTTTAAATTTCCTAAAAGTTAACGAGATTTGACGACTTTCACTTGTACTATAGAACTTGATTAGTATAATCTAGGTTCTCTTTCAAGGCATAGTCGTAAGTTGAGAGGAAAAAGGCCAGAGTGCATATTATAGAAAAAGCCTTAAGGAGTGAATACACGAGTGAAGAGCATAAACACTCAAGAGAGGTGAGGATTGCCTTTTTGTTACTAACATTTTTCTTATAGGAATTTTTTAGCATCCATAAGCATCCATAAATTTTATCTGTGCCCATAAAGAAGAATAGGTGTAATCATGATGAACAACAGTAGTAATGAAGTGACGAGTTACTCTCCCAAATCTAAACATATAATGAAGTAGATGGCCAAGTTGGAGGAGCACCTAGCTAAATTGGGAAGAAGATTGGAGGATGTGAAGGCAAATACTACAAGTGTCAACAATAAGGTGGAGGTACTTAGTAGAAAAAAAGAGAAGTCCCTAATGTCTTTGAAAAAAGTGAAGGGAATAGAGCTAAAGGTCTACATATCCAAAGAGCCTCACAGGTTACACCATAGTGATAGAAGTGAGAGGCCGAGGGGAGAAATGAGGCAAGAAAAAGAGCCTCGTAGAGAAAAAAAGAAAGGAGGCAAGAAGAAGAGCTTTATAGATAGAGGTCACATAGAGAAAATAGTTAAGAAGGAGAGCCTCACAAAGATAGGTGTGAATGAAGGTATGAAGAGGAGCCTTGCATAGAAAGGAGAGAATGAAGATATGAAGAGGAAGAGCTTCGTAGAGGGAGGAGAGAAAGAAGATATGAGGAAGAATACTGTGAAGAAAGAAGAGGAAGAATGTACGACAAATTTCCACACAAATGATGATAAGAGAGCTCTTATGGATGTGATAAAGCTCTCGAAACACTATCAAAATCACTAGATTTCCCTTAATTTTGTAGTATAGGGACTAACGTAGGTCAAAATTCTCAAGGACACAATCATGCAATACCTAATCTTATTAAACAAAAATGAAATTGAATGCAAAAATTGGAGTTTGTATGTAATCAAAATCATGCAGAAAAATCATGTATAAGATAATTTAACTAAACAAAATTACATAACATCAATCTAAGAATTCAATCGTGTAGTTCTGTTATTATTGTTCTAATAAAGGTACAAATTCACATCAACCTAAGATTCATTAGATAATCATCTAACATTTATTCATATAGATTGAGATCACAATAATAGTCCCTAATTAGCATGGATTCAAGCAGATAATTGGTTGGTTTTAGGTGATTAATCGATTACCTAACATAACATAATCCAAAACTTCAAGTGAAATCATAATCATGAAAACGGGTCAAGAATTGGAAAGGAAAGAACATAATGGAATTTGCATAAAGAAAGATTTAAGAACTCAAACTGAACTACAATATCGAAACCTTGAATTGATAAGATAGCTTAGCCTTACATGGTAATTGTCACAGAAAATGCAGCACAATACAAAGCAAGCACCATACAAAGCAAGCACCATACAAAGCAAGAACCATAGGGAAAGAGAGAAAACTTACAATCCAAGATACCCTATAAAACTCAATCTAAAAAGTCCTAAAAACTTCTAGAATACTTTAACACTACTAACTAACTACTATTTATTATATGCTTTGAATGCCAAGGAAGGTGGTATGGGCTAGAGGAACTCGCATCCTAAAGGCCTACCAACCAAGGTCCCAAAATTGGGATAGAATATACAAAGAAAGGCCCAACAAAGTGGGTGTAGAGACCCCAACTTCACGTGGATTGTTGACACTGAAGACGGTCGAACTATGATGCATATGCAAAAATGTACAGCCAAGAGGATGAGGTTAATGAAGCTACCCTACACTTGAGAGTCCATTACAAAGGGTAAACTTAAGGAGTCTTAAGGAAAAGAAGCTACAAGTTTATCATAGTCAAAGGTTAAGAGGAGAACCAAGAAGGGATAAGGTCTTTCCCTTAGAAGGCCACGACCAAAGAGCTAAAGAAGACTTCAAAGACATAGAAACCTCTGCACTTGGAGGTCCTATGATTAGAGGAAGGCTCAAGAGAACCCAAGAGGAAGTGCATAAAAAAGTAGGCCATGCTTAAAGGTTAACAGGAAGCACTATGAACACCTAACTTGTACAATTTTTCCAACTACCAAGGTGTCTTTGTTTAAGGTTGGAGTGACCTTATTTTCCTTGTATTTTCATACCACCTTGAGTAAATTTTTAGTAGGATAGCTTAGTCTTGGGCCAAAGCCCATTTTAAGACCGTTTTCCTAGCTAGTGTAGTTCGATCACTAATTTTTCATTACAACTTTCATCCTTGATGTACTTTGCCAAATCAAACGTATCTAGAGCTATAGACCTCTTGTAGGACCCCAAATCTATCCGGCTCAATGTCGACCCAATCCAAGGAAAGATCCCGGATAGACTAGCTAGATTACAAAGACCTAAATTGGGCCTAAGAGACGAGAAGAGCCAAATCTATCCACTAGTGAAGGTAGCTAGCTGACTCGATCTACCTCTACCAAGAGAAGGGTCCAAAATGGCAGGCACGTGCTAAAGGACCAATCCATGTGAGGGAAGTTCAACATTAGCCACTCACCCGAGTTTGGCCCAATTGACAAGGCACGCCTCAACCAGCTTAACACAGCTCCAAAGGGACCTCGAAGCTCCAGCTCAGTATTGATGAAGTCGGTCAAGTCGGCCAAACTAAGCAAGATCATCCACCTCAGATGGGGAATGCCACCTCACAGGTCCTAGGCCATCAAATCCTCCAACGACGCGAGGAAGCCCCTTGATGAAGCCACGTAAGCGAACTCAAGTCCCCACTTACCAATAAAATGGAAATCCTCGTCAATCAAAGCAAAGGAACATGCCATATCAGCCACAACCCGTGAATGGCACTGTGAATTTAGGGAGAACATGCCATGATTTGGCGCGGGACTCAACGTGCATCAACTTGGGGATCGCCAAGACTAACGAATTAAATAAGGAGGCTGGGGTAGCTCCATTTTGCAGGATTAGGTGCACCTTCATTACCCTTCCAAAGGCTATAAAAGGCCTCAATGCAAAGAACTTGGGGCCAAGAATTAAAGAGTGCAACATACAGAGCAAGATTGCTGGAGAATTGCTACGCGACCAGTGACTCAAAGAAAGTGTTATAGAAGGAATTCTAGCTGTGAGCGAAGGTACCAGTCATCTCTCTAGATACTAGGTAAATCTCTTAGCCAAACTCCAATCATGCCATAGATAGCATCCCCTCTCATACTTGAAATTACACTTCAGATGGAAGGCATGTAGCCCGCCTTAATCTAAACCAAGTCAGCCACACTTCAAATGGCAGGCATGTAGCCCGCCTTGGCCTAGGACCAAGTCGACCTCGATCCCCTGTTTCATAACATATAGTGAATTCCACTTGACTCTAAGTCAGTAGATGCATATCCGAGTCTACTTAGCATGCATACTCACAAGCACTCAGTCTAGCATAGAGGCGGGATGCCTAATGGATAGTCCTAACTTCGTATTCAAACCTTTGAGGGTTGAACACCCAATGGAAAGTTTAGACCCTATGTCTTAGATTTTGGTGGACGCCTAAGGGAAAGTCCAACCATACAAAAACAAGCATTGCATAGTCCCAACAAGGGCCGTGGTCGAGAGGAAGGATGCCTAATGGAAAGTTCGAGTTTGCATTTCACCTCATGCATTTAGAACTACATTTGATTCCTCTGTGCTAGGAGAGTTACATAGGAGTACGAGGCCTACTCTTGTCAAGTTATGCATCTCAAACATCCCAACTCTGTACAAACGCATTCCCTTAGCTGTAGCTAGCCATTAACAGTAAAGGTAAAGGTTATGTTGCATACATTTCATAGGGTAACTACCAGATGCTAGGTATATGGGGTGATACGTCATTCCCATGCGTAATCGACTCCTTACCCAAACTTCGGGTTCGCCGACTTGCCTTATCTACCCCCGGGCTCCAACGTGCCTTTAAACGTTGGTGATGACTCCAGTCCGAGCTGGATCAGGTTTAGTCAATCTCCCTAGATTGGTCAAGCCTGCACCGACTCGTTGAAGTCGACTCTCCTTCGGAGATAGATTCAGCTCCTCTTCAAGTTTACAAATAAACTAAAAGGTTCTTTTCTCTAAATCGCCCCCGGTGTGATTTAGGTCACGTCACCTCCAAATTGGAAACTTGGTGTCACTAGAAAGATAATAAAGAGATCTACAACTTTCATGTTCATGTCATGTGAGGGCCAAGGGAAGGGCCGTGTAGGATTGCATTTTGGGCCATCCAGCTTGCATTTGGGCTTGTTGGGTGATAATGTTTTTTGTCGTGGTAGGTTTTATCCAATAAAAACTAAAACTAACTATAGCATAGCTAACCCTAGGTCGAATCTCTCAAGGACGCGGTGTATTTAGTTATAACTAATGCGGAATTAGAAATTGACGCGACCTAAATCGCACCAAGGGCGATTTAGAGAGGAATTTTTTTTTTTTTGAGAGACTTTGATTTTTGTTAGAAGGGCTCTAAGAGGGAGCCAAATCTACCTCCAAGATGGAGTCGACTTCCGATGAGTCGGTACCGACTTGACCAATTCAAGGGGGTTGGCCAGGGACGGATTCAACTCGGCTGGAGTTGCCACCAACGTTTAAAGGCACGTCAGAACCTTAGGGTGGATAAGGCAAGTCGGCGGAAGCAAAGTTTGGGTAAGGAGCCGGTTATGCATGGGGTTCACCCATCCACCTTTACCTTTACTATTATTAACTTATTGGACTCATGGGGGTGGGTTTGCATAGGATAGAAATGCTATAGATGCATAACTTGATGAGAGTGTGCCTCCTGCTCCTATGTACCTCTCCTAGCATAGAGGAATCAAAGTTCATGTAGTTCTGGATGCAGTGACATTTAAAGGCAGACTTTCCATTAGGCGTCCTCCCTTTATGATAGGGATCTGGTTATGGATTTTGGCCAGACTTTTCCCTGGGTGTCCGCCAGAGTCCAAGACATGGGGGTTGAACTTTCTCTTAGGCGTTCATCCCCGAATGTTCGAGTTCGGAGGTAGGACTATCCATTAGACGTCCCATATTGAGGTCGAGTGGATTTTGTGCATGTGTGTATGATAGGTTAACTCGGACACGTGCTTATTGACCCAGAGTCAGGTGGAATGCATGATATGTCATGATCATGAGATCGGGTTCGACTCAGACTCAAACTTAAGAAGGTCGCACATCGACCACCTGAAGTGTAATGGACTCGGCTTGGATTAGGTTGACTACATGCCTGCCATCTGAAGTGTGATGGACTCGGTTTGAGTTAGGCTAGTTGCATGCTTGCCATTTGAAATGTGATGGACTCGGTTTGAGTTAGGCTAGCTATATGCTTTCCATTTGAAGTATGGTGGACTCGGTTTGAGTTAGGCTAGCTACATGCTTGCCATCTGAAGTGTGATGGACTCGGTTTGAGTTAGGCTAGCTACATGCTTGCCATCTGAAGTGTGATGGACTCGGTTTGAGTTAGGCTAGCTACATGCTTGCCATCTGAAGTGTGATGGACTCGGTTTGAGTTAGGCTAGCTACATGTTTGGAGTTCGCCAAAGAACTTACTTGGTATCCAGAGAACTAGTTGGTGCTTCACTCGTAATCAGAGATCGATGATTCTCTCCTGTTAGTCATTTAACGTTTCTTCAACACTTTCGCTAGCCTTTCTACACTCCTTCATTCTTCACCCCGAACTCTTTGCACTGGAGCCTTTTATAGCCTTCGGGAGGGTGGGGAAGGCGCACTTGATCTTTCCACGTGGAATTACCTCAGCCTCTTGATTCATTTGATTAGCTGAGGCACTTCCCATGCTGATTCTCGTTAGACTCTATGCTCAATTGTGGCACGTTCTCCCTGAAATCGTGGCGTATTTTGCGGGTAGTGGCTAAGATGGTGTGTTCTTTTGTTGTGATTGGTGAGGATTTCAGCTCTGTTGGAGACGGCGCGTCCCTCATCTCCCCGTTGTGGCTTCAACAAGGGCATCCCGCACGTTTGCGGGGATCCAACGACTTGGAGTTCTTGGAGTGTAGTGAGGTGGCATTCTTTGCTGAGGTGTCTAATTTTGGTGACCTTGCTGGCTTTGTTAGCACTGAGCTGGGATTTCTAGGCTCTTCTCGATCCTCTTTGGGCTAGTTGGGTCGCGTCTTGGTCAATTGGGCCAGATTCAAGATCCTTACCATAGGGGCCTTCCCGGACTGTGCTGGGAGGTACTTCCTTTGGTGGGTTGGGTTGGCTTTGGGGCCCTTTTGAGTTTCTTGCTGTCTGGCAGGGTCACCCTGGAGTCGATTGATGTTGGGCCGGACCAATTTGGGGTCCTTCAGTTGCCCCCTCTTTATTTGTGGTCTCTCGGGGGGACATTTGGTCTTCCCTCGAGTGACTAGGAATAAAGATCTCCTTGTCTGATTTTGCCGCTTTCATCTAGTTGCCTTTGTGTCAGGGCGAGGGGGCTGAGTCAGTAAGGGGCCCAGTGGTGGAGGGTGATTCTTGGGGAACGAAGCCGCCTTGGGGAGCGACACTGACTCTATTAGGGAGATGCCGACTTGAGGAATGGTCGAGTCAGAAGGTAGGGTTACTTTGGTAACGTGGCTGTTGGGAAGCGAAGGGTCGCATGTGAGAATGATGCACTTTCCATTGGAATGTCGAAGGGTCACGCATGGGGCGACGCACCTCTATGTCAAGACACGTGGCTTACTAGGGAACCAAAGGTCACCTGTGAGGATGACGTGCCTCTCGATCTAAGCGCCATGGCCATTGGGATGCGAGCGGTCATGTGTGGGAGGAACGTGCTTTAAAGTCAAAAGGGTGTTGGTCATGTCGTTTTGCTTCGCATTGAATGCATTTTGTTGCCTTCACTTTGAATGTGCCTCCTACATTGATGGCATAGTTAAGTTATTTCCTAACTACACTCTTTTGTACTTTTCTGGTATGTTCTTCTTTCCTATAAATAGAGGGACTTAAACCTCCCCTGATATCCACTCCATGTTCTCACCATGTAACTTTATTCTTGATGGTGGTGCCTTTTGTAGAGTGTTTGTAGTTATTGAAGTGTTTTGACGTTGCACCCCTTGGGCGTACTTTTGCTCCCCATAGGGTTCTTCTACGATGGGACCTTCACCTTCGAGCCTATGCAACACATGTTCCCAATTTGTGCTTGAGACTCTTGCTGGCCAACTTAGGCCCCCCATTCTAGAGACGCTCACGTCTTCTATATCCGGTATAGGCCAGCGAGGGGTCCTTTACCTTATATGCAGGGGAGTATGCTCTGCTTTTTAGGTCACTAATTCCAAGAAAGACATACATTTCAAGACACTCCTGAATAGACCCTAAGGGCAAAAATTGGGTGCTCTTCCTAATTTCCTCTATATATTGAGATGCATTCCTATTTTCCCGCTATTCTTTGCATTTCCCCTCGACATCACAAACAAATGCAACGGGGCACTAGCTTCTCCACTAGTACCATCAGCGAGATCCAACGTCTCTTTGCCCAACGGGTCTCTAGGGGTGGAAACTCTCGGAATTGCCTACCAGTTTAATAATCATCCTATTTCTCTTCATCTGTGACTTGTAGGTGGTCATCTTCTTCGGAGTGTACTCTTGAGTCTTGGCTCCGTGTGTCATCCTTTGGTTTCGAGCGTGTCTAAGAAGCATCTTAGACTTCTCCAGGTTGCCTTCACCACCCCCTTGGGATGTCGGGTTGTAGTGGTAGCATTCATCATCACCCAACTGCAAAGGTGGTTATGAGATTTGACCTGATGGCTGACTTCAGCAAATGTATTGCAGGTCAGGGCGTCGTGGGTG
Organism: Mucuna pruriens; assembly: GCA_025330945.1. Classification (NCBI taxonomy): domain Eukaryota; kingdom Viridiplantae; phylum Streptophyta; class Magnoliopsida; order Fabales; family Fabaceae; genus Mucuna; species Mucuna pruriens. The sequence continues at coordinate 316,052 of JAENHJ010000141.1, forward strand.
TCCTTCTTAGATAACACCTAAAGATCAACACAAGACTACCTTCACATGTCCCTTCGACACATTTGCTTATACCAGAATGTCGTTTGGACTCTATAATGCTCCTAGCATATTTCGGAGATGTATGCTCAGCATCTTCTCGGACCTGTTGGAGGAATGCATGGAGGTGTTCATGGACGACTTCACGGTGTATGCCGACACCTTTGAAGCATGTCTCGGTAATTTGTCTGTGTGCTAAAGAGATGCATGGAAACAAACCTGGTGTTGAACTATGAAAAATGTCATTTTATGGTGATAGAAGGAATTGTACTGGGCCATTTGGTATCAAATAGAGGGATCGAAGTCGATAAAGCAAAGATTGATGTCATTATTTCTCTCCCTAAACCCGCCTCGGTGCGGGATGTGCGCTCTTTCTTAAGACACATAGGTTTCTATAGGTGGTTCATCAGGAACTTTAGCAAGATCGTCTTACCTCTATCCAAGCTGCTCCAAAAAGATGTGGATTTTGTCTTCGATGAAGCATGTGTAGAAGCCTTAGAGGAACTGAAGGCCAGATTAACATCCACACCAATTTTGTAGGCACCAAACTGGGAGCTGCCATTCAAGTTAATGTGTGACGCTTCCAACTTAGTGCTAGGCATTGTCTTAGGCCAACGAGTCAGAACTGGCAAACCAGCACATGTAATCGCTTACGCGTCTCGAATTATGGACCCAGCCCAAACAAACTATACGACTACAGAGAAGGAGCTATTGACAATTGTATTTGCCTTGGACAAATTTCGAGCATATTTGCTTGGCTCCAAAGTCATAGTCTTCTCTAACCATGTCGCACTAAAGTACTTGCTGAAGAAGCTGGATGCAAAGCCGAAGCTGATTCGGTGGATGCTCCTCCTTTAGGAGTTCAATCTTGAAATCAGAGACAAGAAGGGTGCCGACAATACAGTAGTAGATCATTTGAGCCGCATTAAGGGAAAGGTCGACCCAGTACCTATTCGAGACAACTTCCCCAATGAAAAACTTCTACTGATAGCCCAAGGTCAGCCATGATTTGCTGACATATGCAATTTCCTTGTCTCTTCCATATTCCCACCAGGAGAATCCAAGTATTACACAGAAAAGATTCAAAGTGATGCAAAACATTACATATGGGATGACCCCTATCTATGGAGATGTTGTAATGACCACATTATTCATAGGTGTATTCCGGATTTTGAGATCCAGTCGGTCCTCCATTTTTGCCATTCTACACCTGGAGGCAGCCACTATGGATCCACCCAGACGGCCGGAAAAGTACTTGAATGTGGATTCTATTGGCCCGCTATTTTTCAAGATGCACACCAATTTGTCTCGGCTTGCAAATAGTGTCAAAAAGTTGGAATAGCCATAAGCCGTAAGAACGAAATGCCTTAACAACTGGCCCTATTTTGTGAAATCTTTGATGTTTGGGGTATCGATTTCATGGGGCCACTCCCCATCTCCAATGGCTACTCATACATTTTGCTTGCCATTGATTACGTTTCCAGATGGGTGGTGGCAAGAGCCACCAGAACCAATGATGCAAAAGTTGTTGTGGATTTCTTAAAGTCCAATATTTTCTACCGGTTCGGTGTGCCAAAAGATCTTATCAGTGATCAAGGAACTCATTTATGCAATAGAGCTATGTCCTTTTTACTTGAGAAATATGGAGTAGTGCACAGAATAGCCACTCCATATCACCCTCAAACCAACGACCAAGTTGAAGTTTTCAATAGGGAAATAAAGAAAATTCTACAAAAAATGGTGAATCCCAACAAGAAGGACTAGAGCCGACTCTTAGACAATGCTTTATAGGCTCACAGGATAGCATGTCAGATGTCTCTAGGAATGTCTCCCTACCGGATTGTGTTTGGGAAAGCATGTCACTTATCGGTCGAGATAGAACACAAATCATACTAGGCTGTGAAGAAATGCAATATAGCCTATGAACAAGTCGGAAAGGAAAGAACACTTCAGTTACAAGAACTGGAGGAACTACGCTTAGAGGCCTATGAAAACTCTCAGATCTATAAGCAAATGGTAAAACAATTCCATGATAATCAGATCTTGAGAAAAGAGTTTACAGTCGGCCAGAAGGTGTTTTTGTTCCATTCCCGCTTAAAACTCATAGTTGGTAAGCTCCGTTCTAGATGGGATGGACCATTTGTTATTACTAATGTGTTTCCTTATGGTGTATTAAAAGTATGAGATGAGGCCAACAATAAAACTTTCTAGATCAACGGGCACCAACTAAAGCATTTCTATGAAGGTCCAACTTTACACGCCTCAAATAAATACTAAATCTAACTATAGTATAGCTAACCCTAGGTCAATTCTCTCAAGGACATAGTGTGTTAAATTGTGACTAAGTGTAGAAATCAGAGTTTGTGCAGAAAACACTGTGTATTGCATAATGCCGACTTGATGTCGATCGGCCGGTATGTGAAAATACCAACTTGGCCTCAATGACGCTAAGGTTGACCTACTCTCGACAATTTGATCTCGGCTAACAAGGAACCGATTTGGTTTCGACCGAGAGTAACTTAGACGCGACGGAGTCGGACTGACTCGGTCTCGAACTCTGGAAAAATAGTAAAAGGGGGATTTTTGTGTTTAAGAGCAGGAAATAAACTAAGTGTAGAAAAGTAAGCTAAACTAATCTATAGTACTATTGTACCAATTCAGAAATCAACACACAACAGTTTACCATTCTTACTTAGAATTATACTCCAAATCAACCTTAGATTCTTACAATAATCGCTGAACGTTTGTCCATTACCATACCAAGGATTTACACAATCGCTACCTCATTAGTTGGCAGGGAGTATGTACTTGGTTGATTTTAGGTTCTCTACCTAATCAGATTATTAAACCAGTTCCAATCGACCCTAGTCTTATGTGATCTACCTTTAACAATGTGCAATCATGGCAAGGTTAAAGCAGATTAAAGCACAAGTGATATAATCAAAGTCGGAATTGCAAACCGGTTATATTATTGAAAACAAAATTGAATACAAAGGTGAGAAATTCAGAGTTTCCAGAGAATCTGCCTTCCACGACGATCGCCTTGGAAGGACGGTGATGGTGCACTGTTGATGGCCAGACATTGAGGCTTTCATCCACCTGAGTGTGTCAAGTATATCGAGCAATCACCACTGACAGCTTTCAGCTTCCCAAATCCTGGTCTTGTACCTCCTCAATCGAGAGAGACACCTTATTGAAGCTTCGTGTACCACCGTGCTAGCTAGGACGAACTGTAATTGTTGACGGCGCTAGGTCTAAATTATGCTGAAATTCCACACCAAAGACGTGGTCTAGCGTGCTTTATTTATACACAAGCTGGACAGCTGCAGCGCACCCTAATCCTAACAGACGCTTTAATTGGGTCGGAATGCTCTTGGTTGGGCCGAGACATCCTTAGCTTGGGCCAGCAAAATAAATCCACTCTTTTATTAGTTAAAATCCTCATTTTAGCACAAATTTATATTTTCCTATTTCTAGGCCCATAATTCAAATCTTAGTTAAGATGTGATTTTTAGTTATCAAAAAGTCTCAGTACTACCCATCTTAAGCTCTTGTGAGGTGTATAAAATATGACTTATCAGATCCCCCACACTTACACTTTTGCACTCTTGGGCAAAATCAGAATTGGATCATTCAAGGAAATTTGAAAGAGGAAATATGCTTTCAAATGAATTTTTCAAGTTTGACAAACAAATTAAGCATAAAATCATCCCAGAATCTAGATTTTCAAACAATCTATGAGAGTTACTTTCTTCATATCCAAAGTAAATAAGCAACCTGCAAACATCAAAGAGTAACCAAGAAGTGACCGAGCTCTCTCTCAGGGCATATTCTCTCAATCTCTCAAGTGTTTAGGTTTGTATATACACTCAAACATCCTATGTCAACTAGCACTTCCAAGCTTTGACTATCCTCTCCTTTCACACCTTCAAAAACACATGCATAAATTATCAATAGGACTTTTTGGGCTTGTAACGTGGCCAGGGTAGGGCAGGTTTCAGGATGGTAGAGTGAGATTTAATAACCAAAGGGGCAAGAGGAGCAATGGGGAATGAATCTGTAAGCATGGAGATTATCCCCTTCGGACACTACCAGTTTCTTGAAAGCGTCTTTGTTCCCCACCCTACTTTTCCCTTTGTATTTTCTCTTTCTTTTTCTCACTTTTCTTGTCTTGCAGCTTTTGTGTTGCAATCTCACTTGCAATCTTTTCTTTTTGTTTCCACTGCTTTTTCTTTCTTTTCGTATCCTTTTTCTTTTCTTTTCATCAACCCTTTTTCTGGACACACTTACTCTTTTCCAAATATATCACTCTCGCAATGCCTCCAGGTGTCGCCCCCACACTTATTCAAGACCTATTCCCAAGACAATTCCAAAGATCCTCTGTTCCCTAAGGTTCAGGTTGATCATGGTTTTTCTGGCTTTAGGCTTGTAATGAGTTGTCATATCAAGAAATGGTTATAGGCTCAAAGGGGTAACCAAAGGAATTATTCACAAGGTAGGCTTTATTTGGCTAAGTAGCTGTAAAGAAAGATGGCCTAGATCATATCATTCATGAGTATGAAACCAGATAGTTAAGACAAAACTTCGAGTAACTAGTAACATAGGTGCAAAAATCGCACAAGAAAGGAAAGAATGGCAAGATGCAAAGCCATCTATACAAGGCTCAAAAAATTCTCACACGGGGTAATTGCTCTATCATTAATGATTCATCTTTTCAGTTTTTCACTTACTCACTACCTAAGGACGCAAAAATTTCACTCCTTGTCAGGTTTAAAAACCTCTCATCGAGGGTCATGCACTGCTTCATGTTGTTTCATCTTACTCAAAGAAATCCATTCAGAATTTTTCAAAGCATTTTTTAGTAATCAGTAGAAAAGACTAGAAAAAAACAAAATCAAAACAAAATTCGAGACAACACAGGATTCAGTCCCAATTTAGCTGGAAAACGCTTAATAAATTGAAAGCAAAAGCAAAATTATAAAGCAAAAATTGAAAGGAAAAATTAAAAGTCAAATTTAAAGTTGAACTGACGCCCTCCCCTACACTTGAAGGATGCATTGTTCTCAATGCATGATAGGAATATAGAGGGGGTTTGTTGACATGTTGCTCAGGGCGTGCCGGCCATCAAGGCTGGTCTTAGGTGGTGTCGGCCGTTGTGGCCGGTTCTTTTAGGGAGATGCTCTCCACCTCACCTACTATTGTTGTTGGACCTTCATGGAAGATTTTGAGTTGCTGCCCATTGACTTGAAAGGTGCTTCATGTGAGTTCATCCTGTAATTCTACTGCATCATAGGGAAAAACTTTAGTGATAATAAATGGACCGTTCCACCTGGAACGGAGCTTACCGACGATGAGCTTTAATCTTGAATTGAACAAGAGCACTTTTTGGCCAACTTGGAACTCCTTTCTCAGAATCCAGCGGTCATGGAATTGTTTGATTCGCTGCTTGTAGACGCGGGAGTTCTCATAAGCTTCCAAACAGAGTTCCTCCAACTCTTGTAGTTGGAGCTTCCTTTCTTCCCCAGCTTGGTCGTAGGCCATGTTGCACTTCTTGGCTGCCCAATAAGCTTGGTGTTCCAGTTCAACCGGCAGGTGACAAGCTTTGCTAAAAACAATCTGGTAGGGGGACCTTCCCAACGGAGTCTGGTATGCCGTCCTATGTGCCCATAGCGCGTCTTCAAGGTGGCGGCTCCAGTCCTTCTGGCTGGGATTGGTCAGCTTTTGTAGAATCTTCTTGATTTCCCTGTTGAATACTTCGACTTGAAGTTGGCCTAGAGTTCTATTCACCACCTCAGTTTGTCAATTCGTTTGTGGATGACAAGTGGTGGAGAAGAGTAGCTTTATGTTAAGCTTTCTCCATAGGAACCTCCAAAAATGACCAAGGAATTTTGTGTCCCTATCTAAAACAATGGTCCTTGGGAGACCATGCAATCTCACCACTTCCCTAGAAAAAGATTAGCCACATGTGCAACATCGTCACACTTATGGAATGGAATGAAATGGTCCATTTTAGAAAATCTATCAACCACCACAAACATAGAATCTCTACCTCATTTAAATCTAGGAAAGACAAGTACAAAGTCCATGGAGATATCAATCCAAGGAATAGTAGGAATAGGGAGTGGGGTATACACCATGAGGAGAAACTTTAGACTTAGCCAATTTACAAGTTAAGCATCTCTCACAAATATTATGGACATCTTTCCTCATGTAAGGCCAATAGAAATTCTCATTCAAAATTTCAAAAGTCTTAAAGCTCTCTAAAGTGACCCATAAGGCCATCTTCAAGTGCCTCATTCACAAGCAATTGCTAAATTGAACTCATTTGCACACACAATCTCTTTCCTTTAACTAAAAAACCATCATGTATATAAAATCATGAAATTTCGAATGGACACACATGGCAAAGGGCTCCCTAAAGTTAAGATATTTCTTATACAATTCCTTTATGCAATCAAGTCCAAACATCTTTGTTTCAAGCATGGCAATTAAGGCATGTGTCCTTGAGAGAACATCTGCCACCATATTTATCTTTCCTTCCATATGCTTAATCACATAAGGAAATTGTTCTAAGAATTCAATCCATTTAGCATGCCTCTTATTTAATTTACCTTGCCCTCTCAATTGCTTAAGAGCTTCATGATCATTATGGACCACAAACTCTTTGGGCAATAGATAATGTTCCCAAGTATGCAAAGCCCTCACAAGAGCATATAGCTCTTGGTCATAGGTGGAATAATTTAGATGGGCACCCTTGAGTTTTTCACTAAAGTAACCAATCGGGTTCCCTTCTTGGAGGAGCATGACCCATATACCAATATTAGAGGCATTGCACTCCAACTCAAAAGATTTTGAAAATTTTGGTAGAGCAAGAATTGCAGCTTGAGTGAGCTTGTCCTTTAAAGCTTGAAAGGCTCTCTCTTGGCTCTCCTCCCATTTAAAACCAACACTTTTTTCAAAATTTCATTTAAAGGGGCTGCACGTGTGCTAAAATCCTTTACAAATCTTCTATAAAAACTTGCAAGCCCATGAAAGCTTCTTATCTCAACCCTGATTTTATGTGTTGGCCAATCTTGGATGACCTTCACCTTTTCCTCATCAACCTTGACTCCATGTGATGCATATATGGAAAGGACAACACCTACACTTGAAGGGCCTATCACTACACTAAATTTAGAGTGCCTATCTTTAAATGTAAGTGGGTTGGTAGTAATACGGGTGTACAAACTGATAAGTTAAGATTTACGTTGGTTGACCTTGACAAAGTTGGTAATAAGGGAGAGCCTTTCATCATAGCATCTCATGCAAAGCAAGTGTTGTATGTAAATGATCCTTCTAATAAAAGGTGGGTAATTGTTATTTGATGAAGAAATATGCACGAAAGTGACGAAAATCAAGATATAAGTTTTAATCTTACTAACACTCATTCTTTCTCAACCCACATGCCTGCTTTCAATGATGAAAATGAAGTAGATGATGTACATACCACTTGTCATGATCATATAGAAGGCCTTTGTAAGAATATTGTTATTTCATTAGGTTATGTAATTAGTTATTTAAAATTTATTATTCTATAATGTTTTTGTTATATTTATTTGTGTATTTGTAATTGTTATTTATTTACTCTTTACACAACTTATTGTTATATTCATTGTTTATTTTGTAAATAGGAAGATGAGAGATCCTTCAAAAGGCACATATGGTGCTTTTAAATCTACCTAGAAAAGGGTAGACGGGCCACATGGTTAAGAGATATAATTCTCCGTTGCACTGGAGACACATTAATAGTTGTAGAGTTTGATCATCTTGGCAATCTTATAGGGGAAGTAGGCATGCAGTTCAAGTACTTTGTGGCAACCTAAGCAAAAAACCATGTTATAATTGTTTACAAAGATTGGGATGGGTACTTGAATTCGTCAAGAACATGATTTGGTAAACTATTACGGTATGCCCTTTTACCTTGTACCACTTTTGTACATAAGTATTATTGTATTTTCTTTATATCTTAAAAACTTCACTAACTCTTTGATTTTGTTGGATAATGCAGCTCACATTTGATATTCCTTAAATAGACTTGAATAGGAGAACATAGATCTCCTATGTCGGTGAGTGATGGAGAGGATTTAAGACTCAACTTAGTTCCAACTACATACACAAAAAATATAAGGATAAGTCTCCATTGTAAACTTATAATTCCATTTCAAAGGCTAATTAGCAGAAGCTTGTTTAAAAGCACCTCAATTTGGCCTTTTAAGTTAGTTTACAATACTTTATTTTAATCATTTACCTATATAGTTATATGCATTTGCTTATGTTAGTATGTTGTTCTTTGTAACAAGAGAAAAGGAAAAAAGGAAAGGACATTCAAGCAATGAATTTCCACCCTCACATTCTGTCTCGTGAGGGTTATAAAGCTTTGTAGAAGAAATTGGTGGCAAAGTAAAAAAGAGTATAAATAGATGCTTCCTCTATTTAAGTTGCATGCCATGATTTATGGAAGAGAGCTTAATTAAAGTCATCAGGAAATTATACTTCTAATTCTTCCAAGGAAGTTGTTGAAAAGATTGTAACCTGAACCCCTTTTTTAGTATTTGTCAATATAACACATGAATTTGTTTCTTTACATATATTGAACAACTCTTAATTATAGATTGTTAGTTCATGAGGACACATAGGGAACCTTTGTTCCCCATGGCGGTGAGGATATCATCACCTTACCATTAGGTGATCAGAGCATCATGGTTATGTTCGAATCGTTGGAAAAAGTGTGGGGCTTTGCTAGTATTTTGGAGCACCTTCACGCCATGCACCCGCCTCAATAACTATCTTCAAGGAAGAACTAGTAAAAATGACCCAAAAGATTCATCACCAGATTCGTAAGTAAATTGCACTAGAGTTCAAAGGGAAAATGACCCAAGAGTTAAGAGAGGAGATGCAACAACAACTGGGGGATGAGCTAGCATCCAATGGCCCCTTTCAACCATAGACAATAGTGCAACCTACTAATTAGGATCCTCAACGCTTTAGCATAAAAGGTAGTTGTGCTGCTTCTAACCCATTAGGGGAGGACACTTATGCATAAAAGGTAGTTGTGTTGCTTCTAACCCATTAGGGGAGGACACTTACACTGATATCCCATATCGGTGTGAGTTGTACGTAGATGAGAAGGGTCCCAATTTATTGGCCACTGGGATAGTATATAAGTTAGGGTCAATCATTCACTACCAAACATTAGATGAAGATTATTGGAGAGTGGTGGTTGAATAGATTCGAGATGCAGATGCTCGAGTCCCTATGCCTACTGGTGACATTTAAATGGTGGGGGCAGGCTCTAAATACTTTCATTACATGGTCGAAAAGTCTTGTGAAGCTTGTTTTTGCCACAATATTTGTAATAAATAATCTTATTTTATTTATAATTCAAATTTATTTTTTTAACATGGTTGTTTAGGACATTGATGGATCAAAGAAAAAACTTCAACCCAAAAGGTTGCAAGTTAAAGTTGATCCCATTCAACATCTGTGGAAGGTGGCAAGTAAGATTGGTGGAAATCATGTACAACTAGAGTTGGATGCTGAATTAATAGGTAAAAACTATACTATCTCATTATACCTATGCTAGAAGGATATTTTAGAAATATGTACTAGTGGCAATATGTTTTGTATATATGTTATACAGTTGTGGTTGATGTAACTATTTTTAACTTGTTACTCAATTTTAGGTTACTTAGTATTAATGGACTTACAACTAACATTGTTTTAATATGTTAGGTATATCCATGTTTGTGAAGGGGAATGAACACCTATATGGATTTATGGACCCTCTCCCCCTCCAGACTATATGTAATAAACTAGTTGAGATCCAAAATACCTACAATAGAGGCTTGGTGATGGAAAAAAATGTCACTGAGTACCTTACTACTATTCATAAGTATAACTTTACATTTTACATTAGAATTTTTATCATTGACTACAATTTCTGTGTCATCATATCACTAATTGTTTCTGAATGCAAGTCCTATTAGCAATTGTTTGTTCTTTTCCCATAAGATAACATTATTGTCTTTTTTGTGTTCATTGGGACATAACTTAGACAAAGAAATACACAAAATATTAGATACGTACATATCTATTTCTAATACATATGCTTACATGTGTTATACATTTTGCATTATAACTTTTAAATTTTTGGAAAAGAGTTACTGATTATTGATTGATGACAAAAATGGTAGGAAGGTAGGTAAGGATTCATTAAAAATAAAGAAACTAAGACTAATTAGCCCCATAGAAAGTAGTTTAAAAACCATAGTTCAATTATAGTTTATAATACTAACTTCAATATTTACATTGGTCATTTAAATTCTTCTTTATTTATAGACTCAAAGACAACCTAGGAGTTACAAATGCAAGTATTATGTGATCAAACATTTGCTTAGCATTGTCTCTAAAAATATTACAATTCATGGATGGAGGTAATATAACACCTTTAACAACGATTATGTTTTCCTATTTACTTCATGACCTATTGTTTTAATTCTTCCTATTTTAAATTACAAGTATTCAATGATAATACAACACCATTCCTTGATGAGAAAAGAGCATTATAGTTAGGATGAACGGTGCAAAAGATCACAAAAAATAATGGGTCTCCCATTAGCTCTAACAAAGGCAATGGCCAATGATTGTGTCATTCCATAAAAGGAGTCTCCAGCACCAAAAGAAAAAGTCAAGCCACTGCCTCCATGAGTCTTGAGACAGTTGAAACCCTAGGGCGGGGGGTCAAAAGTCGAAACATATACCCATCCAAAACTCGCACCTTCCATACTCCATATGCTCCTATCATACTTTCACACATACAATTCATATTTCGCATGCATCTCAGCATACATTTGACACATCACCATATCATCATATATCGTCACCTAGTGAATTTCATGCATCTCATATTCCATACATTCCAAAAAGCCAATGTTCTAAGCCTCCATTCATACATGCATTCATCACAAGCATCCATTTCATACCACTCTTACTAATTTCATTCACATTTTCTGAGGCCCTAATGCCCTTATTTACATTTCCAATTCAAGCCCCCATGCCCTTTTACATTTCTAGTATAGGCTTCATGCCTTTTACATTTCCAGTCAGGCTTCGCGCCTTTCACATATCCTATCCATGCTCTATGCATTTTACTTTTCCAATTAAAGGCTCTAAGCCTCCATATATTTTTTGAGGTTCCTATACCTTTTTCATTTGCATTTCCAAGGTCCCCATACTTCATTGTTAGGTCCCTACACCTATATTTTCCATGTTTCTTTGACGTGTCATAAGACAAAATCAGGCTTTAGAATATTTACTCATCTTTTACTATGATAATATGAGGGTTCACATTATCTAGTAAAACATAAGTAAAGATGGGGCAACTGTGAGAACCTGATTTTGACTCCCCCTTTCTCAAGAAAAAGAATGAAAAAGAAAAAAAAATAACAAGATAAAAATAATAAAAGAAAGAAAGAAAGAGAGAAACCAAGCTCTTTGGACACGTCTAAAGGCTTGGTCCTGCATTTGTTCTTTTGGATACAAGCCTAAAGGAGCAGTTCTGTTCTGCATAGAAGTGTCATATTTCTGCATTCATTTTTCTGGGCTCACATCTAGGGGAGCAGTGCTGTTCTACATTATATTCTTTTGGATTCACGTCCAAGGGAGCATTTTCTATTTTGCATTCCATTCCTTTGGACCCATGTACAAAGGAGCATTTTTATCCCTGCATTTTGCTCCTATGGACTCCCGTCCAAAAGACCATTCGTTCTACATTTTGTTCCTTTGGACTCATGTCCAAAGAAGTAGTTCTATCATACATTATGTTCCTTTAGACTCACATCCAAAGGAGCAGTTCATGCTGCTTTGTGTTCCTTTGGACCCACGTCCAAAGGAGCATTTCTGATACGATCTTACTGGATCAGAAAATGGATCGTCTTGAAAGCCAAAGTTATCAAGGGAGACATGGTGAAAAAGAACTTGACCCTAATCGCGACCTGTCGCTAGAACCAAAGTTATCATGGCATGGTAAAAAGGAACTTGACCCTAACCGCGACCTGCCGGTAGAACCAACACTATAAAGTGTTCTTAATCCTAAGAACAAAGGAAAAGTTCTCCCAATGAGAAGACTTTATTAAATTCCAAATTCTGAGTTCTAATTGATTACAAGAGCTTATTTATAGGCTTAGCTAGGCAGCTTAGAAGTTAAAACCCAATAATATTTTAATTGGCATAAAATCTTAACCAATCAAAATCTCTATCTCTATCTAGAATCTCAATCAAAATCTCTATCTAAAATCTGAATAAAAAATCTCTATCTAAAATAAAAAAAAAATCTCTATCTAAAATCTCAATCAAAATCTCTATCTAAAATCTCTATACAAAATCTCTATCTAAAATAAAAAAATCTAACTAACTACTTAGCCAAAATTACATGACAATGACTTGGGCTTTATTTGTGTTCTTCAAGATGGACTTCATTCTTTATCAACTTGCAATAAAGTGACCCATTTTGGTGCAGCCTCTGACTCACTTTGCTCTAAGTTTTCCTTAATTCCCGAACTCAAGCCCACCACGGATTGCTTCATCGTTTTGGTTTTGGACCTAGTCATGGGATCTCTAGTGTCACGCAAATTATCTTTATCTTTATCGGTTGGGTTTCTATCAATTTCTATTTGTGAAATCGTTCCTATAGAGTTGTTCTTCTCCTGCATTTCTCCCCTGGACAGCATTCAATGGGGTGCCTCATTTTACATAACAATTCTCTTAGACAAGCATCCAAAGGGACAATCTTCTTTTGCCTTTCGTTTAGCTTTGACCCACACCCAAAGGAACAACCTCGTTCTACATTTGATTCTTTTGGACGTAAAGGAGCCTCTTACCTGTTGAATTTTGTCCCATGGACTTGTATCCAAAACAAATGTTCCATTATGCACCCACAAAGGATCATTCCTACATTCTCTTTGGACGAAGGCTCGTCCAAAGAAATTTATCATTTGTTGCCATCATTTTTATCTGCATTCTCTTTGGCTGAGGGCTTGCCCAAAGAGATTTATCATTCTTTGTCTATTTCTACATTTTCCCTTTGGACGAGGGCACGTCCAAAGGGATTTACTCCTGCTATTTTCTGCATTATCCCTTGGATGAGCACTCGTGCAAAGAGTTTGTTGTTTTCTATTTTTTGCATTATCCCTTGGACGAGGGCTCGTCTAAGAATTTTGTCCTTTTCCATTGTCTACATCATCCCTTAGACAAGGTCTTGTCCATGGTGTTTGTCTTTTTTGTTGTTTGCTTTATCCCTTGGATGAGGACCTGTCCAAGGATTTTTTTTTCCTGTTTTGTTGTCTACATTATCCCCTAGACGAGGGCTCGTCCAAGGATTTTGTCATTTTTCATTTTCTACGTTATCCCTTGGATGAGGGCTCGTCCAACGATTTTGTCCTTTTTTTTGTCTACATCATCTTATGGACGAGGGGCCATCCAAGGACTTTGTCCTTTTCTATTGTTTGCATTATCCCTTAGAGATGGGCTCGTCCAAGGGTTTTGTCATTTTTTGTTTTTCTACATTACCCCTTGGACAATTGTCCAAGGATTTTGTCGTTTTCTGCATTTTCCCTTAGACGAGGGCTCATCCAAGGATTTTGTCATTTTTTGCATCTCCCCTTAGGCGAGTGCTCATCCGAGGATTTTGTCCTTTTCTATTGTTGTCTACAATATCCCTTGAATGAGGGCTCATCCATGGATTTTGTCCTTTTCTATTTTTCAGAATTATCCCTTGGACAAGGCCTTGTTCCCTCGTCCAATGGTTTTGTCCTTTCCTATTTTCCAACATTATCCCTTGGACAAGGGCTTATATAAGGATTTTATCCTATTTTGTTTTTCTGCATTATCCCTTAAACAAAGGCTCATCCAAGGATTTTTTCATTTTTTGTTCTTCTGCATTTCCCTTAGACAAAGGCTTGTCTAAGGGGTTTGTCATTTTCTGCCTTTTGCATTCTCCCTTGGATAAGGGCCCATCAAGGGAGTTTGTCATTTTCAATTTTCACTTCCTTTAAACAAAGGCTCGTCCAAGGATTTTGTCATTTTTTGCCTGTTGCACTTTCCCTTGGATGAAGGCTCATCCAAGGAATTTTACTTGATGCAACAACTCCCTTGAATGATCCAAAGGAGCTATTCCCCTATGTACAAGAATCCACCTAGTGGAACATAGGTCTTCTATGTTCTATGGGTGAAAATCCAAAGAAAGTAATCCTTCTATACTCTAGTTAAGATCTGTTTTGAAGGGGCTGGTCCTTCTCTAATGAGATCTTGGGACCTACCCATTCCCATCAGGAATTGCATCCATTGGCCTAGGAGAGGACACGTTCCTAGAGAGTCTTAATCTAATTCAAACAAGTAATGCTCACCCCCAAGATGTTGATGTCCCTACATTATCCAAGAGTAAATGAGGATGTCCAAAGGTTCTATAAACATCTCGAATCAAGGCAAGCACACTAGGGAAAGAGACCCCTCTGCCCAGAACGACAGCAAAAGCTCTCTCGAAAAAAGTAGCCTTCTTACTTGCTAGTCCTTGCAGCTTTTCTGACCAATATGAGTTTCACCTTTTTTGTCCCACTTTTCCCAACTTTTCTGTTCAAACTACATCCAACTTTTCTTTCCCTCTCTTGGTTCCACTATTTCTAGCCCCTCGGCAAATACAATGATAAAGAGAATAAGAAGCTTTGGCCTAGTTGCTATTGACAGGACCTAGGGAAAAGTTAATCCCCATTAATGAACAATTCTAGCCATAGAGATTGAGGGAGGTCTAGCAAGAAAGCTCCGTTTATGGTTGTTGTCCAGGAGATCTCACTCAAGATCTAACTCAATTGATGTTATGCTTCGCGAAGGCTTATAAGCAGGGCCACGTGGGTTCATTAAGGTGGGGTTCAAACGGTTGGAGAGGAAGCTAGCGACAGCACAAAGGGAAACTCTTGAGAGAAATTCGCCCAATCTAGAGAAAGAAAGGGAAAAAGGACCCTAGTGACGACGAAAGGCTTTACGTCTAGGTAAGATTCCTCACCTACCTACACATCTTGCATGAGTTAGTGGAAAGCTCAGTTTTGCTATCCTTTACTGCCCTTACCCCTCCTACAGCTATGTAGTACTTTGCACATAATAGCCAACATAAGGCTCCTCTCTCCTTTCTACAACTGTTTTCCTCTATCCTTTATGTTATCATTCTATTGCATCTGTTTGGATGTAGGAGCTAGCAAATAGTTCATGCTCCTACTGTTATCCATTTCTTCTCATTCCATTGAATGTAGGAGCTAACGAGTAGCTTCTACTCCTTTTTTATTTCCATTTTCTACATCCTTGGGATCCAGGAGCTAACGAGTAGCTCTTGCTCCTTTTGTCTTCCATTTGCTACATCCTTTGAACACAATAACGAATAAGTAGCTCTTTCCCCTTATTGTCTTTCATCTCCTACTTCTTTCTGCATCTGTTTTCCTACTCCTTTCTACATCTATTTCACCATTACGTTTGAACACAGGAGCTAAGGAGTATCTCCTACTCCTTTCGATGTCATCCCTTATACCCCATTAGACACAGGAGTTAATAGGTAGTTCTTGCGCCTTCCTTTGTCATCCACTATTTCTGTTTGGACACCAATGGATAGTCCACCCCTTCCAACTCTTTGGACACTGATGGATAGTCCACTTTATTTCTAATCACCTTCTAGCTATCTTTGGATGCTAATGGACAATCCATTCTATTTCTAATCACCTTCCAACTATATTTGGACACCAATGGATAGTCCACTCTATTTCCATCACCTTCCAGCTATCTTTGGACGCCAATGGACAATCCACTCTATTTCGAATCACCTTCTAGCTATCTTTGGATGCCAATGGACAGTGCACTCTATTTCTAATCACCTTCCAGCTATCTTTGGACACCAATGGACAATCTACTCTATTTCCATCCCTTCCAATTCTTTCAATGCCAATGGACAATCCACTCGATTCTAGTCTTCTATGGATGCCAATGGACAGTCCATTCCCTTCCAAACTCTTTGGGTGCCAATGGATAGTCCACTTCTTTCTAACCATCTTTGGACACCAATGGACAGTCCACTCTTTTTCCAATCATCTTCCAAGCCTTTTCTAAAAACTACGTAAACTTTGAATTCTCCATTGTAGTAAGAGATAAATATGAGCAAGAGACAACTCTTGTCAAGTATAGAAACCAAAAAAATATACCTTTCCTTTCCAAATAATAAAATTCAATTATGTTTCCATCGAAGGGTTAAAAATAGCAAGTTATGAGTCATAACTGTTTCACACTTCTAATCAAGGTAACCATTTTAGGATGAACGTCGTAGGGTGCTAACACCTTCTCTATGAATAATGGACTCATGAACCCTAAATCTATTTTTTGTAAACTTGCCTTAACTATTCCCATGTTTTTCTAATGTTTTCCTTAATAAACATTGGTGGCGACTCCATTGAGTTTATTTTTCTTTCTTTTGAAAGGAACATGAATTATCTATTTCACTTTTGTTTGTTTTGTGATCCTTGTCGCAATCCTAGTTGCAACAACTGCCCATGTTCTTAAGAGTAAGGAAAATCATCTTACTCATCCAACAGACATTCTATCTCTCAAGATAGCAACATTTCAACATTTTCTGTCATTATCTTCACTAAGATTCCACTTAGAAGCTTTTAACCCAACTTACGCATAATCATCATTTTACAATAGTGTTCATAGGCTTTTAGAAGGTATTATTAATCATTTATGCAATTTCATAAATTAAAACATTTGCTCACTGCTAGGGAAATTTGCTTAGCGAGAAGGATAGCTCGCCTAACGATTTCCTACCTTCTAGAAAGGCACCACTTAGCTACACACATTTACTCAAGGGTAGCCTAGCCTTGCTGATAGATCCCTAGAATCTCCTTAAACCTTGATGTTATTCATTTTGCAAGGGAAGAGTTTACGAAAGATTTGTAGGAAAAAATAGGAAAGAAAAACTGGATAGCAAATTGCTACAAAAATACAAGCAAGATTATAGTGAATTTCAAAGTAGATTAGCAGAAAAACTTAGGAAAAAAAGGAACTGAAAAGAAGAAAACGAATAAGGTTCAGAAATGGCTTGCCACTTATTTCACGAAAATTAGATAAGAGAAAACGAGATTTTCCACAAACTTCATGGAGAACTTGATGAGAATTAAGTGTTCTAATCCAAGAACAAGTCAAGAGAACTCTCTCAAATGCTTACTAAAAAATTATCTCAAATGAACCAAAGTTGATTACAAATGAATTAGGATTATATATATATATATATTGATATGCTTACAAAAGGCAAGAAAAACTAACTAACAGAAAGGTCTTGGGCCTTGAAACAAATGCAACACATAAATAAGGCTTAAGTGTGCTTGCCAAAAGTGAGTCCAAAGGCAAACATGTCCAAAGGACTCAGGGACCATCCAAAGACCCATTGTCCAAAGGACCCAAGAGCCATTCAAAGGACTCAGGGGCCGTCCAAAGGACTCATAATCCAAAAGGTCTAGATGCCATCCAAAAGGGCCTGGCCGTCCAAAGACTCTAAGTGCATCCAAATGCCAATGCCAAGGTTGTTAATACAAAGTAAACAAACTAAAAGAAACTATACAAAGTCCTACAGCTACTAAGGAGGCAAACTTCCTCCTTTGGTCTCCATATGCTCAATATCCCTTTCCATACTCTTCACGCCTTCCTCGATTCATATCAGACTCCCCTTCTTGAAGAGAACTTATCCTCAAATTCAGAACTAGAGTGCCTACAAAAGTGAAAGACAAGGATGAGCCATATATCACAAATAATGGAATGAAAACTTACCTATAAGGAGACTAACACCACGTTTTGCCTAGATCAAAGATTTGAATGAAGGTTCCACCAATGGCCTTACGAATGTACCTAAGGAAAAGGTAATTAAGCCACATATTATGCATATTATGCTTCAATGGACAATCGTACACATAATCGTGCAATGGACTCCTACTGTTAGGATCATCCATAACTATCATCCATTGACTTGGATGCAATCTTTGAGTAACAACTTAAGATCTCATCCTCCAATGAATGCTTGACAATGATTTATATATAGAAGTCCTAAGTATTTCAATCAAACAATGTTCCACTTCACTATGGACACTACTTTGACCATTTAAAATGCATGCAGCCATATGATAGAACTTTTGCTCTTGGACACAAAAGGTTTTACCATGCCTATCCATATGTAAATGAGATTCATAATGAAATGGCGAAATTATGCATCCCCAATAGATCATGTCCTTCCAATTTTAAACTACCTCTTATTTGCTAGTGACAATAGGGGATAGCCAAAAGCTCACGGGGGTCCACGTTGGCTATGGACTACCATCTTGCGTCCAAAACATGAAAATACATCCATTTGAACACTTAACAACCTAGTATTGTAATGATTACAACATGCAAGCACACAAATAACAAATAGTTCAATCAAACCAGCTACATCATGCAGAATTAATTTATAATGTCCGTACACATGCATTAACACATCACGTTGTCCATAAAAGTGAACAATAACATGCAAGGACATAGAATAAAATCTAGATGATATGCCATTAGCACAACCAATAAGATTTTCATGAATAAGTGACAAGGCATCCCAATGAGGTACAACTGCTTTTGGATGATGAAACCTAGA
This sequence comes from Mucuna pruriens, assembly GCA_025330945.1. NCBI lineage: Eukaryota > Viridiplantae > Streptophyta > Magnoliopsida > Fabales > Fabaceae > Mucuna > Mucuna pruriens. The sequence continues at coordinate 334,830 of JAENHJ010000141.1, forward strand.
AGCCTTCTAAGCATGGGCATCACTTCCAAATTCTTTCACATTCTATATGAAACATGCAAATAGATAAGTCTCATAATGCATATTAGAATAAAAAGAAGTTAATGACCAAGGATTTTTCCACAGCAACAAAACACTTTTAATTCTTCTCACTCCTAAACATACAATTTCTTTATTCTTTTCTGTATTTTTTTATTTTGGGCGCTTAGTCATGTCACCCACTTTTTTGCACGTTTTTATTATTCTTCTCTCTATTTTTGTTTGTTTCTTTTCTTTGGACCCTTTCGACTTTCTCTTTTTCTCTCCATTCTTTTTGTTCTTTTTCCCTCTTTATTTTCATTTGTAGTTGATCTTCACTCACCTTCTCAGAGACAAAGGTTTGAGGATCACCTTTTGTCTCGTATGTACAATTGAAAATCCATTGAGGTCACTCATTTGATCACCTACCTATCATACTTACACAACCTACCTAGGAGGACATGAGTAGCCTTCAGGGGTACCACATAACATAGAATTTCAATACTATGCTTTCCTAAAGTAAAATCCAGTGGCACCTGTTTATCCACTACCACCTTACCCTTTTTGTCCAACCACTACAGCTTGTAGGTTTCAAGTGAACTAAGGTAGGGAGGTTCAACTTCTCTACTAGCCTCAAGTTAGACACATTAACACTACTACCACCATTAATAATCAGGGAGCGACGCTTTCCCTTGACATGGAACTTGGAATGGAATATGTTCCCTTTGGAAGTCATTTCCCTCATTCACTTGGGTGCTCAGTAGCCTTCTCACTAAAAGGAGGTCACCCTCATTAGGTGAGTAGACACTTGAAGACTCACCCTCCTTATTGGACAATGATTCTTCCTGGGAACTCTCACTCTCCACATTCCTATCTTCCCTCATAACCATGGTCCTTCTATTGGGGCATTAGGAGGCAATTTTCCCTTTTCCCAAGCACTTAAAGCATCTTATACTACTGCTTGTGGACAAAGAACTCTGGTCAGGTGGGGTAGTCTTTTCCTCTTAGTCTCGTGTTAAGGAACTCCCCTTCTATGGACTCTTGTCATTTTTAGGTCATTCTCTCCCTTCATCCCTACCCTTCCAACAATCAAAACTACTAAGGTAAGATCTCTTTAAGGGTAGACACCTCTTTTATTGAGACTCAACTCTAATTGCCTAGTGCACTAGGTTGTTGATAATTGTTGTTGATGTAGTCTCAAATAAAACCAGATTACTTATGATTCTTATAGCATAGGGTGCAACCTAGGTCGAATCTCTCAAGGACACATGTATTTGGTTTGCCTAGTGTGGAAAGCAGAGAATCATGCAAAATACGAAAATGCAGAATGCAGAATGCAGACTTGGACAGTGTATAGAAATGTAAAGATAGGGATTTTGGTTTCTACTCGGAACCACAAAGTAAATGCAGAATAGAAAGCAAACTAGCTAACAAAATTAAGAACGAATAAACAAACGAATATTTAGCTTATCAATCCAAAGTTCAACAAGCAATCAGTTCTGGTTCTTAGTAATGGATGCGATTCCAAACCAACCTAAGTTCTTAAGATGATCGCCTAACATTCGTCCATTGCCGATTGAGGGCTTACACAACTGCGACCTTGAGTTAGCAAGTATTACGCACATGGTTGATTTTAGGCTTTCTATCGATTACCTAACAAGTTATTAGATTGGTTTCAACTGGCCTCTAACCTAACGTGATCTACTCTTACGCATGCATGATCATGACACAAGCAAGAAGCAAAGAAATAGAACAGGAATCACATACAGAAAGATAGAGAAACACAAACCAATTTATTGCAGAAACGATTGTATTGATACATGGAGTTATGAAATCATGGACTCAACCTCCAATAACGATCGCCATGGAAGAATTGCAGTGGTCCACCGAAAATGGCTAGAGAACAGAAGGGTTAGTCCACCAGAGTGTGCCAGCTAAACTGGTCAATCTCCTCTAGCAACCGACTGCTACTCAAACTCTGAACCTACACCCACTCGACTGACTGGGACGCCATATGAAGCATCATGAATCACCGATCAATGGAAGCGAGAGTGTATGTGTGAGTGTACGTATGAATAATGGAGAAGTGGAGGTGGAGGTGGAAGTGGAAACAATGAATGAGTTACGCATCTCCTTATATACATGTTCCAATTAACTAATTAACTAACTGTAACACTAACTAACTAACATAAATAACTAACACTAACAGAATTAACTAACACGTAATAGACTAATTGACTTAACTTATGGTTTCCCTAATCAACCACATGCCGAATTTGTTGGAGCAGTGTCGGTCTTGCTACTAGGATGAATCCATATAGACGGGGCGACTCGGCATTTGGGGACGGAGTCAGCTACTGGAGTTAAAGTCAGCATGGAAAGGAACTCGTCTGGCCAGGACGACTTCAATCTCGGCTGGGATGGTCTGGGACTCCAGTTTTGACCTGCACAATTAGTTAATCTTTTTGTTAGCTAAAATCCTCAAATTAGCATAGATTTGCATTTTTCCTATTTTTAGCCTAATAATTTGAATCTCAATTAATATGTGATTCTTAGCTACGAAATAGAGTCAACTATACCCATCTTAAGACCTTGTTGGGTGTCTAAAATATGAATTATCAATTGTCCAAGGAGATGTAATAATACAATCCAACAACATCCTGTATCTCTTTGTTCACACCATGTAAAAATTGAGTCATAGTGGCTTCATTGGACTCCAACACATTAGCTCTCATCAAGGCAACTTCCATCTCTTTGAAATACTCTTATATTCTTTTGGAACCTTGGTGCACTCTTTGTAGTTTATTGTATAGGTCACGAGAATAGGATGTAGGCATAAACCTCGACCTCATCTCCCTCTTGAGATTTAGCCATGTGTCTATGTGCCTTCTCCTACCTTCTCTAACTTCTTTGTTATATTGGTTCCACCATACCAGAGCATACCTGCTAAACTCGTAGGTAACCATTCTTACCTGTACATAATTATCATAATCAAAGCATTCCAACACTTGATCAACCTTCATTCCCATTTCAAATATGACTCTACATCTCCATCTTCGAAAAATGGTGGAATCTTGCATTTGAGTGCATCCAAGGGAGCTCTCCTAGGACCTTCCTCATATCTCCTTCTATGAGATTCTTCTTTGTACATCCTCTTTCTCTTTAGGACTCTTCCTCACACCTCCTTTCTATCCTAGGTTCCTCTCTTTCTTGCCTCTTTTCCCTCTATGGCCTCTCACTTCTTTCACTTTGATGTGACCTTAGAGACCTATTGGACGAGTTGATTGTATTCTCACTCTGACTACCCTCGCTTTCACACATGGAAGCATTTGACTTCTCTCGCACTTGGCTTAGGGCCTTTACCTTTGTGTTTATGCTCACTGTGTTTATCTTCATGGATTTTAAGACTCCTACTAGTTTCTTTAGTTTCTCCTCCAACCTTATCATCTACCTCATTATCTTTTGTGTTTTTGGTGAGTATCTACTAACATCATCATTGTTATCGACCATTTTCTTCATTTTTTTATCAACCTACACTTGTACTTCTTTACACACTGAAAATTTGGCAAAATATAAGGCAAGGCAAATCTCACCACTTCTAAGTGTATACTCTCTACACTTGTGTATTCGCTCTTAATGGCTTTTTCCATAATGTGGACTTTTTCCTTTTCCCACTCGACTCTCACACTACGCCTTGAAATAGAACCTAGATTATACGAATCAAGTTTTGCGATGCAAGTGAAAGACATCAAATCTCATTAACTCTTAAGAATTTAAAGGAACAAAAACTCTATGACAAAACTAATAATCCAAATGAAGATAAGCAATAAATATATAGAAATGAAAGTTAACTCAAAATAGAATTCACATAAGACAACATGAAGACTCTACAAAATTAGACAAAACTAAAAAGAAATTAAAAACATGTAGAAAATTGACAAAATTTTTGTCGTCCAAATATATTGTCCAAAATGCTAATAGATAAGTTTCGATCGACGATGACACTTAACTAATTATAGTTAGGAAATAACAGAAAATGTGACACATGAATTGTCTTTGAATCTTCAACAAACTTTTGATACACCTTTTTTTATATACTTCTCTTTTTTTTTATTCGGTTCTAGTGACTAGTGCTTTGTTTTTACTGCATTGATTATGGTCATGGATCATACACCAATTTCACTCATAACTTTTCAATTCTTTTCTATCCACACTACTATAAGACAATTGTTGTAACTTTTTTCACAAACTTCAGTCAATTTTGTGGTAACAACATTCATCAAACCAAACGAGAATCAAATCGCAATGCTCTGTTTTTCGCTTTTCATCGAGATCAAACCAAAGAAAATGAAATTAAACTGAAGGATTGATTGACAATAGCTAGGTGAACAAAACCTTAGCTGAAAATTTCAAAACAAAAAAATAATTGAAGCGAGATTATGCATCCAAGAATTTACCTCTTGACGCGACTACAATAGATGCAAAATCGAGGTTGTTAAGCTTCAATTGTAGCACTTTGTGAAGTGTATGCACTGATACCACTTGATACAAATCTCCTAAGCTTTGGATTCGCTTGATTGATCACACTTAACACAATTGTCATTGCCAAGAAAATACGAGCAAGATTATAGTGAATTTTAGAGTAGATTCACGAAAAAAACTTAAAACAAAAAGGAATTGAAAAGAAAAAAATGGATAAGGTTAAGAAATGACTCACCACTGATTTCATGGAAATTAGATAAGAGAAAACGAGATTTGTCATAAGTCTCATGGAGAACTTGATGAGAATTAAGTATTTTAATCCAAGAATAAGTTAAGAGAACTCTCTCAAATGCCTACTAAGAAAATTATCTCAAATGAACCAAAGTTGGTCACAAATTAGTTGGGATCAAAATATATACTAATTCAGCTTACAAAAAGGTGTGGAATGCTAACTAACTAAAAAGGTCTTGGGCCTTGAAACAAACACATCCCAAAAACAAGGCTTGAGCGTACTGGCCAAAAGTGCGTCCACAAGGCGTGTCCAAAGGACCCAAGGGCCATCCAAAGGACCTAAGGTCGTTCAAAGGACCCCAAGTCGTCCAAAAGGCCTATCGTCCAAAGGACCCAGGAGCTGTCCAAATGACTCAACAATGGTTACCAAGCTCACAACAATGGCTACCACATTCCAAACAAATTATAACCATGCATCCGTGAGTAATTAAACAACACAACAACATCGTAATAGTAACATACAATTCACAAAAATTACATAAAGTTAGCTTCCCTTGCTTATTGTAGACTAATGGAGAAGAAGATTAATGGAGAAGAAGACTTTATAGAAGGGGTTTGAATCTTGGTCGACAACTTAGCTCCAACTTGGTTGAAGGCAAAGGGACGAAATGAAAGAGGAGGGTGCTTTTTTTAAGTGTAAAATGTCCCAAAGGCGGCCATGCCATGACCTTATATAAGGTATGGGTGTAAGTCTTTAACCAATGGACAAAGGGGGTTCTTTGGACCATTGAGTATAGGATTTGAAATACCATAAGGTAATAAGGGATCTATTATTCACTAGATATTAGGGGTTTTCAAGTCAACAATGGCTACAAGGTTTGGGGATCTCTTAGGAATTTAAGTTGGTCAATGTTTTGCCTTGGTAAACATGTCATCAGATCGAAAAACGTGTTAACGACACCAATCCGACATTATTCAACTAGAAAGTGTTTAAGAACACTGTATACCAACTCAAGGTGATAACCCAACTCGGATAACCATTTTCAAGGAAGACTTGCCTTAGTAAGCATGCTTTCAATTGTTCTAACCTTTTCTCGAGATTTTCTTGAAAAATGGGCAAAATAATATTTTTTTAATTCTTTTTCAACAAAGCTTTACTTAAATATTTTTTCATTATTCAATCACTTGTAATTAAACACATACATAAAAAGCTTGTTGTTACATTCACTATTTATAATATATTAAAAAATAAATTATATGTAATTACCTTATTTATATAAAATAATAAATACATTAATTAATTGAATTGAATATTTAAAAATAATTTAATTATCTTAATTTAGGATATTTTTTGATATCTTAATTATCTCAATTAATATTATTTATTGTGTTAATCATACCAACACTAAACTAACTAGAATAATGATAAAGAAAAATATTAACATTCATGAAAATTTGATATTAATAATAAATAGATCATTGAAACAAAACTTCTAATAAATAAAAAATATCTTAAAAATAATTTTATTAAATAATATAAAATTAATTGAGATTTATTTATATTTTGAAAACAACGCTTGTATTTTTTTTTTCTTTTATTGAAGCAAAAGGAGTAAGTTCAATTAATTTTATTTTATTTTTTTTACTGATTTTATGCCTTACTAGTTTAAAGAGTGATTTGCACTGTTTACATGACAGGTTCAGTGGGTCAACTTGGCTAGACTAATCCATTTTCAAAACAATCATAGCAATTAATGTAATTTGAAAATTGTTCCTATTACCTTTCGCTATCAAATTGTTTGGAAAACTAAAAGGTCATTTACTTAATTAGCACTTATTATTAGTTAATTGCAGGGAAAAATGGAAAAAGATTAAAATAGAGTGCATTGGTCAAAAGGAGAAAAAGGCGTGATGTCCAATCACCAAACAAATACATAACAAAATAAAGAATAAATGCAGGACAGATATACATTATAGACGACAACACAAAATAAATAAGTGAACATGTGATTTCCATCTACAAAATGGACAAATCAATTCACGCAATGACAATGGGTTAGCATCATAAATGCTTTCTTCTTCTCCCAAGGCATCTACTTCCAACCTCCAAGAAGAGAGTAGAGATGAGAAATCAAACGTAACCCCGAGTTAAACTTAACTCTCTCACTTACCAAAGTAGTGGACAACATTCTTGAGGGACCACATACACTTGTCATGGTTTGATGGATTGCAAGTAACAAACTCTTTAGGTGATTAAGAAAACAAGGTCACTCATAAAGAAAACAGGCAACAAATATTTATTTGAAAACTCTTAACCACCTGGTCATCAATGTTTGATTTGCATCCTTGTTTTGATTTAGAATTAAATTTAAATTTAAATTTAAATTATAAGAATTTTAATCCTTGAAAATGCATAATACTGTTAATTACATAATCATATGAAAAATATTATTTTTACAACAAATTATATAATAAAAAAAAGAAAATTATGTAACGTATTTAACGATGTAATAGAAAACAATAAAAAAATAGTGTTATATAAATTATTATATGAATAATATAACTTTACTCACAAATTTAAAAAAATTCAAAATTTTTAAAATAGTAATAAGCTACATTAGTCTAAAATTTTAAAAAAAGTGTAGCTCAAGTAATAATATGATCATGTGTTTAGGGATCATGACGATAGAAAGTAGTTAAGATACTAATTTATTTTTGAAATAAGAATAATGAAATTTTGTGAAATTTATTTGAAATTTTTTTAGTTTAAGATACTAATACTACAGTACATTACACTCTGAGAAACTAAATTGCTAATTTACTTTATAAAAGATCTATTAAGAAGGACCAGTTTCTTAAAGGAATACATGTATATCAAGAAATTAGTCTGTTCTTGACTAAGAAGATTTTGGGTATAAGAAAATATTAATATTAGTTATATAAAAATATTTAATATTTATTTTTTAAAATAATAAATATTTTACACGTTGCTTAACTCTCTAGGACTTGTGTTGGTAAGATTTCTAAAACACATTGACAAAAATAGAAGCTATTTCTAACCGTTCTCATCACTCAGTTGTGGAAAAGTCTCACAATTTCGTTCACACATGATTTTGGGAACAAGTAATGGACGACTTTAATTTTCAGAGGATAGAAGTTGCATTACCAAGAGAGAGAAAGAGACGGTGCACAAAGAGAGTTGGTTAGTTGTTATATTCATTAAATTCAGCCACCAAAAGTTAGGGTCTGCATTACCAAATGAAGACCCTCTATTTAACATCAACTTACCTATCTTCACATGCCCAAATTAACCCACTCACATTTCACACAACATTTCAAAACACAAACTTTACAGACCAAAATACATTACAACAATCAAATGGCCGCCACCACCACCGCTGCGACCATCGTCACTACCAGAATGATAGCTGTTACCACTTTAGTCTTTGTACTAGCATGTTGTGCCACATCTGCACCAGTCCCGGCACCGGAAACTGCCGCGGCTCCTGCCCCAGAAAGTAATGGCTGCTTTATGGCACTAGCAAACATGTCAGATTGCCTAACCTATGTGGAAGATGGGAGCAATTTGACAAAGCCAGACAAAGGGTGCTGCCCTGAATTGGCAGGGTTGATTGATAGCAACCCCATTTGCTTGTGTGAGTTGCTAGGCAAACCTGACACTATTGGCATCAAGATTGATTTGAGCAAAGCCCTCAAACTCCCTTCAGTTTGTAGAGTGTCTACTCCCCCTGTCAGCACCTGTGCAGGTAATAAGCTTCAACATTTTCTCAATGGTTCTTGGTTTTAATATCTGTCTGAAATATTTGCTGTTAAAACATGTTTTGAACTCGTTGATTATAGGAAAATTATCACCAATCCTAAATAATATATATATATATATGCAAGTTCCTTAAGATTTTGCTTGAAAATTTTAAATGCAATATTATTACGTTTTCAAGCCATGAATTACTCAAAAATAGAATTATCATTCTTTTCATATAAAAAAAATCACGTGATCCGACAATAATACAAAAAGACATGTAAGAGACAAAACGGTATTGCAATATCTGTATTTTAACATGTTAGACACGATTTGTCTTTGTTCAAGATAGTACAAATCGTTATGTGATCGTATGCGTACAGGCATACCATTGTCATGACCGAGCGGTATAAATATTATAAATTATTCTTTAATTAGAATTAAAATCTTATTTTATTAATGATATTAATAATAAAAAAATTTATTAAATATTAAAGCATATTCAAAATTTTAATTAGATAACAATACAATAATACCTCTAATACTGTATTAAGTTTGTTTCTTTTGCATGTAAGGGTCATAGTTAAATATGTAAGGGTCATAGTTAACTGTCTACTAAAAATGAGCACTCATTACTCAAATCTAGCCTTTTATTGACCATCGGTGATGCTGAAAGGAATAGATTTGAAAATCTTTTATATAATGTAACTAATTAATTTTATTTTTGTTTTTTAATAATGTGATGTCATCACCTTATTAATATGGGTGGATATAAATCTATAGAAATTAGTGTCTTGAAAAGAGAAGTTAATAAACTTAATTATATCTGTAGATCCGATAAGTTAGGTGTGATGTTTTATAAGTATAAAATGCTGTAGATAGTCATAAAGATCATATTAATGAGTCGGTGAGGCTACCAACCTTTTTTAAATACCATTGAGGAAGGTCAAATTTGAACAGAAGATGGTACTATTTATAATTTATAATTAATTCATACAACTAAAATTTTTTGGAGTAACTTTATTTTAACATTGTGAATTTTGCTTCGTGTCAAATATATTACTGCTTATCCTTCGAAAAAGTAAAAAAACATGAAACTATTTTTGTACTAAAATTTACAAAGCTTCTAGTTTGTTACAATGGACTAGTACAGGGGTTTGCTTAGCACTGATATGTTTCCTTTTTCATCATTTAATTAAAAAATTAGAAGTAAATAATTATTAAAAAATATTATCAATAGTTTTTAATACACCCACCCTAATTTTCAATGTATTTTCAACATGATATTTTTTTATTATCAATTCCCTAATCAATAGAACTCTAAGGACACCGTTTATCAATACCCGAAATATTTTCAGTTATTTTAATACAAGTATTCAAACAGTATTTTCAAATCTTAATTAATGCTACTTGATCTACCTTGTCCACTTTAACATTTATTTTCGCTGGTGGTCATTATCTAGGTCAGAAGTAGCTTGTTTTTTGTATGCTACACATGTTGACAATTAATAAGCGTGTAACTACCACCCTCCACCGCCCGTAGCCAACCATAACAACGCTATTGTAATTTAGTACTGTAGGATCCACAATGTACATAATGTACTAAAAGATGATGGTAGAATTAGCAAAATGACTAACCAAAGAATTTGATTTAATTAAATTTAAAAAATTTTGTTTATATAGAATTGAATAAATTTACATTGATTCATTAAGTTTCTAAGGTTTAAGTTCAACTTAAAAAACTGACTTGAAATGAATTGAATGATTTGATTTGATATTTAAAAAAAAGAACTCTTTTAAAAATTTAAGTATTTTTAAATAAAATTAATAAATAAATTGAACTCAAATTGATCAAATCTCGCAAGTATAACAAAATCTCATTGAATCAAGTTAAACTAGATCAACTCATTTGCCACATCTAGATATAAGTAAAATACAGTGAAAGTACTATTCTTTTATTGAGTAATTACCTAAAATTTAAACTTATGCTTGGAAATATTTATATTTAATGTTTGATAATATCATGAATAAAATTATATTTTTAAAATATATGTAAAAAACAAAAAAAAAATACATATTTTCTTTTTTATTTATTTGAAAAAATAGGTTAGTAAACAGAAGAAAGCAGTAGTCCAAATATTTGTTTTTTTTTTTTGTAAATATAAATGAAAACGTTGTTAATTGCTACCTAGAAATTGTTACTATATGTTGTAGTGAGATGGTACTAAAAAAACTTTTCAGAAAATTCAATACATGTGCATTTAAAATTATATATGCTGTATACATTGTTGTGATTACATCTGGATACGGACAGAGTAATATATTATATGAACAAATTACTTGAATTTGGATGCAACTCATGCATGAAGCGGCTGTGCATAGTTTATGAAAAATGTAAATAACTTCATTTATTTTCAATCTAATTATTTAATGGTGCCATTTATATGTCGGAAAGCATTTGTTTATTTTCCAACTGATGTTTATCTACTTATACAAAGATCAATTGTTAGACTTACCCTATCCATGATTAATGTACTATTTTCTTATAAAAAATTATTAATGTACTGAACATAGAAAATTCTTGGTATATGTATATTGAAGACTGATTTAATTTTGTTTTCATAATTGCTCATCATTCGACAGCTGTGGGAGTCCCTGTGTCCTTACCTCCATCAATGAGTGAAGGTTCTCCATCACCAAGTAAGTGTTCCATCAGTTTTATAATATTTTTCTCCATGTTCTTATAATATTGATGAAAATTGAAAAGTCCGTTTTAAATCAGACTATGGAATTGTTTCTTTCTTCTTTTTTAAATAAATTCCCCTGATTTCTGTGTTTTCTTATAAATTCCTCTGCTTTCCTTTAGAACACCAGATAGTATAAAAATGTTATATTTATTCAACTTAAAAGAACAGATATGATTAATCAAGTTGTTGGGCACAAGTGGTTAATGCACTGAAAAAAAAAAAAAGACACAATTTATTTAGTTTTACTTTTATTTTTTGAAAAAATTTAAATGGATTCATTAGGGCCAAATACGCATCTATTTATTTTTTTTAATATTGGTTTAAGAGATTTATCATGTGAGTTGTGCAAATGGGCCTAGATGAGACAGGTTCCATAAAATTTGAAATATGTATTGTCAAATCAGAATATCTAAGCCGAAGTAATAGTAAACAATTGGGTCCAACGTACATGACTCATAATATTCACAACTATTAAATTTGTGAGGTTGAACAAAAAAAGTAATATTTGTGAGGTGAACCAAAAATATAAACTTTGGGAGGTGTAACTCATTTCAATAACTTTAACAATAATAGTTTCTTTCCCCATAATAGGTTTTGCATTGAGAACTGCTACTAGCTAGCTTGAAATTGTCTTGGTGCTTACTGGTTAGTGATAGAGTTGATGTTGGATCACTGTGATTTTATAAAATTAATTTTAAATAAAGGTGAGTTTAAAATAATAATTTTTTTGTTTGGATAAATAAAAATTAGAAAATTAATTTTTGCTGAGAATATTATTTAGAAACTTACAATTAAAATTGATTTTAGGTGTATAATTACTAAAATAGGTTTTTAATATTCGTATATGTATATAATTTTTAAATAAAATTTTTTGTATTGTAATTAATTCTTACTTTGATATATACATTAATAATTTAAAAATTAAATAGCTAGATTTATAATATTTTTTACAATAAAATTAATAATTAAAACATGTACTTAATATATTAGTTTTTGAAGTAAAATGCATAGCTTTGATAAAAGCTTACAAATTAAATAAGCTTAACTATCAAATACTAATACTAATTAGTAACAATAAATAACCTTTTTTAATTTTCTTATTTTTAATTAATAGCATTTTTAATTTTATTTAATTAACAAAAGAAAAGGATAAATATTTTGATGCAAAAGCTACTTGGAGTAGCTCCTAATTGGATCCACGGTTGAGGGTGAGACTCACATTTTACATTTAATTTCAAACATCTTGCCACATAAATAATTACGTTTGATTAAGTCAAGACTAAAGTTTGATAGGTCCAAACGCGAAATCAAACACATTTTTAACGTTGTTTCTCTAAAATATAATGAAGGTATTGCACCAGAAGCCTCCAGTTCTTCAAATGCAAAAACTGCTTCTAGTCCTGGTATGTCATTCGAATTTTATGCATCTTATTATATTTATATATCCATGTAGAGGAAATCTATCATATGAAAATATAAGATGAATAAATTTCATCGTACAAATAAAATATAGCCAAGTTAGATTTAAGTAAAATAATATTCACAATAATATTTTTTTTACCCACATTTTCCCCAGTTATATATGTAAAGGGCAATGATAATTTTATTATAGATACTATAAAAATATACTCACTTTTATTTTATTTTTTTCTCTCTCTCCATTATTTTTCTAGACAACATTGGTTTATTTTATATGGGATTTGTCAGATTTCTGATCTTACATTTTTTTTTAATTTTTTATAACAGAACTTACCTTTTTCCGTGCCTAGTACATGGTTTTCCTGGTATAATATGATCATGATGAAAGTATTACTTTTTCCATTAGCGAGAAATGTCAGCAAAAAAAATTTTTTAAACTATTAAATACAATTTATTAAAAATTATAAAAAATATAAATTTTACTTTTTATTTAATAATTTTTATTTATAATTTTTCAGTTTCTAATAATTTTTAACTAATAATAAAGATCACGACGTTCTTATGTTATTTAAATTTATACTATCTAAACATAGTATTACCACAGGCCTAAAATAGTTCCTTGTACAATTTTTGTGTTATTTCTAATTAAAATTAAATTTTTATTAAATTTCAATATACAAGATTAAATCTCTATTCGAATTATAGAAAATTACAGAACAACACTGTTAAATTTGTATTGAAGAATTCTAATTTTATTTATTGAACACAAAATCATTCAGGTGGTCCAACCCCTTCTTCTGATCAGGAAGCTTCTGCCAGTCCTTCTGAAAACAAAAATGGAGTTTCAGCCATTCAAGCCTCTGCTTTGACTAATTTCATTTTTGGCATGTCCACTCTCTTTGTCTCCGTATTCTTCTGATTTTATTTTACTCACATTTATTCTCCCTGTTATTATTTTGGTGGATCTTTTATTTCCTCATTATTTGTATGCTGTGAGCCACTTTGACTAAAGCTTTTGTTGTAATTTGATGTACTGGTCCAATTATTACTGTCATTATTTCTAGTGAACCACACTTTAATTAGGACCTTCTTTCTTGCATTATCACGCCCAGCTCTTCTTTTTTGGCTTTGTACTGATTTTTTTTCCTTCTTCAAGTAAATAATAATGTCTTGTTCCAATATGACATTAGTGGATAAACTGAACCTGACTGATAAAATTGATTGCATTTGAGGTGTGTATTTAAATTAATTTCATCAATAGAAGTTAGAAAGATAAAATTTAAAAATTGTCATCTACGCCAGAAAGTTTGATGCCAAACCACGAGGGTTATGAATCCCTCCTAGGGTCAAGATTATATGCGGTTAAAAGTTGAACTACACCTATTACAGTTTGGATTCAATGATTTTTATCAACAATGTACAGTTATTTAGATGGTGTGCAATCAAACTATCACATGATGTGTTTGTTTTATAAAAAAAACTTATAAATAAATGCGCCATTAATAGAAGTTGTTGAATTTAAACTACACTGAATATGGTTTATTTCTAAACTTGAGAAGATCCATTCACCACTCATATAAATGTTTCGACAGCTTTAAAAAATTGTATATAACTTCAAAGTAACAGTCACTTCTATAAATGTTCTCACAATTCTAAAAAAAACATAATTTCGGGCTAACAAGTTGTTATTATAAAACTTTTGGGATAACAAAATTTTCTATATACTAAAATTCGGGCATATTTCGAGATAATCTGCAATGTAAATCATCATTTATTGAGCGATGCATAACTTGTTCATTGTTCATGGTCTTTAATTTGGCTTCAATTTTCTAATTTGCAACATACGAAGTTCGTTCTACAACATTTTCTATAGAGATATGGTTAATATCTTTCAATCCTTTAAGCTAGTTAGAAATATCATTGAAGTCAAAAAATACAAAATCTTTCCCTTCGAGAATTTTTTACATGAATTGAGGAAGATATAAAGAGCATGAAAAGAGATATTGAGCATGGAGAGACCAAAGGAGGAAATTCATCTCCTTAGTAGTTTGTAGGACTTTGTATAGTTTCTTTTAGTTTGTTTACTTTTTATTAAAAATCTTGGCATTTGGACGCATACTTGAGTCTTTGGACACATGAATTTATTTGGGCACCAGGCCCTTTTGGACAACATCTAGATCCTTTGGACAGCCCCTGAGTTCTTTCGACGATAGGCCCTTTGGACGACTCTTGGGGCCTTTGGATAGCCCTTGGGTCCTTTCGACGACCCTTAGGTCCTTTAGACGATGGGTCCTTTAGACGACTTTGGGGTCCTCTAGATGAACACCCCTTTGGACACTCCCTTTGGATGCACACATCTTTGAATGCACTTCTAGCCAGCGTTCTTAAAACTTGTTTTTGAGTCCCGTTGCTTCCAATGCCCAAGGTCCTTTTAGTTAATTAGCTTTTCATGCCTTTTTGTAAGTAGGATTAGTATATATATCAAATCCTAACTAATTTGTAAAAAATTTTGGTTCATTTGAGATAATTTGCTTAGTAAGTATTTGAGAAAGTTCTCTTGATTAGTTCTTGGATTAAAACACTTTATTCTCATAAGTTTTTTGTAAGGCTTATGGTGAATCTTATTTTCTTTTATATGATTTCCGTGAAATTAGTGACGAGTCATTTCTGAACCTTATCCGTTTTCCTCTTTTCAATTCCTTTTTGTCCTAACTTTTTCCGCAAATCTACTATGAAATTCACGATAATCTTGCTCATATTTTCGTAGCAATGACAATTGTATTAAGTGTGAGATCCAAGCTTCGTTTAAATCAATCAAGCGTATTCGAAGCTTAGGCAATTCGTATTAATTTCATAACACAAAATTTCAACAATGCATCAAGTTCCTTAGATATGAACTTAGGGGGATCTTGCCTCCGTTTACCATGTGGGTAGTTACCACACTTAGTAAAATAGGCACACATCTTGGGATACCTGATAACTCCCTAGGATTTTCTTGAGTCAAATGCTTTCTAGGAACTCCAAGAAAGGCCTTGAAGCTGAGAACTTTAAAAAGGAACAAAGAAGAAGGAAACTTGCAATATGTGAGACAGAATGGAATGGATTCAAGCTTGTTACTTACCCATGATTATGAGGTGTGTAAGATTCGTCACAAACCTCTTGGAAGCTTGATAAGAATTGAAAAACTCTTGCACAAGATAAGATAGAGAAAATTCTCCCAAAGTTGCTATCAACAAAAATTCATTTACTTCAAAGTTGTTTTTATAATGGGTGGAGGGTGCCTTATACAAGGCTTGGCTCTCTCACAATTTGGATAGCCTAAAGGGTCTAGGGGTGTTTGGATAAGAGGATTGAATGCTCATCCATGCAAGGTGGCATTTAATCTAACTAGCCAAACAAGCTAAAGCTATACTAGTCTATGGAGTTCAGTGTAGAGGTTGCTTACTTTTGGATGAGCTTTTAGCATTAAAGGAGTTTGAAATGGTTTGAGCTCAAAAGAGAAAAGTTGTATATCTTTGTCTTAGATTTCCGTAGATAATGCTATAGTGATGCTGACTTTGCTAGAGATGGAATAGAAAGAAAAGCACAAGTGGAGGATGCCATTTCATTAGACCCAATCTAGTATCTTGGACTAGTAAGAGACAAGGTATTATAGCACTCCTCTCGACAAAAGAAAAATATATCTTAGCAGCTTAATGTTGCTTACAACTTCTAGGGATCAAGTATTAGTTGGAGGATTATGATATTTTCGAGAGTAACATCCCATTTCTTTGTGATAATATTGTTGTAATTAATTTGTCTAAGAATCCTATTTTGCATTCTCGTGTTAAGTATATATAAACTAAATATCATTTCATTAGGGATTATGTTCAGAAAGATTTTAGATTTAAAATTCACCAGTAATGAAAATCAGTTGGCTAATATCTTTACAAAACCCCTTCCTTAAGATAAGCTCGTACATATTAGGAATCTTCTTGGTATGATTTTTTATCTTGGTGAAGTTTAAAATCATATAGCTTAGGCGTCTATAAATTGTGTGCCTATAACGTATGCGTCCATAGCATGAATGTTCATATTGTGTTCATACTATGTTCATTCGTAATCTCTTCGTCCATTGCATATTTGCATCTTTCTCATTTACAAGCTAAGTCAATGCATTTTATTAACCCTTTTTAACCTTGGAAAATTCCAAACGACAATATCCTTTTACTATTAAATGATCTTTTTACCATTATAGTTTTAATAAGTGTTTCTAGAAATGTTTTATGTACAAAGTATTTTCATCTTTCCTCTTCAAAAAATTTCGAATCTCTTGCTCTCTATTGCTGCAAAACCCTCTCCTCTTTCACCTCTTCACCCTTCACCATTACAAATTGTCGTCCATACCACATTAGACATCTTTAAACCTAGCCCTTCTTCACCCATTCAACCCACCATCCAAACCGTTTTGGATGACCCCACACAAATCATCATTCAAACACCTTTGGACGACTACATCGTTCATAAGCTTATAAACTCCCCTGATCCTATCATTATCCTTAGAAAGGAATGGCCAATCCTTTTCCTTCAGCAACCCAAGCCTAAAAACTTATCTACCAAGGCCAAATTACTCACTATTTATCTACACCTTCAAACTAGTACCTCTACCCCCTCATACCCTTTCCTAGCCATTTACTCACCATCTGAACCCACAACACCTCACCTTTCGGAAACCTTTTTCCAAGGCTATATTCACCTTCCTGAACCTCCTACCTCATTATACAAGCAACCACCACCTTCTCCAAACCCTTAAAATTTTCCTTATGTTTTTTTATTTATTTTATTTTATTTTATTTCTAATTATGATGGTCATTCTTCCAATCCTTTTTGTTGATAACAAAAAAGGGGGAGAATTATGTAAAGGAGAAAGATTTTGTATTTTATATATACTCTGATAATTTTATTTGAATGCTTTGATATATCTACCATATGCTATGCTTTAATATAATATATATGCATGCTATGATCTATGTAACCCTTATACTCTAATGTGCTTAATATATGTTTCTCTTAACCATCCATTAACTTAGGGGAGCTATGATAAAATAGAAGTTATATACCTTAGGAGGAGAAAGTAAAATATATAATGCCCTGAATATGTTATATCCTAAAATCATCTTTCTCTTTAACATAATTCTTGTCATCATAAACAAAGGGAGATTGTTGGAACATAAGTCTATGCATCCACAGTAATCCAAGTGTTTTAATGATAACAAATATTATGGAAATGAATAATGTATTATGATTAACCATTGTTCTTCAGATTTCAGAAGAACTGCACGTTATTGGACTTAAAAGTTGGAAAACATCTGTTTAAGGAAAACTAATTTTAAAATAGAAGTTCATCTACTGCATCCATAAGGAGCTTGCTGTCCATAAACTCACTTAGCGTCCAAAGGGCACTTCTAGTGTCCAAAGGACACTCCCGACGTCCATAGAGAGACTCAGCATCCATAGAGAAGCTTAGAGTCCAAAAGGCATGCTCAACGCCCATAAAGTAACTTGTCGTTCAAAGGACATTCCCAACATCCATAAGTCATATGATCCAGATTCTAGAACTGAGGAATTGGATTGGTCTTGATTGAAATTGCTCTCATGGACCATCTTGACTCTACCTAAATCCTCTACACTTCACAATTGCCATAATCAAAACAAAAATTGGGAATAGGATTTTAGATTTTATGAATTATTAAAGCAAAGTAAATCGCGGAAATTAAAGATAGGATAAAAGGAATTGAAATAGAAAAATGGAAAAAGTTTAGAGATGGCACATCACTTATTTTCAAGGGAAAATCAGATTAGAGAATCGAGATTCGCCACAAGTCTCATGGAGAACTTAATGAGAATAAAATGTTCTAACTCAAGAACAAATAAGAGTCACTCTTTCGATTGTTAAAAAGCATATATCATTTAAAATGAACAAAAGTTGCTACAATATACCTAATATTAGCAATTTATACAAGCAAAAGGTTGCCAAGTATTCAAACTATCCTAACTAGGCCTTAGACCGCGAATCATAAACTAACTCCTGTGAACCTTCGAAAAAAGGCCTACCTAAGGTTATGCATCCAAAGGTGAGAAACTCAATAGCTAAGTCAAGTAACTTCCAAGTTTTATCTAGGGCCTAGAGTTGTCTTGAGGAGTCTTCATCCAAAGGAAGCTGACCCAAGAGGTGTATTCCTTGAAAGGAGTCTTCCATCATCTAAATGCTGCTACTGGTGTCCAAACACGTCAACCAAATGGATCATCCAAAGGACAACCTCGTCTAAAGGCTTCATGGAACCTCCAGGATGCTTCATATATCACATTGAGCCCATCATCCAAATGGAGTGTCCATAGACGTGAAATGTGTCCAAAGGCACTACGAGCATCCATAAGGCTCCATGGTCCAAAGAGTTTTACGAGGCCTTCCTACTTATTACATGCAGATTTGGTGATATCCACTTCGCAAATCTATTTTTGAAAAGATACAAGCACCATGCAGTTTGTCCAGGAAATCATCCAAATGGGGAATGAGGTGCTTATATCTAATAGTTATAGAATTTATTGGATGATAGTCCATACACATCTTCCAAGACTTTTCCTTCTTTGGAACTAGAATCATGAGCATAACACATGGGATTTTTCTTTCCTTGGCCTATTCCTTTTCCATGAGCTTCCCTACCTGTTGCTGGATCTCTTTGCTCTCCTTGGGATTAGCTCTGTATGCAGCTCAGTTTGGCAAGGTGGCTCCTATTGTGAAATCTATCTATTCTATCCCCTTGATTGGTGGCAACCAATGTGGGATGTCCTTAGGGAAGATATCTTGGAAGCTCTCCAACATCTGTTTAAAACCATGTGTCCTTTTGAGCAAAAAACACCTTCCTCACCACCCTCATGCTCGTTGTTAGTACTTTCTTACCCTTCTTACTTTCTTTTTTATTATTTTTTCTTTGGATGCTCAACGTCCTTTGGGTGCTAAAGGTCCTCTTGACGCAAAGTCCCTTTGAATGCCACATCCTTTTTTTCTCTTTTCTCCCTCATTTTTTTTTCTTTCTTCTTCTTTCATTGTTTTCTCTTCCCAGCTTCATTTTTACCTAATCTTCATTCACCTCTTTAGGTGATAGAACCTTGAGGGTAATCTTCTATCCTCTATGAATGAGCATGAACCTATTAGTAACCCCATCATAGGTCACCTTGTGATCATATTTCCATGGTCTTCTAAGGAGTATATGTGTTGCCACCATGGGTACTTCATCATATAACACCTCATCTTCGTATTTACCTAAGGTAAAGGCTAAGGATACCTGTTTTGTAAATGCTAATTCTCCCTCATTGTTCAACTATTACAACTTGTATGGTCTAGGATGTGCTAAGGTAGGAAGTTTTAGTTTCTCCACTAGCCTTGAGCTTGCAACGTTGACACTACTGCCTCCATCTATAATGATTGGACAAAGCTATCCAACAAGATGGCAATGTGAGTTGAAAATGTTTTCCCTTTGTGAATCATCATCTTCTCTAACTTGTGCACTCATAAGACGTCTCACCATTAGCAAGTCTCCTTCATCATTAGGTGAGTATTGATAGCATTTGAATTAGTCGTTCTTTCAACTATCAAAATACTAGATTTCTTATGTTTTGGGTAGCATAGGGGCAACCTAGGTCGAATCTCTCTAGGACACGTGGTTCTAGTGTTTTCTAGTGTAAAAGGCTGAAAAGGTACAGATTAGGGAATGAAGAATGTGGACTCAGCGAGGAAAGGTATAACAAGGTTTTTAGACTTGTAAAGTAAATTTGTGGAAAGTAAATGACTACCTAAGAAAGTAAAGGCAAGCTATTTCTAACGGAACATATACTTATCATATTGACTCCAAAGGTATCAATGAGATGGTCCTGGGTTCCGGTTTCTATTATGCATGCAGTTCCTCACCAACCTAAATCCTAAGACAACCGCCTAACATTCGTCCATTGCTGACTAAAGGCTTACACAATCGCGACCTCGAGTTAGCAGGGATTACGCCCATGGTTGATGTAGGTTTCTTCGTGATTACCTATAATGTTGCTTAGATTGGTTTTGACTGGCCCCTAATCTAGCGTGATCTATTCCCACCATGCACAACCATAACACAAGCAGAAATAGAGAATCTTACAGGAACTACAAGCAAAATAGTAAAAAAAACAAATTTATTCATTGATTAACCAGTATAGTGATACATGAGGTGAATTCAGGGAAAATATGGTCTCAACTTCCCACGACAACCGCCAATGGTAGCTGTAGTGTTCCACCGAAGATGGTCAGGCTTTGAGGGGTTGAATCACCAAGTAGTGTGCCAACGAGCCTTGAAAGTCTCCTCTTAGTAATCGGCCGCTACCCAGACACTAGTCTTGTGTCCACTCAACCGAGTAAACACCATACTAAAGCACCATAGAACAAAGAGGAGTAAAGTGAGAATGGGGTGAACGACGGAGTATGCGTGTGTGTTTTGCATGGTATTGATAAGCTTTGCTAACCAATGAACTAGCTACACGTCCCTATTTATACATGTATCGACTAACTAACTTTCTAATAGAAATAACAGAAATAATTGTCTAACATAACAGAAATAACGAACTTAACTAACTAACTAATTCCTAAATGACACGTGCTGAAATTGTTGGAGTGGATTCGATCTTTGCTTGCCGGGACGGATCTGGACGGATGGGAGTCGACACCTGGAGTCGGCCTTACAAGAATTGGCATCCAGTCAGGACGCGAACAAGGAGTCGGCCTGTGGAATTGACTCTACAAGAGTCGGTATCCTATTGCTGGTGATAGAGTTAGTATTGTGGAGTTGGCTTCATCCGGCCTTTGTTGGGACAACTTTGATCTCTGGAGTCGGCTACATCCGGTCAAGATAGAATCGGTTGGGCTGGAGTCAGCAGGCTAGAGTCGGCATGCGAAGCCTCCATGCAGAGTCGACCATACGGAACCCAAGTCGGCTATTGGGGATGGAGTTGGCCAAGAGAGGAACTCATTTGGCCGAGACAACTTCATTTGGCCGAGACGCCTTTGGTCGGCCGAGATGCATTCGGTCTCGGTTGTGATGGCTGGGAGGACTCGGTCTCGGTCTTGGTTGGGATGGTTCGGGACTCTAGTTTGACTTATAAAATGAGATTACTCTTTTTGTTAGCTAAAATCCGTAGATTAGCATAGATTTGTATTTTCCCTATTTTTACCTTAGACATCTAAATCTTAGTTAATATGTGATTCTTAACTACCAATTAGAGTCTATTCTACCCATCTTAAGACCTTATAGGGTGTCTAAAATATGAATTATCAAGTATTCATTGGATGCATCTGAGTTGCTTATGGACGATGATTTTATTCTTGAGATGTACTCTCTATAGTCCCATCCTCTTACATGATCATGTTTCTTTTGTTAGGACACTAAGAGGCTGTGTGCCTTTTTCCTAGACACTTGAAGCATTTTATATTGTTGCTTTTGGACTCAAGAGTTGGTCTTGGTAGCGTTCTCTCCTCTTTTTTAACCTTGGGGCATAGAACTCCCCTTCTTTGGACTTTTATCATTTCTTAGCCTCTCTTTCTCCTTCTCTTTACCCCTCCAATTATTGGGGCCACTAGGATAAGTAGGAAGAAGAAGAAAAACTTCAAGGTAGGGACATTCTCACTAGGGTTAGACCGAGGACGACTTCCCTTGTCAGATTCTTGAGCACTTGACATGATGTGTAAAGCAAAGGAGTTTGAGCAAGGAAGATGAGAAGGAAAAGAGCTCAAGCATGGGAGAATACAAAGAGGTTGTAAGACGAGCGAAAATGAGAAAGGTGACAGGTTTAACTACTTATAGCCAAGAAATAGGCTTTCAATAGCTAAAACCCAGTCCTCAAATAACAACGTGCTCATCATATTTCAGACTTTCTCTCACATTTATGAAAGGCGACATTTAAGTGGCGTAATGATAATGGGCGATCATTATGGCGTAGACACCGAAAGGTCATGTTTGAGAAGTATGTGCCGTCAGAAGAAATCCTTTGCCAAATACATAGAATGTTTCCAAATCCTGGAACCCCAAGACTCTTCACGTGACCCTAAGTGGGGAACCAATTTAAGTGCCAAAGTCAATTGCCACCTGCAAGCTTCCACTACCTTCCCTACCTTGGACCTATACTCCTTAGACTGGTGACATGCCTGGAATACATGCTTCATCCTCATCCATGGCTCAGGATAAGGCCCATTTGGCCTAAGGACCTAGCTCGGCCATTCATTAAACTGAGTTTGAGGAATCTTTATTCGCATTCATTCAGGAAGATGAAAGCATCTATACTAAAAGAATACAAATAAAAAGAGGGTAATTGTAATTAGGGGTCTTGACAGCGAAGGCCCAATCATAGAAGACAAAACCATTGGGTCAATTCATCCAAAAGATGTTATTACATTTGGGTCAAAACGGCAGAAGCCCAATCGTGATAACCATCCGTAGTCCATAATGGTGTAATATAATTTGTGCTTTGGTGTTCAAAAGCCCAATCTCGGAATAATGCTTGGGCAGAACGACACTTGGTCCAAATCTAAAAACTAATTTAAAAGATAATTGGGCCACTTGTTGATAGGCATCTTACGCAATTGCCACGAAGCTCCATTGAAGCCCAAAGCACAAAGAGAAACAAAGACAAAAGGAATAAAATCAGAATCATTGAGAATGGCAGGAAATCAACAATGGAGGATTAAGGATTTTCCAAAAGTGAGTTAATGGTGTAGGGAATAGTAGATGAATGACAAAAGGAAGCATGTCACTATGTTCCCTTCCATGCACCTTGAGCAGAAATGACCAGCACAAGGATTTGTGTGCTCTTACCTAGGCTGTTATTTCGAGGGCAAGTGGAGAATGTGAGAAGCACGCATGCTACAAAAGAAAAAATGTTCACCACCCCATTAATGGCAAATCCGTTGCATTAAATGGAAAATTCCTTCTAAGTGCACTAGAGCATTGAATATGCCTAGAGGAGAGCCACTACATTAATGGCGAAGATCCTCAAGAAGATATAGGGCACCACATGCAAGCCTATAAAAGGCCCCCCTTGAAAAAGAAAGGAGAGAATTTTTCAACTACTTGAGACTTAAAACTCAAACTGAAGGGAGGTCCTTACACTAAGAAACTCACAAGAAAGAAAGAAGATTCCTAAAAGAGTGAAAGAGCTCCTCCATATATAGGAAGTCCGGATAAAAGGGACGAGTCTCTTAAGAGAAAAAAAAGAGTTCTTCAAAAAAGAGAGTGTGTCCTTAACATTCTAGAGAGAAGAGAAAGGAAATAAAGTCAGTTTCTATAAGGAGGGAAACCAACAAAGAAGGACAATAGTCAAAGAGGAATAACCTAAACAAAGCGCCAGAAGGAGGAAGAGATACAGTGTTAGGGTTCATTTGAAAGATCACCGCTGGATACTAGGTAAGCATGATTAGAGTCTTTAATAAATGCATGTAAGTCTATGAACACCTTTGTGAAAGATTTGAACTCAAAAAGACAACATCAGATCAGGACTAGAATTTAAGACTCAACCATCCATGTAATTTAGAACCATGCAGGGTTGAGAATTCATATTCTTTGACCCTGTCTTAGTCCCCCATCTGCTACTCATGCATTCATCCAACCTCAATTTAGTATGCCATCCTCGTCGGCTATGCCAGCTAACGCCAAGAGCTTATGACCTCTAGGCCGAAAGGTTCTTGGCCCTCTTGTTGTCATACAAACAATTTGGTCGACATGTGGTCGACCATCCCTTGTCTGAAATAATTTTGGTCCTTCGCCTTATACCCTGTAAACACTCGTGTAAAGTCTTTGCATGGCTAAGAGGCGATCCCATGTGCCTAGGAGCCCAATCAACCTTGTCCCTGAGAGACCACAAATGACATCTGATCCAATCTAAATCTTCAGAACCCACTCTAAACCATTAACTACCATCAGCACCTTTAGGCGCCAATGGAAAGCCTATTGATGCTCAACTAACCTCTTTTGGGGTATCTACAAATAACTCACATTCAAAACAACCATAGTCTAGTGCCAATGGAAAGCTTGGCTACGTTCAAACCATTCTAGGGTATTCAATAATTCCCTTCCTTTCCAACCTTTTGGGTGCCTATGGATAGCCCATTCTCACCCAAACCATCGTTGGACACCAATGGATAGTCCTCCTTGTCAAAACACACCCCAAGCCTTTGGCCTATAACTACGTAAACTTTGAATTCTTCATTGCTCAGGAGATACGTAGGAGCAAGAGGCAACTCTTGTCAAGTTATTCCTCCATAAAAACAAAAATCCCCCATCACTCATCGTGCATTGAACATAGAGAACCATAGAAAGGAGACAATATCAAAATCCATGCATTTGGTTAGGGTAGTTGTCTTTCAGCAAGCATATGAGGTGTGTCACTCCTACACGTAACTGACTCTCAGATCCATGCTCTCATTCCAGACATGCCTTATCCATTCCAAAGGTTTCCTGGCATCCATAAAAATGTCGATGGAAACTCCCCCACCCCTATTTCTCCTTCGAGGGGAATCTAGGTTAAAAAAAAAAGCCTTCGCTAACGCGGTCGCGAGTTGGGTCGCAACACTTACCTTGCCTTCTCAAATGCTTAAGAGCTTTGTGATCACTATGGATCACAAACTCCTTGGACAATAGATAGTGTTGCCAAGCTTGTAAGGTCCACACAAGAGCATATAGCTCTCGATCATAGGTGGAATAATTTAGTTGGGAACCCTTTAGTTTTTCACTAAAATAAGCAATTGGATGCCCTTCTTGGAGGATCACAACCCTTATGCCAACACTAGAGGAATCATACTCCAACTCAAAATATTTTGAAAATTTTGGTAAAGTAAGAATTGGAGCTTGAGTGAGCTTTTCCTTCAAAGCTTGGAAGGCTCTCTCTTGGCTTTCCTCCTATTTAAACCCAACACTTTTTTTTCACAATTTTATCCAAAGGGGTTGCAAGTGTATTAAAATCCTTTACAATTCTTCTATAAAAACTTGCAAGCCCATGGAAGCTCCTTACTTCCCCCACAATTTTAGGTGTTGGCCTATCTTGAATTGCCTTCACTTTTTCCTCATCAACCTTGACTCCTTGGGAGCCAACAACAAACCCGAGGAAGGTTACCTCATGGTTACAAAACATACATTTTTCTAAATTAGCAAACAAAGTCTCTTTTCTCAAAATTTCAAACACGATTTTCACATGCAAGAGGTGATCATCCAAGAAAGTAGAATAAATCCAAATATCATCAAAATACACAAGCACATACTTGCCTATTAGGCTTCTTAAAACATGGTTCATCAATCTCATAAAAATGCTAGGGGCATTAGTCAAGCCAAAAGGCATGACAAGTCACTCATAAAGCCTAAACTTACTCTTAAATCCATTTTCCATTCATCGCCTTCCCTCACCATAATTTGATGGTATCCACTTCTCAAGTCAATTTTAGAAAAAATATTAGAACCATGCAATTCATCAAGCAAGTCATCCAAATAGAGAATAGGGTGCCTATATCTAATAGTGATATTATTTATTGACCTAGAATTAGTACACATTCTCAAAGTGCCATCTTTCTTTTGGCACCAAAATCACAGGCACAACACATGGGCTCATACTCTTTCTTACCTGACCTTTTTCTAGAAATTTACCAACTTGTGTTTTGAATCTCTTTAGCCTTCTTGGGATTTGTCCTATATGCAGCCCTATTTGGAAAAGTAGCTCTAAGTGTTAAGTCTATGTGATGTTCCATACCTCTCAAGGGTGGCATCCTATGAGGTACATCCTTTGGGAAAACATCTTGGAGCTCCTCTAGCAAATCTTGCATACCTACAGGCAAAGCATTCAAAGATGGAGAAGCATTCAAAGATGGAGAAACATTCAAAAGCATGTTAGCAGGCAAAGCAAATAAGGGTTCCCTCTTGGCCAAAAGGACCCTCACAACCTCCCTAAGGCCAAAATGCAAGCATTCTTTCTTTTTTCCTCTTTTTTCTTGCTCTTTCCATTTACGGTTGGATCTTTTGTCCCCTCATTCTTCTCATTTTTTTATTCTTTTTCTCTCACACTCTTCCTTTTCTATCCTACTTTTTCTTTTCCTCTTTCTTTTCTCTTTCTGACTTCACTTTCCCTCTCTTTTTTCTTCAACTTGCTCTCAGTTTTTCTCTCAACCTCTCTTTTAACTTTCATTTTCTTTTGATCCTCATGACCTCTCTTGGAGACAAAGGTTTAAGCACAACCATTTGCCATAAATTTACAAATGTAAATCTATTCGTGACTCCATCATGAATCACCTTCTTATCATACTACCAAGGCCTCCTTAGTAAAAGATGTGTGTTCTCCATAGGAACCAAATCATAAACCACCTTATCCTCATATCCTCTTAGGGTGAAGATCACCTAGGCTTGCTTGTCTGCATGAAACTCTCCTCTCTCACTTAGCCATTGAAGCTTATATGGCCTTAGGTGCACAAAGGTGGGTAGAGCTAGTTTCTTCACAAGTCTCTCACTAGCTACATTCATACAACTCCTTCCAACTACTAGTACCAACATAGGCTTTTCTAGATGTACTCCTCTTAATTTACATCTCTTCCTTCAAAGCTTGATGGACCTACTCACCTCAAGTATCATAGTGTTGTAACTTCACAACATCTTGG
Source organism: Mucuna pruriens (assembly GCA_025330945.1). Lineage (NCBI taxonomy): Eukaryota > Viridiplantae > Streptophyta > Magnoliopsida > Fabales > Fabaceae > Mucuna > Mucuna pruriens. Next base: position 362,173 of record JAENHJ010000141.1, read on the forward strand.
ATCTCCCTATTCAATCTATGGAGAAACCAAGAAATCGTGGCCTCCTCACTTTCCCTAATTTGATCCCTCATCAAGTCCATTTCCATCTCCTTAAGGCACTCTTCTACACCCCTAGACCATTGGTATAGTCTTTGCAATTTTTTGTGTTGAGACTTGAGAGTAGGGCTCTTTGTGACCCCACTTGTTAGGTAAGTAGTAGAGTCTCCAATTGAGTGAGACAAAGAGAGTTAGGACTTCCTTTCAAGGGTTTTGCTGAGTGAGTTGGTGTCTCACTAAGCGAAAACTCACTAAGCGAAAGGAAGTCTTGGAGTATTGTGATCCTAAGTCACTGAGCGAGAAGTGGCCTCACTAGGTGAGAAAAATAGAGAGTTGTGTGTACCTTTTATCTTAAGTGTTTGTTGGGTGAGGGTTGTGATTCGCTAAGCGAAGGTTAGTGTAGGGCCCCTAGAGTCCTGATTCGATGAGTAAGCGAGGAGTCTCACAAGACAAGAGTGTGTATACAGCTCATTGTGCCTCTGATTTGTAGAGCAAGAAAATACACTCATTGAGCGAAAGTTGAACTTAGTGACTAGATCCCTTTGTGTGTGAGCCTAAGAGAGGTATGTGTTGATAGCTTGTGTATGTTATACTTTTGAGTTGTAATGTGAATTGATTGAGATATATTGTCATTGCATTAAGAGATGAGCACGAGAAATGATTTAAGAAAATGAGTAAAGATTAATGGTTATTAGACGAGTTTCCTAAGCCAAGAGTTAGCAGGAAAAGAACTTGGATGAATCTTGTTAAGTGAGCAACCTAGGTCTATGTATGGGTGAGAATGATGCTTATTATGTGGGTTGTGAGATAAGGTACCTAGCATGTGGTGAGAATGGTCCTTATTGGCCTAGTTTAAAGAGAAACTAATGAGAATACAAATTGTGTGACACTTATCATATAATGTAACTAGTGTAAGAGAAAGTAGACATGAGCCAAGTAATAAGGTCACTAGACCTACTAGGGGCTACATAGTATGAAAACCCTAATGGTCATGACTAATCCCACCAGTCAGGACACGTGATAAAAACTGAGTAGATCTTGACATGCTATCGAGGGATATCATGCTAGTGTGGTATGACTAACTGTAGATGTGGAGATTAGCAACGTTTCCCTTAGCCTAATTTTCTAAATTGAGTTGGTACGACATGTATATGGTGTAGTGTGTAGGATGCATATTATCATAACATATGCATAGTATTTATTGTGGATGTGTGTATTATATCTTATGTGTTGTGGTGGTGTGTATGCTACCCAACCTTGCCAAAGGTAGTGAGACGTATTCTGACTCCTTTGTGTTTGTTTGTCTTGTTTTGTTTGGGCCTTTGTGTTGCCTTTGTGTTGGTGTCTTTTATGTCATTTTATGTTTGGGTTTGTCAACTCTAATGGGATTATGACCTCGAGATTGAACATGTTATTTGGTTTAGTTGCATTTTTATGTTTTATTGATTTTTAGTAGTTTGGATTGACCTTTGGAGTGTCAATAGGTTATATTTTGAGAACTTTCTATGCTAAGATTACGAATATTGAGTTTAAGACATGTGAATTTTTTATCCTTGAAGTTTATGTTTATGAATTTTTATTTTATTGAGAAATAGTTACATGATGTCACGTTTTCAAAAGAGTTCAATGTTACTGATAAGTCGTTTTTAAGTCGTCTAACGCGTACCAAATAAATAAAGCTAACTATAGCATAGTCAACCCTAGGTTGGATTTCTCAAGGACACAGTGCATTCAATGGTGACTTAGTGTGGGAATCGAAAAGATATAGAATCTGAGGTGTAGGGTGTTGACTTGTCTCGGCACTGGCCGAGATGCCTTCGGCAGAGACTGGGACGAGATGATCTCGGCAGAGACTTCTCAACTCGGTCTCGGCTGATTGCAGACAGGCGCAACAAAGTCGAACTGACTCTATTTCAGACTTAGAAAACAATAGATAAGGGGTTTCGAAAACGAAAATAACAAAAGGTAAGCTACACTGGGAAACAGGTAAACTAACTACTACGACTTTAATACTGTGTTCATGCTTAGTTCCATTGCTCAATATCCAATCCAGGTTCGTCACTCCTATCCTCAGTCCATATCAGTCTTAAGTCTTCTTATGGCAATTGCCACAGGTTCGTCCACTGCCACACTGAAGAATTACGCAATCGCTACCTCATCAGTTGATAGAGATTATGTCCAGAACTGATTTTAGGTTCCTAATTAATAATCATTAATTGATTACCTACTGATTTTAGGTAAACCAATTTTGATCGGCTTAGTTCAACATGATTCACGTTCTAATTGCAATTGCGAATTAAAATATGAATTGAAGAAGAAGGAAGAGAATAGAGATTGAACATAGAATGAAATTGACCAATGGAAATCAAAATACAAACATAGTGGCTGTGAATTCAGGTGGATCCAGCTCTCACAACGATCGTCATGGTTGGTGGTGGTGGTTCACCTCCGTTGGCCTAGGCACTGAGGATCAGCTCCACCAGAGTGCATTGGTCATTCCAAGCGATCTCCTCTGACGGACTTCGGCATCTCAGTCCCAGGCCTGCACCTCCTCCATCGAGTTAATGCAATTGCAACATCGTGCACCACTGTGAGCATAAAGGAGCGAGAGTGGGGAAGTGGCTACAATGAGAGTGCGGGAGTTAGGAATTCAAAAAGCCTATAAAATAGTGCATAATTCCTCATATTTATACACAACTGTGACTGCTAACTACCCCTAACTAACTCCTAACAGAATCGCATGGGGAATTTCCTAATCTGCCCTTTAATAACTTGCGCTGCAAGCTTCCCCAGGAATGATGTGGCGGTGAAGTTGGCGCTTGGGTGGCTTCTGGGCTGGATCGCTGACGCAATTGGGCCGCTCCTCAATGGGTCGCTCCTTATTGAGCCATTGGAATGTGAGGCCTGGCCCCGTCCTGGCTGGGACTTCTTGAATGGCCGAGGCGGCTTCGTCTCGGTTTGGCCGGGACGACTCTTCTGGCCAAAATCATTTCGGCCAAGTCCTGTAGAAGAAGGGAAGGGAACTTTTGTTAGCTAAGATTTCTAATTTAACACAAATTTTATATTTCCTCTAACTTTAGGTCTGTAAGATGAATCTAAGCTAATAGTTAATCCTTGAGCATGTAATAATCTTACAATCACCCCTCTTAGGTCCATAAAAGATGTATAATTTATGACTCATCAGTTATCTATATTTAAATAATTACTTAAATATTAGTAACTAGATCACAAGGGTAAAGGATGTCACAATGTGACTTCACACATGGTCCAAGAGGAAGGAGAACACAAGACTTTGAATTCTTTGTACTCTTCTTTGAAGCCCAATTTGGCCAAAATTTAGCCATTGTATTTTGGGCTAGTGTCTCTTTGTAAGTAGGTTTATTTTTCCTTGTAATTGTAAAGGGCAATTCTGCCAAAGCCTAGTTCTAGGACCTAGGGGCCTGTTGCCTTATGAAGAGGAACAAGGGATACACTTGGGCCCTTGGCCCAAGTCCCTATGCTAGCACGTCTACTCTAAGAGTGGAGGAAAGTGTTGATTCTCTTTCCCTTCCTATTGACCATCTTGATGAGCTTGGGTTTTAAACCTAGTTAGCTTAGTTTTAACTTAGCTTAATCTAGGTAATTAGGAGATCATATATAATAAGGCCTCAAAACCCTTTTTGTTAATCACTTTTTTGCTAAAATAGAATTGATTGTTTTGAGTTGTGAGAAAGCTTCTTCTCTAGTTCTTGTTCATGAACACTAATTCTTATCAAGATTTTTATTCTTAGAGTTTTTAGCAAATATCCTCAACCCTATTAAGCTTTGACTTGTGGTTGTTTAGTCATTCCTTTTATTATCCATTTTATTGTTTTTCTTCTTTTAATTTAATTTGTTTGAACAATATATAAATGTGTTGAAATCTTTACACATTTTGATGAAAACAAATATTACCACTCAAGAATAATGACTAATCTTTTAATTAAATATAAGATTTTTCAAAATTATTTCATATCATCACATTACAAACAAAAGTATTCGTGTAAAAAAAAAAACATCTTTATGAAAATAGAAAAATGCAACATTTTCAATTGGAGACCACGTACGTGTCATTAGAAATTTTGTGTACTTTGCTTTTTTGTTTTTTATTTTTTTTCATCACTCAAATGACCTCATCATTCCAATTTCATCCCACGTGACTACAAAATCTATCTACATATTTTTATTGATGCAAACGGTGCGGTTTTGCTCAGTAAATTAATGTGACAAAACACGACAAACGACAATGTAAAACTGCACTGGATATAATTATATATATTACACATCTCTTATACTTTTCCGTATGGACCATATACATGGTACTGTTACAACTAAGAGTAAGAGATGTAGAAAGAATGTTTACGTAAGTTTTTAGTCAAAAAGTGAAAATATAATTAATGTTAACATTAAGGCAGGTTAATTAGTATAACAGCCGTGTACGAAAAATTTTAGCACGAATTCTAGTACGAAACATATGTCATTTAATTGCTCTAATTAAAAATTAAAAATAAAAATAAAGTTAGAAATTGACGGAAATCACATGTTAGTATTAATATTCAGATTTCGTCGTCTACGAATTCATAACAATCAGTAATTTTCTTAGTATAATTATATATACCTTTATGTATAAGACAACATATTTTTTTTCAAAAGAACTAACTTTTTATTTTACCATTTTATCTCTAATCTAGTTTTTCATGATGAAATATATATATATATATATATAGATAGATAGATTATACTAGTCTCAATATATTAGTTGCTTAATATATTAATTTTAGAAATATATTTTATCTTTAAGTTTGCCCCCCTAAAAAAAATTGGCTAACCACACCCCTGTTAAATACTATAGTCACTTTAAAATAATGTCACCAATAATTAAGCATATTCTTGTTTATTTAATTAATTATAAACTTGAATCTTCTTAATCTTATAGATAATAGAATATATCAAAGGGCATCACTAATGATAGCAGAAGCACTCAGAGTATATTATTTTCTTTATTCGCAATTTTACCTTTATCTTTTGGAACATAACACTCTTTATAGTACCAGCTGTTTGTTACACAGATTCTTTCCTTGAAGATTTGAACCGATGTAGGTTTATATATAGCAACAGTGTTGGGAATCCTAACGAATTGTCGGTTATACCCTTATTTATTTAATAGCTATCTACCATACATCATGAACCCATTTAAGGGTATGTTATGAAATCTATATGGGAGCAAACTTAAGGGCCACAAAAGCTACATGAATTTTGTATTTTGTAATTCACTCTCTTTCTTGATCCATATTGAAGTTAATCATTATTTTGGCTTTGCATTTTAAACTAGTGTGCTTTTCACCAGTCTATAAATAGGCATTGTTGGCTTTGAATTATTTTCCTAAATACTTTTGAAGATTGGTTGTTTGAATCACCAACATGTCTAAGCAAGTTTCCAGTAACACTTCGCAGCAGGAGAAGCTCTTGCTCAACCCATTTGAAGTCAGTGATGATCAGATCTTGGAGAAAGTATACATAACCCATTTCCATTGTGTTGAGAAGTACGACGTTGGATCTCTTTATAGTGTTGCTTCTAACGTTATCAACCACTCAATTGAAATTGCTGATTTGATTATTAAGGTAACCTTAAGCACTTCACACTCTTATATACATTGTTGTGCACACCAAACACAATAACATATTTTATTTTAATGTAAATAATTTAGGATAATGATAATTGTCCAAACCATTTAGTGATTCCAAGCTAAACGTATCTAGACAATTAGAATGGTCCAATGTGTTTTGTTATAAATGAATTACATGTACAATTTTGAAAATAAAACAAAATTAGCCTGAAGTCATTGGATCTGGATCTGGATCTGGATCTTCTCCCATTGTTCAGTAATAATATAGTTCTCTTAGTAAGAAAAATACAATATAGTTCTCTTAGTAAGAAAAAGACACATTTTTATCAAACAAAATTCCACCGTGATTTGTACATTTTATTAATTATATTAGCGTCTCTCCAATGGGACTACATCCTCTAAATCCAAAGTTCATTGTAAGTATAATTTAGGTCACACGTATATCCATATATTCAATTAGTCAATCATTTCACGTGACGTTTACATAATTGCAAGCTCTTATTTTACCATGAATGTTTTTATAATTTTATGCACAGAATGACCAACAAATTAATCAAGACAGAGAAGAAACGGGTCCATTAATCTCTTTCCCACGACTCCCTGCCTTGAAGCGAATTGTTTGCCAGGTAAAGTTGGAATTAAATTAAAAATTTCTTTAAAAATATTAAGAAATTATTTACCTATGAGTTAATTCTGATTCCTATATTTGTCTTCAAAAGCTCACATATAAAGCATACAAAAAATTATCACATAGTTTGGAACTATATTTTCTCAAAATATGGCACATTATTAATTTTTTTTTAACTAGAAAAATGTGATTATTTTACATGAAAATTGTCCGAATTATCTAGTCTTCAATTATGTAATAATTCTTAGCTAAGAAACAGCAGTAACACACCTTTAAATACACTTTTACTTAAAATTTATTAAAAATCACAAAATTTCATGAATCCTACTTATTTAATATATTTCTATTTTAATTTTATAATTTTTAATAAATTTTAATGATTAATAAAGTGCGGAATAAAAATAATGTGTAAATACATGTTAAAAATAGTGTGTAAAAAAATAGGTTGATAAGGAGTGTGTTCGAGTTCCGGTATCATTATAAAAACTTTATCAGTGAGTAATCTGGAAGTAACTTCGTTGGTGGTTAAATATGAAGATCTGTATTAAAATGTGGAATCTCTAAAATCTAACTCACCTAAATTTTTCACCACAAAAATAAAATAAAAATGTGTTCCTAGTACCATCTTCTAATAACAATGTTAGAGAGAGAAAGAGGGTGTGTTTCTATCACACATGTTGTTCTCGGATAGGCACTACAAACAAAAGAAAAACTAAAATGTAACAATTGGTAGCAGATGATATGCACGGCTCGTGGCGAGCAATACGCGCATCAAACAACAATGTTGATCCTTGAACAGCTGAGAGACTATTCCTGGGATGCAAAAGTAGTGATAACTCTAGCAGCTTTTGCTCTCGAGTATGGCAAGTTTTGGCAACTTGCTCCTATCCCACGTGACAAACTTGGCAAATCATTGGCAGAGTTAAACGGACTTCAAAGCATCATGGAAAACATGCAACACCTGGCTAACTTCAACAGTTTGGTCAAGAAGGTCATGCAGATGGTTCAGTGCATAACTGATTGGAAGAAGCTCATTACTGCAGAGTATAACATAAAGGATGTGCCTTCTTTGACAGACACTTTGCACGAGATTCCTGTTCTTGCTTACTGGTCAATCAGCACCTTGGTCACTTGTACGAGCCATATTGATTTCCTGGGTGATAAGTAAGCTTAATTGATTTTAACTCTTCTTGTTGAGCAACATTCTATTTTATTTACACCATTCTTCATAAAATTTGAATCCTCTTGTGTTCCTAAGTAACATTGTAATGTTATGCTATAAGAGCGACCACAACAACAAAATTCTTATCCTACTAAGTAAAATCAGTTGCATGGATCATACGACACACCATTTGACTCGGTTAAAGACTAAAACTTGAGAAATATTATTTACAACCAAAACCAAATCCCTCTCAACAACTTCCTCTATGTCCCTTTTGCTCTCTCTCTCCCCTTTTAATAGGATTAAAAACCATATAATCTACTTTTCTCACCTGTGCTTTCAATAGTCTTTTTGTACGTGTCCAAACTACCTTAATCGATTTTCTCAATCGGTGTTGTACCAATTTCTTTTCGTAAGCAACCCTCAATGCTATAACAGAGAAAAGACAGAAAAAAATTAATGCACCCTACACAAATAATGGTATTTACTACTCATATTGCTTTTGTGTCTATTTCTTGTAACATGTCATTGTCATGTTACTTATTAACCTGAGAGGATCCAAATCTGTTGTATGTATATTAAAATTTTGTATAACGATTCATAAATGCAATTGCTTGGATTCAGGGGTTACAGATACGACTTATCCAAATTTGACTATAAGCTTGACTTCATTCTCAAAAATTTCAAGGACCATCAGGACAAGTGCAAAACACAGATAGGTTAATTATGTGTTTAGTGCTTTGAAAATCTTTTGTATGAACATTAGAAGCGTGTTTCCCTTAAATTCTCTGAACTAGTGAAGTCGCAGAATTGAACTACAATGCTGATGGGAGTTTCTGTGTTGATTGCAGGGCGAATAGAAGATTACTCAAGGCGCAAGGATATTATTAACAATACCAATCAAACTGATACACAAATTGAAATTGTAAAATTTTTGGAAGCTCTTATTATCCCCAGTGACTCCCAGGATTCAAGACTAACAGTGTATAATGGTCTCACTGGATCACAGGTATCAACTTAGAAAAATCTTTTAAGTGTCCTGTCTCTACTACTACTATTTTCCTTTGCTTGGTATTAATCTAATGTACATTAACCATAAAACAAAGGGTTGAACCATTTAAATACCCTAATTGAGAAAATAACATATTCGTTGTTCTTTGTTCATTATTATCTCCTTGACTCTTTAAACAGGTTCGACTAGGAGAGTTTAAGAATAAGTATGTGTTATTGTTCATTTCGGGCCTTGACCACATTGACAGTGAGACTCAGCTTTTAAAATCAATCGATGAGAAATTGAAGGAAGATCCAAAAGAGCTAGAGGGTTACAGGAAAGAGGATTTCAAGATTCTGTGGATCCCCATAGTGAGTGTTTGGGATGAAGAGCAAAAGAAAAGGTTAGAAAATGTTACCAAGGTTGGATGGTATGTGGTGAAGGAATTCAATTTCCAAACAGGCATTGATCTGATCAAAGAGGTATTCAACTACAAGGGTAACCCCATTATCATGCTCATAAGCCCGGAGGGTAAAGTGGAAAACCCTGATGCAAAGCAGATTATTTCTGCATGGGGGATTGATGGCTTCCCTTTCAGAAAATCTGATCACACCAGACTCACTCAGCAATGGAACTGGTTTTGGACTGAAATGATCAACCTCAGCCCAACAATAAGGGAATTGGTAAGTACTAAGAACTACAAACAATGCTTGTCCTGTTTATTATATTATATATATAATTCATTGCTGATTGTTTTTGCATTGTTGGATTCTTCCAAATAAACAGTAATAATTGAACCAGTGCAGTGCATCCAAATAAGTAATTTATGTTCATGTGTTACCTCTGCATAACACACAAAATGGAATCGTGGTAATTTAATTAAGAGTTTAATCTATATATTTAATTAAGAGTTTAATTTTTATAGTAAACCATGATTATAAACCATGATTTATAGTAATCAATAAATTTACTTGAGAGATGCCTGATAATCCAATTATTATAAAGTAGTTGAATTCTGCCAATAAACCGCCATATTAGTAATTGAACTTTGAACCTATGAAGTGCATCCAAATAAGTAATTTATGTTAATCTGTTACCTCTACATGGCACACAAAGAAATCATGTTATGAAGCATATTATCTATGTATATAATTTAGAGTTAAATTTCTATGAAACTGACATAGTAAAAATTTTGCACTATCAACCACGAAATAATGCTACTTAAGATTTTGAAGTGGTTATTATAAAAACTAACAGACAAACTTACCAAACATGTTAATTTATTATTAGATGACAATATAAAACTCTTGGAAAAAGTCTTTGTATTTAAATTAAATTCTTTAATTAAATGCAACTGCTATGTATCAATGAAACCTGTAGCTGTAGCGGTAGTTTCTTCTGCAATCTCAGATGCTTGTGCTTACAACCCGAAGCTCTTAGAATTATCTTCATTTCCAATTTTAGATATGACTTAAAATAAATTGATCTATACTTTTAATGTCCACAAATCAGATGAAAAGAGACTCTTACATCTTCATCTACGGAAGCACCAACCCGAAGTGGATCCAAGACTTCACCACAGCAGTGGAGAAACTGAAAAAGAATGAGACTCTGAACTTAGAGGAAACCGCAATTGAGTCTTATCCATTGGGAAGGGACAGTCCCAAGGTTGTTCCACGCTTCTGGATGACCATAGACAACTTGCTTGGCAGCAGGAAAGTAACAAAAAAGGGTGAGGAACAAGTGCAGGACTCCACAACAAGAGAGATACAGAAATTGCTGTTCCTCAAGCAAGACCCACATGGATGGGCCATTCTCAGCAGAGGCTCTAACGTAAAGCTTCTTGGCCATGGCGAGGCTATGCTTCTAACCGTCAAAGACTTTGAAAGTTGGAAAGAGAAGTTGCACCAAGAAGTGAGCTTCGATGTTGCTTTCAAGGACTACTATGAGAAATGCAAGGCTAAGAGTGTGCCTCACAAGTGCGAACATAGGGAATTCGCTAACTACCCCACTGATATTCTAGCCCACATACCGTGTCCAAATAAGTGTGGACACGAAATGGAGGTGACTTCTGTTAAATACATGTGTTGCCATGGTCGTGAAACGGGTGACATTGCCTAAGACGAATTAATGCATGAAACAACTCTCTCGTGCTTGGTCGTTTGGTTTCAATTGGTGCGTGTAGATGAGTATTATTGAGTGAATGGTTTTGAAAGAATAACTAGTTCTGCGCTCTGCTTCATTGCACAGAATCATTTATAAAACAATCCCTTCCTGCTCCCCAAGCTCTTCGTTCAGTTAAATATAATTGTATCTAGGTTCCTTTATCCACTTAAATATTTGGCTCATGCACTCATTCATTGTTGTAACAAATTTAAATATTGTTGAAACAAAAGGTTTAAATTCACTATTATTTCGTTACATATCATTTTTTAAAAGATAATTATTTAATCTTTTAAATTATAAAAATCATAATTTTAACTACATTATACAAAAAAAATTATTTTATTTCTGCACGTACTTTTTTTCAATTATAAAAAATTATATAAGAATTTTAAATTATAATTACTATTTAAATATTTCTTTGAAAAATATTTGTATGATAATTATTTAACTTTTAATATTTTAATTAATAATATACTTTAAATTTACATGCTAAAATTACTATATACATAAGATAATATTATGAATACAAAATTTATATAATATATATATTACTCTATGTATTATATTTGTTATATACTTTGTTATTTTGTATATATATAAAAATATTATATTATATATAACTATATTTGTTATTTTGTATATATTCATGCCTGGATCTCTTTAGGCGAGATCGTAGAGTGTACATAATAAATGAGTGTGCCTAACGTCCAGGTCTCCTTATAATTATTCTATACTCTGTGTTTATAGACACTTTGGATTGTACTATGTCGGTTATTTTTGGGGAATTGATTGTGCTGATAATGCAACTAGCTGAGAGGGACTCATTGGCCGCGAAAGGCTCAGTTGGTCGAGAAGGACGCGACTAGTTGGGAAGGAAGCAACTGGCCAGGAAGGGCTCGACTGGCTGGGAAGGTCTCTTGGCTGGGAAGGTCTCTTGGCCGAGAAGGACTCAATTGACCAGGAAGGACGCGACTGGCAGGGATGGAAGTGACTAGCCGAGAAGGGCTCGGCTGGTCGGGAAGGACTCAACTGACTGTGAGCGATTCAACTGGTTGGGATAGCTAAAGGCTAACCGGTACACAGCCCCTAAGTGTCAATGAACCGATAGACACTTTGAACTGGAGAACTAACTAGGATGGGTTTGACTAGGTGGGAGTGTTGAAGGCCAACCGGTATAGTATATAAATTATATTATTATGTATATTACATAATATATTGTATGGTATATATATATAGAGAGAAAAACATTCTATCTTATTCTAATGCTTTCCAACTCAAGTCTCGATAGGATAAGAAATACATTAAAGCAATAAAATATGATAAGAGGTAAGATAAGATTATTTTATCTCACTAGCACAACAAACAATGAATTACAACATGACATGATAGTTATTTTATCCTATTATGTTATATCCTACACACCGAATGGGCCCTTAAAGTATGATTTGGTCCCTTTTTTATTTACTTTTAGTTCATATTTCTTAATTGAAAAATCATTGCCTATTTTTCAAGATAATAGATACACACAAGGAGAGGTTTGAATTGTGTGTGTGATTTTTAGGTATTGTAAAATCTTTTTGCAACAAATATGAGTTCAAAGCACAAGTTGTTGACAAATTGTCCAAAGGGAATGATAATAGAAACTAAAAGGGAAGGAAAGAGATATTCACACAAGTTGTTTATCCTAGTTCACTCTACAACTTAAAGCTACATTCAATCCCTTTCACTGAAGGATTTTTTCACTAAGTCAACTGACTTACAACAATAAGTATTCTCAGCCTCGTCAAACTCTACTCACTTGTAATTTATAACCTAGATTACAATCAACCATGTATTCTTTAACACTTATCCTCTTTAGGCTATCACACAAAACAAAGAATTTGTACAAACAGATAATTCTCTAAGCAAGCATACAATTTTCAAAATAAAGGTTAAACTTTGAATAAAAAAAATACACTTTAAGATCAGAGCTTGAAAGCAGATAAAGTTTTTTACAAGTTTTCAAAAAGATCTCAAAGATCATCCAAAGTGTTAACAAAGAGCTTTTCCAAATGCATGCTTGTTCACTTGTTTCTTTCAATAACTTCTTGTTTTGTCTTCTCTTCATGGTTGAATATATAGACCTTGAGAAGATTTTCATCAAAAGCAATCTAAGACGAAGATATATTTGTATTAAATACCAAAGATAGCTTTCTGCAAAACTAACTCTAGTACATTTTTCTTGTAACGAGGAGAGAGAAAAGGTACAACAAAGAGTTACAAGTTCTTTCCTTAAACATCCTAAGACAACAAAGGCAAAGAGACATACGTTCTACTTGTTTCCTTGTGGATGTCTTGATCAATGCTTTACATTATTAGAGTTTACTTGTTTTTTAATGCTTAAGAGGATAAGTCTTGTTTCTTGAAAAACAAAATGATGGGGATGGTATACACTAAAAGGAAATAAATGTTAGGAATCTAAGGTAGCTTATATAACCAACACATTAGAGTTAAATACAAGAGAAAACACAAATATCAAGTAAGTACAACTAATAAAATGCTTGGAGCTCTTATTGAATGTTATTGCGTATATGGATGATTTTACTCTTATGGACGGTCTTCCATAAGGAGTTTGTTTGGATGTTCTTTTAATATTTCTATCTTTTGCTTATGCTTTGATGACATAGGGTACTTTTGAAATATTTGTACACTTAATTAAAAGATTAATCATCACTCTTGAACCATAATATTTGTTATCATCAAAATGTGTGAAGGTTTGGACACATTATTATTTCTTGCTCTAACAAACTCCCCCTTTTTTATGATGACAAAAATTATTCTAAGAGAAAGTATTTACAAATGGGAGATACAATAAAAACATATTTTATCAAAAAGTGTATCTACTATTATGTATTGAAGAAAACATATGAATGTATTAAAGTAAAGTAACATAAGGCATAACAAATATCTCATATATATTTATATCAGAGTAAATAAGAGCATATTATATCAAAGCATACATGTATTAAAGCATATGGAAACTCATAGTATATGTATAAAAGAAAGATATATCATAAAGCATTATGCATGCTCCCCCTAATTTTATAGATGGTTATAAAGATAACTTAGAGATAAAAAAATATGATGTATATATTGAAAATCACTTATCTTATTAAGATCTTTCTCTTCCATATCTCCCCCTTTTGCCATTAGAAAAAAGTGAGAATTTTAACATCACAATTAGAAAGAAAAGAAAGAAGGAAAAGATAGAAATAAAAACATAAGATAAGAAAAGATTAAATTGCAAGTGGAGGTGGTGGTGGAGGTCTACGACCAAAGAATTGACAAAGCATGCCTATAAGCCAAACTTCTAGTTTGTTAGTACAAGTGAACACAAGAAAGTGATAGGTTGAATTGAGTTCTTTAAAAAATTTCACAATTCTTTTCAAAAATGTTGTGCTTGTTGGGATCAAACAATACAAATGGCATTTGATAAAAACTTGTTTGAAAAATGTTTTCCTTAAAGAGAAGGAACAAATGAAATAAAATAAAAGAGATAGGGAAGAGATAATCACTCAGAGATTTTATAATAGTTTATCTGTTAAAAGACTATGTTCAATCCTTAGCTACACCACCAATATTTTCACTATAAGCAATAACTCTTTTGCTTATAGACACAACAACACAATAAGCCAACCTAAGTTTATCCCAAAATTCTTTCACTTGCTTTGTCAAGCAATAACCTAAGTATTCTTTGAATTGCTTCTTCAAGCAATCTCCCAAGTATTCTTTATGACAAGCCTCTTTAGGCTCAACACTCTTTACAAGATAGTGTTTGATGTTTGACTCTAATCATCTGTTAGGACATATGAACACTAAAAGCGAGTCAAGATCTTTACAAAGAACATAATCAAACTTTAAATGAATGTACAATGAAAGCTTTCTAAGGGAATGTTCGTGAATATATTTTTCTCTTATCTTTTACACTTTTCGAGAGATACTTCCTAAATGGAATACTGCAGTCATTCCATTTTGGATGATCTCTTGTTTGGATAGCAAGTTTCTCTATGGACGTCAAGTTCACTTATGGATAGTGAACTCGTCTATGGATGTTGAGCTCTTTTATGCATGTTTGACTACGTCGTTAGACATTGATAAGCGTATTTTTGGTCATCTCAATGCGCATCAAATAAACTAAAGCTAACTATAGTATAGTCAACCCTAGGTCGAATTTTCTCAAGGACACAAGTGTGCTCAATTGTGATTTTGTGTGAAACTGAAATAAAACTGGAACTATCAAGTGTATAGTGCCGAGTTGCTCTTGGTAGAGACTAGGTCGATATGGTCTCGATAGAGACTTCTCCGACTCGATCTCGGCTAAGCGCAAACAGATGCAACAGAGTTGGATTGACTCTATTTCAGACGGAAAAGCAGGAAACAGGAGGGTTTGAATGCAAGTAACGAAAGATTGAAAGTAAACGAAGAACGTAAATGTGATTAAACTAAGTTACTCTACTACTACTACTATGTTCATGTTCAGTCTCAATAATCAAGTCTGTTCTAGTTCATTCACTCCAGTTAACGGTCCCCCTTGACGATCTTCGGCTTCTCAGTTTCTAACCTGTACTTCCTCAATCGAGAGAAGCACCATTGAGAGCACCGTGCACCACTGTGAGTGTAGAGAACGAGAGCGAGAATAAGAAAAAGAACGAGGGAAAATGGGAAGTATGAATTCAACAACCCTTAAATGTACCCAGCTCCTCCTATATATACACAAGCTGAACTTTGCTAAACGCACTAACAACAAATCCTAACAGAATTACAAACTGATTTTCCTAATCTATCTTTGTGTAACTTGTGCTACAAGCTTCTCCAAGATTGACGTGGCAACTGAGCTGGATTCTAGAGATGAACTGGACTGCTAGACCTACAGAACTGCCTGGTTCGAGGGTGAATCAGTGTGCCCAGGACGACTCTCCTGGGCCAAGGCTTCCTATGATGAGCAGAGATCATTCTGCCTGAACCTGCAAGAAAGATGAATGAGCCTTTTATTAGCTAAGATTCTCCAATTAGCACAGGTTCATGCTTTCTCCAATTCTTGGCCCAAAATATGAATCTTGGCTAAGACTCCATTCTTAGACATTAATTGATCTCAAAAGCACCCATCTTAGGTCCTTGTAAGGTGTACAAAATATGACTCATCAAACATCAAGTCTCTTTATTGATGTTGAATACGTCTTTGGATGTCAAGTCTCTTTATGGATGTTGACTAGATCTTTGGACGACAAGTCTTTTTATGGACATTGAATATGTCCTTTGGATGGTGACCTTTCTTTTGTATAATAAGTAGGTCTATGGACGACGAGCTCTTTATCGACGCAATAGATGAACTTCTATTTTAAATCAGTTTCCCTTAAATGGATATGTTCCAATCTTTAAGTCTAATAACCTATAGTTCTTCTGAAATCTAGAGAACATTGGTTAAACATAATATATTATCCATTTTCATAATCTTTGTTATCATCAAAATACTTGGGTTATTTTGGATGCATAGGCTTATGTTCCAACAATCTCCCCCTTTTCGATGATGACAAAATTATGTTTAAAGAGAAAGGTTATTTCAGTATATAATAGATAAGTGCATGATTTATTTTAGGCTCCCCCTATGATATATACCTTATATTCTACTTTTAGTTTCCCCTAACCTTATGGACAATTTAAGTGAAAATAGAGTTTAGTTAATCATAGCATAAGAGTTTTATACACAAATAAGAGCATTTAAGTTTAGAGTATATAGCTTATCATATTTTATTAGAGTTTATAAAGGATGTATCAGACAATTAATATAAGCAAATCAGAGTAATAGAGTAAATAGAACACCATATGTTAAAAATGAATGCAGACTCTATCAATTAATGAGTATCTTTCTCCTTTACAAGTTCTCCCCTTTTTTGTTATCAACAAAAAGGATGGGAAGAAACACCATCATAGTTAAGAAAGAAAATACAAAAGAAATAGAAAATATAGAAAACAAGAATAAAAACATAAAAAAAGTCAAGAGTTGGGGAGGTGTTAGTGGTTGTTGTTGGATAAGCTGGGAAAATAGGTTCAACAACTTGGACTCTAATTGATCAAAGTGTTGATCAATATAGGTGCTAGTGGCCATAAGCACTTGTTCAACTAGGTCAAGTTGGGGCGGAGCTAGTAGTGGGATATGGAGGGTAAGGGCTTGAGATGTAGAGGGTTCAGGGTCATGGTCGGAGGTAGAGGGTAGTTCTATGGTTGCGGAGGTAGGATGTTCAAGAAGGGAATGTATTATTTTCTGTGGTAGGTGTAGGTAGTCTTTTGGAAGAGTTTCTTCCAAGGGTGAGGTTGTTGGAGGTTATGGTATTTGAGTTCAAAGGTGGGGATAGGTTGAGGAATAAGAGTGAATGTGATGCCAAGTATCATAAAATCGTATAATGATGCATATTTGATGGGTACTAAAATCCAATCATCAAAGGGGTAGTTATTCATTGAACACGCATCTGCTTGTGTTTGTTTTTGTCCTCAATTGGTAGCCTTGGGCAGATTTAATCTGGTTGAATGAGGACTTGAGTGGATAACTTGACGGAAGAGTGAAATGTTAGACTCTTAAAGTTAAGCTTCCTTCAATCAACTTCGACATCAAGTGGCCTTTAAGATTGGCATAAAAGTCATGAGTCAGGGCATCCAATGGTGCAAAATGCAAATCTTTAGAATAAATTTGCATTTGGATGGATCTTGGAATTTGGCATGTGCGTAATTCCTCTCTTTTTACTTTACTAGGATGATGTGAGGCAGAACTCTAGGAGGGCTAATCTTGATTGAGGGGTAGGTAATGAGGTTTGGGAAGGTTTTTATGTAGGTATAGGTAAGGGCTAAGTGTATGTAGAGTGTGCCAAGGTCATTGGTTGTTTGGCTAAGGGAGACTAGACTGGGTTGAGGTGGTTGGTAAATGGCCAAGTAAAGGTTGGAGGGTGGAGGAACAAGTTCGTAGGTACAGTTTGGTTGTAGGTAGGCTGGTCTGTAAGGGTAAATTTTGAGTTCTGGTTGTTAAAGGAAAATAATAAGCCATTCTTTCCTTAGTTGATAGGTGGGGTCAAAGGGGTCCATAGAGGTATAGATAGTGGTGTTGTCCAAAGAGGTTTGGATGATCGTTGGTAAAGATAAAGGAGAGCTAGGTTAAGTAGATTCATCTGTGTCCATTGGTGTATCGACGATGATTTGTAAGGGTAAAATGGGGTTAATGTGTATTAGGAAGGTGTTTGAATTTTCTATTGGGCTTTACTTTTTTGGTGTTGATAGAAGTGTATGTGTAATACGAATCAGGGAGACCAAGAAGAGTCACAAAGGTACTTAGCAAGATCTATAGGGGAAAGCCTTCAAGGACCCCTAACCAGGGGTAGATTGAAGAAATTGGAGACTGAAGTACAAAGGAACAAAAACCTCCTTAGAGAGCAAGGGGCATCCAAAGCAAGATCCACTTTATTTGTATTTTCCTCATGTATCCTCATGTAGTTTAGACACTTGTGTATTGTCTTTTACGTAGCTTGTAATAAGTAGAAGGACCTCGTAAAACTCTTTGGACATATGGTGCCTTATGGATGCTCGTAGCGCCTTTGGATTCACTTCACATCTTTGGACACTTTTTTTGGACAATAGACTTAGTATGACTTTTGAATCCTCTTAGAGGTTTCGTGAAGCCTTTGGACGACCCATTTGGTTGACATGTTTGGATGTTGAGGCCTTTGGACACCCCCTATGGGCACTAGCAGCCTTTGGACAATGGAAAACTTCTTTCAGGTAATGCACCTCTTGGGTCAATTGCCTTTGGTTGAAGACTCCTCAAGACAACTCTAGACCCTAGACGAAGCCTAGAGCCCATTTGACTTAGCTACTGACTTTTCTCACCTTTGGGCGCACAATCTTATGAAGTCTTTGTTGGATGGATTCGTGGGAGTTAGCTTACAACTTGCGGCCCAAGGCATAGTTAGGATAGTTTAAAACTTGGGGCACCTTTTCCTTATATAAATAGTTGAACTTAGGCACTTTATAATAGTTTTTGGATCTGATGCGACCTAAATCATGTCGACGACGATTTAGAGGTGATACGAAGGTTAGGTATCGAAATTGTTTTTATGTACATGCGTGGGAATTTGTATTGGATTGGAAAGGGAGGTCAATCGATCGCAGTTTGCAAGGATGTCAAACTCACCCGTTCTTGGGAAATCCAGCATACTAAGACGACATTTGCTCAACCAACCCAGATAGGGCTGATCGAAGCCGATCCAGCTTGGGTTGGAGTCACCACCAGCGTTTAATGGTACGCTGGAAACCTGGGGTGGATAAGGCAAGGACTTGGAGGAGAGAGTCCAGGTAAGGAGTCAGTTACATACAGGAATGATGCTTCATCCCATCCGCCTACCATCTGGTAGTTACTCTATGAATGACATGCTATATAACCTTTACTATTTTGATGGATGATACAGGGGAAGGATTACAATGTGTGGGATGTTTAACTTGACAAGAGTAAGCCTCTTACCCATACGTACCTCACGATTGGGAGGAATCAAAGTTAACGTAGTTCTAGATACGAGAAGTAGGCGATAGTGTCAGACTTTCCATGAGGCGTCCTTCCTCTCGGTTCTGGACTATATTGCAAGTGCAGGGTGTAGGTCCCTGCTTGGTTGGACTTTCGCTTAGGTGTCCGTCGGGGTCTGGAATATGAGAGCTGAGCTTTCCGTTTTGGCGCTCAGTTCTCGCAGTTTAGGTTCAAAGTTGGGACTGTCCACTAGGCGTCCCACCTCGGTGCTGGATTGAGTGTTTATATACATGCATGCTAGGTTGACTCGATGACTTGGGGTTAGATGGAATGCACTGAGCGTTAAGGTATGGAGATTGAGACTGACTCAGATTTTGGTCTAGGCGAGCTGTGAGCTTGCCATCTAAAGTATTCTTGACTTGACATGGTATTGAGAAGGATTATGTACCCATAATTGGGAGTGTTCGGGTTGTGTAAACTCGAGAATGCATGGATTGAGCTTGATAAGAGGGAAAACTAAAACCGACTTAGTTCTGGTCAATGGCGAACTATGTGCTTGCCATCTAAAGTATATTTAGGAAGGTTACCTATATCTTGAATGGAGTCTTGGCCAAGAGACTTATCTGGTATCTAGAGAGCTGGTTGGTGCTTTCGCTCGTAGTTGGTCCTTTTGTCCTTAGGTCGTAGTTCGCGCAACAATTCTCCAGTGATTTCACTCTTCTTTCTTCTATTTTTCAACTCCTAGCCCCGAGCTCTTCGTGTTGAGGTGTTTTATAGCTTTTGGGCGGGGAATGAAGGTATGCTTGATCTCACCACGTGGAGCTACCCCCAACCTTAAGATCTAGTTTGTTAGCTTTCGTGATCCCTAGATTGATGCCCGTTGGTTCCCGCACTTGATTGTGGCACGTTCTCCTTGAATTCACGACGCCTTTCACGGGTAGTGGTTGACCTGGCATGTTCCCTTGTTATGATTCGCGAGGATCTTGCTTTATTAGAGATAGTGGGACCTCTACTTTACTGATGTGGCCTTATCAACGACCTTCCCCTCTTTGGGCGGATCCTACGGCTTGAAACACTTGATCTTGATGAAGTTGTGCCTTCTTGCTGGTGTGCTGATTTCCTCTGATTCTGTTAAGCTAGGTGATTCCATCAGTACTGAATTGGAAATTGAATGCATGGTTCAAGCCTCTTTGAGCCACTAGTTATTTGGACTGCACTTGGGCTTTCTTTTTGCCTTTGCCGTCAAGAAGGGTTGGACACTAGCCTTCTTGGGTCTCTTCCAGGTCACAAGTCGGATTGAGCGTGACACTAGGCTCATCCTCACTAGGCTGGGGTCAGGTGTGTTATAGGCTGACCAGGTCCCAGCATCCAGAATGGGTGCACGGAGGACCTTACCGAGTCCTGGCATCATCATTGCTACAACCGATGAGGTCCATAATCCATGGCCTCTTCAAATACAATTGCTCTTGTGCAATAGGAGACTTCCCTGTATCCTAAAGGGGCGGTAATCTTCAAGGCGGGGTTCGCAATCATCCCTTTTGGCATCCTTCACCTGATGCCAATCGGTCTTGACCATGACAGGCACCCTTTCAATGATAATTACCCTATCATCTTCCCTCAGGATCCCCTCATCAGGGGGTCTCCTTTTCCCTAGTCCTGGATCCCTCACCTCGAACCTTCTTTGGAACATAAACCTGAACCCTGACTTCGAGTCTGGGTTCAGTGTCATTTGTTATCTTTGGGATTTGAGCGCATTCGAGGGACATCTTAGGCTCCTTGGTGTTGTCTTCACTGCCCCTGCCGGGTCTGTCAAACTCCACTTCGTCTCTTAATGGGGACATAACGGTAGTGTTCATTGTCATCCTTCTTGAGGGTCAATACCGGGTGTGACGACACCACGAGGCTTGAAAACCTTCTAGAAACCGAAGTGGATGGAGTAGTTGTAGGAGTAGGTCATTTTTTTTGTAACAACCTTCTTGATGTAATTTGTGATATGTTAATGCAATAAATCCCTTTGCTCATCTGCTATGTTTTTGGTTCCTACTTTACTTGCTTTATTTTTCCCTGGCTATGAAACTAACCCAACTTAAAACTTAATGTTGAAATGAGAAAATATTAAGTTATGGACCTAAATCAGACCTTTTGAACTGACACACTCAAACCTTTAAGCTAAGAGACTCAGGAATTCTAAACTACACATTTTGGAGAACTTGAGATCCTGTTACCACACCTGGATAACTTGAAACTCTAAATGGGTGAACTCAGATGATTTAGAATCTCACTAACGCACTGAGGCGTCATGTAATTCTAAACTGGGAAACCTATGTGATTATAAATTCTAATCTTAACTTAGCATGAAGCAGGGTGAAGAGTGGAAATGTTTGAAATGGAAACGAATTGAATGGATTTGACTTAGCCTTTCTAAAAAATTGCCTTTCACACGGAGTTGGCTATCTTTGAAAAAGGTTTTCCTTGACGCGGAGTCAGATTAAGGTTCACTACACAGAGTATACTTCAACATGAAGTTGAATAAGGTTCACTACACAAGGTAGGCTTTGATACCGAGTCAGATAAGGTTCACTACACAGGGTGGGCTTCGACACGGGGTCAATTAAGGTTCACTACATAGGGTAGGTGATAGTTCGCTTGTGTCGTAGTGGCTTCTATCAAACAAAACTAAAGCTAACTATAGTATAGCTAACCCTAAGTCATTCTTCTCAACGACATAGTGTATTTAGTCATGCTTAGTGCAGGACCGGAAATTCATGCAGACAACAGAGTTGTATAAGAATGCACACTCACTCTCGGCTAGATACCGAGTTACTTTTGACGAGATGCCGATTTGCTCTCAATAGGGACCAGTCCGACTTCATCTCGGTAAAGACGAGTCTAACATGATCTCGACTAGAGTGTTAGTGGTCAACTCGGCCTTGATATAGTATTTACAAAATCATTTCGGCCAATCTCAGACAAAGGCAGCCGAGAACATAAACAGAGGGCGATTGCATGTAAAAGTATGATTGAAAGTAAAATAATCTAAGAAAATAATAACAATTATGCTAATTACAATTACTGTATCAATTTGCAAGTCAACAACACATGGTCTAGTCCCTTAATGATTCACATGCAACTCCAAACCAACCTAAAATCTTACGATGACCGTCAAACATTCATCCGTTGCCTGGCTGAGGATTTACACAACCGCAACCTCATAAGCCGACAGGGAGTAAGCACTTGGTTGATCTAAGGTTTCCCTAACTTGTTGTTAGATTGGTTCCAACTGGCCTAATCTAACGTGCTCTACTCTTATGTTTTCATAAACATGGCTATGATACTAATAAGAGCAAATTAATAGAATAGGAATTGCACATGAAAAGTAGATATGGAATGCAACTATACATTGAAAAACATGTTATTGATATAGGGGTTTGATACATGGAATGGATGAGAATAACTCAGGCTCCTATGCCAGTAGTGACCCTAGCGAAGACTACGGTGGTTCACCTGAATTGGTCCAAGCCTTGAGGTTTCCTTCTACTAGACCACGTCAGCAATACCGGTCGATCACCTCTAATAGACTCCACCTCAGACTTAGAACCTGCACCCCCTCAACCGATTGGATGCCATATTAAGGAATCATGCACCACCAAGCAACAATGGAGCAAAGTGAAGAAGATGAACAAAATGCGAGAATTAGAGTGAATGAGCGTGTGTATCAATGTCCTAATCTATACCCTACATTCTCTTTTTATACATTTCCTTGGCTTCTTGCGGAAGGTTTCATAAAAGCTCCTAGAAGCGTCTAATTCCTAATGATTACATAACTAACTAACTCATGATTACATAACAGACTAACGGTCTATACTAATGAACAGCTTCAGAAGATTCCAACTGATAACCTCCTACGATTGTCACGGTCTTCCTATAACCTTCTTTGTGTGCCACGTGTTAGAGATTGTTAGAGCCGGTCTTGATATCCAAAGCAGATCCTACTCAAGGTTCAGAGTCGGCTGGCTGCACTAAGCCAGTGTTGGCTGGCTGGGAGTTAGGCTTGAACTTAGGTTTGGATGGACCGAGACCTCTACTACAACCTGCACAATGAACATTTCATTAGCTAATATCCTTATATTAACACAGATTTGTATTTTTCCTATTTCTAGGCCAATGAACTAAATCTTAGCTAATATGAGTTTCTTAGTCACAAAACATGTTCTATTGTGTTCATCTTAAGACCTTGTATAGTAGATGAAATATGACTTATCAAGCCCTCACACTTACATTTTTGCACTCCTGGGCAAACTCAAACACGAATTTATTTAAGGAAGATGGGAAAAGTCTTAATGTGAGGACCAGCTGCACTTCAATCAATTTTTGAAATCCTTATGTTTTGCTAAGTAGGATAAACATGCATTCACCCCAAAATCAAGTTATTCAAACAATTCATGGCAGAATTTTCCTCATCCAAAGTAAACAAGCAACTTCAGAATTTTAAAGTTCAACCAAGAATGGTAGAGCTTGTCTCAAGGTAGGTGTGTACTCTCAATCTCTCAAGTGTTTAGGGTTTGTATTCACTCTCTACACACTCTATGTGATTAGTACTACCATTGTTTTGACTAGGTTCTCCTTCTTACTTCTTTTAGAACACATGCAGTTGTGATCAATAGGACTTTCATTAAGCTTGTAACGTGGTCGGGGTGAAGGTAGGCTAAAGGAGAAGGGAAGTAGGGTTAAGCAGCCAAAGGGAAGAGAGGAGCAATGGGGAATGAGTTCGTCTGTATGAGGAATATCCCTTAGACACTATTGATCTTGGCATGGTACTAGAGACTGTCATCAAGAGTATCATTGGTCTCCGCTTTGCATTAGAGATTCGTTATTATGTTGGTCTTGGAAGTATATATTTTTCACTACTCTTATCTTTCCTCTCACTTTTTTATATCTATTTGCAGCTTGTGTTGCAATGTTTTTCCTGCAACCTTTTATTTTGCTGCTCCTTCCCTTTTTTTCTTTGATTTCATCTTACATTCTTTTCCACATTCTTTTTCTTTCTTTGATCAGCCAACTGTTTTCCAAATGTACCATTCTCGCACTGTCCAAGGTATTAGCCCCACACTTATTCGAGACCTATTCCCAAAACAGTTCCAAAGCTCCTTCGACCCCTAAGGTTGAGGTTTTTCATGGTTTTCCAGCTTAAGCTTGTAATGAGTTTATTCAAAGAAAAGGTTTTTATAGGCTCAAAAAGGGTGGACAAGGGATTCATTTTGCAAGGTAGGTTTATTTGGTTTAGTGGTTGTTTAGGAAAAATGGCCTAGATCATATCACTTATGCATGTGAAATAAGGAGTATTAGGAGAGTCAAGGCAAAACTGGGAGTAATCCAACACATAGGTGTAAAATCACACCAGAAAGAAGAGAATGGCAAGACTTGCAGCCATTACTTATTTACAAGGCTCAAAATGTCTCACCCGGTTAATTGTTGCTCTTTCACTCATGGTTTCCACCAAAAATTTCCTCAGTCACTTATCATTCTAAGGATGAAAATTTTTCTTACCATGTCAAGCTGAAAAACCTTTTCCCAAAATTATGCATTACCTACCTCTGCTTCATCCAACCTACTGATTTCTAATCGACTTTTTGCAGCATGGTTTTCTTGGTCGATCAGTAGAAGCTTATTATTGAAAATGAAAACTAAACACGGTAAGAATGAAATAGAATCAAACAAGAATAGAAAAATAGGAAGATAGACTACTTAATAGAAACACACAATGAAAACAAAAAATGAACAACGAAAATAGAATAAAGAGAAAATAAATGGAGTCGGCCAGAAAACAGAAAACAGAGTTGACCAGACTCGCCCAAGCATGGAGTTTTGAGTTGGATTGAATTAAAAGCAAATGAATTAAGCAAACCCAACACCAAACTATATATCCCCCCCATACTGAAATGATGCATTGTCCTCAATGCATTATAGTAATGTAAAGGGATTGGGGAATTTTGTCAAAAAGGTGTCATCTGGTGTGGCCGGCTCCAGTAGAGAGATGTTGTCCACTTCCCCCACTATTGGAGTCGGACCTTCATAGAAATGCTTTGGTTGGTGTCCGTTGACCTGGAAGGTTTTATTGTTGGCCTTATCTCGTACTTCTACTGCACCATAAGGAAACACATTAGTAATAACAAATGGTCCATCCCATCTAAAACGAAGCTTACTAGCTATGAGCTTTAAGCGGGAATGGAATAAAAGCACCTTTTGGCTGACTTTAAACTCCTTTCTCAGGATCTAGATATCATGAAATTGTTTTACCTTTTACTTATAGATCCTCGAGTTTTCATAGGCCTCCAAGCGTAATTCCTCCAGTTCTTGTAGCTGAAGTGTCCTTTCCTTTCCGGCTTGGTCATAGGCCATATTACATTTCTTCACAACCCAGTATGCTTTGTGTTCTATCTCATCCAGCAAGTGACATGCTTTTGTGAAAAAAATTCGGTAGGGGGACATTCCTAGTGGTGTTCGGTATGCTGTCCTGTGAGCTCATAGAGCATCATCTAAGAGTCGGCTCTAGTCATTCCTGCTGGGATTCACCATTTTTAGTAAAATTTTCTTTATTTCTCTATTAAAAACTTTGGCTTGGCCGTTGGTTTGAGGGTGATATGGAGTGGCTACTTTATGCACTACTC
Organism: Mucuna pruriens; assembly: GCA_025330945.1. Taxonomy (NCBI): domain Eukaryota; kingdom Viridiplantae; phylum Streptophyta; class Magnoliopsida; order Fabales; family Fabaceae; genus Mucuna; species Mucuna pruriens. The sequence goes on from JAENHJ010000141.1 coordinate 388,011, forward strand.
TATATTTCTCGAGTAAGGAGGATATAGCTCTGTTGCAGAAATGAGTTCCTTGATCACTGATAAGAGCTTTTGGCATACCGAACCTGCAGAAAATATTGGACTTTAAGAAATCCACAACAACTTTTGCATCATTGGTTCTGGTGGCTCTTGCCTCTACCCATTTGGAAACGTAATCGACGATAAGCAAAATGTACAAGTAGCCATTAGAGGTGGGGAATGGCCCCATGAAATCAGTACCCCAAACATCAAAGATTTTACAAAATAGGATCGGTTGTTGAGGCATTTCATTCGTACGGGTTATGACCATTTCGGCTTTTTGACATTGTTTGCAGGTCGAGACAAATTGGTATGAGTCTCGAAAAATAGTGGGCCAATAGAATCCACATTCAAGTACTTTTTTGGCTGTACGGGTGGATCCATAGTGGCCGCCTCCAGGTGCAAAAATGGAAAAAATGGAGGACCGACCGGATCTTAGAAACTGGAATACACCTATGAATAACACGGTCATTGCAACATCTCTAGAGATATGGGTCATCCCATATGTAATGCTTTGCATCACTTTGAATCTTTTCTTTGTAATACTTGGATGCACCTGGTGGGAATGTGGAAGCAACAAGGAAATTACATATGTCAACAAACCATGGTTGACCATGGGCTACTAGTAGAAGTTGTTCATCGGGGAAGTCATCTCGAATAGGTGTTGGGTTGACTTTTCCCTTAATGCGGCTCAAATGATCTGCTATTGTATTGTCGGCACCCTTCTTATCTCTGATTTCAAGATTGAACTCTTGAAGGAGGAGCATCCACCGAAACAGCCTCAGCTTTGCATCTTGCTTCTTCAGCAAGTACTTCAGCTCGACATGGTCAGAGAAGATTATGACTTTGGAGGCAAGTAAATAAGCTCAAAATTTATCCAAGGCAAATACAATTTCCAATATCTCCTTCTCCGTAGTTGTATAGTTCATCTGGGCTGGGTCCATAGTTTGAGACGCGTAAGCGATTACATGTGCTAGTTTGCCAATTTCGACTTGTTGGCCTAAGACAGCGCCTAGTGCCGACTTGGAGGTGTCACATATTAACTCGAATGGTAGCTCCCATTTTGGTGCCTACAAAATTGGTGTGGATGTTAATCTGGCCTTTAGTTCCTCAAAGGCTTCTACACATGCTTCGTTAAAGATAAAATCCACATCTTTTTGAAGTAGTTTGGATAGAGGTAAGGCGATCTTGCTAAAGTTTTTGATGAACTGCCTATAGAAACTTGCATATCCTAAGAAAGAGCGCACATCCCACGTTGAGGCGAGTTTAGGAAGAGAAGTAATGAAATCAATCTTTGCTTTGTCAATTTTGATCCCTCTATTTGATACCAAATGGCCTAATACAATTCCTTCTATCACCATAAAATGACATTTTTCATAGTTCAACACCAGGTTGGTTTCCATGCATCTTTTAAGCACGCGGGACAGATTACTAAGACATGCTTCAAAGGTGTCGGGATACATTGTGAAGTCGTCCATGAACACTTCCATGCATTCCTCCAACAGGTCTGAGAAGATGTTGAGCATACATCTCTGAAATGTGCTTGGAGCATTGCAGAGTCTAAACGGCATTCTAGTATAAGCAAATGTGTCGAAGGGACATGTGAAGGTAGTCTTGTGTTGATCTTCAAGTGCTATATGTATTTGCATGTACCCAGAATATCCATCCAGGAAACAATAATGAGACTTCTCGACCAGTTTCTCCAGGATTTGATCTAAAAATGGCAAAGGGAAGTAATCTTTGCAAGTTGCTTGGTTCAATTTTCTATAATGGATACATACTCGCCAACTATTCTGAATCCTAGTCGGCACCATCTCATCATGCTGATTCTTGGTGAATGTCATCCCGGACTTCTTGGGAACTACCTGAACCGGACTAACCTAGTTACTATCCGAAATGGGATAGATGATCCCAGCTGCAAGTAGTTTGGTCACCTCTTTCTTTATAACATCTAAGATGGTCAGATTCAATCTCCTTTGTTATTGTCGAATAGGAAGGGCTTCTTCCTCCATCACGATTCTATGCATGTAGATGGAAGGATTGATTCTTGGAAGGTGTGAAAGTTTCCACCTGATTGATTTCTTGTGTTGCCGAAGGACTATCAACAATTTCTCTTCTTGCTCCTAGTTGAGGTTGTTGGCTATAATGACTGGGAATTACTAATCCTGGTCCAAATATGCATACTTTAAATGATCTGGCAATGGCTTTAATCCGTCGGGTGGTGATTGTGGTGGAAGGGAGTTAGTGATGGATCTTGGTTGGGGTAGGCCAATTGGATCCGACATTGGCAATAGATGCACCAGGTCAGTCTCTGCTTTGGTTTGCTTCCAGCCTTGAATGACCAAGTTGGAGACAGCTCTTGGTTATAGTAGGTCGTCTTGGTATAGAGTCGGCATTGGGTAGGCCGAGTTGATGTCGGCCATTGGCTGTAGTGGGCTGACTCGAGATTGGATCGGTATTGGATAGGGCGTATCGAATGTCAGCTTTTGTTAGCTTTTGGCTTTGACTTGTCGCATCCATCTTGGCATTTGTTTCTCCCTTCGATATTATTGGTCTTGTGATCTCAGCAACTTGGACTCTTGCACTAATTGAGTACTCCGGTTTATCCTCTTTTCTACATACCTGGTCAATAGGATTAGAGGAATCAATAGTATTCATCAAGTTAGCAAGGTTATTAACATGGTTGCCGAAGTTGGGGCAATTTAGCACTCTACTCATGTGGGTGGAGTCGGCATCACCTATCACAGAACCTACACCTTCAAGCATGTTAGAAATTTAAACAAAGATTGTCATGTTATTGTTGCCAGAGTCGAACTGGTTGTATTCTTCAACAAGCTCCTCAATTACATCCATACTGTAGAGTGAATGGTCTTCGGTTGGGTGCCTCATTGCATCAAAAATATTGAACTGTACTAGATTGTCCTCGAATTCCATTGATAATGTCCCGGCATGTACATCAATCTTCGTCCTTGCCGTCATCAGGAATGGCCACCCAAGAATTAAAGTAGACCCTTTCCCAGACGTTTCGTCTTCCATCTCCAGCACAATAATCTGTTGAAAAGATCAGGTCATTGACTTGGACGAGAACATCTTTGAGAATGCTGACAGGTTGTACCACACTTCGGTTTGCAAGTTGGATAACAACACCAATTGGCTCTAGATCTCCAAAGTTCAAAGACTTATACATTGACGTGGGCATGACGTTGATTGAGGCTCCTAGGTCCAACATGGCATCGACGAAGGTACAACCGCCAATGGTCCATGGGACTGAGAAAATTCTAGGATCTCTGCATTTTCTTGGCAGAGCTGGTTTTGTTCCAGCTGTGACTTCCTTTGAATGAACGCTGATAAAACACCTCCCACTTCGACTCCTTCCTTTAGTTTATTCCTCTTGTGTACCCACAATTCCTTTAGAAACTTCGCATACTTAGGAATCTGCTTGATGGCATCAAGGAGCAGAATGTTGATTTCCACTCGCCGTAACATCTTTAGCAACTCTTCATCAATTTCAGGTTTCTTGGCCGAGATGGTCCGAGAAGGAAAAGGTAGTGAGGTTGTCTTAGCCTATTGTTGCACTCGGGAGTCAGCTTTTGGTTCAGATTCAATATCAGTTGGGTTCGGTTTTGGTCGTGGCTCAAGTTGTAATTCTTTACCACTTCTCAATGTCACAACGCTCTCGTTCCCTCCCATAGGATTCAGAATTGGTTGTGAGGGAAGGTTTCCCAACCCAACCGATTGTAGCTGATTGACCGGGTTGGCTAGTTGCCCAATCTGCATTTTCAAATCATGCATTATGGCATTCATATTCTGTTGAAATCTCATCAATTCTTCCATGGATGGTGAGTTGTTTTGTGTCGGTATTTGTTGCTGCTATTGTTGGAGTAGTGATGCTGAATGTCTCGGTCCTGCCTGTTGATAGTAATTATGATTCGGAGCAAGCATGTTTGGCGCAGGTCCAAATCTTGGGACTGCATAATGCCCTTGACCTGGACTCGGCCTGTACTACTGCGACCTTCCAAATTGTTGACCATCAAACTATCGAGTTTGGTACGGTTGTCGACAGTATTGGTTTCCACCTATGGCTCCAACAAGTTTAGCATTATTCGACTCGGTTTCTTGTAATGTGGGGCACATGTCAGTAAAGTGCTCCACTGAAATGCAGATACCGCAAACCTTCACTTGTGGGATTTGTTGATGTTGGCTAATCGTGAGTTGCCTTACTAACAACATCAACTTGATCAGCTGATTCTCCATTCTTAGATTATCAATTGTGCCAACTTCGTTCCCTACCTTGTTAGTGATGGCTCCCCTAATTATGAATTGTTGTGTATTGCTTGCCATGTTCGAAATTAGGTGTCTCGCTGTTGTCGATGTCTTGTCGGCGTCGATAATGCTTCAGTCCATCAACATCAGACCTTCATAACAAATATTGGATCAGTAGTTGCTCACTAATCTAATGATGTGGACAAGTTGCACACAAGCGATTGAACCGCTCCCAGTATTCGTGTAATGTTTCTCTTGTATGCTGCCAGATTCCACATATTTCTTTTCGGATAGCGGCCATCTGGGAGGCCGGGAAGAACTTCTCCAAGAATGTGCGTTTCATATCTCCCTAGGTATTGAAAAGAACAGGTTGTAGATACAGCCAATCCTTTGCTGCTCCGTCCAAGGAGAATGGGAACGCCTTCATCTTGATATAGTCCTGTGGTATCCCTTGCAGCCTCATTGTTAAGCACACCACGTGAAATTCTTTCAAGTGTTTATGCGAGTCCTCACCTGCAAGAGCATGAAATTTTGGCAACAAATGTATTAAACCGAACTTTAATTCATATGATTGTGCTAGCTCCAACTGCGGATATTTGATACACCAAGATTGGTACACCACATCTGGGGTGGCTAACTCCTTCAACGTTCGGTCCTGGTTCTCCATTAGCTCCTGTTGCTGGGAATTATTCAGACTAGAGAAAGTGTTAGTTGTAGAAAAATCAGAGAAATCAGTAATGTTAGTGGTAGAAACACTATTTTCAAAGGTCAAACTAGTATTAAGGCTACTATTAGTACTTACTATAGTGTTCCTAACCTTCCTTATCCTATGTAAAGTTAGTTCTATTTCAGGATCAAAGTCATATAGTATGTTAGCACTACTCCTAGTCATGCATTATCAAACAGAAAAATGAATGCAAGTACTACAATATTTAGGATGTAGAGCATGAATTATGCAAATGATGAAATGCAATGCATAAAATTATGCAATAATAGTATTATGCAAAAAAAAATCAAAAGTATTACACTCTCTTTTTTTCAAAGGTTTTCTTTTCCTGTCTCACACAACACATGCAAACTCTAAACACACTCACAAATAGACTCGGCATGTCGAAAGACAGATAGAGAATATCAGAGAAATTAACAGACAACAATCAACAAAAGAAACAGACTCAGTACATCAAGCCATCGAGTATGGCATTCTACAAAGTCGAGATTCGTTGTGAATTTGGATTTAGCGCATTAGGACACAAAGGAACTTCTGTCCCCGGCAACGACACCAATTTGATAGTTCGCTTTTGTCGTAGTGGCTTCTATCAAACAAAACTAAATCTAACTATAGTATAGCTAACCCTGGGTCATTCTTCTCAAGGACTCAGTGTATTCAATCATGCCTAGTGCAAGACTAGAAATTCATGCAAACAATAGAGTTATATAGGAATGCAGACTCACTCTCGGCTAGATACTGAGTTGCTTTCGGCGGATGCCAATTTGCTCTCGACAAGGACCAATCTGACTTCATCTCGGTAGAGACGAGTCTGACATGATCTCGGCTAGAGTGTAATCGGTCAACTCGACCTTGATGCGGTATTTATAGAATCATTTCGGCCAGTCCCGAACAGAGGTGACAGAGAACATAAACAGAGGGGGATTATATGTAAAAGTATGATTGAAAGTAAACTAATCTAAGAAAATAGTAACAACTATGCTAATTACAATTACTGTATCAATTCACAAGTCAATAACACACGACCTAGTCCCTTAATGATTCACATGCAACTCTAAACCAACCTAAGATCTTACGATGACCGCCGAACATTCGTCTGCTGCCTGGCCGAGGATTTACACAACCACAACCTCATAAGCTGACAGGGAGTAAGCACATGGTTGATCTAAGGTTTCCCTAACTTGTTGTTAGATCAGTTCCAACCGGCCTAATCTAATGTGCTCTACTCTTATGTTTTCACAAACATGGCTATGATACTAATAAGAGCAGATTAATAGAACAAGAATTACACATGGAAAGTAGATATGGAACGCAACTATACATTGAAAAACATGTTATTGATACATGATTTGATACATGGAATGGATGAGAATAACTCAGCATCCTACGTCGGTAGCGACCTTGGAGGAGACTCCGGTGGTTCACCTGAATTGAATTGGTTCAAGCCCTGAGGTTTCCTTCTACCAGACCGCGCCAGCTATATTGGTCGATCACCTCTGATAGCCTCCACCTCATACTCAGAACTTGCACCCCTCAACCGATTGGACGCCATACTGAGGGATCGTGCACAACCAAGCAACAATGGAGTGAAGTGAAGAAGATGAACAGAGTGCGAGAATTAGAATGAATGAGCGTGTATATCAACTCCCTAATCTATCCCCTACGTTCTCCTTTTGTACATTTCCTTGGCTTCTTACGGAAGGTTTCAGAAAAGCTCCTAGAAGCTTCAAATTCCTAATGATTATGTAACTAACTAACTCAGGGTTACATAACAGACTAACGGTCTGTAGTAACAAACAGTTTCTAGAAGATTCCAACTAATAACCTCCTGCGATTGTCACGGTCTTCTTCCTGTAACCTTCTTTGTGTGCCACATGTTAGAGATTGCTAGAGCTGGTCTTGATGTCTGAAGGAGATCCTACTCGAGGTTTAGAGTCGGCTGGCTACGCTAAGCTAGTGTTGGCCAGTTGGGAGTCAGGCTCGGACTTAGGTTTGGATGAACCGAGGCCTTTGCTACAACTTGCACAATGAACATTTCATTAGCTAATATCCTATATTAACACAGATTTGTATTTTTTCTATTTCTAGGCCAATGAACTAAATCTTAGCTAATATGAGTTTCTTAGTCACAGAACATGTTCTATTGTGCTCATCTTAAGACCTTGTATAGTGGATGAAATATGACTTATCAGTAGGCTTAAACATAGAGTCAGTTTGAGGTTCACTACACAAGGTAGGCTTCAACACGGAGTCGGTTAATGTTCACTACACAGGGTAGGCTTCGACACGAAGTCGGTTTGAGGTTCACTACACAGGGTAGGCTTCGACATGGAGTCGGTTAAGGTTCACTACACAAGGTAGGCTTCGACACGGAGTTGGTTAAGGTTCACTACATAGGGTAGGTTTCACACGAAGTTGGTTTGAAGTTCACTACACAGGGTAGGCTTCAACACGGAGTCGATTAAGGTTCACTACACAAGGTAGGCTTCGACACGGAGTTGGTTAAGGTTCACTACATAGGGTAGGCTTCCACACAGAGTTGGTTTGAAGTTCACTACACAGGGTAGCCTTCAACACGGAGTCGGTTAAGGTTCACTACACAGGGTAGGCTTCGACACGGAGTCGGTTAAGGTTCACTGCACAGGATAAGCTTCGACACAGAGTCGGTTTGAGGTTCACTACACAAGGTAGGCTTCGACACAATGTCGGTTAAGGTTCACTATACAAGGTAGGCTTCAACACGGAGTCGGTTAAGGTTCACTACCCAGGATAGGCTTCCATATGGAGTCGATTAAGATTCACTACACAGGGTAGGCTTCGACATGGAGTCGGTTTGAGGTTCACTACACAGGGTAGGCTTCGACATGGAGTCGGTTAAAGTTTCGGAATGTAAGTGTGCATGTATGCATGGGGTGTTTTCCATTCTTACTTTGTATGCGTAGGGGTTATAGAGTATCTTAGAATACGTGCCTTTATGTTTGCATGAAATGCCCCTCTTCCCAGTCTCGCACATGTGTGGGACATTTGGGCTCATATTTGCTCATAGCACGACTCCTAACTTGTATTCGCTTCTCGGGGTAACTCAATGACCAGGGCAAGCCCAGCTTTAGACCCGAGTTATGTAGATTTTGTTGTGGCATGGCAACAGGGTTGCTGGATTATTGGAGGGGTTGATGCATTCCCCTTCCCAGTCTCGGCACAAAGGTGCATTAGTTTCCTTCTATTAACAAGATATGTTGTGTGAGAAAAAGAATAATTTATTGATGACAAGGGTTTACAAATAGGGGTCCTTCCTAAGGGATCCCATGGAATAGGATACAAGTCAAGACCAACTTCTGGCCTAACGCCTTCAGCTTGGGATTGATAATGATTCCCCTCGTGTTGGACGGTGTTAACTCCTCCATCCTGGAGACTCGGGGTTGGTCCTTTGGATTCTTCCTTGATTGGAATTTCATAGGTAGAACAATTTGACTGCGTCTACGTTGATAGGGTGAGCGAGCTCGTGCCCTTTTGGGTCAGCTAATATCAAGGCGCCTCCGAAGAATGCACATTTGACCACATATGGTCCTTCAGAGCTTGGGATCCACTTTCCTCTTGAGTCTTTGGCGTTGGGCAGAATTTTTCGAAGCACTAGGTCCCCTTCCTTGAATGAGTGGGTCCTCACTTTCCTATCGAAGGCATTCTTGACCCTTTTTTTAATAGAGTTGTCTGTGACATAAAGTCGTCAACCGTTTTTCTTCTATCAAGTTGAGTTAGTCCCGCTGGCTTTGGATCCATTCGGCGTCCACCAGCTCGACCTCAATTATAACACTTAAGGAGGGTATCTCCACTTCTATTGGGAGAACCGCCTTTGTGCCGTATACAAGCGAATAGGGGGTTGCCCTTGTGGAAGTTCGATATCCGTGCAAGGCGTAGGGTAACATGTCATGCCAATCTTTGTATGTCACCACCATCTTCTGTACTATTTTCTTGATGTTTTTGTTTGCTGCCTCAATAGCCCCATTCATTTTGGGATGGTAGGGTGTTGAATGGTGGTGTTTGATCTTGAATTGCTCACACAGCTCAGTCATCATTTTGTTGTTCAAGTTTGTTCCATTGTCTACGATGATGTGAGCCGAGTGTCCATATTGGCATATGATATCCCTTTTGATAAACTTGACCATTACGCTTTTTGTCATGTTGGCATATGAGGCGGCCTCTACCCATTTTGTGAAGTAATCGATGGCCACCAAGATAAATCTATGACCATTAAAGGCTTTCGACTCTATTGGCCCGATTATGTCTAGACCCCACATGGAGAATGGTCACGGGGAGGTTAGAGTATGCAAAGTGGATGGTGCCACGTGGATGTTATCCACATAGACTTGGCACTTCAGGCATCTTTTCACATGTTGGCAACAGTCTGACTCCATCTTAGTCCAATAGTAGCCTGCTCTGAGAATTTTTTGTGCTAGTGCGTGGCCATTGGTATGAGTGTCGAAGACTCCTTCGTGGACTTCCTCTATGATTTCTTTTGCTTCTTGGTCGTCTATGTAGTGGAGCAATGTTAAGTTCGTACTCCTTTTATAGAGGATTGACCCACTTAGAAAGAAGCCGACTGCTAGCCTCCTCAAGGTTCTCTTGCCATTCTTAGTTTCCCCCTACAGGTGGCGCCTGTTTGCAAGTACTCTTTGATGTCATGGTACCAAGGTTTATCGTCTACCTCATCCCGATCTAGATGCTGACAGTGTGCCATCTTAACCTGATTCTGGACCTGAATGGTTATTTCTTGGCCCTGGTTTACTCGAAGCATAGATGAGAGGGTTGCTAAGGCGTCTACCGTCTAATTTTCGTCTTGCAGGATGTAATAGAATGTGATCCCGTCAAAATATTCACTATTTGCATTATATGGTTGTGGTAGGGGATCAACTTGGAGTCACGCGGCCTCCCATTCCTACAAAGCTGGTAGATAACTAGAGCAGAATCACCAAAGACCTTGAGCTTGTTGGCTTGGTGCTTGATGGCCATCAAGATTCCTACTGCACAGGCTTTGTATTATGCCATGTTGTTGGTGTAGTCAAAGCATTGGCCTTTAGAAGATGCCAACACTGCTCCTATCCCATTCCCCAATAAGTTCGATGCTTTGTCAAAGTAGAGTTTCCATTTGTTCGACTTAGTTTCGGACCCGGTTTTCTTTACAACCATGATGTGCTCATCTGGGAACTTGTGTAGCAGCGGCTGGTGGTCTACCAAGGGGTGATGAGCCAGCTGCTCTACTATGGCACTCCCTTTTATGGCTTTCTGGATGACATAGACTATGTCATATTCCGACAAAGCCATTTGCCAACATGTTATTTGTCCCGTCAGTGCTAGTTTTTTGAAGATATACTTGAGAGGGTCCATTTTGGTGATGAGCCATGTGGTGTGGGCTAGCATGTAATGTCTCAGCCTCTTTGCAGTCTAGACTAGAGCGCATCAAGCTCGTTCTAGTTCCAGGTATCTTTTTTGCAATCTGTGAATTTCTTGCTGAGATAGTAGATGACCTGTTCTTTTCCTGAGGCATCTTACTGCCCCAAGACACAACCCATTGACTCTTCCAACACTGATAAGTAAAGGATTAGGGGCTTTTCAGGTACCGTCGAGACGAGGACAAGAGGCGTCTCCAAGTACATTTTGACTTTCTCGAAAGCCTCCTGGCACTCCTAGTTCCACTCTATCTTCTGATTTTTCTGAAGGAGTTTAAATATGGGATTGTAGGTGGTCATCAGTTGAGAAATGAATCTGGCTATGTAATTGACTCTCCCTAGGAAGCCTCATACCTCAGTCTCTGTTCTAGGGTCTGGCATGTTCCGGATGGCCTTGACCTTGTCTAGGTCTACTTCGATTCCCCTTTCGTTGACTATGAATTCGAGTAGCTTGCCAGTTTTAACCCCGAAAGTGCACTTAGCATGGTTTAGCCTGAGCTTGTATTTTCGTAGCCTTTCGAAGAGTTTTCGCAAGTCATTCACTTGTTGATCCGACATTCTTGATTTGGCAATCATATTGTCCACGTAAACTTTGACTTCTTTGTGCATCGTGTCATGGAAGAGGGTAACCATAGCCCTCTAATATGTCGCTCCAGCATTCTTAAGCCCAAACGGCATTACCTTGTAGCAGAAAGTTCCTCAGGTGGTGATGAAAGTGGTTTTTTCCTTATCCTCTAGGGCCATTCGGATCTGATTGTATTTGGAGAAGCCATCCATGAAGGAATAGAAGGCGTGTTGTGTCGTGTTGTCTACCAAAATGTTGATGTGGGGTAGTGGGAAGTTATCTTTGGGGCTTGTCCTATTGAGATCTCTGTAATCAACGCACATCTGGACCTTCCCATTCTTCTTGGGGACAAGCATTATGTTGGCCACCCATTGGGGGTACTCTACTACTGTTAGGAATCCTACGTTCCACTTTTTTTCCACCTCTTCTTTGATCTTTAAGGCTACCTTTGGCTTCATCCTTCTCAATTGTTGGCAGACTGGGACCGTGTTAGGAATCAAGGGCAACCTATGCTCGACAATGGCGATGTTGAGATCCGGAATGTCCCGGTATGACCATGCAAAGATGTCAACATATTCCTTCAAAAGCTCGACCAACCTCTGTCTTAGATCTGGGGGCATATGTTTCCCTACCTGGACTTCCCGGGTTTCTTCTCCTTCTCCAAGGTTGATAACCTCCAGATCCTCGGTTCTAGACTAGAGCCTCGGCCTTTCCCGTTCTATCATCCTTTCAAGTTCAATCAAGGATTCCTCTTCTGGGCTTTCTCCCTCGTCTTGCCTACTAGACTCGTTAGCGTTGTCGGGCGTGAGGGTCATGTTATCAATCTGAAGGGTAGTTTCTGTGTTTAGGATTTGTTAGGGGACTAGGTCAGGTAAGGCTTCAACTGTCCAATTGTCCAACTCCTATGCCATAAGGTGTACCTATACGGCCGACTTTGGGAGTTGATCCTCTATCGTTACGATATGATCTAGGGATATGATACCCACTGGTGAAATAGCGGTAGAGGCTTGACTATATCCATTAGGTTTTTCACCCTGGTCTTGCCTTCTTCGTAGTCCCCACATAGCCAAGTCTGAATCGTCCTGGGTTTTCTTGTAGTACTATCAGCTCAGTCATGCCATCAAGATCTTTCCCTAGTCCTTTTTCGGGTTGGAAGCCATTGCTGATTAGTACTTTGGCTGCCATGACCACAGCTCTGGATGGTCTCAGGTCTCCTCCTTCTATTTCAGCACTGGTGGTGCTTACTATTTCCAAGGCTTGGAAGGACGTCTCGAGAGCCTCCTCATCCCCTTCAACATACTCTACGAGGAGAGGTGTGTTGACCATCAATTCTTTTTCCCCCATGACACTAATTAGTTGTTGGTTTGGTATGAATTTGACCTTTTGATGTAGGGAGGAAGGAACTGCCCCGGGCATGGATCCAAGGCTTGCCAAGGAGACAACTATACACGGGCCGAATGTCCATCACCTAGAAGGTGATGTCGAACGTTGTTGGCCTTATGCGTATGGGAAGGGTGATTCGCCCATCACCTCTCGCTTGGATCTGTCGAAGGCCCTAACCACGATTGGACTATTTTTCAAGGTAGCACCTACACAGTATAAGTTGTCCAAAGTGACCTTGGGCATAACGTTGAGTTAGGAGTCATTGTCTATCAACACCATTGCTATCATATAATTGCTGCATTTAACCGTGATGTGGAGGGGCTGATTATGACTCCGGCCTTCCGCCAGGACCTCGTCCTCGGAAAATGAGAGGTGACAACTTGCGGAGATATTGTTAATGATTCCCCCAAATTTCTCAGGTGTGATATCTTGTGGTACATGGGCATCATTCAACACTTTCAATAAGAGCTTATGATGACCCTCTGAATTGATTAGCAGCGAAAGGAGTGAGATACGGGCTGGAGTTTTGTGCAATTGATCCAATATCTCATACTCACTATGACAAATCATTTTGAGGAATTCATGTGCTTCCCCCTCTATCACAATCTTCTTGTGGGCTTCCACTGCCTTTTCTTTCCTTGTAGACGGTGGGTCTTTGTTTCACAAGCCTTCTAAGCCGAAGATTCTCCCACTTCTAGTCACCCCTCAGGTCTTGGCTATATTAGTGACTTCAGGGACCGGGTCTTCCTTTATTGCTAGAGGCACTATTGTTGGGTACCTCCAAGGGATTGTGTTATTATTGTACACTGGCCTGGCCAGGACTTGGATTATAAAAGGCAATCAGGGTAGGGAGGTCGAGTTATATTGAATAATTAACAGTTTTGGGCGAGGGTTACTGTTTCCCTCGATGTATGCAACTGAGGCAAACTCGACCTTGTCCAACCGACTTGAATGGGATCCTTCCTTCACTCGGCCAGCCAAGTCCGTAGCACATTTGGCCACATTTTTTCTCATTCCCTTCTGCTAGGCCTCTCAGCCTCTTCCCTGCTTTCGTGGCTTATTGCGTTATTTGCCACGCCTCTATGGGCCGGGAAAGGATTGCTTTGTATGTTCGGCCCCTGGTCTTGGATACGAAGCAAACCACCATCTAAAAGGTCTTGGACCTTGTGTTTTAAGCTCCAACACCTTTCGGTAGCGTGTCCTACAGCCCCGTCGTGGTAATCGCACTTGGCGTTGGGGTCGTAGCTTCTCGAATACGAGGGTTCTAGGGGTTTGAGAGGAATTATTTCCACAAGTTTTTGTTCCAGCAGTTAGGGGAGCAACTCTGTATAAGGCATGGGAATCGTGCCCTGTTGTACTGACCTTGAGTTGGTAGCTGCTCTTGTGTCGGCTCGTGGTTGATAAGGAGGGACGTATGACGTCGGTGATGGGCTAGCGTAGGCCGTAGTTGGGTATGAAAGGGTATTTCCTTTCCCCTGTGGAAAGATAGGTTCCACCAACATGACGTTGGTTTCACCTTTCTTCTTTTCTGGCATAGGCTTCTTGGCTAAACCTACATTGCTGCTTATCTGGGCAAACTTCCCATGTTTGATACCCAATTCTATTCTCTCGCCCACCACCACTAGGTCTGCAAAGTTGGAAGCGACATTTCCCACCACCTTGTCATAATAGGGGGTCGGGAGAATGTCAATGAACATAGTGACCATTTCTCTCTCGGTTATCGGTGGCTGAACCTGCGCCGCCAACTTGTGCCATCTTTAAGCGTACTCTTTGAAACCTTCCTATTCTTTCTTGATCATGTTTTGAAGCGGGGAGCGATTCGACGCCATATCCTCATTGTACTTATATTGTTTCAGGAAGGCTTCTGCCAAGTCCCTCCATGTTTTGATATGCCCTCGCTCTAAGTTGACGTACCAGCTAAGAGCCGCTCCCGTTGGAAGTAGTGGATGAGGATTTTATCATCGTAGATGTGAGTTGCCATCTTCTTGCAGTACATGGCCAAGTGGACCCTAGGGTAGGAACTCCCTTTCTATTTGTCGAATTCAGGAGTTTTGAAGTCAGCCAGGAGACCTACGTTTGGGACCAAGCAGAGATCTACGACTCCCAGCCCGTATCTGTTTCCTCCTTCCACGGCGTGGAGCCGTTCCTCTAGGGATTGCCACTTCTCAATTTGAGGCATCCGCCTGTGAACCGTGAAGGGTTGCATAGTTTGTGAACCCTGGTGCTGGGCCCCAGCGTCTTTTTGTGCATAGGAGCCTACCCCATCATTGTTCACAACATTCTATTGCTCTTGCTCTTCATTCATGAGAGCTTCTGTATTCTATCCATAGGGCATCTCATATGGCAGGTCTCTCGTGGCATGGGGTGGAGGGCCGACAGCATTTTGGCTAGTCATGGCGGCGATGGCAACATTGGTCTAAGTGAGGGCCTGGAACATCTGAGCCATTTGTTCCCTTAGTAGGCTCATTTACCTCGTGACTTCTTGATTTTGTTGTTCCAGTGCTTCAATCTTGTTGTCGATAGCCTTAGATTTGGAGCGCATCGTGTACGCGGATAGCTTAGCCTTTCTGGTATCCCAGCATGTGTTTATTAGATATAATTATGCGATGCATGTTATATGTTAATGCTATGCTATGTATGCAGAAAAAAAAGTCAGGCATGTCATGCTGTAATCGCGAGTTGTACATACACACGAAATTTGGAAACTGGTTATTATTATTCATTGATCAATTACAAGGGTGCCTTAAGGAGGCAAGGACAAATTCTTGAGACCATCGTACAAGCCCTGGCAAAGCTCCAAAAACCGCGTAATCTCAGGTGGCGTATTAAGCGGGTTGGTCATGCCTTTGGTTGCACACAGACTTTTGGGTACATCGATGAGTGCTTGGTTAGCCAACCATGCTAGCTTGATGTATTTGTCCTTCCAGAAGTTGCCTCTTCTTGAGCCTCTTGTATTCTTTCCTTGGCATGTGCCACCAACTCCTTCAAGCCTTGGGTGCCCGCTTCTACTTGTATTTCTGCTTCGATGGTCTTTGGTCATTCTTCGACAAGCTCGGTCAACGTCTTCCGTCTTTGGTTTTCCAAGTGCTTGCTTCGAAGTCGGGCCCTAGCGGACTCATCTTCCAGGAGGCAGGCTTTTTCTCAAAGTTGGCTCAACTGGACGCCAACCTTTGCTTCTTTTTCCTAGGACTCGTCCAAAGCTCCCTTTAGCCCCTCCTTCTCGACCAGAGCTTGGTCCCGCTCTATTTCTCTAATGCACCCTTCCTGGATTGTTGTCCGAGACCAACTCTCTCAGTAGGCTTTCTTGTTTACCCCCTGTCCATTTGGGTTCCCAAGATTGTCGTCCGATTTTTGTTTAAGGGAACCGTGTTGCCTTGCATGGCTTGAATGCGGTTCCTCCCTGGCATTGAGTCGAGGGTCTTCGAACGTCAAGCTAGCCTACTCTAGTCTGTCATAGAGCCAAGCCTTGTAACTGGATGAGGCGCCGCAACTCTGGGGTCCCCACTAGGGTCCCTTTCGGACAACACTCCTCCAGGCTTGCCGTATATTCTTGAGACACCAGCCATCCTGTGCCCCCAAATCATGGATGAGAAAGGGGGTAATAGCCTCTTCGGGTGATGGTAAGGCCATGGGGTAGCCTTCCTGTCTGGGTAGTAGCTATGGATTGTAATTGATAGCCCCTTGGGCGCCCATCAGGGAAACATTAGGGAATCCTCTGCATTTAATAATCGTGTCATCCTTCTTGTTCCATCGCGGGTACTAGCAAATGGACTTCTCGGTAGCCTCGTCCAAGTGCTTTGCCCACTCAGCTTTAGACATTGTCCTCACCCAACTCCAATGATAGTCTTTTGTGGGGCAGCTTGTTCTACCCTTACTGTGGAATAGATGCGCCATGAGCCATAAGTACAGTAGAGTCATACAACATCTCAATCCCTTCCCCTTTCTTTCATAGCAATAATTCAGAGAGTAATAGGTGTTAGCCAGTATCGTGACTATGGGATTCTCGCCTCTGTCCCTCTTGGCAAGAAAAGCATCTACGACCGCCAAGTCTACATGATCTTTTATATGCAGGAATAGAACTATGTTGTATATCAAGAGTCCGAATACATCCATGAAGGCTTTCCAGTCACCTTGTCGGTGTAGTTGACCGAGTCTACCTTTTAGGCTAGCCTGCAGGATGCTTTCTAGACCGTTATGGCTTTTCTTTTCCACTCTAATTTCCGACTCAGACACCCTTAGTAACCTAGTGATGGTGGCCCAGGAAGGGTACTGCCTATTGAACAGGTAAGGTGGGGACCTCGCTAAAGGCATACCAAGGATCCTTTTGTACTCCTCCAGCGTTGGCGCCAACTGGAAATCCCTAAAGTTGAAGCACCTGAGAGGTCGGTCGTAATACTAAGTCAACATCGACAGAGCTTCCGGTTGCACTTTGATTTCGAGCAGGCCTAAGAGGTTGTCATACTTTCCTTCGAAGGCCCTATGCCATTTCCCTTTTAGGCAACTTCCCCATTGTCTCAACAATACGAGATCAGGAGTCCTAACATGGATGGGGTGGAGTTTTCGAATCCCATAACCAGTTTCCATAGCCATGTGTCTGAAAATTCTCGCGATTAGGTATGCCTATGTAATGCAATGTTATGTTTTCTCTCCCCTTTT
This sequence comes from Mucuna pruriens, assembly GCA_025330945.1. Classification (NCBI taxonomy): domain Eukaryota; kingdom Viridiplantae; phylum Streptophyta; class Magnoliopsida; order Fabales; family Fabaceae; genus Mucuna; species Mucuna pruriens. The sequence continues at coordinate 405,085 of JAENHJ010000141.1, forward strand.
ATGCCTTATGTATGGGTGCATGCACCATGCTTTTGACTTCCTCAGAGGTATTCGGGCATGGAGAGATGGTTTTGTAACAATAGGAGTAGTGACTGTCACTGATGCGGCACAAAGGGGTCCCTGTCCTCCTGTGGGTGGTTATGCCCAGTCTTAACGGTTCTAAGGAAATTACAGGATCCTTTCATGGCTTTAATCACACACCTCACCTTTGGCCACTAGAGCTCAGGACCTTTTTTGGGCACTTTCCACAAACAAGAATAAATCCCAGAGTGTGGATGTCCCATGAAAGATCACGCTCTGGTTAGGCTATCATGACCGACTGTCTAGAGATAAACTCCAAGAGGAAGGTCACTATACGCCCGTCACTCACTTACCACACAGGCCCGAGAATAGGACCCTCTCAAAATTTGGCTTGGTGGCAAGTGTCAGTAACTTTTATTCCCCGCCCCTTTTTCCCCTAAGCGATCAAAAACACTGTACAACATATATATGGCATCTACCCTAAGGTGTTCATGTATAATAACAGGTAATAAATTAACAGTAAGCGAAAATTGAAGTAAATGTTATGCAGTATGCTTATTCATTTGACTAGAGCTTGACTCTCACCTAAGTGTTTTTTTGTCAATGGAGTCGCCATTTGACACGACCTAAATCGCGTCGAGGGCGATTTAGAGGTGATGCGAAGGTTAGGTGTGGAAATTGTTTTTATGTACGCATGTGGGAATTTGTATTGGATTGGAAAGGGAGATGAATCGATTGAAGTTTGGAAGGATGCCAAACTCACTAGTTCTTGGGGAATCCAGCATACTGAGCCAGCATTAGCTGAACCAACTCGGATAGGGCTGATTGAAGCTGATTTGGCTCAGGTTGGAGTCACCACCAGCATTTAATGGTACGTTGGAAACCTAGGGTGGATAAGGCAAGGCCTCGGGGTAGATAGTCCAGGTAAGGAGTCGATTACGCACGGGAATGACGCTTCATCCCATCCGCCTACAATCTGGTAGTTACTCTATGAATGGCATGCTACATAACCTTTACTATTTTGACACATGATACAGGGGAAGGATTACAGTGTGTGGGATGTTTAACTTGACAAGAGTAGGCCTCTTGCTCCTACGTACCTCACAGTTGGGAGGAATCAAAGTTAACGTAGTTCTAGATACAAGTAGTGGGCGACGGAGTTAGACTTTCCATTAGGCATCCTTCCTCTTGGCTGTGGATTATACTGCAAGTATAGGGTGTAGGTCCTCGCGTGGTTAGACTTTCCCTTAGGCGTCCATCGAGGTCTGGAATACGAGAGCTGAGCTTTCCGTTTGGGCGCTCAGCTCTCGCGGTTTAGGTTCGAAGTCGGGACTATCCACTAGGCATCCCGCCTTGGTGCTGGATTGAGTGTTTATATACATGCATGCTAGGTTGACTCGGTGACTCGGTGACTCAGGGTTAGATGGAATGCACTGAGCGTTAAGGTATGGAGACTGAGACTGACTCAAATTTTGGTCTAGGCGAGCTGTGAGCCTACCATCTAAAGTGTGCTAGACTCAACTTGGTATCGGGAAGGGTTATGTACCCATAATTGGGAGTGTTTGGCTTGTGTAATCTCGGGAATGCAGGGATTAAGATTGACAGGTAGGCAAACTAAGACCGACTCAGTTTTGGTCAATGGCGAACTACGTGCTCACCATCTGAAGTATGTCTAGGGAGGTTACCTATGGCTTGAATGGAATCATGGCCAAGGGACTTACCTAGTATCCAAAGAGCTGGTTGGTGCTTTTGCTCGCAGTTGGTACTTTTGTCCTCAGGTCGTAGTTTGCACAGCAATTCTCCAATGATTTCTCTCTTCGTTCTTCTGTTTTTCAACTCCTGGCCTCGAGCTCTTCGCATTGAGGCTTTTTATAGCTTTTGGGCGGAAAACGAAGGTGCGCCTAATATCGCCACGTGGAGCTACCCCCAGCCTTCTAATCCAGTTTGTTAGATTTCATGATTCCTAGATTGATGCTTGTTGGTTCCCGCACTTGATCGTGGCACGTTCTCCCTAAATTTGCGACGCCTTTCGCAAGTAGTGGCTAACCTGGCATATTCTCTTGTTGTGATTAGCGAGGATCTTGCTTTATTAGACACAGTGAGATCTCTACTTTGCTGATGTGGCCTAATCAACGACCTTCCCCTCTTTGGGTGGATGCTACAACTCGAAGCACTTTGATCTTGGTGAAGCTATGTCTTCTTGCTGGCGTGGCTGATTTCCTCTGATTTTGTTGAGTTGGGTGATTCCATCGGTGTTGGGTTGGAAGTTGAATGCCTGGTTCAGGCCGCTTTGAGCCTCTGGTCATTTGGACTGCACTTGGGCTTCCTTTCTGCCTTTGCCGTCAAGAAGGGTTAGACACTAGCCTTCTTGGGTCACTTTTGAGTCATGAGTGAGATTGAACGTGATGTTGGACTCGTCCTCACTAGGTTGGGGTTAGGTGTGTTATAGACCGTCTTGGGCCCCTATGAATAATAATACTTCAAACGGAGGCATGGAGTCGTGACATATACGATTCAAATACATGCACGTGAATGGTCTGATGATAATAGGGATCAAAGTATGGGGAAAAAGGAATTTCAGTGATAATGGGACTAAAATTGAAAGAAAAAAAAAACGAAAGATCAATTAAAGACGTTGAATTGGTACTATCTTTGCATCCGTGACAAGGTATAAAAGACGAAAAATATTTGGGGAAAAAAGGATAAGAGGGAGTGAGAGCAAAGAGGCGAAGTGTTATACCTGACCTTCAAGAACAATGCTGCATTCAGAACAAACGTGAATTTGATCGTCCTAAGCGCTTCAGAAACTCGACTCATATTCTTTTTCCCCTGCGATTAGCTTCTCAAACCATCTTTCTTTCATTGTTTTCTTATTATCATTACAAACAAAGTCCATAAATAGATGGGCCTAGTCATGTCTTTTCATGGCTCAAGTTGAGAGAGCCCGATATCTTTTTTGAACTCTATTGAAAACAAAAAGACCAATATTTTCTTTTAAGAACTAATGCGGTATCCCTGTTTTTGCACAATAAGTTAGTTTATGCATATTTTAAATTCGACTGAACAGCATAACACATTCAATTTAGCACGTGTAAGAGTCATTACTATAAATTTGAAAATCCATGTGAAATAGTTTAAATATTAATTTAGGAAGAAATCATGTCCAAATAAATATCCTAGTTTGTATAATGTTGTATCTTATATTGCTATCGTATGGGTTACATTATATTTTACCGGCATGCAAATAAGATATGCTCAGTCCACATCACATATTGCAGAAAATTATCAAACACAATCCACTTTACGAAAATTCAATTAAATACAAGAATGTACTAAATAAGTAAATAAAACAAAGAATGAGCAATAAAGAACAACAAAAAAAAAAGAAGAACAGTTTTTTCATACTTCAATTATTCCTGAAAATTATGAATTTCAATAATCATAATTTTTAATAATCATTAAAAATTTGTTTGATTAGTCATAAATATTTTAAAAAATGTATATGGATATTAAATGAGAATCAAATTCTTCTTATATTTAGTTTGAATACAACTTTTTTATATGTAAGTAATATTTTAAAAAATATTTTTTTAGAGAAATAACTTCATTAGATAGATTTATATAAAATTTTATTATAATTTTTTTATAAAATTTAAAATTATAGATTTGAATAAGTTTTGGTGAAAATGTTTTTTCATAAACTTAAAATTATAAATATGTTGATGTAGTTTTTAATATTTTTATTTAATTTTAACATAACAAATTTTTTCAAACTCTCTACTTAATTTTTTTTTATAGTTTCTACTAAAACATTTCTTAAATGTTGTAATAATAATATTTTTAAAAATTGTTAACTAATACCTTGATAATTTTAAAGAATTAAAAATAAAAATATTTAAAAAGTATAATATTTAATATATTAAAGAGATTAAAATAATATATTTTATAAATTAGTTTTATTTTTAAAACTATATTAAGTATAATAGGAGTATTTATTAGTATTAAATATAATTATTTATCATATTCAATAAGAAATTATTCCTAAATTTATGGTTGAGGTAAAGGTATATGGTAGTATTTTTGCATCATTAAAACTTTTCTTTCAACTTGAGAAAGTTAAATTCTTACCTCTCATATTGAAATATTTTTGTAGAAAATATTGGTAAAAATCATTATAAAAAAATATTTATTGAAAATATTTATTTTAAATAATGTATCAAATATAGTAAACTAACATTTTCAACCTCAAATTTTCAAAAAAATTAAAAATTATTTATATTCAATAAAAAAATATTTCTAAATTTATAATTAAATTAAATGAGCTAATAAATATATATCGTAATATTTTTTTAATTATTAAAATGTTTCTTCCAATTTCAGAAAGATAGATTCTTACCTCTCATATTGGAATATTTTTGTAAAAAAAATGTTGGTAAAAATCATTTTAAAAAAAATATACTTATTAAAAATATTTTTTTAAGATAATATATCATATACACAATAAAATAACATTTTCAACTTCAAATTTCTTTAAAATTAGAAATTTCCCAAGTTTTGAGGTAGGTCTTAGCAAATTGTATTTTCTATGGAATGCTTATTTTCTATGGAACTCTCATGCCTTGAGACTTTGAGGTAGGTCTTAGCAAATTGTATTTTCTATATATAAATCATGTTATTTATGAAAATATACAACTTCTCTGAGACACATCTTATGATAATGGTAAAGAGTTACGTCTCATGATATTTGGTGATTGCATAAAGATATTCTTTCATGAAAAAAATACATTTTTATAAAAAAATATAATATTTTATTCTTTTGAAAATATTTCATATAAAGAAATTGTGCACTCTTTGAAAAATATTTAAAAATGGGGGCTAATCAGGGAGAGATAAAAAAAAATAAAAATGTACAGGAGAAACAAAAATGGGAAACAGCATGAGAGAACACGGCAAAAAAATATATACCTAAAGCTACTGTTCATGACAATGTTGAATTCCATCAATGTAGATGTAAAATTCATCTGAAATACTTTTAAGAGATATTTTAAATGAGTTAAAATGTGGTCATATCTATATGTGTGAGCAGAAAACAAGTGAAGGAATCAAGTGAAGTCATAAAAGATTTAGCAGAAATCGCAAAATATTTCATTAGGAAAAAAAGAGATGAAAAAAGAGTAGAAGAATTTTGACTGGGCAGATGAAGACATAAGAAAAAGGATGGAGGAATAGAAAGGAGAGAGGGAAGGGAGAGGAAGAGGAGCATTTACATTTCTAAAGTTTGACCATTTCCAGTAGTTTTACTGCACCAATTTTATTTTTTTTTGACAATTTTATACTGTTAATTTTTATTTTATAAGTCAAAACACAATTGATGACAGAAAATAAAATGTAATTAAAAGTAATCGTATAAGAATTAAAACGGTTAATTTTTAAGAATAGAAACTAAAATAAAAAAATGAAAATATAAAAATCAAATAAATATAATTTGACCATTAAAAGATTTGACGAAGAAAAAAAAATGCTTGAATTATGTGGTTCCTTTGGCATAACTTTCTGGATGTATAAGAATACTTGGAATAACGTGGTTCGGTAGCCAATTTTGATTGATTCAAATTTAGAATGTTTGATTAGGAAAATAAAATTGTTTTCAATTAAAAAAATCATGGTCGAGTTGAAGCAATTGGAAATTATTTTTATTTTGATCAAAATTAATTTTAAATTTTTAATTATATTTTCTCCAATTTACCCCTCACAGGTATCAATGTAGATCTCATATACCATTTCTTAAATACCTTTCTTTTAAAAGATATATTTATTGCTGAAGTCTTGGTGTATATTAAAAGATTATATGCATCAAAACAGTGACACGTATATATATGAAACAATTTTACCCCTCTATCATGGATTGCATGCATGACTAGTAGAAAATATGCTATCAGAAAACAACTCGTACTTTATTCTCCCTCAAGAATGTAATAGTTGGGCCAAAATAATTAAATCTTATTAACGAAGTTGATGGGTGAACTTTACCCCACTTGAGCTGGATAGTATAACAAATAATGCATTTTACATGTCATATGTAACGGTGGAATTGTAATGTGACATGTAAAAGTTTACTCTACTTTTATAATAAGCTAATAACATTATGTATAAATTCTCATGTCATATGTAATAGTGGAATTGTATAGCATGTGAAAATTATAATATCATATATAAAAATTGTTACATGGAATTGCATACCATGTGAAAATTATTATATCACATGTAAAAGGCGAATTGCATGCCCAAGTAACTATATATAACTACTTCGAGAATGAGAGACATACAAAAATTATTTTAAAGAACAACCCATTTTTTGTTCATGCACTATAAATTTCATGAATTCCTTTCTACCTTTTATTCTCTTGTTCTTTTATCACACACCTTCTTTTTTCGAGGGAAGTTTCGACTACTTTAAGTTGACAGAGACTTGATCACCAACATTTTGCATGAATTTTTCATGTATTGTTCCAAAACCGTCCAAGTTTACGATCCATGATCTATGGTCATCTAACAATTATTGGTCACATCCATCTGTATGAATAGGAAAGTCATTTAATGACAGAAAAGTAAGTTCTTCATCTCATAATAAATAATTTTTTTTTATATAATGTTCAAAAAATGATTATATTTTGTTTATTTATTTTATTAGATAAATAGTTTGCATGAACAACTTCAAAGAGATTGACCAAATTTAAAAAAAAAGTCTCTTGGACCATAAATTTTAGGAACACGAGGGGAATTTCATGGAAAGTGCTCTTCGCTAAATCAGTTTGATTTCTTTAAGCTGACTTTAGATCTTTATGTCAAAAATTATCTTAAAGCTATCCTTAGAAATGCCAATATATCACCGAGTCACATCTATGCTCAAACAACTATTACCAATGTCATAAAGGAAGTTATTGGCTTTATTGGCTTTATATCGGAAATTGAATGCACAGCTAATGGGCAGTATCTACTAGAAATAAGATTATGCTTGAACACTAGCCCAATCCCTCGCTATATAAACTGTGTTCAACGAAGGACATGTATGCAGAATGTAATATTTCCATTCGTAAGTTATAATTAATAAATAAATAGAAATTATAATTAATGAATAAATAAAAGATTAAATATTCTGTTGTTGTAATCTTTTTGTTTTTTTTTTTTTTTGTAAATACCATAACTCATTTCCTTGTTATCTACCAGCATAATGTAAAACCAAAATCTGTAATAAATACAATAAGTAGAATGGAAAGTGATTAAGCATAGCATAATGCAAGACTACCATGACCCACGGTATATATAGCTATAATAAACCTTTCATTAACTCAGTTTGTTTTAATACCCGCCCAATTGGATCTTCCATGTTTGCAATAACTCGAATGTTCTTTAGATGAACTTTGTTGCCTTCTCATTCTTTAAAACCAGCCTAGAAACCAAGGATTTTTCATATCCTGCTTCTTGTGCAGCAGAAACATCAGCTTCATTTTCAATCCTGATCTCTTTTTTGTGTTTCTGGGGCATCAGCTATTTTTAACAAAATTTGCTTCCTCTCTTATGAAGATAAGGTCATCAATGTAAGATTGGGAGATCAGAATGTTGAAATTGGAACGATATACTAACAACTCAGTAATATCTATGATCTGTCAGGCATTTTGTAAGTTTTAAGACATAAAAGAAACCTGAAGCCATCTGGAATAGTCCCTAGTTGAAAATGCCATCTCACAAGCATCAACCTCTGTTAATGTGGCTCATTTATGTGCATCTTTATGACGTTACAGGACTCATTTATGTGCATCTATGATGTTATGGGACTCATTTATGTGCATCTTTGATGAATTGCATATTTCCGAGGCTTTTGCATATTTCCGAGGCCTTTGAAAGTGACCAGACAGATTTTGTTTCCGAGGCCTTTGCATAGTGATTTTTAATTTGTTATTTTGTCATATCTTATACCAGCCTTTGCAATGAAGGATCCAACGATATTCCTCCAGCCCCATAAGGATATGCCCTCCTTGGTAAAATTTGTTCCCCTTCAATGTTGCTCCGATGCATAAGTCAACAAATATTTTATGATATACAGTTGTCCAAGAAGCTCTTAGTGTTGGCGTATAGTCAACCATGGTGGGGGTGGTACTATCTAATTTACAATCCCCACCAACGTACTTGCGTTTCTTCTCTCGCTCTTTTCCACGCAGAGGATATGTAGTTGAACCATCGCTCTGCCACTTGAGGCTGGCTAACCTTTTCATTTCCTCAATTCGATTTCCTCCATATTGTCCTTAAACTGGATTTCCTTAGACTGAAACTGTGTAGCTTCTGGGATCGCCTGCAACAAGATGGCTTCATTATTATTATTATGAAGATATCTTACAATCATGGATGAAATTAACAATAATCACTATCCATACCTTTACATAATATTGCCAGTCTTCCTCGGAAGCACCAAATGTCCACGTTTCTGCATCCCACTTCGTGCTACTATCAGCAGTCAACTTGACCTAGACTTTCCATAGTTTTCTGGTAGAATCATAGTGATTCTTGAATTGCTTTTTGTCATATGTGTACCATCCGCGATCAGAAGCTCTGAGGAAATGTATGGCATTGAACCCTGTAGAAAGTGATGGCGAACGAAGTGCCCTTACCGAAAAGCACGGCTTACCTAACTTTCAAGCATCCACTGGATCAGTTGGGCCAGGCTAGTTTGCTTCGATGGTAGGAGTCCACGCAGTGAGGCAGCCATTTCCAGCCCAGCCGAACGAATAGGATCCAATAGAGTAGCCTTGCAAGCTCTTTTCTTTCCCAAGTCCATCCAGCCGCCTAGGCGTCCGTACCATAGTACGATAATAGGACAACGTACAATCCCCATAGTCACGTTTGACTTGTCAGAGCAGTCGTTTTGCAACGACGCCTCCCCTCTGTCATGTCTGTACGAATTATCGGGTGACGTGGAATAGAAAGGAGCGTATAAATAGGATCAATGTAAAGAGAAAAAGGGATTTTTTTCAAACGGAAGGTTAGTTCATTGGAAAGAATATTGGCGCTCACCGTGGGACTTGGTAAAATTAATCCCAACGACCCAATATAGAGAGATTGGCCTACAGTGAGAGCGAAAACGAGGCGCGATGCCAATAACTAGAAATCAAGCAAGTTCCACAAATGATAGGGAGGAGGACACACTTCAGAGATTGCTCCGGGCTATGGCGTCCCTCCAGGCGCGCAGTGACGAGCAATCTAGGCTCAGTGCTGAGGCATAACAGAGGCAAGCTGAGGCGGAAGAGAGACACCGCTTGGCTAAAGAACGTTACCTGGAGGCCTTGAAGAAGGCGGAGCAGAGGGAGGAAGAGCTCAGACAGTAGATTGCAATATTGAAGGCCGCAGATAGGCGAGAGCCGGCTTCGTGGGAAGGGATTGCTGTCCAGCCGTTCTGGGGACAACCCTTCAACGAGGAGATTGACGAAACTCTTATCCCCCCTAACTTCAGGGAGATAGTAGTTGACCCATTTGACGGAACCTAAGACCCACGCGCCCACCTACAGGCTTTCCAGACACAGATATACATTAGCGGTGGAAATGATAAGCTCAATTGCAAGCTATTCCCAGGAACCCTGAGAGGCATGGCCATGCATTGGATGGCAGCTTTACCAGCCCAATCTATCTGAACGTTTGATGATTTGACCGGCTCGTTCGTATCCCAGTTTACGGCGAACGAGGTTAAGAGGCTCGAGGTGGCCGACCTGTTCGACATTAAGCAATCCTAGGACGAGACCCTGAAGAGTTATCTAGCTCGCTTCAACAACGCGACCATTTAGGTAGACGACCTAGACCAAAAAATTTTCGTGAAAGCCTTCCAGAAGGGCCTGCGAGCTGGCCCATTCAACAACGCATTAGCCCTGAGGCATCCAGCTAGTATGGAAGAGATACGGGTCCGGGCGGAAAAACACGTATAGGTGGAGGAAGACTAGGCCGACCGACTAGAGGTCGAGCGTGTGGGACGCTTAAAGGATACTGCCCGGTCGGTCCAACAAGGAGGGGAGTGTAAGCGCCAAGCCCAAGTGCGAGCGACGGAGACTAAGCAGCACTTCACCCTGTTGATGGAGAAAAGGGCACAGATCTTGCGGGAGATATGTCATACGAGTTTACTAGATTTTCCACTGGAGGTCAAAGGGAGGGTTATGGGTCGTAGTAAGGAAGACTGGTGTGAATTCCATTGTGCATTTGGGCATTCCACGAAGGGATGCTGGACTTTGAGAACCCAACTGGAGAAATTAGCTCAGGAGGGTCATCTGAATCGCTATTCCAGCGTCAAAACAACAGAACGCCCGGAGACTGAAAGGGTAGGGGACGAAGTGATGAGCGACCTCCGGAAGGGTCGTGGAAGGATAGGAGCCGCTCAAGGTGGGGCGCACAAACGCAGCACAAGGGAACCATCGCCACTATTTCCAGAGGAACGATGGTTTGCACGCCAAGAGGTGCAGCGATGAGAATCCATGAGGTTCTCGCAGGGGCTAACTTGACACCATTGGGAAGGAGGAAGAGACCAAATCCGATCATTACATTCGACGATCGGATTTGAAGTTGGGCACCCCTAATTGCAATGAACCAATGGTAATATCCATCGTAACGACATAGTACAAGGTGGAAAGGGTCCTCATAGACCAGGGCAATTCTGTCAACATCTTATACTCGTCTACCTTCTAGAAGTTAGGGCTAACGCACCTGACGGAGAGCCCGGGGGTGATGATGGGCGTTTTTACAGTCGTTTTACGCGCTTATCAAATAACTAAAGCTAACTATAGTATAGCCAACCCTAGGTCATTCTTCTCAAGGACACAGTGTGTTCAGTTGTGAATTGGTGTAAAGTGAAATGGAGTAGAATCTGAGATGTAAAGTACTGACTCGTCTCGGCAATGGCCGAGTTGCTCTCAACAGAGACTGAACCGAGTCGATCTCAACAGATACGATCTGATTTGGTCTCGGTTAAGTGCAGACAGACGCTACAGAGGTGGACTATTTCTGTCTCAGACTTAAAGGCAGTAACCAAGGGGGTGGGAATGCAAGTAAAGCAAGAAATAGACTAAGACTATGAATGCAGTAAACATATACTATTGTACTAATTCTCTATTATTGTTATTATGTAACTGTGTTCATGTTCAGTTCCATTAGTCAAGTCCAGTCCAAGTTCCACACTCCAGTTCTCAGTCCATATCAGCCTTTGATAGTCTTATGACGATCGTCAAACATTCGTCCATTGCCATACCGAGGAATTACGCAATCGCTACCTCATCAGTTGGCAGGGATTAAGTGCAGAACTGATTTTAGGTTCTTGATTAACTATCTTTAACTAATTACCTACTGAATTAGTTAAACCAGTTCCAATCGGCTTGGCTTAACATTGTCCATATTCAAATGCAATCGCGATTCAAACATGAATTAAAGAAGAGGAAAGAGAAAGGAGATATGAAATGCAGAATGAAATCGATTAACAGAGACAAAATACAAATACAGTGGTCCTCACTTCAGGTGCATCCATCTTCCACGACGATCGCCATGGTTGATGGTGGTGGTTCACCTCCATTAGCCTAAGCGCTGAGGATCAGCTCCACCAGAGTGCGTCAGTAGTCTGATCGGTCCCCTCTGGCAGACTTCGGCTTCCCAGTCTCAGACCTGCACTTCCTCAATCGAGAGAAATGCCAATGCAGCACCGTGCACCACCAGGAGTAGAAGGATGAGAGCAAGGAGATGGAGTAAATGAAGTGTATTGAGAGTGAATTCAAAGACAGAACATGTAAAAAGTGCACAGCTCTTCCTATATATACACGAGCTGAGCAGCTAGAGGCTAACAAAATATCCTAACGAATCCTAACAGAATTACACTGTGAATGTCCTATTCTACCCCTATGGAGATCTTCTAACGTGACATGGCATATTTCCTAGGAGTGACATGGCATTTGAGCCGATTTGAGATGGCCTCAGAAATTTGGATAGCTGATGTGGTCAATACTTTGGGCCTCTCTCTGGGCTGCTGAGCTGCAAGGCATGGGTTCGAGACGACTCTGTTCTGCCGAGATGGAGTCGGTCTGGCCGAGACGACTTCATCTCGGCTGACACTCCTCTGTTGACCCTGGTCAACTCGGCTTGACCTGCAGAAGAAGGAGTGATACTTTTATTAGCTAAGAAATCTGAATTAACACAGATTTGTATTTTCTCTGTAATCGAACCCATAGAATGAATCTTAGCTAACAATCCACTCTTAAGCACAGAATAGTCTTGCAAACCTCCTTCTTAGGTGTCTAAAAGATGTATAAATTGTGACTCATCAGGGGGCGCTTTACGGCTTCATGGGAGAGCGTGTGCCAATAAAAAGAACGATCAAGCTAGACACGGTCTTTAGAGAATGGTCAGGAGTTAGAACCATACCAGTATTTTATACGGTGGTTGATGCCGAAGCATCCTATAATATAATCATGGGAAGGGCGGCCCTGAACCAACTGGGGGCAGTTGTGTCTATGTACCACCTGTGTATGAAATTCTCGGTCAGCCATGAGGTAGGAAGTGTGTGGGCGGATTCGAGAGTGGCCCAAAGATTCTACGAGGGCAGTTTGAGAGTGGGGGGTAGCCCACCCAGGTCAATTGTAAATGTTTTGGATCTGGACCTTAGATGCCTTTATGAAAATGAGAGATCCCATCCGGTCGAGGATGTTAAAAAGGTCCAGATAGGGCCGCTAGAGACCCATTTAACAAAAATAGGGGCGCCCTTAGGCCCCTAGGAGGAGGCGAGTCTCATGGCTTTCCTCAAACAGAATGTAGACGTCTTTACATGGACCCCTAGTGATATGTCAGTTGTCGACCCGGATTTCATGTGTCATCACCTTTCGGTAGCTCAAGGAGCCAAACCAGTCATTCAAAAAAAGAGGAAGTAGGGCAAGAAGAAGTGAAAAGCCGTTCGCGAGGAGACAAATAAGTTGCTGGAGGCCGACTTTATAAGGGAGGTACAATATCCCACTTGGTTAGCCAACATGGTAATGGTAAGAAAGGCGAACGACCTGTGGAGGACAATCGTTACCCAGTACCGACAAGTTGGTGGACAGGGTGTCAGGTTATGCACTCCTTAACTTTATAGATGCCTATTCTAGATACAACCAGATCTGGATGCATCCCCGGGATGAAGAAAAAACTGCATTTATCACGGAGGAGGGCGCTTTATGCTATATGGTAATGCCTTTTGACCTAAAAAACGCCGAGGCCACTCATCAACATTTGATGGATAAGGTGTTTAAGGATATACTGGGAGTGAACGTGGAGGTATATGTGGATGACATGGTAGTAAAGTCCAAGGAGGCGGCCGAACATTGTAAAGCACTAGAACGGGTGTTTAGCATACTAAGAAAGCATCAACTACGACTGAATCCTGATAAGTGTTCGTTCAGGGTCCATGCTGGAAAATTTTTGGGGTTCATGTTGACGAAGAGAGGCATCAAAGCTAGCCCGGATAAGTGTCAGGCAATCATAAACATGAGGAGCCCACAGAGCATTAAGGAGATACAACAACTCATGGGAAGGATTACAACCTTATCGCATTTTATTTCCCAGTTGGCCGAGACGGCTCTACCAATTTTCGGCATGCTGAAAAAGGGGAGAATTTTCGTATCGACCCTCGAATATGAGGAGGCCTTTTTGAAATTCAAAGCTATGCTGGCCGTCCCACCAGTTTTGACCCGCCCGGTAGCAGGTACGCCTCTCCTCCTTTACATATCTGTATCTAATGTCGTGGTTAGTGCTGTTCTGGTTCAAGAAAAAGAGGGAGGTCAACAGCCAGTATATTTTGTAAGCAAGGTATTACAGGGTGCAGAACTATGATACCAAAGGATCGAAAAGGCTGCTTTTTCCCTGGTGATCACCTCGCGAAGGTTGCGCCCATATTTTCAGAGTTTTAGCATGGTGGTTCGGACGGATCTTCCTATTCGCCAGGTGTTGAGGAAGCCTGATTTGGTTAGGAGGATGGTGGCTTGGAGCGTCCAACTATTTGAGTTTGATATCACATTCGAGAGAAGAGGCCATGTTAAAGCACGGGTCATGGTTGACTTTCTCATAGAGTTGACGCCTTCTGGAAACATTGTTGTTGGAGAACCAGACGGAGGGGAGTGGTACCTTTCAGTGGACAGGTCTTCAAACCAGTCGGGGAGTGGAGTGGGGATCATTCTAGAGGGACCAGCCAACATCATCATTAAGCAGTCTTTGCATTTTAAGTTCAAAGCCATTAACAATTAGGTGGAGTATGAAGCCTTACTGGCAGGTATGAGATTGGCTAAGGAGCTAGAAGCCAAGAAACTCAAGGTAAAAAGCGACTCAAAGCTGGTAACGGGGCAGGTTAATGGGGAGTATCAGGCCAGAGATCCCCAGTTGGTGAAATATCAGGAGCAAGCCTCGGCGATCGCCACATCCTTTGACAATTTTACGCTCGTCCACGTGCCTCGAGAGTAGAATGAACGGGCTGATCTGCTGGCCAAGTTGGCCAGTACCCAGAAGGGAGGATAACAGAAGTCTGCCATTCATGAGAAGTTGAACGCCCCGACCATTGACAGACCGGAGGTTTGGTGCCTCAAGGAAGGAGGAACGTGGATGACTCCTTTTATTAATTGACTATCTTAAGGAGGACCGAACGCCCTCGACCCGGATGTGGCTGGGAGAGTGGCAAAGGAAACTACAAAGTATACTCTCGTCAGCCGACAACTATACCGACGGGGATTTGCTTTTTCATTGCTTAGATGTGTGGAGGGAGATGAGGCATCCTACATAATCAAGGAGATGCATGAGGGTGTGTGTGGAACGCACATTGGGGGTAGGGCACTAGCAAGCAAGATCGTGAGAGCAGAGTATTACTGGCCCACGCTGAAGCATAATTGTATGGAGTACGTGAAGAAGTGTGACAAGTGCCAAAGATTTGCAGAGGGGCACAAGGCGCCCCCGAGCGTTTACACTCGGTCGTATCCCCTTGTCCATTTTACAAGTGGGGGGTGGATATTCTGGGTCCTTTCCCAATGGCGCCCGGCCAGCTGAAGTCCCTGATTGTAGTAGTTGACTATTTCACGAAGTGGATTGAAGTAGAACCGGTTGCAGCAATTTCGTCCGAAAGGGTCAAGCGTTTCTTTTGGAAGAAAATTGTTTGTCGGTTTGGGATACCAGTGGAGATCGTTTCAGATAATGAAACCCAGTTTGTGTCTAGGGCGACGGCCAAATTCTGCAAGGGGTTGAAGATCAAATAGCTGTTCACATCAGTAGAACATCCCCAAGCCAACGGACAAGCAAAGGCAGCCAACAAATTCATCCTGAGAGGCTTGCGTAAGCGCTTGGAAGAAGCCAAGGGCAGATGGGCGGAGGAGTTACCCCAGGTACTTTGGTCATATCACACCACACCCTACTCTACCACCAGGGAAACCCCTTTTCGTCTAACATTCAGCACAGAAGCAGTAATCCCAGTCGAAATCGGGGAGCCTTCTCCACGTATGACGCTATTCGAACTAGGGAAGAAGGAGGAGGAGTTGGGAGAAAATCTAGACATGTTACAAGACATAAGAGAAATTGCCCATGTCAAGGAGTATGCTGTCAAGGCCAGGGCGGCTCGAAAATACGACAGGAAAGTAATACAACGTAACTTTAAGCCACAAGACCTAGTACTAAGAAAAACGACCCAAATGACAGAAGGCAACAAGCTAACCCCTATCTAGAAGGGACCTTTAAGAATTCTCGAGGAAGTTGGCAAGGGGGCTTATCGCTTAGAGCACTTGGACGACAAGAAGATACCACGCTCTTGGAATGCGGCTACCTTGAGGGTGTATTATAGTTAAGAGTTAAAAAGTAATGTAATGCAAATTTCATATATGTTAATTACAGGCATGAGAAGCGTTGACCTACAAACTGAAAACTAGATAACGGACGACTGAAATAGGTTAGCCCAGGGGTACCAAGTTATGAAAACCCGATAACGGACGACCGAAAGAGGTTAGCCCAGGGGCACCAAGTTATAAAAACCCGATAACGGACGACCGAAAGAGGTTAGCCCGAGGGTACCAAGTTATGAAAACCCGATAACGGACGACTGAAGAGGTTAGCCTGGGGGTACTTAAGTTATTAAAACCCGATAACGGACGACCGAAGAGGTTAGCCCGGGGCTACTAAAGTTATTAAAAGCTGATAAAGGGTGAATAAGGATGCAAACTGCGAAAAGGGAATTACAAACACCATAGGGGTGTAAATTACGAAAATTATCAAGTTTTGAAACAAACAACCACAATTATAACCGCAGACCTAAGGGCGAGGGGGGATAAAGGCAGGCGATCATCAAAAACGCCCCCAGATCCTACCAAGCACACTACACAAAACAAGCTCGGTCGACGAAGAGATTAAATAAGAATAGCAACGCCAAGAATGCGTAAACACAATACGAAGAAAAATGCAATCAAATATAGTTGCTCATAAAGGTCAACTGAAATCCGTTACAAATAAAGTCTGAACAATAATTATAAATATTTTCGAAAGAAATATAAATGCAAAGACAAGAAGCTGGAGAGCCGAGTGGAGACCCTACTGAAACTAGTTGCCCCTCTTTTATTTCTTTGAATGACCCAGCTTCAAAAACATCAAGCGAACGGTGAAAGAAGCAGATTTGTTCCAGTGCTCGATCAAACCCAACCTCATATTGATCGATGATATCTATCCCTTGCTTATCAATAATTTGATCTTTCTCCATGATGGTGTTTTGGGCCTGTTGCAAAGAAGCTCCAGTAGACATCAGTTCTTCCTCAAGACTCATCTTGGACACCTCCAAATCGCTAAGCTTAGCCCTCAAAGCGTCAAGTTCAAGCTGAAGAGCATCTTTCTCTTGCTCCAAATCCGACCGGGTCTACAACCACTCCGTCTTCACCTGTAGCAAATCTTTGTTCATCAATAAGGCTTCTTGCAGGTCCCATTGAAGTTTGACGGTGGGTTCCCAGTAATTGTTTATCTTAACTTCTGCCTACTTAAAACCCCAGATGACCCGAAAGAAGCCCTTAAAACAGCAAAGGAAGCAGCCAAATACACCCTCCTGGGACAACACTTATACAGGAGAGGATTCTCTTTCCCTCTCCTTAGATGCTTGGAGGAAGAGGAGTCGGCCTACGTCATAAAAGAAGTACACGAAGGAGTATGTGACACTCATATTAGTGGAAGAGCGTTGGCCAGTAAAATAGCAAGGGCTAGCTATTATTGGCTGACGCTAAGGAGGGACTGCTTAGAATATGTGAAGAAATGCGACAAATTCCAGAGATTTGCTAAAGGACACAAAGCACCTCTAGAAAGTCTACACACAGTCACATCACCTTGGCCTTTCTTTAAATGGGGAGTAGATATCTTGGGGCCTTTTCCTCCAGCACCAGGCCAAGTAAAGTTTTTGATTGTGGCGGTAGATTACTTCACGAAGTGGATCGAAGCAGAGCCGGTCGCGTCAATCACAACCGAAAGGATCAAGCGGTTCTACTAGAAAAAAATCATATGTAAATTTGGCATACCGATCGAGATAGTATCCGACAACGTCACATAATTTGCCTCAAAAGGAACGGTCGAATTTTGCAAGGAGTTAAAAATAAAACAATTGTTCACCTCGGTCGAACACCTCCAGTCCAACGGTCAAGCCGAGGCGGCAAACAAAGTGATACTGCGAGGACTACGGAGAAGGTTGGAAGAAGCCAAAGGCCGATGTGCAGAAGAGCTACCTCAAGTTTTATGGTCTTACCATACTACCCCGCACTCAACAACTAACGAAACTCCTTTTCGCCTTACTTTTGGCACTGAAGCAATGATCCCGGTAGAAATAGGAGAACCTTCTCCTAGGACCGCCTTATTTGAACCAAGCAAAAATGAAGAAGAGCTGAGAACCAATTTAGACTTAGTACAAGAAGCCAGAGAAATAGCCCATGTGAAAGAATAAGCTATGAAGACAAGAGCTGCAAGACGATACAACCAGAAGGTCGTCCCAAGGAACTTCAAGACAGGAGACCTGGTCCTAAAAAAGATTACTATGGTCGTCAATAAAAACAAACTAACACCATGTTAGGAAGGACCTTTCAAAGTAATTGACGAAGTAGGCCAAGGAACTTATTGATTGGAGAGCCTAGAGAAGAAAAAGCTGCCTCGAACATGGAATGTCACCTCCTTGCGCATGTATTACAGTTGAATGAATGAAAATCACCTTATGAATTATCTACTTGTTCTTAAAAAGCCCGATAACGGTCGGTTGAAAAGACTAGTCCGGGGGCGCAACTCGGAAAACAAAGCCCGATAACGGTCGGTCGAAAAAAGACTAGTTTGGGGGCGACTCGGAAAACGAAGCCCGATAACGGTCGGCCGTAAAGACTAGTCCGGGGACGCGACTCGAAAAAAAACTAAAAGAAAGCATCCAAGTTGCGTTACAAACAACTTGTCACTCAAGAAAGCCTTAATAAAAAAACAGTCGGCCACCGATTTCGGCCGACCTCAAAATGAAACTTGCGAGTACAAACTCTCAACTTAGAAAATATGGGCAAAACATGTCTCAGCCATAAACCAATCAGTCGAACAAACAAAGGGATAAATCCAAATTCGCTCGAAAAAACTTGTAAAAATTTGGAAAAATGAAAAAACGATTGAAGTCGCGCAAATAAAAAGCCAAATTAGTCAAAATGTAGCATAAAATCCTAAATAGTTTATACCAAAATTAAAAAGAAATTATGGAGAAGGAACGTCCACTATCCTACCATCTACTATCTCCTTATAAGGATCGGTTCTGAAAGATCCCAACCCTGGGAGCAAAACCTTTACTCGAGCAAGAGCATGGTTAAAACCATGCTCATATTGGTGCACCATAGCCGCCCCCACTGAAGGATGGTGGCATCCTTAACTTTCAATTGGTCATTCAACGTGGCAACTTCAGCTCGAAGAGTCGCCACGTTAGATTCCAAAGATACAATTTTTTCCTAGGCCACCTGGTTAGACCTCTTGGCATCCTCAACTTCAGAAGCAAAGGAAGCTTGAGTCGCTTCCCACTCTGCCTGAGCCAATAAATCTTGATCCCTGGAACACTGTAATTGTTCTTGAAGATCAGCAATAGATTTTCCCAAGAGATCAAGTTGACGTTAGATTCGACACGGGCCCTATCCCAAGCAAGCTTATCTTCATCTGCTTGAGCTAGACGGTCGGCCATAGGACCAAATTCAACCTCGGCCGCACGAGCAAGAATGGCTGAGCATCCTGCCAAGCACTGAATAGCGTCCAAGGTTCCCAAGACCCCTAACTGCTTGACCAAAAGCCTTTCAAAAGGAGTTAGCATTGTTTGATCTACAACTTCCGAGACCAACCCCGAACGCACCCAGATAGGATGGGATGGTTGACCAAATCCGGAAAGGGAGCGGTCATCCTGAGACTCTGCATTTTCTTCCAAGTGAATGCGTTTGGTGGGCCTCTCCCTAACATCTTCGTCAGCCGGCTGCTCTTCGACCGACCATGCGGCGACCGCTTGGGATCCTTCAGATACAGTTACAGGGTCTTCAGCAGGGTTTTTCTCTTGAGGAGAAGGAACAGCTTGAGGTACTTCAACGGCCGGGGTGCTTGTTCCTTCTTCAGCCGTCTCTGGAATCATTTTCTTCAAATCTTTCAAAAATTTAACAGAAAAGCCTGCAAGAAAGATCAACAAACAGTAAGATATTTTCAAAGGCAAAAACATGTTAGGAGAGGAATACAAGTGCTAACCTGTCCCACGAATAAGTTCAGAACAAAATAGGCGAGGGAGAGTCTCGAGTTCAGTAATAAACTCATCCTCCCATTTTTCAAGTCCTTTCGAACTATGGTAACAGACACGGCAGTTTGGTAAGTCTAGTAAAGCGGGAAGTATGGAGTTCTTGATTGGTCAACCAAAATATTGGGACCGGACTTGCCTTGACCAACTTTGAAGAATTTGTCTTTGAAAGTTTTGAAGCTTTCTAGAAACGACTTTAGGAGCTTGCGCCTAGGACGACTGCTCAGGGACAACCATCCTACCTTAGGAGCTTTCTTCATATAGAAGAACTAAAAGAACACCCCCAAGGAAGGCGCTCGACCCAGATCCTCACACAAAAGCTCGAAGACCCTCACAAAGGCCCAGCTGTTAGGATGGAGTTGGGAAGGAGCGATGTTTAGGGCTCGAAGGACTGACCATTCGAAGGCCGTGAAGGGGAGCTTGATGCCAAGTTTCGAGAATACTGGCTCGTAAAAAAAGGGGGCTTCGTCTAGAGAAGGTTGGCTGCTGACTAGTTCGTTCGATTGGCAGGGACGAAGCTTCACCGACCATGGACCAGCTTGAAGTAGTTTTCTGGCCGTCCCCAACAAAAGGCTCCCTTGGATATAAAGGGAAAAGGCCTCCTTAACGTTCGAGTCCACCCATGAGAAAGGGTCTTCGGCGATGTCATCTTCAGAATTGTCCTTGTACCAAATCTCAAAAGGGAACACTTCTCCAGAGCTTGATGAACTCAGAAGGTTGTCTTGAGAAGAAGAGTCGGCCCCCGACGCGATTCTGTTGGGGGACCGGTTTTCTTGAGAAAAACCAATAACACCTTCGGAAGGGCCCCCTACGACGGAGAAAGGTAGGGTCAGTTTCAGACCCAACCAAGAAGAAGAAAGGGATTTTCGATAGATTGAAGGAAGAGGGGAAAGTTGGAAAAGCAGAAGACAGAGGGAGAAACCAGTAATTAAAGAAATAAACAAAAGGCAAGAAGACTAAATACCTGTGGCATCCATAATCGTGTGTAGAAAGGTCGCTAAAGGAAAGTTGAGGAAGCAAGTAGAGGAGGAGAAACGCAAGAGAGTCCAGAGAAAACTCTAAGAACGTGACACAAAGAGAAGTGGCGTGGAAGAATAGATGGGAATAAAAGAGGCGAAGGAAGTAGTGGCGCATTAAAGACTGGGCAATCACTACGCGTTCCTCGGGAAGAGAAAACGACGCACAATTAATGAAGGTCTTATCATTAGGCGCGTGAAACCTGGGGTTTTCAACGTTTTAAATTTTTCTGGGGAAAGGTCAAACGACATATCTCCCCAGGACCGAAAGAGCACGGTCATTACCGATGGGAATTAAGTTTTGATTCTTGAAAAGAATTAAAACTTAAGGGGCTGTGTACCAGTCGACCATGACCGACTCTAAGAAAAGAGTGTAATACCGGTCGGCCAGACGATCGGGGTAAACCCTAAACAATTCACCGACCGTATCGAAGGAAGAGTGTAAAAGAAGTAAGAGTTGATGTGACGTGACATCAACTCATAAGGAGTCAGAGCAGGGGTAGGCGCCACCATTTGCAGAATGAAAAGTAACCTGCCAAGGAAGCTTCTCCCTTGACACCAAAAGATTATGTTAGGACGCGAGCCATCCAAGTATACTGAATGATAAACCCTCCCTATAAATAGGAGGACCAAGGATTGGAGGAGGCATCTCGAAAACAGACCCCCTAGAGAAAACATTTTTCTAGGAGAGAACAGACCAGAAGCTGTCTCGAACAGTCCCTAGCTGAAACTGCCATTTCACAAGCATCAACCTCTTTTAATGGGGCCATTTATGTGCATCTTTATGGAAGAGGGTTCCAATACGTTGTCCTTGGAGGACTTTAAAGATATTTTCAGCTGCATAACCACTGAAATGTGGCAGAAGCAGTGAAAAACCAACTTACAAAGAAGGGAATCAGATAAAGTAGGTGGCATGCATAATGGATTTCATAGTGTTCTCGGAATTAAAATTTATGTATTAATATATCAAAAATTTAGAAAGGGTAAAATTTTTCATGAGTTATTCTCATCCCTGTGCATGCATGTCTCATTTAAATTTATTGAATAAACATCTGATCAAGAAAGGTCATGAAAAGAGAAAAAACAGATGGAACAAATAAACAGATAATTGTATACAAAATTAAATAGATAAGAGCTTTTTTATTTCCAATCTAGTGAAAGTTGTGATTTCACATGCCATATCCTAAATAAAATCTTTCTAACTGAAACAGAGCCACTGAAAATTGCTTTAATAAAACCTAAAGAAGGGATACTAATATGCTTGTCAATAGAAATGCTTTTGAAAAATGCAAAAACAAGTTTCAGATTTAATCTTTCTTGGTAACATTGTATAATAGAGCACCTGGAAATGATAACAGGAATGCCGGTTTCAGCTGCATGAATAGAAGCCTTCACTTTTGCAGTCATTCCCCCTCTTCCCACTATAGACTTGTCTCCAAAAGTAATTTCATTTTGGTGCTTTTCCTTAATGTATGTATGAATAAGCTTTGAATGTGGTTTACTTGTTGGGCCACTATAAAGACCCTCTACATCACTCAACAAAATAAGAAGATCAGCTTTTAATCCCAATGCCAATAATGCTGATAAACTGTCATTGTCCCAAAATATGCCAGAAGAATCCTGCACAAAAATGATTTGGTGACACTTTTTAAGTATTCTCTATTTTATTCTCATACCTGATCTATTTTGGCAAAATCAAACATTGAAACAGCCTTTGTATAATATAAGTTTAATAGAAGATTTCCAACAAATGCTGGGAATACTTGACAGGCAAAGAAGAATCATATTGAAGGATAAACAAGCAGTCAATTTTCCTCAAATAGGTTGAGTTAGGCCAATGGATATATTACTAAATTAAATTTTACTTACCATACACAGATTAGTCTTAAGAAAACCTTGGATAAAGAACCAATATTTAAGTTTAACAGATAAAAGTTCAGAAAGCTCATCTAAAGAAAATAAATATAATTCCCACCTCTATTTCAAGCTAGCATAATCATTGATCATATCACCAATAAATAATACAATATTGACACTATTTTTTATAAAGGTGCATAGCTTGAAGTAATCATCTCCAAGATTAAGTTTAGTTTTGATAACAATTCCGACAAACTACAGTAACAAACCTCATATGGAGCTTTCCTAGTACTAACTGCATCGTTCTCGTTGAATATAAGAATAACTTTTAGTGTTGACAGTGATTTCACGGTTTCGCTGAGTTGCTTTCTAAAATCTGTCTCTAAAATCACTGTCCGTCACAAGAATCAGAGCAGATGTCACATCCAGCAACAGATCAGGTAGGGAAAGGAGTTAACATGTCAATGTTAGATATCCTAAAATAAGGCAACAATGGAAAATGAGATGGCATTCAGGATAAAAGAAATACTATTAATACACTCACTATAATGCAGTCTGTATTATTGGTTGAATTTTATTGAAAATTACATATTTGTATGAGTCATATTTCTTATTTTATTAATCTCCATCATGATTTTTGTAATTTTTAATAAATTTTAACTATCAGTAAAAAATGTGTTAAAAAGAGTGTTGTTAGCACTTGAGAAAAAATTATTAGGTAATAAAAAATATCATGGTCTCAACTAATCTTCAAAAAACACATAATCAAAAGTTATTAATTCTTTTTATAAATTAAAAAATTTAAATATATGACAAATGGATATTGGTGGAGACTAATAATAAATAATGTGTTGCTAGCATTTTTTTTAGGATGAAATTATTAGGTGGTTTGGAGTCCCAACTAATCTTCTATCACATTAATTAAGTGTTATTAATTTTTTTTTATAAATTAAAAATTTAAATACATGCCAAATAAAAATTAGCCTAACAATGAACATGTGATCTAGGACTACCTAACAGGTGGTCCAAGATTACATAATATTTTCTACCACTTAAAGGGTAAATAAAGCAATAATTTAGAAAACTGATTTGGAATGAGAGCAAGCATCTCAGTTCAGTCATGAACATCAGTTAAGCAATTTAGTTCACTCATGAACAACAATTACCTGACTAAACAAAGCATCATAAAGAGCCATAAGGCTGTTTTGTCTAGCAGTAGCACAAGCCTTGCCATCAAGTTCAACCTTAGGCTTCTTAAGGTTAGCGAAGCTACAATGGTCCCACGAAAGACCAAAGTAAATTACAATTTCAACCAACTTTGAAGGGTATACCATATGCTACATATTTTGAACAACAAAACCAAAGTGTTACACCTTCATTACCTGCTGTTAATTAATTTTCTGTATCTAAGCCTTTGGCGACCAAGGCCAATAGCGCCTAATGACATCAAAATAATCTCATAACCCAAAAGAGTTCAGCTCCTTAATTTGCCATTTATTTTCAAAACGGTCAGTCATTCCGAACTCAAAATCCCATTCTATTCCTAGAATAAACAAAAAATATACAAAGTAACCTGCTCATAGAGTGCATCTAATTTTCCAACTGCTAACCTTCCATCTGAGCAAGTGACCATAGTAGTCCCAACCTTCAAAACCAAGCAAAACAACCTTAGCCATTTGCATCATCCTATGGTTCAAGCATTGCACACCAACCACACCAACAAATGAAAATAGGAAAAAGATAATGTGTTAAAGTAGTTGAATTAGTCGGCGATTTTATTTGATTTGATTTGTTATTTTGTTGGTTAAATAATCCCTATTTAATAGAAATAGGTTGTTTGTGGTTCAATCAAAGTTGTTCCCTTGTTTTAGACTTTAAAAACGTTTCCAGTATTTCTTTTGGTTACTTCTTGTAAGGCTATATATAGCCATATCTATTTTCTTTAATGAGATAGAATCTCCTTTGGTCTTTCCTCAACAAAACTTATGATACTGTTAACACTTGGTATTAGAGCTTTCGTAGAGGCCGAAAAACATAGAAGCAACAGTCTTCTACGTTAGAAAAGAACGACAATTGAAAGTGGATTTGTGTAGCCAACTATTCCAAAATTCGATGGGCATTATGATCATTGGTGTATGCTCATGGAGAATTTCATGAAATCGAAGGAATATTGGAGTATAATAGCAGATGATATTCTTGTTGTAGCTGAAGGAAATAAGCTTAGTGAAGCACAAAAGAAAGCAATTGATGAAGCAACACTAAAAGATATGAAGATGAAGAATTATCTTTTCCAGGCCATTGGTAGATCCATCTTGGAAACTATCTTCAACAAAGATACAACTAAAGGCATATGAGACTCATTGAAGAAGTATTAAGGGACTGCACGTGTACAATGGGCACAACAACAAGCTCTTCAAAAGGAGTACGAGGTGCTAAGTATGACTAAGGGCAAGTTTGTAAATGACTATTTTGCTTATACTCTCAATATAGTCAACAAGCTATGACTTAATAAGGTGAAGATAGAGGATGAAAATGTCATTGAGAAAATCTTGCGATCCATGACACCTAAGTTCAATTATGTAGTGTGTTCTCTCGAGGAGTTAAAAAACTTGGATGTTATGACAATTGTTGAGCTACAAAGCAACCTTTTGGTACATGAGCAGTGAATGAAGTCTCAAATTGTGGAAGAGCAAGCAATGAAAGTAGTGTTGGAATTCCCTCCTTAATTGTGGTTCACAAGTCATAATGCTTGGGGGATGAATATGTTAGGTTACTTTTGGGCTCCCAACTATGTGGATAAAAGCCCAATACTCTCAAGCCCGCTAGGTTCCTCTTTATAAGAGGAGAAGGGGTTAGATTGAGACACATCCAAGTGAAGAAACCCTAAGAGAGTTAGAATGTCTTTTTTGTATTCTTCTTTGAGAGAAAGAGAGATATATACAGAGAGGTTTGTATACCATCTGAGAGGGTGAGATTCATTAAGAGATCCTCAGAGATTGAGAGAAATACTTTGTAATCCTACTTTTATAGTGAAGATCTTTTACTGGACTAGGTCCCGTGGTTTTTCCCGAGAGGGTTTTCCACGTAAAAATTCTGGTGTCTTCTTCCCTTTACTCTTTCAGTTATTTTTTTCTTACGCTTCCGCATAGTGCCCATTTTGCATTCACAGAGGAGGGAATTGGTATTGCTGAATCCCAACAGTGGTATCAAAGCTATTGGTTCGAAAAACCATAGTCCTGTGCAATTCAAGATGGAAGGAACATACGCTCATAATGGAGACATGTTCAAGCTAACTGTAGATAATTATTCCTATTGGAAGCCAATGATGGAAGATCATCTATACTTCAAAGATTTGTATGAGCCAATCACAAATGAGGAAATGCTAGAAGGGAAGACTGAAAAAGATTGGGAGATTTTGAATCGTAAAGCTGTTGCTATGATTCGAAAATACATCGACAAAAGCTTGTTTGAGCATGTGTCGACTTATACCAATGCGTATGAGTGTGGACGAAGCTTGAATCTATGATTCAAAAGAAAACTCCTAGAAACAAAGCTTATCTTGTCAGACGATTGGTAAAATTGGAGTATTCTGATGACCAGAATATGATCGAGCATCTAAACACCTTCAAAGGTATTGTGAATCAATTAATGAAGGCAGATATGAAGATTGATGATGAGTTACAAACTCTTCTACTCCTTAGTTCTCTACTTGAGAGTTGGGACACATTGGTTGTCACTCTCAGCAACTCAACACTAGATGGAAAGCTTAGTCTGGATACTATTACAGATAGTCTACTGAATGAAGAGTCCAGAAGGAAGGAAAGAGGAATGAGTAGTCACTCAGAAGCCAATGTTGTTGAGAATAGAGGAAGGAGTGAGAATAAAAGCAAAGGAAGCCGTGGAAAGTCACAAGGAAGATCAAAGTCTCGTCCTAGAGGTTTGACATGTTTCTATTGTGGAAAAATTGGCCACAAGAAGCAAGAATGTAGATTCTTGAAGAGAGATCAGAAGGCTGGATCAGTCCATCCTGACGAGATAGACCCCAAAAAGAAGTTGGAAGAGAAAACCACAACAGCGGTGGCATCAGACGACGGAAAGGTGTTCCTTTTTGGTAAAGATAATTATCTAAATGTTGCTTTTGATGATTGCACTTGGATAGTTGATACAAGAGCATCCTTTCATGTTACCCCTCATGAAGGATTCTTCTCATCTTATCAAAAAGGAGATTTTGGAACAGTAAAAATGGGCAATCATGTCACAAGCAAGATTGTGGGAATAGGAGAAGTGACTTTGATAACAGAAAATGGAAACAAACTTGTGCTAAAGGAGGTAAGACATGTGCCTGAGATACGCCTAAACATTCTTTCAATAGGTAAACTAGATGATGCTGGAATGAACAACCAGTTTGGAGGTGGAAAATGGAAACTTAGCCGAGGAAGCTTAATTGTTGCTTGCGGCAAGAAGGAAGGCTCTTTGTACATCATGCAAGGGAAAATATGCAAAGGGGAGGCAAATGTTGCTCAAGAAGAAAGTAAGGAGTTGTGGCATAAAAGATTGGGCCACATGAGCGAGAAAAGTTTAGAGATCCTTGCGAAAGATCATCTCCAAAGCATAAAAGGACAGTCATTTGATTTATGTGAAGATTGCCTAGTGGGTAAGCAGCACAAAGTATCCTTCCATAGACTTGATAGTGGAAGAAGAAGAAAGCATATTCTCGATCTTGTACATTCAGATGTTTGTTCAACATCTGAAAGGTCCCTTGGTGGTGCTCAATATTTTGTTACCTTTATTGATGACCACTCTAGAAAGTTGTGGGTGTATCCATTAAAGAGAAAAGATGAAGTCCTTCGAGCCTTCAAGGAGTTTCACGCCTCAGTTGAACGAGAAACTGGTAAAAAGTTGAAATGTTTGAGGAGTGATAATGGTGGAGAATATAGAGATCCATTCGAGCACTATTGTAAGACTCACGGGATCAGACACGAGAAAGTACCTCCCAAGACACCTCAAATGAATGGTGTAGCTGGAAGATTCAATAGAACGATTACCAAGAAGGTTATAAGCATGTTGTCTCATGCAAAACTTCCTAAGACATTCTAGGGAGAGGCAGTGGTTACTGCAGCTGATTTGATCAACTTATCACCCTCAAGACCATTAAATGGAGAGATAACAGAAGAAGTATGGACCAGTAAAAAGGCCTTATATCGCAACCTGAGAGTTTTTGGATGTAAGGCATCTGTTCACATTCCAAAAACTGAAAGGGCAAAGCTTGATGCTAAGGCAAAAGAATGTGTATATCTTGGTTCACCAAGAAATGAATTTGGTTTCAGATTATGGGATCCTGCAAATAAAAAGATTGTTCGAAGCAGAGATGTGGTGTTCTTTGAAGATCAAAGAATCCAAGACATCAAGAAAATGGAGAAACCAACACTCAAGGTGAGTAATGATCAAAGTCCTCTTGTGGTAAACAACATAGTGGGAGAGAGTCCTCAGACAGAGCCAGATCAAGAGCGACAACTTTCTGAGATGGCTGAAGAACCTGATCAGATAGATCAACCTAACATGATGCTAGAAGATCAAGCAATTGAGAATGTTCAACAGGAACTCTAATTGAGACGATCAACAAGAGAGAATCAACCGTCAAGAAGGTATTTTTCAGATGATTATGTAAATCTTACTGATGAAGGTGAACCTCAATGTTTTGCAGAAGCCATTGAGATGGAAGACAAAGACAAATGGTTGCAAGCCATGGAAGAAGAGATTCAATCCTTAAAGGATAATCAGACATATGATTTGGTAGAATTACCAAAAGGAAGAAAAGTATTACAAAACAAATGGGTGTTCAAGCTCAAGAATGAAGAGAACAATCCAAACCCAAGATACAAAGCACGAATTGTCGTGAAGGGGTGCAACCAAAAGAAAAGAATAGACTTTGATGAAATATTCTCACCAGTGGTGAAGATGACATCTATCAGAGCAATTCTCGGTCTGGCAGCAAAACTAGACCTGGAGATTGAACAATTGGATGTCAAAACAGCATTCTTACATGGAGATCTAGAGGAGGAAATTTACATGGAACAACCAGAAGGCTTTGAAGAACCAGGCAAAGAACATTTGGTGTGTCGTCTGAAGAAAAGCCTCTATGGTCTAAAGCAAGCCCCAAGATAATGGTATAAGAAATTCGATTCTTTTATGATCCAACATAATTTTAAGAAGACCTCTGCAGACCATTGTGTGTTTGTGAAGAAATATGAAAATGGTGAGTCCATCATACTTCTCTTACATGTTGATGATATGCTGATTGTGGGGAATGACAAAATAAAAATAGCTGCTCTCAAGAAGGCATTGAGTAAGTCTTTTGCCATGAAAGACCTGGGTGCAGTAAAGAGGATTCTTGGAATGCAAATTTCTAGAGATCATTCAAAAGGAATGTTGTGGGTATCTCAAAAAGATTACACTGAGAAGATTCTCAAAAGGTTCAACATGCACAATGCCAAACCTGTTTGTATTCCAATTGCTGGACTTTCAAACTTAGCAAATCTCAATGTCCAAAGAATGAAGAAGAAAGAGAATAAATGAACAAGGTGCCCTATTCTTCTGCCGTGGGTAGCCTTATGTATGCAATGGTTTGTACAAGACCAGATATTGGCTATGCTGTAGGAGTTGTGAGCAGATTCCTATCAAACCAAGGAAAGGAGCATTGGGAAGCTGTTAAATGGATATTAAGATATCTAAGAGGAACTGCCAAAAGAAGCTTGTGTTTTGGCAATGAAAATTTAAAGCTCATTGGATATTCAGACTCAGATATGGCAGGAGATGTGGATTCAAGGAAGTCAACATCAGGTTATTTGATTACTTTTGCAGGGGGAGCTGTTTCTTGGCAGTCAAAACTTCAAAAATGTGTGACATTGTCTACAGCTGAAGCAGAGTATGTAGCAGTCACTGAAGCCTCAAAAGAGATGCTATGGGTGAAGAACTTTCTAAGAGAATTGGGACATGATCAAGATGATTATATGGTGAACTGTGATAATCAAAGTACAATTCATCTGACCAAGAATCCCATGTTCCATTCACGCTCAAAGCATATAGACATCCGTTATCATTGGATACGAGAAGTGTTGGATAGGAAGGAATTGAAGATAGAGAAAGTTCATACAGATTTGAATTGGTCTGACATGATGACTAAGTCAATGCCAACCAAGAAGGTTGAAGATTGTTGCCAAGGTGCTGGTGCTGTGGTGCCTCCCAATTAAGTCAGGAAGGGGGACATTTGTTGGAATTCCCTCCTTAATTGTGGTTCACAAGTCATAATGCTTGGGGGATGAATATGTTAGGTTACTTTTGGGCTCCCAACTATGTGGATAAAAGCCCAATACTCTCAAGCCCGCTAGGTTCCTCTTTATAAGAGGAGAAGGGGTTAGATTGAGACACATCCAAGTGAAGAAACCCTAAGAGAGTTAGAATGTCTTTTTTGTATTCTTCTTTGAGAGAAAGAGAGATATATACAGAGAGGTTTGTATACCATCTGAGAGGGTGAGATTCATTAAGAGATCCTCAGAGATTGAGAGAAATACTTTGTAATCCTACTTTTATAGTGAAGATCTTTTACTGGACTAGGTCCCGTGGTTTTTCCCGAGAGGGTTTTCCACGTAAAAATTCTGGTGTCTTCTTCCCTCTACTCTTTCAGTTATTTTTTTCTTACGCTTCCGCATAGTGCCCATTTTGCGTTCACAGAGGAGGGAATTGGTATTGCTGAATCCCAACAAGTAGCTACTAGAGAATCTTCAAGAGGAAAAGGACAAGGAAAGGGTGGAATGCGTGGATGAGGAAGAAGTGGAGGAAGGCATAACTTTGAGAAATCTACTGTTGAATGTTATCACTGCCATAAGCTTGGACATTTTCAATATGAATGTCCTAACAAGGGTTCTGATGCAAAGAAAATTATGTGGAAGGCGGTGACAAAATGTTATTAATGGCATACTTGAATGATAAAGAAGCAAGCAGTGAAGAATGTTGGTTTTTAGACTTTGGGTGTAATAACCACATGTGTGGCAAACGAGAGTTTTTCTTTGATCTTGATGAAAGCTTCAAAGAGAAGGTAAAATTAGGAGACAACTCAAGCATGAATTTGATGGGAAAGACACAGTATGCATGCTGGTAAATGATTTTATTCAAATTATTATCGGTGTCTTTTATGTTCTAGCTTTAAAAAATAGCCTACTAAGCATTGGTCAACTAGCTGAAAAAGGACTTGAAATCCTCACAAAGCAAGGGCTATGCAAGATTTATCATCTAAAGAAGGGGCTAATTATAGAGTTGGCTATGTCCTCTAATTGAATGTTCAGGTTATTTGCTGTGATACAATTAAAGGAGGAGACTTGCTTCAACTCTTTCATGGAAGATCCAACATGACTTTGGCACTACAAATATGGACATTTAAGTTTTAGTGGTTTGCACCTTCTTCAACAAAAGGGAATGGTGAAAGGATTGTCGTGCTTCGATACTTCCTCAAAAACATGTGAAGATTGTTTGGTGGGGAAACAAAAAAGGCTTCCATTTCCAAGAGAAAGTACATGGAAAGCTTCTCAAAGTCTTGAACTAGTATACATTGATATATATTGATCAATAAGTCCCATGTTGAACAACAATAAAAGATACTTGATCACCTTTATAGATGATTTTAGTCATAAAGTTTGGGTTTCTTTCTTGGCTAAAAAAATATGAAGCATTTGTTATTTTTAAACAATATAAAAATCGAGTAGAAAAGAAGAGTGATTTATCTATTAAATGCCTTTGTATTGACCATGGAGGTGAATTCACATCACTTGAATTCACTAATTTTTGTAATGAGAATGGTATTCGCAGACAATTAATAGTCATATATACACCTCAACAAAACAGTGAAGCGGAGTGGAAGAATAGGACAATCATGAACATGGTTGAAGCATACTGCTAGGAAA
The DNA here is from genome assembly GCA_025330945.1 of Mucuna pruriens. Classification (NCBI taxonomy): domain Eukaryota; kingdom Viridiplantae; phylum Streptophyta; class Magnoliopsida; order Fabales; family Fabaceae; genus Mucuna; species Mucuna pruriens. Next base: position 436,767 of record JAENHJ010000141.1, read on the forward strand.
GAAAATTTCCAAGAAGTTCTGGGCAAAAGCTGTTAATTGGACGACTCACGTTCTTAACAAGAGTCCAACACTTGCAGTACAAAAAAATGTCTATAAGAAGCTTGGAGTGTATTCAAACCATCAATAGCCTACTTCAGAGTGTTTGGATGTGTAGTGCATGTTCACATTCTAGATTGTAAAAGGTCAAAACTTGATGATAAAAGCAGCAAATGTATTTTTCTAGGAGTTAGTGAGGAGTCAAAAGCATATAGACTATATGATCCTTTCTCTCAAAAGACCATTGTTAGTAGAGATGTGGTATTTGAAGAAAACAAAAGTTGGGATCGGGATAAAAGCCATAAAGAAGCTATTCTAGTGCACCTGAGTTGGAATGACAACGACAAAGAATTAGATAGACATTTTGATGAAGCTGAAAATAGCACAAATGATGGCAACGAAGAAAGAGACTTAAATGAAGAACGCTCATCAAATTCAAGTGAAAGTGAAAATCTATCACCTGAACATCATCTTGATGAGCGAACATGACAATCGCCAACTTGGTTGCAAGACTATGTAAGTAGGGAAGGCTTGTTAGAGGAGGAAGAAACAACAATTTTGGTCATGTTCGTAGAGAATGATCAAATTTCGTTTGAAACAACACAAAGAAATGCAAAATGGAGAGCAACAATGGATGCGAAGATTGAAGCTATATAGAAGAATGACACTTAGGAATTCACAAGTTTGCTTGTTGGAGTAAAATGGGTGTATAAAACAAAAGCTAATGAAAATGGTGAAATTGAGAAGTATAAAGCATGTTTGGTTGCGAAGGGTTATATCCAAAAGAATGACATTGATTATATTTAAGTTTTTGCACCTGTAGCACGTCTTGAAATGATTTGATTGGTAATCTCTTTAGTTGCTCAAAAGGGATGGACAATTTTTTAGCTTGATATTAAATTTGCTTTTCTCCATGGGGAACTTAACGAAGAGGTTTACATTGAGCAACCACTTGAGTATGAAAAAAAAGGTGTTAAACAAAAAGTTTATCGGTTAAAAAAAGCTTTATATGGACTAAAACAGGCACCACGAGCCTGGTATAGTTGAATAGAGTCATATTTTGTTAGAAAAGGTTTTTAGCGATGTCCTCACGAGCATACTTTGTTCATCAAAACTAGAAAAGGAGGTAAAAGTTTGATTGCTTGTCTTTATGTTGATGATTTAATTTTTACTGGTGATGATGAGCGAATGTTTCTTGAATTTAAAAACTCCATGATGCATGAGTTTGACATGATAGTTGGAAAATGAGATATTTCCTTGGTTTAGAAGTAGCACAAAATCAAAATGGAGTCTTTATTTGTCAAAAGAGATATGCCTAGGAGGTGTTGGAAAGGTTTGATATGGATAAATGTAACTCGGTTAATAATCCAATTATCCCAAGTTGCAAACTTGTAGGAGATGAAAATGGAGTGAGAGTAGACAATAGATGCTACAAGCAATTGATCCGTAGTTTGATGTATCTAACTACTACTCATCATGATAAAATGTATGTTGTAAGTCTTTTGAGCAGGTATATGGAATATCCTAATGAGTTGCATTTTCAAGCTACCAAGTGAGTGTTAAGATACCTTTACAAGAAGGGAGGAAATGAGGAGTTAATTGCTTATACATACAATGATTATGCTAGAGATTTGGATGATAAAATGAGTACTTCAGGTTATGTTTTTCTACTGAATTCTACAATTGTTTCTTGGTCATCAAAGAAACAACCAATAGTTATTTTGTTTACCACAAAAGCTGAATTCGCTACTGTAACCTCATGTGCATGCCAAATCGTTTGGTTAAGGAGAAATTTGCAGAGTTTGAGTCATGTTCAATGTTGCAACACAATCATTTTTTGTGATAACAGTTCAACTATTCAGCTTTCAAAAAATCTTGTATTACATGGTCCAAGCAAGCATATAGATGTCAAATTCCATTTTGTTTGTAAACTTACTAAAGATGGAGTTGTGACATTGGTTCATTGTCATGCTTAAGAACAAGTTGCAGATATAATGGCTAAGCTATTAAAGCTTGACTTGTTCATAAAGTTCAAAAGTCTTATGGGAGTATGTGTTGATCCAAATATAAACTGAATTGCATGAAGAATTTAGTTTAAGGGTGGATGTTAAAGTAATTGAATTCGTAGATTTTATTTTATTTGATTTGTTATCATGTTGGTTGAATAATCCCTATTTAATAGAAATAGGTTGTTTGTGATTCAGTCAAAGTTATTCCCTTTTTTTAGGCTTTAAAAATATTTTCAATTTTTCTTTTTGTTACTTCTTGTAAGATTATATATAACCATATCTATTTTCTTTAATAAGATATAATCTCCTTTGGTCTTTCCTCAACAAAATTTATGATACTGTTAACAATATGTTTTTTTGGGATAGAAGAGAACCTTGATGAAGATGCACTTAACATTTTTGACAAAATGTCTACAAGAATCTAAGTTCTCCATTTTCCAACCAACAAGTGTTGCTCAGTATGGTTGGCAGAGAAGAGAGTCCTGTCATAAACACTTTTTAATATTAAAGTATTCCTTCCTAAAAAAATTATACTTTATTTTATCTTTTATTATTTTCTTTTTCTATTCTTTTTTCACAATTATTTTTAAATTTTTATTACGAGAGCTTTAAACATGAGATACAAATTTTGAGACCATTTAAAAAAAATTAAAATGAAACAAGAATATTACGAGAAATATCAAAACTTGCATTCTATTTCTTTTAAAATTAATATTACACTATTTAGTATAGAAGAATGAAACTAAAGAAAAAGAGAAAAATAGAGAAAAATTTAAATTTTGAATGAAAGAGATTTTCTTTTAAGTTGATAATTTATATTTTCTCTTTATTTCGCCTACTAAATAATATATATATATATATTATTCATGTTTTCTTTACCTTTTTTTTTTCTCTGATCAAAACGTATCAAGTTGTGTAAAAAGCGAAACTTTCTTAAAAGATTTATTTAGTTACTAGTCGCTAATAAAAAAAATAGTGTACAGAAAAATAAATTATAGTGAAGTACATTTTCATTTTACGAAAAAGTGAGAGTACATTTTTCTTAAAGGAATGCAGAATAAAACTGTCCCAAAGTGAAACAAAAACGAAAATAGAATAGTTGATGTTCCCAATGCCTTACTAATTTGGATTTTTTACTAAATTTTGTCCGAGTGTCGAGTTTGTTTTAATTGACCGAGTCCAAGTAGAGTCTAAGTTTTTTCGCATGTCGAGTGTGTTTTAGTTTACCGGTTGCCGAGTCCATTTCTGCATTTATTTTGCAATTCTACAAAATCCCCCTGTTTTACTTTCACTTTCTGAGTCCACATTTTGCATGTTTCTTAACCTTTTACACTAGGCATCACTAGAATAACGTGTTCTTGAGATATTCGACCTAGGCTATCCCTATGCTATCTAAAACATAGGTAGTCTACTTATTTTTTATAGTTGAATTGACGACTAAAAACAGCTTATCAAAATTGGCATCGTTGTCGAGGACACACATTTTATGGTGTCCTAGTGTGCCGGGTTTGAGTATTTTGTCAAATCTTAGTTACTGAGTGCCAAGTTTGTTTTAATTGATCGAATCCAAGTTGAGTCTAAGTTTTTTCGCATGTCGAGTCTGTTTTAGTTTACCGGTTGCCGAGTCTATTTTTAGTTTACCGCATTTGTTTTTTTCGCATGCCAATTATGTTTAGCATGACGAGTCTGTGGGTACCCTATTTTTGTTTGTGTTTGTAATAAATTGTTGTATATGCTAAATTCATATGTGCTGAATTTATCTGTGCCGTGTCTGTATATGTTGAGTTTGTGCATGTGCCGAGTCTGTATGTGTTAAACCAGTATGAGTTGAGTCTGCATGTATAGCTGAGGTTGGGTTTAAGTGTGTTTTATGCAGCTATGATAAGTGGGTTTTTAGTTTGCATGCAGAACCGGGAGTGCAGAATGTGGACTCGGAAAGTGAAAGTAAAATAGGGGGGTTTGTAGCATTGCAAAGTAAATTCAGAAATAGACTCGGCAACCGGTAAACTAAAACACACTCGACATGCGAAAAAACTTAGAATCTACTTGGACTCGGTCAATTAAAACAAACTTGACACTCAGCAACTCATATTCGACAAAATACTCAAACTCGGCACACTAGGACACCATAGAATGTGTGTCCCCGACAACGATGCCGATTTTGATAAGTTGTTTTTTGTCATCAATTCAACTATCAAAAATAAGTAGATTACCTATGTTTTAGATAGCATAGGGGCAGCCTAGGTCGAATATCTCAAGGACACATTATTCTAGTGATGCCTAGTGTAAAAGGCTAAGAAACATGCTAAACCGGGAGTGCAGAATGTTGACTCGAAAAGCGAAAGTAAAACAGGGGGTTTTGTAGGATTGCAAGTTAAATGCAGAAATTAAACTACTCGCTACGAAAGTAAAGATACAAACAATGAACAAACAAATACTTATCATATCAATTCCAAATTTAGTAAGTAAATGGTTCCGGTTCTGGTTCCTATTAATGCAAGCGATTCCACACCAACCTATGTCTTAAGACGATTGCCTAACATTTGTCCGTTGCCAACTAAAGGCTTACACGATCGTGGCCTCAAGTTAGCAGGGATTACGCCCGTGGTTGATGTAGGTTTTCTATCGATTTGGTATCGTAGTTAGTTTAGTGTAGTTTAGTTTACTTTCTGTACTTAATTTATTTTTCTGCACTTAAACACAAACCCCCCTTATTTACTATTTCTCCAGAGTCTGAGACCGAGTCAGTCTAACTCCATCGCGTCTATCTAAGCCAGAATCATAACGACAGTTCTAGTCGGTCTCCCACCGAGATCAACCTGGCCGCACTTAAGCCGATCAACAATAAGTCAGAATTTCACAACATTTAGAAATTTTTGCATAATTCTCTTAATTCTATGATAAGTCATATTTTATACACCTCACAAAGGCTTAAGATGGGTATTATTAAGATTGTTTAGTGATTAAGAGTCTTGTCTTATTTAAGAATTGAATTATGGGCCTATAAATAGAAAAAATATAAATCTGTGCTAAAATAAGGATTTTAACTAACAAAAGATTGGACTTGTTTTGCAGGCCTGAAAGCCGAGAGCATCTCGACTCAAAAGGAGCATCCTGGTCCAAACCAACTTCAGTGGCCAAAATAACTCTAGCAAGAATGCAGATATGATTACGCTAAAATTAAGGAATCTGTAATGTAGATTTGATTCTCCTATAATTAAGGAATTTGTAATGCAGATATGATTATGCTAAAATTAAGGAATCTAAAATGCAGATTTGATTCTCCCAGAATTAAGGAATCTGTAATGCAAATATGATTATGCTAAAATTAAGGTATCTGTAATGCAGATTTGATTCTCCTGGAATTAAGGAATCTGTAATGTAGATATGATTATGCTAGCATCAAATAAAACTAAAGCTAACCTTAGGTCGATTCACTCAAGGACACAATGTGTTTAATTGTGAGTAAGTGTGGAATGATAAGCGAGTTTTTAGTTGTCTTACACACCTCAAATAAATACTAAAGCTCACTATAGTATAGCTAACCCTAGGTCGATTCTCTCAAGGACACAATGTGTTCAAATATTGCTAAGTGTGAAAATCAGAGTTAATGTAGAAAACGTCAAGTGCAGAATGTTGACTCGCTCTCGGCAAAGACTAATCCGACTCACTCTCGACAGAGACGAATCGGACACGGTCTCGGCTAAGCGTAGACTCAGACGCAATAGAGTCAACCTGACTCGGTTTAAGATGGACGCAACGGAGTCAAACTAACTCGGTCTCAGACTCTGGAAAGTAGTAAATAAGAGGGTTTGTGTTTAGATGTAGAAAATAAAATAAATGTAGAAAATAAGCTAAACTACTATATACTAACTACTTGTACCAATTCGAAATCAACACACGACAGTTTACCATTCTTGCTTAGAATTATACTCTGAATCAACCTTAGATTCTTACAACAACCGCCGAACGTTTGTCCATTGCCATACTGAGGATTTACACAATCATTACCTCATCATTTGGAAGGGAGTATGTACTTGGTTGATTTTAGGTTCTCTACCTAATCAAATTATTAAACCAATTCCAACCGATCCTAGTCTAACGTGATCTACCTCTAACAATGTTAAAGCAGATTAAAGTGCAAGGATTAAAATCAAAAGACAGAATAGAAAACCAGTTATGTTATTGAAACATAATCGAATACAAAGGTGGGAAATTCGGAGTTTCCAGAGAGTCTGCCTTCCATGACGACCACCAATGGAAGGACGACAGTGGTGCACCAATGATAATTGAGACCTGAGTATCGGGGCAACAAGAGTGCGTTGGCTAGCCAAGCGGTCCCCTCTGACTACCTTCGACCTTGATGAATCTGATTTTATACACCTTACAAGGCCCTATGGTGAGTGTTTGTGAGATCATTCGGTGCCTAAGAATTGAGTATTAGCTAAGATTCATATTATGAACCGAAAAATAGAGAAAATATAAATCTGTGCTAATTCGGGGATCTTAGCTAATAAAAGACTTATTCTTGTTTTGCAGGTTCAGTCGAGGTGATCTCGGTCCATCATAAGAAGATTCAACCGAGATGAAGTCGTCTCGGCCAGACCAACTCCATCTCGGCCAGGCCAGGCTTCTTGGTCCAGCAATCCAATTAGGAGTAGCCCAAAGGTGTATCCACCTCAGCTCCAACTCAGCTACCACGTCACTCCTAGAGAAGCTTGCAGCGCAAGTTACGCAAGGGTAGATTAGGAACCCAATTTGTAATTCTATTAGGCTTCGTAGTTAGTGTGCTTTAGAAATTCAGCTCGTGTATATATAGGAGGAGCTGTGCACTTTTTAGGGGCCCTTCGAATTCATATTTTCTACTTTCATTATTTCCATTATCTCACTCTCACCTTTTATGTTTCGGTGGTGCACGTTGCTATCATTGGTGCTTCTCTCGATTGAGGAAGTGCAGGTTAGGAACTGAGAGGCCGAAGGTTGCTAGAGGGGATCGATTGGATTACCAACACACTCTAGTGGACCTGATCCTCAGCGTCCTAGCTAGCAAAGGTGAACCATCACCGTCAACCATGGAGATCGTCGTGGAAGATGGAGTTACCGAATCCAGGCCCTGTGTTTGTATTTTGTTTCCAATAATATAAGTATTTTCTGATTTCTGATCTCTGTTGCATTCCTAAACTCTAATTCACTTGCTGCGTTGTGATTGCACAAAGTAATGTGAACAATGTTAAGCTAAGCCGATTGGAACTGGTTTAACTAATTCAGTAGGTATTCAACTAGAGAACCTAATTGAGAACCTAAAATCAACTTTGGACTTAATCCCTGCCAACTAATGAGGTAGCGATTGAGTAAATCCTCGATATGGCAATGGATGAATGTTTGACGATCGTCATAAGAATATTCAAGGTTGATAAGGACTATGGACTAAGTGACTGAACGAGAATGGACTTGATTCTTGGACTGAAATACGAATATAGTAGTAGTAGTAGAGTAGTTTAGTTTAATCGCATTTACATTCTTAGTTTACTTTCAGTCTTTCATTACTTGCACTTCCAACCCCCTGTTTCTTGCTTTTCAGTCTGAGACAGAGTCAGTCCAACTCTGTAGCATCTGTTGCACTTAGCCGAGACCATGTCGGATAAGGCTTGCCGAGTCCATATCGGACCAGTCTCTGCCGAGAGCCAGTCGACACTCTACACTCAAGAGTTTTAGTTTTACTTCGGTTTTCACATAAAATCACAATTGAGCATATTGTGTCCTTGAGAGAATTCGACCTAAGGTTGACTATGCTATAGTTAGCTTTAGTTTATTTGATAAATGGAATACGACTAAAAACGCTCTTATCAAATTTGCGTCGTTGTTGGGGACACAAGTTCTTCTGTGTCTTTGTGTGCCAAACTAAGTGAAGCTGAATCCTGAGTTGTAGAGTGTGTCAGTCAAGTCAATCTGTTGAGTCTTTTTAAATTTGTTTGTGTCTGTTTCTGCAACAGGATCCTGAACAAGAAGAGCATGCCAATTTTGTGTTAAAATTTGTACATTCATATCTGCATAGTCTAGTAGCTATTTGTAGCATATCTTCTTAATTCCGTTTTGTTCCCAATTTCTACATTGCATAAGTAACTTGCATTTTTACTAACATTGCATTCCTACAGTTTTATTAGGAATTAGCTGATAGTTGTAGTTTACTGTTTCTATAATCATTGATTTAAATTTTCTGCATAAACTTTTACAATGCATGACTAGAAGTAGTACTGATCGCTTGTATGAATTAGATCTTGAAATAGAATTAACTTTGCTTAGACTAAGGAAGGTTAGGAAAAGAGTAGTAAATAATAGTAGTAGTTATAGTTCTGTCATTAACTCCAACCAGTTTCCTACTGATAATTCTATTTCTAGTTTTATTCATTTTGTAGAGCCAGGACAAATGGAGAACAACGACAGAACCCTGAAGGAGTTGGCTACACCAGATATGGTGTATCAACCTTGGTGCATCCAATATCCACAACTAGAGCCAGCTCAAACATATGAATTAAAATCTAGTCTTATTCATTTGCTGCCAAAATTTCATGGTCTTGTAGGAGAAGACCCCCACAAATACTTAAAAGAATTCCATGTGGTCTGTTCCACAATGAGACCATAGGGGATCCCGGAAGATTATATTAAGATGAAGGCGTTCCCATTCTCGCTTGACGGAGCTGCAAAGGATTGGCTATACCTTTAGCTAGCACTTTTTAACACCTGGGGAGACATGAAACACATCTTTTTGGAGAAGTTCTTTCTGGCATCCAGAACTGCATCCATCCGAAAGGAAATATGTGGGATAAGGCAGCATATAGGAGAAACTCTGCATGAATATTTGGAGAGATTTAATAAGCTCTATGCCACCTGTCCACACCACCAGATCAACGAGCAGTTGTTGGTCCAATACTTCTATGAGGGACTCTTAATGATAGACAGAAGCATGATTGATGCAGCCAGCAGAGGAGCATTAATGGACAAGACACTAGTAGCAGCAAGACACCTGATCTCCAACATGGCAAGCAACACACAACAATTTGGAATTAGATGACCTAGCCAATCCTGAATGGTGAATGAAATCGGTGCAGCTTCTAATCAGAGGCTAGAAAACCAGCTGACCGAGTTGACATCACTGGTGAGACAACTCGTTGTTGGGCAACACCAACCCGCCATGGCAGCGAAAGTATGCGGCATATGTACTTTAGTGGAGCACCCCACGAATATGTGCCCCACATTACAAGAAACAGAGTCGAACCAACCAGAGAACGTTGGGGTCATAGGTGGATTTCAGTATGGGAAGCAACCATATCAGACCCAGCCATTGGATAACCAGCAGTATGGAAGACAACCATTTCGGCTAGGACCGAATCAAGGGCTATATGCAGCCCACAAAGTCGGACTTGCCCCGAACATACCTCAAGGTTCAATAGGTTACCAACAGCCGAGTCTGCAATATCCAACACCACCTTTCCAACAACAACAACAGCCAAAGATAATGCCTACTCAAGGCAATTCTATGTCTCTAGAAGACCTGATGAAGCAACTTGCAGATAACAACTTGGAGTTCCAGCAACATGCAGTTCCAGCAGAATATGACTGCCACCATCCAAGACCTCAAGACGTAGATAGGACAATTAGCCAACATTGTGAGCCAATTACAGTCGACTGGATCCAGCAACCTTCCTTCTCAAACAAATTTGAATCTAAGAGGGAACACAAGTGCAGTTACGTTGAGAAGTGGAAAAGAACTATCTCAACCAGCACAGTAGTTGCCGAGATCAGCCGAAGCCAACTTCGAATCGGATGCTAACTCATAGTCTCGACTAGAGAAAACTGTTCCAATGCCGTTTCCAACTCAGACCATCTCGGCAAGGAAGCCTGAATCAGATGAAGAGTTGCTGAAGATGTTACACAAGGTGGAAATCAACATCCCACTTCTTAACGCCATCAAGCAAATTCCCAAGTATGCAAAATTCCTCAAGGAATTGTGTGTACGCAAGAGGAAGAAAATGAAGAGGAGTGTGGAAGTAGGAGGTATAGTGTCAGCGTTGACCACTGCAGGTGCACAAGCCTTACCAAAGAAATGCAGACACCCCATAATCTTTTCGGTCCCATGCACCATTGGCAAATGTACCTTTGCTGATGCCATGCTAGACTTGGGAGCCTCAATTAATGTCATGCCAATGTCAATCTACAAAGCCCTGAACTTTGGTGATCTGGAGCCTATAGGGATGACAATCCAGCTTGCAAACAAAAGCATTGTTCAACCCTTGGGCATTCTTGAAGATGTTCTTGTCCAGGTTAATGAGCTAATTTTTCTAATTGACTTTTATGTGCTAGACATAGAGGACGAGACATCTGGGAAGAAATCAACCTTAATTTTGGGGAGACCGTTCCTGATGACTGCTAGAACAAAGATTGATGTGCATAACGGGATGCTCTCAATGGAATTCGGTGACACCCTGGTGCAGTTTAATATCTTTGAAGCCATAAAGTACCCCACCGAGGACCATTCTCTCTTTGGCATTGACATGATTGAAGAAATAGTTGAAGAATATTTTCAACTAGACAGTTGCAGTGAAGACATAGAAGATTTTGCTAAAAATGCTGACGTCACCAGTTGCTTAGGGTCCATAATAGAAGAGGCTGACTATGAGGAAGTACATAACCTCCCCAACTCCGAGGACAATAATGATGACATTGCCAACTTGGATTTTGAAGCTGAATTGCTCGAAGTGATAGACCAAGTGTGCAATCATGAAAACCTGGAGTGTGTAAATAATGCAGAAGTCAAAGTTGTCGAAACCAGCAAGCCTTCATTTGCATAACTGGCAACGATTTTCACAACTAAAGGCGAGTCGGCTACTGAAGGCCGAGACTGAAAAATGACTAATGTCAACTTGGCCAAGCAAGACCGAGACCGAGAAGAGAAAAGTTCAACTCGATCGATGAAGGCCGAGAGCAAGGAAAGACCAAGTCAACTTGGCCGAGATGTTGAGAGACAGAGCCGACATCATTATGGAGATCATCTCGGCCAATGAAGACCAGAAGCAAGCAAGAACTAAATTCACTATTCCATCCGGATCCAACCCCAAGGCTGCACAAAGACCTGAAGTCAACTCTAATCCAACAAGAACTAAAGATACCGAAAGAAGTCGGCCACAACAGCCAAAGTCAAAATCATGTCGGCACAACTGGTGCCGAGTTTAACTCAAACCGGCCAATCAAATTCGAAACCTGTTCGTGAAAATTCTTCATCCTCTTGTCATCTTCTTGTGGAGCTAGAACACAAAGCTTACTGGGTTGTCAAACAGTGCAATCTGGCCTTTGACCAAGCTGGAGAGTAGAGGAAATTCCAACTACAAGAACTAGATGAACTCCGCTTGGAAGCATACAAGAATTCCAAGATTTACAAGCAGAAAGTCAAGAAATTCCATGATAAGCAGATCCTGAGGAAAGAATTCTGAGTTGGCCAGAACGTCCTGTTATTCAATTCACGCTAAAGCTCATAGCAGGTAAGCTTCATTCTAGATGGGATGGACCTTTTGTTATCACTAATATTTTTCCCTATGGTGTAGTGGAATTAAAAGATGAACACACCAACAGCACCTTCCAGGTCAATAGGCACAAAATCAAACTTTTTCATGAAGGTCTAGTACCACTAGTAGGCGACATGGAGACCATTTCATTGATGGAACCAGCTCCACCAGATGACACACCTTAAGCCAGTCACATGAACCCCTCTGAATTTGTGCCATGCATTGGGGACAATGCAACATTCAAGTGTGTGTGGGGAGGGGGGATTGTATGGCCATTCAAGGCTTGCTGAGCTGAAATCTGTGCCTTAAATTTCTTTTGTGATTAAACTCCATGCCGACTCTATCTTAATTTTTGTTGTAGTGTTAGCTTTCCCTTCAGTTCTTTCTTTTCATTCTCTTTTCCTTTCAATTACCTGTATGCTTTTATTTCTGCTCCTACTTTCTGTGTCATTTCCTGGCTTCAAATAAAATTTATCCAGTCGAATCCGTTCCGGCTCCGATGCCATCTCGGTCGGATCTGAATCAACTTCGATTCGACAAGACTAAGCTTGCATTTTGTCATTTTTTTATTTCTGCTTTGTTTTTGTCTTATCCAAATTCAAAATTTGGATTGTTCAGAAATGTTTTGAAAAAGAGAATTTGAAATGATTTCTTTAGGTTTTGATTAGAGCAGTAGGAAGCAATACAAAACTCTAGAGAGAGATTTTTCAACCTTGTCAGGGAATAAAATTTTTGTGTCCCTAGGCAAGAAGTAGCTGAAAACTGAAAAAGAGAAACTATTGTGACAGAGCAAGTATCCGTGTGAGGATTTTTGAGCCTTGTATATATGATGGCTTTACACCTTGCCATTCTCTCTTTTTGGTGTGATTTTTGCATCCTTGTATATATAATGACATAGGGGAATTGTTTAATGAACTCTATCCACTTGGCATGTCTTTTATTCAGCTTATTTTGGCCTCTCAAATGTTTGAGGGCCTCATGATCATTGTGGATCACAAACTCCTTAGGCAACAAGTAGTGCTGCCAAACCTACAAGACTTTAACTAGTGCATAAAGCTCTTTATCATAAGTCAAGCAATTTATTTGAGCATTTTTTAGTTTTTTTTTACTAAAGAAGGCAGTAAGGTGTGCTTCTTGAAGTAACCATAAACCCTACTCCCACATTGGAAGCATCACACTCAAGTTCAAATGATTTATTAAAGTTTGAGAGTGCTAAGTGTTGAAACATAAGTTTATGCGTCCAAAATATCCCATGTTTTTATGGTAACAAACATTATGAAAATGAATAATATATTACGTTTAACCAATGTTCTCTAGATTTCAGATGAACTGCAAGTTATTAGACTTAAAGATTGTATTCGTTTAAGGGAAACTGATTTAAAATAAAAGTTCATCTATTAGATCCATAAAGAGCTCGTTGTCCATAGACGTACTCATTGTACAAAAGAAAGCTTACCGTCCAAAGGACATATTCAATGTCCATAAAGAAACTCACTATCCAAAGGATGTATTCAACATCAATAAAGACTCTCAACGTTTAAAGATATAATCAACATCCATAAAGAGACTCGACATCCAAAGATGTAGTCAACATCCATATAGAGACTCGACATCCAAAGACGTAGTCAAACATCCATAAAAGAGCTCAATGTCCAAAGACGAGTTTAACGTCCATAGATGAGTTCACCATCCATAAGCGAACTTGGCGTCTATAGAGAAACCTGCTGTCCAAAGTAGAGATTTTCCAAAATGGAACGTCTGCACTGTTCCATTAAGGAAGTATCTCTCAAAAAACATAAAGAGTTGTTTAAGTTATCTAACTCATCATGTGAATTATTTCTTTCATATGACAAGCTTGTTATCGTGATTCAACGTTCAAATTTCTACCTAATTTATTGCTTTGAGAACTTTTTTTAGAATGACCAAGTGTTGCATTAAATATTTCAAATTACAAGTCAAGTCTAATAAAAGGAAGCCCAAATCATGACTCCTCTCAAAAGAAACCAATAGAACTTTCCTCCCTTATCAAACAATGGCCAACACATTAAATTGAGAGAATTAGCACTTTGAATGTCTATTTTTAAGGACACTAGCCCTCCCCTAAGTCTCTCTAACTTCTCCTTTAACCTCTTCATGTGTCTCATCACCTTTCTAGTCTTAAGTGAATAGCTCTACACATCATCACTACTATCACCCATCCTTTTTCTTTCACAAACCAAGCCAAAACCTACCCTATAAACACATAAAATACTATAGTAATACCATGAGAAAAAAGTAGGAAAACCTCTTCACTCCTAAGTGTCTACACTCTACAACTCGTGCATCACTCTTAGGGGGCTTTTTCTATAATGAGCTCTCTTGCCTTTTTCCTCTCTACTCCCAACTATGGCTTGAAATAGAACCTAGATTCTACCAATCAAGTTCTTAGAAACAAGTGAAAGATGTCAAATCTCAATTTCTCTTAATAATTTCAAAGGAAGAAAACTCTATGACAAAACTTAGAAGTCAAATGAGACAAGCAAAAAAGTACTAAAAGGAAAAGCTTACTCAAGTAGGAATTTTTATATACAACAACATGAAGACTCCAAGAACTAAAAGAAAATTAAAAGACTATCAAACATGCAGTGAAAATAAAGGAAACACTGTTGTTCTATGAATATACAGAATACAAATCCAAACTACAACAAAAACTAGTCAAAATCCAGCTACTAGAATTAGGTGTATAATGTCATTTGTCTTTCGACCTTCACTAACTTTTCTTTTCTTTTCTTTTTCTCTTTTTTGAAATCTTTTCAGTAGCTAATAATCTATTCTACTTCACTTAACAAAGCCATAAATCATTCACAAAAATTTACTTTTGATACTTTTATCATGCATTTTTTTTTGTTCTCACTTTTACAAGACAATCACCAAAATTTTCCTCACAAATTCTGCAAGATTCTCACTCAAATTTCTCATTAGAAAATCATCAAACACTTTATGTGCAATGTTAAGAACACACTTCACAGTAACATGAATCACAAGCAAATACCACATAATTTACAAATCAAGATCCAAATCAAGAATCAAACCAAGAATCCAGACAACTAGTCTACACGTATTCAAGAATTCAAGAACACATTAATTTTTCCCCAATTTTCCAGCATGCATCCTATGACTTAAAATCAAGATTGAATCATGAAAATCAAAATAAAAACCATGAGTAGGCAAGGACTAGGTGAATAAAACCTAGTGTTCAATTTCAAAGGAAACCAAGAATTGAAGCCAATGTTTGCATCTAAAACTTACTTATTGAAACTCGCTCAAAATGAATGCAAACTTCATTTAAAAGTTTCAATTGCAACACCTTGTGAGGCTTAGATTCTCTGAATACCACTTGTTATATTTCCCCAGATCCACACACTTGCACAATTGCTTAAGCTTCAATAAAATTGAAAAAGAATAGCCATAAAACTATAATGAAATTAGAGCCAAGAACTCAAATAAAATGAAAGAAGAAAATGGAGTTAAGGTGAGAAATGGCTTGCCACTAATCTCTTAAGAGATTAAATAAGAGATTATGAGATTTACCACAAGCTTCATGAAGAACTTGATGAGAATTAAGTGTTTTAATCCAAAAACAAGTTGAGAGAAAACTTTGTAATTGCTTGTAATGCAAGTTTCACAAATGAACCAAATTTGTGTACAATGAGTGAGAATTAAGATTTTATACCTTCTCCTAATTAGAAGGATTAAAACTAATCAAAAGGCCTTGGGCCTTGCTAAATTCGCAGCCTAAAAACCCAACTAGGAGAAGGATCCACAAATGATGTATATATGGAAAGGGCAACCCCTATACTTGAAGATCCTATTACTAGGAGTAGGTTAAAGAGGATCTAAGAGGAAGTGCAACACCAATTGACCACCCTTAAAGACTAGGAAGAAGGCCACAAAGGTCACACTTTGTACTATGTGTCCAACTACTTTGAAGGCCATGTATAGGACTGGGAACACTTGGTCTTTCTTTGTATTTTTTATTATATTTTGTAGTACATTACATAGGATAAGGATAGGCTTAAACTTGTATAGGATAAGAGTAAGAGTGTTGCATTTGGATGAGGAGGTTATCCTAACTTCCTAACCATATCCCCAACTACCTAACCGCCCCAACTACCTAACCATATCCCCAATTACCTAACCGCCCCAACTACCTAACCATATCCCAACTACCTAACCGAATTCTAACTACCTAGCTATGTCCTAATCACCGAACCCAAACGCAATCCTAGGCTATATAAGGATCCCTCATTTGTATTGTAAGAACTTTTGATCATTTTTTCCTAAGTGGAACATATGTAGCTTTGCACTTGTGAAAGAATTATCTCCATTCTTGGATTACCTAAGAAATCCTCATTCTCATCAAGCATCCATGGTACTCATGGTGAATCTCACCTCTTATCTAGCTCCTTGAGCTAGTGGCAAATCCATTCTTATCTCCTTCCATATTTTTCATTTCTTCCTTGGTGTCCTTATCCATGTGGTTTTCTTGGAGTTTCTTGGAGGAACTAGCTAGCTAGGTGGAAAGCATGATCTTGGGTGCATCAAGAAATCCCTCGCTAAACTCATAAATCCCTCATTAAATGCCTCACTATAGAACCCACTTTCTGTCCGAGAGAGCAGAAAAGCTAAACAAACCTATACGAATCCTTCACCTTTTATCCCATTACATTCCGCAACTACTTCGCGCTCATGGCTTCCCTATCGCCCCGTCCACGTCCTCCATCCCCCACACTGTAGGATCCATTTTCTACAACGACTTGTACCTTCGTCTGTCATACCGTTCTGCGCTTGACATGTCATGGAAATAGGGCCTAGACATACTATTTTGTGCCTAACATGTTAGAGAGACAGGGCTTGGACATACCATTTTGTAACTGACATGTCCCCGGCACCCTTTGTTGTGTTGTGCAGTACCTTAGTATTAAAGGACACGTGACTGATTCTGTTGTAGACCAGAATGGTGACCTAAGGAGCGGTCTATAAAAGGCCTGAAAAAGAACAGAGAAGGGTCAAAAGTTGGGAGAATCATAGGAGGTTTTCTAGAGAGGAGAGGGAAAAAGTTTGGGAATTAGAGGAACCTTTGGAGAGCATTCTAATCTGAGGGACTCGAACCTTTAAAGGGTGAAGATTTTGATTAGAAAGGGGAGGCTCAAAAAAAGGAGGAAAGATGAAATTTGAATCCTGAATCCTTGAAGAGCATTGAAAATATGGCATACAGAAGCATTGAAGAGAGTTCATAGAAAAGCCTCTAAGGAAGGAAGAAAGGAATTCATCCTTTTCAACACAAGTAGTTGAAGTACGACTCTTGGGTACAAGGTAAGAGCTTCTCCCTATGCATATTCATCTAGTGTCCCTCAAATCTAAACCAACATGTTTCCTTTGTTTAGCCCAGCAACAGGCTACAAGTTGTGGGTTGACTCTGGACCGGCTCCGGCTCCGGCTCCTATGTAGCTAAACGGAGATTGACCAAGAGCTGATGCTCTTTGGTCCGACTCTAACGTCACACACTCACCGAGTCGACACTCTGACTCGGTAGAGACGGTCTCGACTCCCTTCCATTCAAACTAGGCCGAGTTGGTCTCATCCCCTCCCAAGATCTAACCTTAAGCCTCCTAGCTACACTTTTCTCCCACTATTTTTGGACACCAATGGAAAGTCCACCTTCACTTTTATCCAACTCTTTGGATGCCAATGGAAAGTCCATCTTTAATTTTTTCCAACTCTTTGGACAACAATGGAAAGTCCACTTTTCTCTAACTCTTAGGATGCCAACGGATAGTCCATCCCTTCCCACTTTCAAAATACACGTATAGCCCGCTGACACATAGTCGGCACTCTAACAGGGCCAAGTTGGTCTTGGCCCCATACACTTCAACTAGGCTGAGTTGGTCTCGACCACTTCCACTTCAACTAGGCTGAGTCAGTGTCAGCCCCTTTCACTTCAATTGGGCTGAGTTGGTCTCGACCCCCTCCTCCACATCTAACTATCCATTCCTTAGAACTACATAAACTTTTTTTCCGTGTAGTAGGAGATAGGAGCAAGAGGCAACTCTTGTCAAGTTCTACATCCCATAAAACCAAAAAATATCCTTCGCTCATATTTTGTAAATATTTTCCATTCTTTGAAAGGCGTAAACCATAATGTAAGAGTCATTTTCTTTCATGCATCTAGTTAGGGTAACTATCTTTTGATAGACGTTTTGGGATATTAGGTGATCCCTACACGTAACCGACGCCTGAACCTACACTTCGATTCCAAACTTGCCTTATCCAACCCTACGTTTCCTGTCATTTTCCATAAAAATGCTAGTGGCGACTCTGCATTCCTTGTTCCTTCCCTAGAAGGGTCTTGGATTCCAAACATTCTATTTTTTGCCGACCTACGTCGCTGCCTAGGTTGTGACAAATGGCAACTCCACTAGGGACAATTTGAGAGTCAAGTCCTATCAAAACTAGTTGCATGAAAATCTGACTCTTGCATGCGTTTACACCTTTCTATTTACTTTTGTTTATATCCTAATTCTTTGTTTTTCCATTTTTGTATGCTTCTTATGAACCTCAGGGTAGAAGACTGAATTCTAATATTTAAGTGATGTCAACGGGGGGCATTTTCTGGGGTTTCCTTATCCTTTGATCATGTCAATGAGAGGGGTCCTATTCCCAGACTTGTGCGATATAGAAAGTGAGGTATGTGTAGTGGTAGTCACTTTAGGGGTCTATCCCTACTTGATGACCATGAAAATTCATCTAAAGCGTGACCCTTCCATTAATTCCCACATTTTGGAATATTTTCCTGTTTGTGATGGATTCGCAAAATGGGTATTGATTTTTAGAGGCCAAAATTGTGAGAAATAGAACCCTACATCAATGAGAACCACGTAATAAGAATAGTAGGTTGAACCCACCTACTCTAGGACACCTAAAATGACTTCTACTTTCGACATCACTTAAGACTCAAAATACTAGTTTTAATCCCTACCTGTGTCGGATCCATTTTGGCCCCACATTGTTACCAATCTGGCTTCGTGGCGTCTCCGATTCAACATGGCTCCATGCCATTTCTTCAATTTTTGTCCCGACCTCGTGTCATCTCCAATCTAGCTCTATGCCATCTCTATTTCAACCTAGCTTCATGCCTTTTCCTCAATTTTTGTCCCAACCCCTTGCCATCTCCAATCTAGCTCCATGCCATCTCCAATCTGGCTTAGTGCCATCTCTAATCCAACTCCGTGTTGTCTCTAATCTGGCTCCACGTTGTCTTCGTTTCAGTCTGGCTCTGTGCCATTTCTTCAATTTTTGTCCCGACCTCGTGCGGTCTCCAATCTGTCATCTCCGTTTCAATCTGGCTTCGTGCCATTTCTTCAATTTTTGCCCCAGCTCCGTGTCGTCTCCAATCTGGCTCCGTGTCGTTTCCACTTCAATCTAGCTCCATGCCATTTCTTCAATTTTGTCCTGGCTTCATGCCGTCTCCAATCTGGCTTTGTGCTGTTTCCACTTCAATTTGGCTCTGTGCCATTTCTTCAATTTTGTCTTGGCCCAGTGCCATCTCCAATCTGGCTCTGTGCCACTTCCACTTCAATTTGGCTATGTGCCATTTCTTCCATTTCTGTCTCGGCCTAGTGCTGTCTCCAATCTGGCTTTGTGCCGTTTCCACTTCAATTTGGCTCCGTGCCATTTCTTCCATTTCTATCTCGACCCCATGCCATTTCAATCCAGCTTCGTGCCATTTCTTCAATTTTGTCCCGATCTCATGCCATCTCCAATCCAGTTTTGTGTTGTTTCCAGTTCAATCTAGCTCCATGCCATTTCTCCAATTTTTTTCCACCCCCATGTCATTTCCAAAATCAGCTTAGTGTTGTTTTTAATTCAATTCTGACCTTTTTCGTTTCTCTTGGTTTCATTTGAGGAATTCAGAGTCGACCCAAAAAAAATCCATCTTTAATGCTATATCTCAGTTTTAATTTTGATTGTTCCATCATCAAACCAACAAGGATAATGTGGGTAGTCTACAAACCTCAAGCATCAAAAAGATCTTTAACAAGCCTAAAAAAAGCCTTGAGTGTATGCCCAGTCGAGATCATAAACTTCAAAAAAAATGAAAGCCACCTCCATATCCCATCTTCATATCCACCCTCCATATGTACTACCACCACCACCTTAATCCTCATTCCATAAACCTCTAAGAAAACACCCTAGCCTAGCCATTTGGTCCCCAAGCCAAATGAAAAAGTCTACCCTATCCAAATATTACCTTGCTCATAGATAAGGAAAGAACTCCCATTTGCTCAATGCCCCCAAGAATAAAAATAAGAAAGAAAAAGTGACTCACTAGACTGAAAACTCAAAAGAAATGGTCTAGGCAAAAGTTAGAGTCATGATAAAAAGGAGCGACTCGCTAGGTTGAAATCTCAAAATAACAACCTAGGCAAAAGTTAGAGCCAAGAAAAGAATCAAATAGAAGTTTGCTAAGACTAAAAACCTGAAAAGGCAGTCTAGACAAAATTGGAATGCTGGGGGTAAGCCACAAAGCACCAGAGTAGGGGGAAGAAGTGGCCTTTTTAGAAAAGCCAAATAGGAACAATAACCTAGTCATAGAAATATCCAAATTATCCTTAAGAGTTGATTGATAGACTTTTCAAAATTACGTACATGAGAATAGCATTGTCAAAATTCGTTCATAAATTCCTTTGAGAAATAGCAAAAACACCATCCACTCCATGTCCTCATCATGATGGACAATTCAAAGAGAGGCATTATAGTTAGGACGAAGCGTTAAAGACCATATAAAGCAGTAAGCCTCTGACTAGTTCAAAGCATGTGTATAGACGAGGTGACATAATGGCAACAACATCCTAGACGCTTTCAACACCAAAACTGAAATGGAAAAGCCCAGCTACCTCTACCATGAGTCTTGGGATAGAAAAAACTGTAGGGAAATGAAGTTGAAAATAAAAACTTACCCCTACAAAGTGTTCATTCCCTATACCCCATCCATACTCCTTATCTTTCCATTGCATTATACAGTCCAGGCACCTAGCAATCCATGTCAAACATCCATGCATCCATCCCAAAACACATGCATTCCAAGCATCCAAATGTCCATCTTCCATACAATGTAAATCCCAATCAGTTTTGCATACATGCATGCTTAAATTCTAGCACGTCCAAAGCCATACATACATACAACACATATGCATACCATTATTTGGTTCTTTCCATGGTTGTTTCCTTAAGACTAGTGTCGATTCTTGCATTCTGACTCCATGTCAGGTCAACTTTGTCACTTTTCAGATCCTTGATGCCTTTTTTCACTTCAACTTCGTGTTGATGTTTTACCGTATTCAATTTCGGCTTCTTGCCGACTCTGTGTCAGATGTTTAGCCATTCTGGTTTCATGCCAGTTTCAGCCTTACCAACTCTATGCCGAGTCTCTAAATTGTTCTTTTCGCTATATGCCAATTTCACTATTGACTGACTCCGTGTCGAGTTTATTTAAGACTAATTTTGGCTTCACGCCAATTCATTCTTTGTGACTCCATGTCGTTTCCAGTATCAACCTCTAGCATTCGACCCCATGCTAGGTTTAATCCATTTGACTCCATGTCATCTATCCGACTCTGTGTCACTTCCATTGTCAATATATTGCATCTGGCTCCATGCCGAGTTCATTCCATCACAACATTGTGTCATCCATTCAACTCCTTGTTGGCATCACCCGTTCTGGCTCCATGCTGAGTTCATTCAATTTGATCCAGTATCACCTATTCCGGCTACGTGCCGAGTTCATTCAATTTGATCCAGTATCACCTATTTCGGCTATGCACCAAAGTTCATTCAATTTGATCCAATATCACCTATTCCGGCTTCGCGTCGTGTTCATTCAATATGAGCCAGTGTCATCTAATCCGACTCCACACCAAGGACACCTATCCAGCTCTTTGGACGCCTATCAAAAAGTCCATTCCATCTATGGATCTTTGGAAGCCAAAGAACAGTCCACTTATCCTATCTAGCTTTTTAAATGCCTATCGGATAGTCCATCTAAGGATCTTTGGACGCCAAAGGAAAGTCCACTTATCCTATCCAACTCTTTGAACGCCCAACAGATAGTCCACACCATCTAAGGATCTTTGGATGCCAAAGAACAGTCCACTCATCCCATCCAATTCATTTTATTTGGCTCTGTGTCAAGACCAATCCATCTAATTCCATATTGAAGGCTTTCTATCTGGTTCCATACCAAGGTCAACCTAATCCAACTCCGTGTCGAGGACACCTCCATTTAGGCTCCATCCGCTTCCACCCCGACTCCGTGCCGAGACCTCTCTATCCATCTCCATGCCAAAAACATTCATTCTAAATGACTCCGTGTCGAATCCATTCTATCCAACTCCGTGTCAAGACCATTCTATTTGACTCTATGACGAGACTATCCACCTTGGCTTTGTGTCGAGACCTCTCCATTCGGCTCCGTGCCAGGAACATCCATTCTAGACAACCGTGTCAAATCCATTCTATCCAGCTCCACGCCGAGACCCATCTATCCAACTTCGTGTTGAGACTATCCACCCCAGCTCCATGTCGAAACCTCTATCTGACTTCGTGACAGAAACATCCATTCTAGACAACTCCATTCGGCTCCATGTTGAGACCTCTATCTAACTCCCTGCCAGAAACATCCATTATAGACGACTCCATGTTGAATCCATTCTATCTGGCTCCGCACTGAGACCCAACTATCTGAATCTGTGTCAAGACTATCCACCCCAACTTTGTGTCGAGACCTTTATTTGGCTCCGTGCCAAAAACATCCATTATGGATGACTCCATGTTGAATCCATTCTATTTGGCTCCGCGTCAATACCCATCTATCCAACTCCATGTCGAGACTATCCACCTCGGCTCCATGCCGAGACCTCTCTATCTGGCTCTGTGTTATGAACCTCTCATTTCTATTTGGCACCAATGCTAGTCCACTCATCCGTCCAACTTTGTGTCGGGAACCACTCCATTCCAACTCTATGCCAAATTCCATCCATCTATTCGACCCAGCTCAATGTCGCATCCTATATTTTCGACTCCAGGCTAACTACACCAGGTTCCAACTCCGAGATGGAAGCAATCCAATTTGGCCCAAGCTAGCCTCAATCCTCTTTGAAGTCTTTATTTTTGTTCATTCTAAAAAGAGGAAATTCCTCTCCTTTGAATGAACCCTTCTCCTCTAAATGAACACAAATTAAGAGGTGGCAATTGTAGAACCCATTTTTTGTCTGGGAGAGTAGAAAAGAGAAACAAACCCATACGGATCCTTCACCTTTTGTCCCTTTACATTTTGCAACAGCTCCGTGCTCACCATTTGTCCTCTCTCCCATGCATTGTAGGATCCATTTTCTACAACGACTTCTACCTTCGTCTGGCATACCGTTCTACACCTGACATGTTAGGGAGACAGGACTTGGAAATATTGTTTTGCGCCTAACACGTCAGAAAGGCAGGACTTGGACATACTATTTTGCAACTAACGTGTCCCTGGCACTCTTTGTTATGTTGTGTAATACCTTGGTATTAGAGGACACGTGACTGATTTTATTGTAGACTAGAATGGTGACCTAATGAGCAATCTATAAAAGGCCCGAAAATGAAGAGAGAAGGGTCAAAAGTTGGGAGAATCAAAAGAGGTTTTCCGAATAGGAGAGGGAAAAAGTTGGGAACCAAAGGAACCTTTGGAGGGCATTCTAATATGAGGGACTTGAAGCTTGAAAGGGGGAGGATTTTGATCAGAAAAGGGAGGCTCAGAAAAAGGAGGAGAGAAGAAATATGAATCTTGAATCCTTGAAGAGCATTAGAAATCTGGCATATGGAGGCAGTGAAGAGTGTTCGTAGAAAAGCCTCCAAGGAAGGAAGAAAGGCATTCATCCCCTTCTCCACAAGTAGTGTAGTTGAAGTACGACTCCTGAATACAAGGTAAAATATTTTCCCTACACATATTCATCTAGTGACCCTCAACTTTAAACCAACGCGCTTCCTTCGTTTAGCCCATCAATAGGTTACAAGTTGTTGGCCGACTCTGAACCAGCTTCGGCTCCTATGTAGCCGAAACGGAGACTGGTCGACTCTAACATCACACACTCGAGTTACGCGTAACCGACTCCCGAACCTACATTTTGATTCTGGACCTGCCTTATCCAACCCAACATTTCCTAGCGTTTTCCATAAAAATACCAATGGCGACTCAACATTCCTTGTTCCTTCCCCAGAAGAGACTTAGATTCCAAACATTCTATTTTTTGCTAACATGTCATCATTAATCTCATCATTAAGCTCATTGCTAAGTCCATTGCTAAGCCCATCGCTAATGGGCTTTGAAGCCCAAACTAAAATACAAGGAAAATGAGGTAAGGCTCGAAAGAGAAATACAAAGAAAGGAAAATTAAAGAAGCTATACAAAGAATCCTACAAGCTACTCCAGGGCATTATGAACAATCCCAAAGTGTGAATAAAGCTAGGCCTTCAATGAGCCCTCCTTACCCTATTAAAGAGGTTTATATCATAAGCCTCTTCAATCTCCCTCTAGTCATGGGACCTTGAAGGGCTTTGATCTCCAAATGCTTAGTGTCCCTCCTATGCTCTTCATGCTTTTCCATATTCATATCATATATGTAAAGCATTTAGCCTCTATTTTTTATAATTTTATATGTTTAGAGAAGAACCGAAAGATAAACTTAATCATTGGAGCCTTAGAGGGGGAATTAGACGTTAACCTACAAAATTAGGTTTAATCCTTCTTCGACTCAATAAATTAACAAAGAACTTAATGGGTCTAATTGAACACAACTACTACATAAGTATGTGCTAATTAAATTAGATACACCTCTATATTATAAAAGGGAACAATGGTTATCTTAAGTTAATCTACCTTTAAAAAAAATCAATAAGAACATTTAGATAAAAATATTAGGTAAATAGGAAGTCATAATGTCAATCCCAATTATAAAAGCTTTCTCAATATTAATTTTTCCTAAATTCACTTTTTTATTTGTTTCTCATTTGAATTTAAATTCTCGACCAACCTTATATTATATCAAATCTTTTCTTTTCTAAATAATTCATTTAAATATAATCTCTTTTAAATTGTAATAATTTTGAAATCAAACACATAATCCTTATATGATATTTGAAAAATTATTATTGGACAATAAACGTGCAATTACAATTTTCCCTTATCAATTTTTTGACGCTTTTGTTGGGAACGGTTGGTTTTAATAATTATTGCTATTTAAAAAATTGAATAAAATATTTTCTCTTATAACTAATTCTTTTAAATTTAATTTTTTTTAAATTGTAATAATTACAAAATCAAACAAATAATCTCAGTAGATATGATTTTTTTAAAAAAATTATTACACTATGATAACCATACACTTATTATATTCCCTCTAAGATTTTTATAACTGAAATGAGTTTTATTTATTTATGGTTATTCGTAATTTAAAAATTATAGCTAATTCGGTCTAACAAATAGTTAATAAGAAATGAATGTTATTTATTTATGATTATTCCTAATTTACATTATGGTTAATTTTATCTACTAAATGATTAATAATAAAATATACTTATAAAACTACTTTACAAATTAGCATATATCTATTTCGGTTAAAAAAATCCAATTATTACCAATAAAATTAGTGATATATCGACCTACCACCAACTATAAAACTTCACCAGTCACCTAAACTAATAAGACTAAATTCTCGAGACAGTTAGAAAAGAAGCTTAAAGACTGTACGTACTGATGTCTAATGAGAAAAAGAAGGGCCTGCTAAAGGCAGTGACGAAACTAAAGTAATATCATATTTTTTTATAGGCAAAATTTTATTAAAAAAGCAGAGTGTAAAGAATACTCTGACTCACGCAAGTTTTATAAGACCAATTAAGAGGATAAAAAATATACAAGCTATAATCAATAACAAAAAAATACTGAACACTATTCATCTTAACCTTAAATTATATTCATGATTTAACATTTATTAAGTACAACACATCATAAAATTTCATCTTGCTAGACCGGTTAAATAGAGTGGATAATAATTGGAGCTCCATGTTGTGGCTTAAGAGTAACATTATTACGAGGAGCATGAGCATAAGAGGGTGAAAGTTGAAATGAGAAATGTTGAAGAATCATAGCAAGAGCTATCTTTGCTTCTATAAGAGCGAAGTTTTGGCCAAGGCAGATTCTTGGACCCCAACCAAAGGGATAGAAAACAACTTGATTATGGGAAGCTTTGGAAACACCTTCTGAGAACCTCTCTGGATTGAACTCTTCTGGATTGTCCCAGTGCCCTCTATCGTAATGAAGAAGCATAAATGGTAATTCAAGCTCAATTCCAGCTGGGATGGTCATGCTTCCTATCTTTGTTTCACACAGTGTGTATCTTTGAATATATGATACAGGTGGGTACAATCTTAGGACTTCATGAAGAACCATTGTCACCTACAAATTAAAGTCAAATATTTATCTTAAGAATTTTGGACTAAATTAATATTCAAAAGATATAAGGAGTTATATTACTTGTATGCTTCTCCGTCCTCCAAATTAAAATATAGAGCCGTAAAAAGTTGTTTAACCGTATATTTGTTTGCCCAATCGACCCATCAAGATAGGTTAAATTAACTTTTTTTTTTACCTAAATTTATATAATTAAAAAAAAAACAAATTACATAGGCTCGATAATTTTCAAAATAACAATTCACGAATTCGTCGCCTAATTCTTTTTGGGTTTCAATTTTAAAAATTCAAGCCAACATTTTCTACTAGGCTACTAGCTCGGAACAATTTTGAAAATCTATAAAAAGATAACCCATCAATAAAATATTTAACTAATTGAATTTTTTTTTTATCTAAATTAACATTTAAAAAGAGATCAGAAGTGATGAGGAATGAAATTACATGCCGCTTTCCTTTCCTCATCCCCTTTGCGTCCTCTCAATTAAAAATATAACACACACACAAAAAAAAACTTACTTCTCTTTCAAGTGGTGCTTAATTATTATTTTTTCTGTCATGATATGTGATTTTTTAAGGAAGAAAATAGAAAAATAAATAAAGAAAGAAAATATGTCTAGTTGATTTAGTCTTTACAAAAAACAATGAATTTTTGGGTTCAGTCTTTATAAATTATAGGAGTATTTGTTAGTTTTAATTCTTATAAATTTAAAAAATGTTGACAATATATCATGACACTATTATTTTAAAGTGATAGTTAACATGATACTGACATGTTTAAATACATATCACATCCTTACCCACCATTATATTAAAAAAAAAAAAAAACTAAATTGATGAGAACTAAAATCAATAAATTTTTAAAAACAAATTTAAATATAAGTAGTTAAAATATTTTGGATAACTTCCAGTCCGAAACGTGATCATGTATTAAAGAACTAGATTAATTTAGAAAAAAAAAAAAAACGTTGTAAGTATTTTAAGGTCAATGATTATCTATACTTACCATTTTAAGGCGATTTATGGTTTGAAGATCAGGTATTCTTTTGCCACAAATTTGCAAAACTTGTGCCCTTGCCTTCTCCTGCCAATTTGGATGCATAGATAAAACAATGATTGTCCATGTGAGCAGGTTGGCTGTGGTCTCTTGGCCAGCGAAGTAGAACAACTTGCATTCCTCAATCACATCATCAATTGTTAAAGAATTTTTACTTTTCTCTTTGCACTCTAATAACAGGCTTAATAGATCGTGACTTTCCAATGCACCTGCTTTCATTTCGTGCTCTTTCTTCTTAATCATTTCTCGCAATATAGCATTAGTTTGATTGTATATTTGGTATCTTCTCTTGTTCTTCCTTGTCGGTATGAACCTGGGGCCACAAGACAACTAGACACAGTTTAGAAACACAATTATTTTTTAATTATATTATTTTATTCATTAATAGAACGTCACGAAAAAAAAAATGTTTGATATATTGTAAGGAATATTTTTATCAAAATGATGAGGGTACTTCTCTACTAGTGTCTTATCTATAATTCTTCAGTTTTATGTTTAGTATATTATAGATCTTCCATATATTATTAAAATCTATATAAAAATATGTATTATATCAATGAATGATGATAATTATTTCTGTGCCATTGTCCTAATTCAAACTTATATTAAAATATCTTTAAATATGACAAAATGGGGGAAAAAAACTGTTTACCTGCCGTCCATTTTTATATGAGAAATTAAAACTAATGTTTAAAATAATAAGAGTAAAGTTTATTCAATTTAAAAGCAAATATTTGTTTAATTTCATTAACTTATAACAGAAGGTGATTAGATGATGCTTTCATGTAATGTTAACTGTTAGAATTTAATTCATATAATATAAAAATGTGTACAAAACGAAAATATAAATATATATATATGTACTTATGATTTATCCATAATTTAAATTGAAATACTTCGTATATTTAACTCAGAATTGAAATTAATGGTGGATATAGGTTAATTATATTTTGTAAAATCCTAAGTGTTATAATATGGTATGGTGTGTGTGTCTGATGAGGATTATGAAGGGTTATATTTTGTAAAACTAAAAAAAAAAAAAGGAATATTACTGAATAAATGATATAACATGGCACCTGAAACCAGGAATATAGGTACCCCAGAAGGCCTCTCGCGTCAATAATGCTTGTTCATGCTGCAGTTCAAATATCTTTTTTCCCTCTTGATAGCTGCTTCCAAAGGCTGTTCGAGCAATAACATCACCGCTGAGAACACTCAATTCTGGAAAAACATCAACTTCACATGATCCTTCGAGTTTTACTAGTTGTTGCCACCTCTCTATCAGGCTGCAACAACTGGTTGAAATTGCTGGTACCATTCCCTACTTTTTGCATTAACAATGTTACTTTCTAGGAAAAATAGTAATTAAAATAAAGTTTAATAATTATACATGTAAAAATAATTTTATATAATCATTTAATCACAAAACATCATTCATATCATTTTAAAGTTATTATTTTAAAAATTAACAAACATTATGGTTTGTAATTTGATGATCAATAATGTTTTTATATTAAAATAAGTTGACTAGTAAATTATCACACTTTATCTTTTTACAATATAATTAATAGTTACTCTATTCTTTTTTATAATTAGTTATATTTAAAAAGTTTTTGTTGTTTTTTATATAAGTTACTTAATTAAGAAAACTTATAAAGTATATTTTTTAAAATTCTTAATCTCTTCAATTTTGGTACATTCTATAACATTGTTAAATATATTGTTTATATATATTTCTCATTAATTTTGGTACATTCTATAACATTTCTCATTTCTTTAACGTGTAATTTTAAAGCAAGTTGATGTTAAAATGGGAAAAAAAAATGCGGTATTACTTGTGCCTTCTAGAAGGGAAATTGTTTCAGCGGAAAAATAATTAGGTGAGCCACGTCAAAGAAGATAGATACTCAACTATTATAATGGATACTTTTATTATTTGAATAAACTAAAATTAAAATTTATTTTATATTTTGTAATTATTATTTTTTATTTACGCAATTAATCGAGTTAAACTCCAATATATTGTAATTAATTAACGTTAATATTTTTTAACAAGTACAGTAAGAATAAGGGCAACCAAGACGCATAAAAAAGAAGAAATTAATGAAATATATTAATTTCTGTACCTTTAGCTTCTCAAGAAGGAATGCAGATGCTACTAGCCTTCTTCGTTTACTCCAGATTTCACCTTCCAACGTTGCCACACCCAGTTGAAGAAGATTCATTAAGGGGTTACGTGGTGGCTTGATGAAGTGGCCATTCTGGTTTACCAAAATAAACCTCACAAGCTCTGCATCCCCTATTAGCAGACATGGAGTTCTCCCAAACCAAAAAAGTGAAATTTTTCCTATGCAAAACCATTAACAAAAGAATGGAAAGTCACACCAAAAATATCACTATACATTTTTTTTTTATTTATCTTTAATTGCTTTTTACATATACAATAGGAAGAACCCTACCGGGCGAGAAAAATGAATCTCAGTAATATAACATTAAAATTAATTAAAATAACCATAATCATACGTAATTGTCTAACAAAAATTTACCCATCTCCCTTCTTACACTGTAGCTAATGGTTGGAGATTCAACATCTTACAAGTTGATTGATTTTGTAAAGTTGAATTAAGTTTAAATCCATTCTTGAAACGAAATACTAACGATTAAACATGTTGTATTTGTATATTTGCAAAATTGCTCACCATATTGCTGAACCATTTGGTGAAGAAATGGGATGACACGAGGAACTATTTGGTGGTTGAGGGACATAGGCTTAGATGATGCCTCTATGGCAGACTTCATCATCTCTGGCTTGTCACCATTCAAAAACTTATAGGAAGTGCCTCTTACACCTTGCTGCCTAAGTAGCTTCTCTATTCTGTGGGGTCTCCACCAAAAATTGTGCACGAACTTTATGGTAACATGGATAACTAGAAAAGCAAAAGAGATTACCAAGGTTTTGAAGATGTAATCTTCCATGTTATGCAAACAAGCAGAGTGGAAGGAGAAGATCAGAGAATATGGTATATAAGTGCAAAAATTATGGAATATGGAACAAAGATTGTCAAGTTTATTTATGCTTGTCGGGATTTTGGTTCGTGACTTTGAGCTGTTTGGGTTCAGTTTTTATGTCTTAATTATTATCACATCTATCCTATTATGTAGTATTATACAAATAGAAAATAAGATTATTGACTTTCTTTATCATCGTATTAAAGTCATATCAATAATAAAGTTAGTATGTATCATCATTAAACTACTTTATATGATTAGTAAATGCATAATCATTAAATTATAAAAAAATATTTTTTTTATAAACTTCTTTTAATTCCTATTTTTATTAGATGATTATATTCTTTAACTATTTTTAAAATTATCTACTAAAATTACTCACTAGTACTTCTTTACGTTCTCTCTTATTTTTTTTTATTTAATTTCCACTTTCTTTTATTTTTATTTTTTATTTTATAAAAAATGTAAATAGGCACGAAGTTCCTCTCTTTTTCCTAATCTGAAATAATAGGTTTGGTATACATATTTATTTAGATTAAATTACTCTTTAATTTCTCTGTAAACTATTCTTTTTAATTCTCCAATTATTAAATTAAATTATTATTTTGTATATATTTACTTAAATTAAATTACTCTCTAACTATCTCAATAAATTATTATTACTCTATCACTTTTTTTTTTTTAACTTTTTTTATGCCACTCTACGGTGTTTTTCTTTTTTTTTCTTTCTTATTTTTTATTTAACATCTATTTTTACTTCTTATTTTATTTTATTTTTATCTTATAAAAAATATAAAGAAACATGAAATACCTTTCGTTTCCCCTAACTTATCGTAATGATTCTTGTTTTGCGTGAAGAATCGGTCTAGTAATTTTAATATCCGAAAGAAATGTAATATCAAAACGTGACTAATTAAAATATTCCCTACAAGAATCTTTTTAAATTTAAAGTCTACGAAAGCTCTCATATTAGAAAAAGGAAAAAGTCTCCCAACACCTAATTTTGTCACTTTTATTTATTTATTTATTATCTTTTATTTTTATTTTGTAATTAACTTATTTTTATAATAATAATAATAAAATATTTATATTTAATTATCTAAGTTCACTTTAACCAATAGAGTCTTGATACAAATTAAGGAGGTCAAGATAAACCAACGAAGGACATGAGTTAAACTTTAGAGGAAAGTCTTTAGGACCCTTAACTAGGGGTATGTTGAAGAAGTTGGAAGTTAGAATATAGAAGAATGCGACACTCCTTAGATGATTGGGGTGTCCAAAGAGGGAACTCAATTATTTGTATTGTCTCGTGTATATATGACCCTTGTATAACTTTTCCTTCATTCCTTTGTAATAGATAGGATGGCCTCGTAAAGCTAGAAGAGTGTTTGAGCCTCATTTGGATACTTGAGTCCAATGGATGCATGCAGGCTCAATGGACACACCCGAGGAAGCCAACATGCGTTTAGACACAAAATACTACCTTCAGTTTGCTTGTTCCTTAATTCCAAGTGCCTTTGGACGCAAACTCTGGAAGACACTTTGGACCCAAACTCTGGAAGACACTTTGGACCCTAGACTAAGCCTAAGGGCCTTTAGATGCAGCCATAGTAGCTACTCTGCCTTTGGATGCAACTGTTGAAAGCACTCTACCTTTGAACATACAAACTGAAGCTGGAATTTTCTGAAAGTATCTTGAAGCTTCTCTTACAAATCTTAACCCAAGGACCACATAGGATAGTTTTTTATTTTTAAGTGCCAATTCCTTGTCGAAACAAGCATCACATAGGATCATTTTGTCAACTTTGATTCATTTGTGAAATTGAGTTGCATGGATAAGCATTTTGGAGAGAATTCTCCAAACTTGTTCTTCGATTAGAACGTTTTATTCTCATCAAGGTCTTTAGAGAGGCTTATGACAAATTTCAATCCTCTTATCTCTGATTTTCTTAGATAAATCTGTGTCAAGTCATTTCTTAACTCTTTCTATTTTTCTTTTTCAATTCCTTTTTCCTCTATATTTCATTTTCGCATTACTATACTTTGATAAAAACACCAAAATTCATTATGATTTCGGTTTCTAAATCTAGAGCATGCTATGCACAGTAGCTTGGTCCAAGAAGACACAACCCTCATGAGGTTTTCCAATGCACGTTCTATCCAAATCAAGCTTCGGGGATATCAAATTGTATTAAGCCATCGTTGAGGTGATTCCTAGTCACAATGGACAATAATATCCTCTCTTTCACCCATAACCTACATTAACACAGCAACCTCAATCTCAAAAATCCTTAAACCCCAACATGGTTTCCATCAAACTGTAAAATTGAAAGACAACTGCTTAGAATTGAAGCCATAACAACCTAATCAAAGTAAAATTTATGGAGCTACGATGATCTTTACCATAGCTACTTGATAGTACACAGATAGTACACAGCTTATACCCCTTACTAGGTCTTTAAGATGGGTGAAATAGAATATAAATTGTGGTTAAGAATTATGTATTAGCTAAGATTTAGATTTCCAAGGATAAACTAAGGAAAACACAAACCTAGATTAATTCATTGATTTTAGCTAAACAAAATATCAAGCCTTGTTTTGTAGGTCTAAAAGGAGACCGGATGAAGTCAACTCGATGAGGAAGTCATCTCGGTCAACACGAAACCCTCTAGGTCGACTCCGTCCTGGTTAGAAGAAGTCATCCCAGAGAGATTGGATGCGTCCCGGCCAGATGAAGCCGATTCCATGGTGCTGGCTCTATCATCAGCAGTTAGGATGCCGACTCTTGTGGAGCCGACTCCGAAGGCCAACTCCGAGATCGAATCGGGAGCTGCTCATTGACTCTAGACCCGGATGCTGACCTCAAGGTAGATGCTGAATCCCATCCAAGATCCGAATGCTGATTCCCATCCAGAGTCGGATCCATCCCAGCTCCAGAAAGTTGACTCTGCCAAAAGCAAGATTCAAGCACGTGTGAATGCAATTAAGCATGTAGGAGTTTGGAAAGTAGTTAAGGTTGTTATTTCTGGTATTTATGTTAGGTTAGGTAGTTAAATATGTTATTTTAGTTAAAACAGTTATAGAGTTAGTAGTAATGCATGTATAAATAGAGCTGCATGTCAACGTTCATGGGTTAGCAAATCGATCATACGCAATTAGACTTAGCCTAAAACACTTTCCATTCCCCAAGTCTAATTTCCCTTCATACCTCTTTGTTCCATGGTGCTTCAGTACGGTGGTCATTTAAGCTCGATAGAACACAAAACCAGGGGTTGAGAATTGAGGCCAATTGCCAAGAGGGAACTGTTAGGGCACACTGGTACACTACTTGGTAATTCAACCCCTTCATACCCTGGACATTGTCGAAGCAACATTGCAACTACTACTGGTGGTTGCCATAGGAAGTTGGCCACTATCTTCTCCATTGATTCCACTTTTGTATCGGTATCTTAACTACTCATTAAATGCATATGTTTCTTTACACTTGTATGCTTGTAATTCTTGGAAATTCAATATGTTCTTAATTTCTATGTTTATGCATGTTAAGAATGGATCACGCCTAGATTAGGGTTTGGCTAGAAACTACCTAGGTAATAATATAGATAATCTTTAGATAATCTATGTCAATCACAACCTTAATCCCTACTAACTTGTGGCCCTGGATTGTGTAAGTCCTTAGTGGGTAATAGACGAACGTTAGATGATCGCCTTAGGAAATAGGTTGGCGAAGAAATATTTGCATGCTAGGAATTTGAACCAGAATCATTCTTTGATCTCATTGTATCTGATATAATAAAATATGTTAGATAGATATACGTTAGATAATGTATATTGTAATTCTGTACTTAGACTATAATCTTTACTTTCTTTTAATTACCTTAGACAATCTTTACCTTTCTTGCAAATTTACTTTCCATGTTTAAAATCTCCATTTCCATTTCTTTTTTAGAGTCCACATCCTACATCCTCAGCTTAGTAATCTTTATCAGCTCGTACCTTAGAAATATAGGAACAAAAGTGTCCTTGAGAAGAATGACCTAGGTTGAACCTATGCTACTTTAGCTTAGGAGATCTAGTATTTCGATAGTAGAAGTGATGACCAACTCAAAGTCCTATCAAATTGGCGCCGTTGTCGGGGACACATGTTCTGTGTTCCTAAGTGTGCTAAGTTTGTAAAGAAACTGAACCTGAGTGTGTATTATGCATGTTTATATGTATACTAAGTCTATTCTTATTTTCTTTTTGTATTTGATTTTGCTTTTATACTAGCTGCAAGTATTTCCGTTTTGTTTATTGCTAAATTGATTTTGTTTTACCAATTGTAATATTAGTGTTTGAGTCAGTTTTCTTTTCTAGTTACCAAGTCTGTGGTGTGTTACCAGTTTGTATTTTCCTTATTTTTTGTTTGAGTTTGAGTCAATTTTTTTTTATTTCTATGCATGTCAGGTTCATGTTGTTGCTAAGTCCAAATCTATCTGCATGCATATTTTGATTTTCCATTTTTGTTTGTAATAATTTCTATATATGTCGTGACTGTCTAGACTAGATTTTGCATGTGCTAGGATTCACTTGTGTAAGGTCAGTTTAGGCCAAGTCTGCAATTGCATGTTTAGCCAAGTTCGAGTTGATGAGTCATATTTTATACACCTTACAGGGACCTAAGATGAGTGTTTTGGGATCATTTAGTACTTAAGAATTGAGTCTTAACTAAGAAAGTATAAATCTGTGCTAATTCGCAGGTCTTAGCTAATAAAAGATTCATTCCATTTTGCAGGAAAAATATGAATGACCCCAGTCCATCAAGAGTCTCGGCCCAGGTGAGTCATCTCGGCTAGATCAACTCATTCCCAGACCGGCCGACTCTACAGGTCCAGCAACCACGTGGAGCACACAACCCAATAAGGAGCGGGCCATTGCACTGTCCACGTATGGCAGCCCAGCTCAGGCGCCAACTCAGCTCCAAAGCCATGTCAGCTACTACATCACCCATGGGAGAAGCTTACAACACAAGGGTAGATTAGGAAGACCAGTTTGTAATTCTGTTAGGATTCGTTAGCTCGCATGTAGCAAGGTTCAGCTCATGTATATATAAGAGGAGCTGGGCACATTTAAAGGGGTTGAATTCAGACTTATCTCCATATACATTACGCTCCATAATCTCCCGCACATTCTTCATCTTCACGGTGGTGCACAGTGCCTTTCATGGTGTTTCTCTCGATTGAGGAAGCGCAAGTTATGGATTGAGAGGCCGAAGGTTGTTAGAGGGGACCGCTTGGCTTGTCATCGCACTCTAGTGGACATGATCCTCAACGCCTAGGCTAATAAAGGTGAACTATCATCGTTCGACCATGGCGATCGTCGTGGAAGACGGATCCACTGAATTCGTACCCTGTGTTTGTATTTCGTTCTTAATAATATTAGTAGTTTCAGATTCCAATCTCTTGTTGCGATTCCTAAACTTTAATCTGCTTGCTGTGTCGCGATTGCATATAGTAATGTGGACAATGTTGAACTAGGCCAATTGAAACCGGTTTGACAACTACAGTAGGTAATCAATTAGCGAACCTAATAGAGAACCTAAAATCAACTCTTAACTTAATCCTTGCCAATTGATGAGGTAGCGATTGTGTAAATCCTTGGTATGGCAATGGACAAATGTTTGGCGATCGTCATAAGAGAACCTAAGGTTGATAAGGAACGTGAACTTGTGTGAACGAATCAGAATTGACTTGGTTGTTAAGACTTGGTGCAGATACAGTAGTAGCAGTAGAAGTAGTTTAGCTTAGTTGCATTTACATTTTTAGTTTAGTTGTTGTTTTGCTTAATCTACATACGAACCCCCTATTTACTATACTTTAGTTCGAAATAGAGTTAGTCTGACTCTAATGCGTCCGTCAGCACTTAGCCGAGTTCTTGTCAGATAAGGCTTTGCCGAGTCCATATCGGACCTGTCTCTGTCGAGAGCAACTCGACACCTAGCTGAAAGTGAGTCTGCATTTTACACTTGAGTTTCTGCACTACGTCAGTTTTCACACAAGACCACAATTGAGCGCACCGTGTCCTCGAGAGAATTCGATCTAGGGTTGACTATGCTATAGTTAGCCTTAGTTTATTTGATGCGCTTTAAGACGACTAAAAACGACCTTATCAAATTGGTGCCGTTGTCGGGGACACAAGTCCTTTTGTGTCTTTGTGTGCCAAACCTGAGTTAAGCTGAATCTCAAGTCTATAGATTGCTATGTTAGTCGAGCCTTAGAGTCTAAGGTAAGTCTGTGTCTGTTTGATTTGGACCTTGCAATAATGTAGCATGCTGAGTATGTGTTAAATTTTTGCTGTGTGAGTAATAATATAGCATGTTGACTTTGTATTATGATAACTACTAGTTTTCTGCTGTATACTGGTACTAACTTGTATAGCTAACATTGATAGTTCTGCATAAGTAAAATGCATTTATCTGCATGATTTTGTATAATGCATGACTAGGAGTAGTTCTGACCCATTGTATGATTTAGACCCTAAAATAGAAATAACTTTACGTAGGTTAAGAAAAGCTAGGAATATAATAGTAAGTAATAGTTCTAATTCTATTTCTAGTTCCGATAATAGTAATCCTATTACGAACTCTTCTGATTCTGTTGAATATAGTAGCACTAACAATTTTGCAGAGTAGATGGAGAACAATAATGATAGAACTCTGAAGGAGTTGGCTACACCTGATGTGGTGTACCAACCTTGGTGCATCCAGTATCCGCAACTGGAACCAGCTCAAACCTATGAATTGAAATCTGGTCTTATACATTTGTTGCCTAAATTCCATGGTCTTGCAGGAGAAGATCCCCACAAGCATTTGAAGGGATTCCATGTGGTCTGCTCCACAATGAGACCACAGGGCATACCAAAAGACTACATCAAAATGAAGGTGTTCCCATTCTCCCTAGATGTAGCAGCAAAAGATTGGCTGTATCTACAACCAGTTCTATTCAACACCTAGGGAGATATGAAACATATGTTCTTAGAGAAGTTCTTTCCGGCATCTAGGACCGCGACAATCAGGAAGGAAATCTGTGGGATCAGGCAACATCCTATAGAAACTCTGCACGAATACTGGGAAAGATTCAACAAACTCTGCGCCACATGTCCACATCATCAGATCAGTGAACTGTTACTAATCCAGTATTTCTATGAAGGTTTGACGATGATGGACCGGAGTATGATTGATGCTGCTAGTGGAGGGGTATTGATGGATAAGACACAGGCAGCAGCAAGACACCTGATCTCTAACATGGCAAACAATACACAACAGTTTGGGATCAGAGGAGCCAGCCAATCCCGAATGGTGAATGAAATTGGTGTAGTGGATAACTTGAGATTGGAGAACCAGTTGACTGAGTTGACATCATTAGTGAGGCAACTTGTTGTTGGACAACACCAACCAAGCGTAGTAGCCAGAGTCTGTGGCATATGTACTTTCGTGGAGCAACCTACTGATATGTGCCCCACATTGCAAGAAATCGAGTCAGATTACCTAGAGAGTGTTAGAGTTGTAGGTGGTTACTAGTATGGGAAGCAACCGTATCAAAGTCGGCCATCTGATAATCAATAGTTTGGAAAGCAACCATTTTGGCCAAGGCTGAGTCAAGGACCATGTGCATCTCAACGATTCAGACCTACCTTGAATGTACCTCAAGGACCAGTAGGTTATCGACAACCGACTCCACAATATCAGGTGCCATCGTTCCAACAACAGAAACAACAGAGAATGCTAGCTCAAGGCCATTCACCATCTCTAGAGGACCTGATGAAGTAGTTAACAACTAACAAACTGGAGTTTCAGCAAACCATGAGTTCCAGCAACATGTAGTTTCAACAAAGCATGAATGCCACAATTCAAGACCTCAAGATGCAAATAGGACAATTAGCCAATATTGTGAGCCAATTACAGTCAGTTAGATCCAGCAACCTACCCTCACAAACCATTCCAAATTCGAGAAGGAATGCGAGTGCAATCACGTTAAGAAGTGGAAAAGCATTGCCACAGCCAGCATCGCAGTAGTTGCCGAGATCAATGGATGCCTACTCTGAGCTAGAGGCCGACTCATAGATGTTGTAACAGGAGAGAACTGTCCCATTGCCATTTCCAACTCGGGTAGTCTCAACAAAGAAGCCTGACTCTAATGAAGAACTGTTGAGGATGTTTCAAAAGGTGGAAATCAACATTCCACTCCTTGATGCGATAAAACAAATTCCAAATCACACAAAATTCCTCAAAGAATTGTGCGTACATAAGAGGAAGAAGATGAAAGGAAGTGTGGAAGTAGGAGGTATAGTTTCAGCGTTGACCAGAAATGAAGACCTCACTGCAGGAGTACAAACACTGCCAAAGAAATGCCGAGATCCCAGAATTTTCTATGTCCCATGTACCATTGGCGACTGTACCTTTGTCGATGCCATGTTGGACCTGGGAGCTTCAATTATTGTCATGCCAACCTCAATCTACAAATCCTTGAATTTTGGTGACCTGGAACCTACTGGGATGACAATACAACTAGCAAACAGAAGTGTTGTTCAACCCTTAGGCATTCTTGAAGATGTTCTTGTCCAAGTTAATGAGCTGATTTTCCCAACATACTTCTATGTGTTGAATATGGAAGATGAGACATCAGGGAAGGGATCCACCTTAATCTTGGGGCGATCATTTCTTATGACTTCCAGAACAAAGATTGATGTACATCCCACCGAGGACCATTCTCTCTTCGGCATAAACTTGATTGATGAACTAGTTGAAGAGTTTTTTCAATTAGACTACAGTAGTGAAGAAATTTCAAATCTAGCTGAAGATACTGAGTTAATTGGCTGCCTAGGGTCACCTAAAGAAGAAGCCGACTATGATGAAGTGTGGGAAGCACACAATCTTTCCAACTTCGAGAATGATAATATTGATCTTGCCGACTTGTGTCAAAAAGCTGAGTTGATCAAATTACTAGACCAATTGTGCAAGTATGGAAACCCGGAGTGTGCAAACAAGGTAGAAGTTTTGGTTGCCGAGACCAAAAAGCCAGTCACAACACAAGTGGCAATAATGTTTACAATTGAGTGTGAGTCAGTCAAAAGAAGCCGAGATCGAGAAGGAACTAAAGTCATCTCAGCCAAAAAGACAAGTGTCAAGGCTGACCTGCATCAACACGTGCAAGCCGAGATCATCCCAGCCAAAGAAGACCAGACGCAAGCTAAAGCCGAGTCTATCTCGACCAAACAAGGCAAGAACCTTGTTCCATCTGGATCCGGCTTTAGTGCGACACAAGGAGCCGAGTCCACCTCCAAACTAACAAGGACCAACTCTACCTAAGAAAAAAGGAGTCAGCCACAACAACCAAAGGCTGAGATCATGTCCGCATACTTGGTGCCGAATCCAATTCAAACCGGGCAGCCAGATCCGAAAGTATCTATTGACAACTCTTCATCTTTGCCACCACCCATGGAATTGAAACCATTTCCAAGACATTTGAAATACGCCTATTTAGATACTAAACAACAACTTCCAGTCATCATTGCTAGTAATCTTCTCTAGGAGCGGGAAGACAAATTGCTGAGCTTCCTGAGGCAACATAAAAAGGCAATTGGGTGGAAATGATCAGACCTTCCAAGGATTAACCCCTCCATCTGCATGCATAGAATATTAATGGAGGAGGAAAGCAAGCCCATAAGGCAATAACAAAGAAGAATGAATCCAACCATCCTAGACGTGGTCAAGAAAGAGGTGACAAAATTGCTTGCTGCAGGTATCATCTATCCCATTTTAGATAGTCAATGGGTAAGCCTAGTACAAGTAGTACCTAAAAAGTCTGGGATGACCGTCATGAAAAACAAGCACGATGAGTTGGTACCTATGCAGATTCAGAATAGCTGGCGAGTTTGCATCGACTATCGAAGATTGAATCAAGCAACTCGCAAGGATCACTTTCCTTTGCCTTTCATTGATCAAGTCCTGGAGAAACTAGTAGGGAATTCCCATTACGGCTTTCTGAATGGTTTCTCTAGTTACATGCAAATCCATATTGCATCTGAAGATCAACACAAGACTACCTTCACTTGCCCATTTGGCTCTTTTGCATACACTCACATGCCATTTGGCCTATGCAACACACCAGATACATTTCAAAATTGCATGACAATCATTTTCTCATACCTACTACAAGAGTGCATGGAGGTGTTTATGGATGACTTCACGGTATATGCCGATTCATTTGACACATGCCTGGAAAACCTATCCAAGGTGCTAACGAGGTGCATTGAGACAAACCTAGTCCTCACCTTTGAAAAATACCACTTCATGGTGACTGAGGGAATCGTGTTGGGACATCTGGTATCCAACAGAGGCATCAAGGTGGACAAAGCAAAGATTGACATCATCACCTCTCTTCCAAACCCTACCTCTATATGGGAAGTCCACTCATTTTTAGGACACGCAGGATTCTATAGAAGATTTATCAAGAATTTAAGCAAGATTGCCCTGCCGCTGTCCAAGCTACTACAGAAGGATGTGGAATTTAAATTTGACTAGCCCTGTATAGAAGCCTTTCTAGAGTTGAAGAGCCGACTCACATCCGCCCCTATTCTCCAAGCACCTAACTGGGAGCTGCCATTTGAATTGATGTGTGATGCATCCAATTCAGCCTTAGGAGCCGTCCTAGGCCAAAGAGCTAGAGTCGGCAAGCTGGTGCATGTAATTGCCTATGCATCCCGAACCATGGACCCAGCCCAGTTAAATTACACAACAACTAAAAAGGAGCTGCTGGCAATTGTATTTGCCTTGGACAAATTTTGATCATACCTACTAGGCTCCAAAATAGTTGTGTTCTTTGACGACGCTGCACTCAGATTCTTATTAAAGAAGCCAAATGTCAAGCCGAGACTGATTCAGTGGATGCTCTTCCTTCAAGAGTTCAACATAGAGATCAGAGATAAGAAAGGTGTTGGGAACTCAGTGGCAGTCACCTAAGCAGAATTGAGAGGGAAGATGACCCGATACCTATCAGAGACGATTTCCCAAATGAGCAATTAT
Source organism: Mucuna pruriens (assembly GCA_025330945.1). Lineage (NCBI taxonomy): Eukaryota > Viridiplantae > Streptophyta > Magnoliopsida > Fabales > Fabaceae > Mucuna > Mucuna pruriens. Next base: position 478,042 of record JAENHJ010000141.1, read on the forward strand.
TGCACATCACCACTCCTACACCATGGTTTGCAGACATCTGCAACCTTGTGGCAGCATCCTAGTTCCCACTGGAGGCATCTCAGCTATACAAAGAAAGAATTCAAAATGATGTCAAGTACTACATATGGGATGATCCCTACCTTTGGAGACTTTGTAACGACCAAGTTATTCGCAAGTGCATTCTTGACGCCGAGATCAACTCGGTCCTCTAGTTTTGTCATGCAGCACCTGGAGCGGCCACTATGGTTTCACTCGGATGGCCAAGAAGGTGCTCGATTGCGGGTTCTATTGGCTCACCATTTTCAGAGACACCTATCAATTCATCTCCTCTTGCGAGAAATGTCATAAAGCTAGAGTGGCCATTAGTAGAAGGCATGAAATGCCCCAACAACCCATATTATTCTACGAAGTCTTTGATGTTTGGGGTATCGACTTCATGGGGCCATTCCGAGTCTCCAATGGGTATTCATATATTCTGCTGGTTGTACACTATGTGTCAAGATGGGTGGAGGCCATAGCCACCAAAACCAATGATGCCAAGGTTGTAGTGGATTTTTTGAAGTCCAATATCTTCTACCGGTTTGGGGTGCTGAAAGCGCTCATAAGTGACCAAGGTAGTCACTTCTACAATAGAGCCATGTCCTCTTTACTCAACAAGTATGAGGTGGTACATAGAATTGCCACAACCTATCACCCCTAGACCAATGGCCAAGCTGAAGTTTTCAATAGGGAAATAAAGAAGACGCTGCAAAAGATGACCAATCCCAACAGGAAGGACTAGAGCCGACTCCTTGAGGACACTCTTTGGGCACATAGAACTGCATACTGAACTCCGTTGGGGATGTCCCCCTATAGGATTGTCTTCAGTAAAGCCTGTAATCTTCTTGTGGAAATAGAACACAAAGCTTACTAGGTGATGAGTCATAATTTATACATCTTTTAGACACCTAAGAAGGAGGTTTACAAGACTATTCTGTGCTTAAGAGTGGATTGTTAGCTAAGATTCATTCTATGGGTTCGATTACAGAGGAAATACAAATCTGTGTTAATATAGACTCCTTAGCTAATAAAAGTGTCACTCCTTCTTCTGCAAGTCAAGCCGAGTTGACCAGGGTCAACAAAAGGAGTCTCAGCCGAGATGAAGTCATCCTGGCCAATCTGACTCCATCTCGGCCGGACCAGAGTCGTCTCGACAACCCATGCCTTGCAGCCCAGCAGCCCAGTAGAGAGGCCCAATTGTATTGACCATATCAGCTATCCAGCTCGGAGGCCATCTCAGCGTTAGCTCAGCTGCCATGTCACTCCTAGGAAATCTGCCATGTCACATTAGAAGATCCGCATAGGGGTAGAATAGGATCTTTCACAATGTAATTCTGTTAGGATTCGTTAGGATTAGCATATCACAACTCGTGTATTTATAGGAAGAGCTGTGCACTTTTTACACGTTCTGTCTTTGAATTCGCTCAAACTCCATACTCACTGTACCCATTTTTCTCGCTCTCGCTCTCTCCGTTTTCACGGTGGTGCACGGTGCTCATTGGCGTTTCTCTCGATTGAGGAAGTGCAGGTCTGAGACTGGGAAGCCGAAGTCTGCCAGAGGGGACCGATCAGACTCATCGACGCACTTCAGTGGAGCTGATCCTCGCGTTCGGGCTAACGGAGGTGAACCACCACCATCAACCATGGCGATCGTCGTGGAAGATGGATTCATCTCAAGTCAGAACCACTGTATTTGTATTCTGTTTCTGTTAATCGATTTCATTCTGCATTTCATATCTCCTTTCTCTTCCCTCTTCCTTAATTCATGTTTGAATCGTGATTGCATTTGAATATGAACAATGTTAAGCTAAGCTGATTGGAACTGGTTTAACTAATTCAGTAGGTAATCAGTTAACGATAGTTAATCGAGAACCTAAAATCAGCTCAGCACCTATTCCCCCGCCAACCGATGAGGTAGCGATTGCATAATTCCTCGGTATGGCAATGGACGAATGTTTGGCGATCGTCATAAGACTACCAAAGGCTGATATGGACTGAGAACTGGAGTGTGGAACCTGGACTGGACTTGAACTAATGGAACTGAACATAAATACAGTTGTATAATAATAACAATAGTAATCAGTAACAGTAGTATATGTTTACTGCATTCATAGTCTTAGTTTACATTCTACTTTACTTGCAATCCAACCCCCCTTATTTACTGCCTTTAAGTCTGAGACAAAGGTAGTCCACCTCTGTAGCATCTGTCTGCACTCAACCGAGATCAAGCAGGATCGTCTCTGTTGAGGTCGACTCGGCTCAGTCTCTGTTGAGAGCAACTCGGCCATTGCCGAGATGAGTCAGTACTTTACATCTCAGATTCTACTCCACTTCACTTTACACCAATTCACAACTGAGCATACTGTGTCCTTGAGAAGAATGACCTAGGGTTAGCTATGCTATAGTTAGCTTTAGTTATTTGATAAGCGCATTAAAACGACTAAAAAATGCTCCATCATCACTAGGCTGTCAAGCAATGCAATCTGGCCTATGACCAAGCAAGGGAACAAAGGAAATTCCAACTGGAAGAACTAGACGAACTCTGCTTGGAGGCCTATGAGAACTCTCAGATCTATAAGCAGAAAGTCAAGTGTTTTCATGATCAACAAGTTCTGAGAAACGAGCTCCAAGTCGGCCAGAAAGTACTCCTATTCAATTCACGTTTAAAGCTCATTGCAGGTAAGCTCCGTTCTAGATGGAATGAATCTTTTTTATTACTAATGTTTTTCCCTATGGTGCATTAGAACTAAAGGATGAACACACCAACAACACCTTCCAGGTCAATGGGCATCGAATTAAGCTATTTGATGAAGGTTCAGCACCAACAGTAGGCGACATGGAGACCATCTCATTAATGGAACCAGCTCCGTCAGACGGCACACTTTGAGCCAATCTCGTGAACCCCCTCTGTATTCATGTCTTGCATTGAGGACAATGCAACCTTTAAGTGTGTGTGTGTGTGTGTGGGAGGGGGGGGGGTAGTGTGGCCACCTAAGGCTTGCCGAATCTTGTGCTTAAAAGTCTTGTTCTGTTCTTCAAAGTTCAAACTCCATTACTATTTTAAACTTTGGTCTTTATTTTTATTTTTCTTTTCAAGTCCAAATTTTTGTTCCTTTTGGTTTCTTCTCTTTCCGTTCCCTTTCATGTCATTTTCCATTGCTACCCAAGCCGAGTCCATGCCGAATTCGACTCCATCTCGGATGGATTCGGACTAGCCAATTTCAATTTTCATTGGAATTTTTCTCTTATTTTCCCTAACTGAATTCAAAATTCCAAGTGTTGAGAAAATGCCCTGAAAAAGAATTTGAAACTATTTCTTTAAGTGTTGGATAGAGCAGTAGGAAGCAATTCGGAACTCTGGAGGATAGGTTTTTCAAGCTTGAGAGGGAATGAAATTTTTGCACCCTACGCGGTAGGTGATTGAAAAGCAGAAAAGATAGACTGTTAGTGGTAGAATAATTGACCAGTGAGAATTTTTGAGCCTATGTACATATAGATGGCTTTGCACCCCGCCATTCTCTCTTTCTTGTGTGATTTTTGCATCCATATTAACTGAGTGTTCTGGATTTTTCCTTGACTCTCTGGATATATCTGGTTTCGCATGCACGAATGAGATGATCTAGGCCATGTTTCAAATAAGCCTCGAGCCAACCAGACCTACCTTGTAAATCTTACCCCTTGTTTACTCTCGTTGAGCCTAAATGACCATTCTTTCCTGCAGATCAATATAAGCCAAGGTCGGAAAAACCATGATTAACCTCAACCTTGGGGATAGAGGAGTTTGGAATTGTTTAAGGAGTAGGTCACGACCAAGTGTGGGGGAAACACCAGGGGATGAAGCAAGAGTAGTGTATTCAAAAAGGGTCATAAAGGAAGAAAAAGAAAGAAACAAGTGCAAGAAAACAAAGAAAAAAAATAAAGAAGCAGCCAGAAATCATAAGCCTGAACAAATTCTGACCACGTTTTTGGCACCGTGGCTCATATTTTGACCACGTTTTTGGCACTGTGGCTCATATTTTGACCACGTTTTTGGCACTACGGCTCAAATTCTGACCACGTTTTTTGCACTGCGGCTCAAATTCTAGCTATGTTTCTGACCACATTTTTGGCATCATGGCTTAAATTTTGGCTAAGTTTCTGACCACGTTTTTGGCACGTGACTCAAATTTTGGCCATGTTTTTGGCCCGTGGATCAATTTTTGCGATGACCAATTGTGTGAATCATCATTTTGATATTGAGATAGAGAAAACCTTGAGTTGGATCAAAAAATCCAAAAACATGCATGTAGGATATACTAGTGATAGTATTAGCTCTATAATTGTGACTGACAATTTTGAAATGAAGCCTGATTTTTCAGATAATCCATTGTACAAGCTAGACCCAATGGCAAACAATAACAATAGGACATTGAAGGAGTTGGCGATGCCAGACGTATTGTACCAGCCATGGCACCACGGCTCAAATTTTAGCTAAGTTTCTGCTCACGTTTTTGGCAACGTGGCTAAAATTCTGACTACATTTTTGGCATTGCGGCTCAAATTCTGGCTAAGTTTCTGACCATGTTTTTAGCACCCTGACTAAAATTCTGACCACATTTTTGGCACCGCGACTCAAATTCTGGTTAAGTTTCTAACCACGTTTTTGGCATCGTGGCTAAAATTCTGCCCACGTTTTAGGCACCATGGCTCAAATTCTGGCTAAGTTTCTAACCATGTTTTTCGCACTATGGCTAAAATTTTGACCACATTTTTAGCATCGTGGCTCAAATTCTGGCTAAGTTTCAGATAACATTTTTGGTACCATGGCTAAAAATTTGACCACATTTTTGTTATTGGGCTCAAATTTTGGCTATGTTTCTGACCACGTTTTTGGCACCATGGCTAAAATTTTGACCACGTTTTTGGCAACGCGGCTCAAATTCTGGCTAAGTTTCTGACAACGATTTTGGCACCATGGCTAAAAATCTGACAACATTTTTGACACTGGGGTTCAAATTCTGGCTAAGTTTTTTACAACATTTTTGGCACCGTAGTTCAAAATCTAGCTAAGTTTCTCACCACGTTTTTGACACCTTGGCTATAATTCTGACCACGATTGTGGCAATGCGGCTCAAATTCCGGCTAAGTTTCTGACCACAATTTTGGTGCCGTGGCTAAAATTCTGACAACATTTTTGGCACTGGGGTTCAAATTCTAGCTAAGTTTCTGACAACGTTTTTGGCACCACAGTTCAAAATCTGGCTAAGTTTCTCACCACGTTTTTGGCACCTTGGCTATAATTATGACCACGATTGTGGCAACGCGACTCAAATTTTGGCTAAGTTTCTGACCACGATTTTGGCACCGTGGCTAAATTTTTTACCACGGTTTTGGCATCAGTGATCAAATTTTGGTTAAGTTTTTTACCACGTTTTGGCACCGTGGCTCAAATTCGGCTTAACTTTCTGACCACGATTTTGGCAACATGCCTAAAATTCTAACCACATTTTTGGCACTACGACTCAAATTCTGGAGTAGTTTTGACCACATTTTTGGCACCGTGGCTCAAATTCTGGAAAAGTTTCTGACGACGATTTTGGCCATGTGGTTAAAATTCTGATCACGTTTTTGGCACTATAGCTCAAATTCTGGATAAGTTTCTAACCACGTTTTTGGCATTATGGCTAAAATTTTGACCACGTCTTTGGCACCGTAGCTCAAATTATGGCTAAGTTTCAAACCACGTTTTTGGAACCGTTGCAAAAATTCTGACCACGTTTTTGGGACTGTGGTTCAATTTCTGGCTAACTTTCTGAGCACGTTATTGGCACCGTGGCTAAAATTCTGACCATGTTTTTGGCACCGCGTCTAAAATTCTAGCTGTTTCTAACCACGTTTTTGGCACTATGGCTAAAATTCTGACCACCTTTTTGGCACCGTGGCTGAAATTTTGGCTAAGATTCTAACCATGTTTTTGGCACCATGGCTAAAATTCTGATCACGTTTTTGGCACCACTGCTCAAATTTTAGCTATGTTTCTAACCACGATTTTGGCACCGTGGATGAAATTCTGACCACGTTTTTGGCATCGCGCTTCAAATTCTCGCTAAGTTTATAACCACGTGTTTAGCATTGTGGCGAAAATTTTGACCACGTTTTTGGTACCACGGCTCATATTCTAGCTAAGTTTCTAACCACGTTTTTGGCACCGTGGCTAAAATGATGGCAACATTTTTGCAACTGCGGCTCAAATTCTGGCGAAGTTTTTAACCTCAATTTTGGCACCGTGGCTAAAATTCTGACCACGTTTTTGGAACTGCAGCTCAAATTCTAGTTAAGTTTCTGACCACGTTTTTGGCACCGTGGCTCAAATTTTGACCAAGTTTTTGGCACTGTGGCTCAAATTCTAGCTAAGTTTATGATCATGATCTTCACAACGTGGCTAAAATTCTGACCACATTTTTGGCAGTACAGCTCAAATTCTGGCCAAGTTTCTGACCACGTTTTTGGCACCCTGGCTAAAATTTTGTCCACGATTTTGGCACCATCGCTCAAATTCTAGCTAAGTTTCTAATCACGTTTTTGGGATCGTGGCTACAATTCTGCGCACGTTTTATGCACCGTGGCTCACATTCTGGATAAGTTTCTGACCTTGTTTTTGACACCATGACTAACATTTTGACCTTGTTCTTTGCACAACGGCTCAACTTCTGCCTATGTTTCTGACCCCGATTTTTGCACCGTGACTAACATTCTGACCTCATTTTTGGCACCGCGGCTCAAATTCTGGCTATGTTTCTGACCAAGTTTTTGGCATTGTGGCTAAAATTTTGACCACGTTTTTGGCACTGAGGCTCAAATTTTGGCTAAGTTTCTAACCACGTTTTTGGCACTGTGGCTAAAATTCGAACCATGTTTTTGCGACCGCGGATAAAATTCTGGATAAGTTTCTGACCTCAATTTTGGCACCGTGGCTAAAATTCTGACAACGTTTTTTGCACCGTGGCTAAAATTCGGATCGCATTTTTGGAAGCGCAGCTCAAATTTTGGCTAAGTTTCTGACCACGTTTTTGGCAAACTGATTCAAATTTTGACCACGTTTTTGGCACTATGGCTCAAATATTGGATATGTTTCTCACTAGGATCTTGGCAACATGGATAAAATTATGACCACGTTTTCGGTACCGAGGCCTAATTTATGGCTACGTTTCTAACCACAATTTAGACACGTTGGAAAAAATTCTGACCACGTTTTTGGCACCACAACTCAAATTCTGGCTAAGTAACTAACCACGTTTTTGGCACCATGGCTAAAATTCTGACCACGGTTTTGGGATCGAGGCTCAAATTCTGGCTAAGTTTCTGACTATGATTTTAGACTGATGGGTAAAATTCTAACCACATTTTTGACATTGTGGCTAAAATTTTGACCACGTTCTTGACATCGCGACCTAAATTTTGGCTAAGTTTCTAACCACGTTTTTGGAACCGTGGCTAAAATTCTGAAGACGTTTTTGCAACCGCGGCTAAAATGGTACCTAAGTTTATGACCACGTTTATGGCACCGTGGCTAAAATTCTGACCACGTTTTTAACACCGTGGCTCAAATCTTGCTAAGTTTCTAACCACGTTTTTGGCACTCTCGCTAAACTTCTGACCACTTTTTTTGCAATGCGGCTCAAAAATTCTGACCATGTTTTGGGCTCGGTGGCTTAAATTCTGGCTATGTTTCTGACAACGATTTTGGCACCGTGACCAAAATTCTGACCACGTTTTTGGCACTGCGGCTGATATTCTAGCTAAGCTTCTTACCATGTTTTAGGCATTGTTGCTAAAATTCTGACCATGTTTTTGGTAACGCGGCTCAAATTCTGGTTAAGTTTCTAACTATGTTTTTGGCATCGTGGCTAAAATTTTGACCACGTTTTTGGCATCGTGGCTAAAATCTGACCACGCTTTTGGAACCACGACTCAAATTCTGGCTAAGTTTCTAACCACGTTTTTGGCACCATGGCTCAAATTCTGACCATGTTTTTGGAATTGTGGCTCAAATTCTGGCTATGTTTTTTACAACGATCTTGGCAACGTGGCTAAAATTTTTGCCACATTTTTGGCACTACGGCTCAAATTTTGTCTAAGTTTCTAACCACATTTTTGGCATTGTGGCTGAAATTTTGACCACGTTTTTGGCACCGTGGCTTAAATTTTGACCATGTTTTTGGCACTGCGACTTAAATTCTGTCTAAGTTTTTTACCACTTTTTTTGCAACGTGGCTAAAATTTTGACCACGTTTTGGCACAACTAATCAAATTTTGGCTATGTTTCTAACAATGTTTTTGGCACAGTCGCTAAAATTCTAACCACATTTTCGGCATCATGGTCCAAATTTTGGCTAAGTTTCTAACCACGTTTTTGGCACATGGCTATAATTCTGACCACGTTCCTGGCATTGTGGCTCAACTTTTGGCTAAGTGTCTGACCACATTTTGGCACTAGGGCTAAAATTCTGACCACGTTTTTAGAACCACTGCTCAAATTCTGGTTAAGTTTCTAACCACGTTTTTGGCACCGCGACTAATATTCTGACCACATTTTTGTGATTGTGGCTCAATATTTAGCTAAGTTTCTGACCACGTTTTTGGTACGGCAGCTAAACTTTTGACCACATTTTTGGCATTGCGGCTCAAATTCTGGCTAAGTTTTTGACAATGTTTTTGGCATTATGGCTAAAATTTAACCACCTTTTTGGCCACTGTGGCTCAAATTCTAGCCAAGTTTTTGACCACGTTCTTGGCACTGTGGCTCAACTTCTGGCTAAGTTTCTAACCACAAAATTGGCATCGTAGCTAAAATTTTGACCACGTTTTTGGCACCATGGCTCTAATTCTGGCTAAGTTTCCGACCACGTTTTTGGCACCATGGCTAAAATTTTGACCACATTTTTGGCACCGCGGCTCACATTCTATCTAAGTTTCTAACCACGTTTTTGGCATAGTGACTGAAATTCTGACCACGTTTTTGTGACCACGGCTCAAATTGTGGCTATGTTTCTGACCTCGATTTTGGCATCGTGGCTAAAATTTTGACAACGATTTTGGTACCATGGGTAAAATTCGACCAACGTTTTTGGAACCACAGCTCAAATTCTGTCTAAGTCTCTGACCTTGTTTTTGGCACCGTGGCTCAAATTCTTACAACGTTTTGGCACTGTGGCTCAAATTCTGGCTAAGTTTATGACCACGATCTTGACAACGTGGCTAAAATTCTGACCACGTTTTTGGCACTGCGTCTCAAATTTTGGCTATGTTTCTGACCATGTTTTTGTCACCCTCACTAAAATTTTGACCACGTTTTTGGCACTGTGGCTCAAATTCTGGCTAAGTTTCTAAGCACGTTTTTGGCACCATGGCTAAAATTCTTCCCACGTTTTAGGCACCCCGGCTCACATTCTTGCTATGTTTTTTACCTTGCTTTTGGAATTGTGGCTAACATTCTGTTCTTAGCACTACGACTCAACTTTCTATGTTTCTGACCCCAATTTTGGCATCGTGGCTAAAATTCTAACCACGTTTTTGGCACCGTGGCTAAAATTATGACCACGTTTTTGCGACCGTTGCTCAAATTCTGGCTAAGTTTCTGACCTCGATTTTGGCTCCGTGGCTAAAATTCTGACCACGTTTTTGGCACCGTCACTAAAATTCTGACCGTGTTTTTGGAACCACGACTCAAATTCTGGCTAAGTTTTTTACCACATTTTTGGCATCGTGGCTCAAATTCTTACAACATTTTTGGCATTGTGGCTCAAATTTTGGCTCAATTTATGATCACGAATTTGGCAATGTGGCTAAAATTCTGACCACGTTTTTGGCATTGCGGCTCAAATTTTGGCTAAGTTTCTAACCACGTTTTTGTCATCCTGGCTAAAATTTTGACCACATTTTTGGCACCGTGTCTCAAATTCTGGCTAAGTTTCTAAGCACGTTTTTGGCACCATGGCTAAAATTCTTCCCAAGTTTTAGGCACCCTAGCTTACATTCTGGCTATGTTTCTAACCTTGCTTTTGGAACTGTGGCTAACATTCTGACCACGTTCCTTGCACCGCGGCTCAACTTCTGGCTATGTTTCTAATCACAATTTTGGCACTGTGCCTAATTCTGACCACGTTTTTGGCACCGCAGCTCAAATTCTCTCTATGTTTTTGACTATGTTTTTGGCATTGTGGCTAAAATTCTAACCACGTTTTTAAGCATTAAGGCTTAAATTTGGCTAAATTTTTTACCACGTTTTTGGCACCGTGGCTAAAATTCTAACCACGTTTTTGCGACTGCGGCTAAAATTTTGGCTAAGTTTTTGACCTCGATTTTGGCACCATGGCTAAAACTCTAACCACATTATTGGCACCGTTGCTAAAATTCTGACCGCATTTTTGGAACTGCGGCTCAAATTCTGGCTAAGTTTTTGACCACATTTTTGGCATCGTGGCTCAAATTCTTACAACATTTTTGGCACTGTGCCTCAAATTCTGGCCAAGTTTATGACCATGATCTTGGCAACGTGGCTAAAATTCTGGCTAAGTTTTTAACCACGTTTTTGGCACTGTGGCTAAAATTTTGACCACGTTTATGCGACCGCGACTAAAATTCTGGCTAAGTTTCTAACCTCGATTTTGGCACCATGGCTAAAATTCTGACCGCATTTTTGGAATTGTGGCTCAAATTCTGGCTAAGTTTCTAACCATGTTTTTGGCATTGTGGCTCAAATTCTTACAATGTTTTTGACACTATGGCTCAAATTCTGCCAAAATTTATGACCCTAATCTTAGCAATGTGCCTAAAATTTTGACCATGTATGTTGCACTACGGCTCAAATTCTACATAAGTTTTTGACCACATTTTTTTCACCCTGGCTAAAATTCTGATCACGTTTTTGGCACCGAGGCTCAAATTTTGGCTAAGATTCTAATCACGTTTTGGTACCGTGGCTAAAATTCTTCCCACGTTTTAGGCACCGTGGCTCACATTCTGGCTATGTTTCTGACCTTGCTTTTGGAACCGTGGCTAACATTAAGACCACGTTCTTTGCACTGCGGCTCAACTTCTTCCTATGTTTCTGACCTCGATTTTGGCACCGTGGCTAAAATTTTGACCACGTTTTTGGCACCGTGGCTCTAATTGTCGCTAAGTTTCTAACCACGTTTTTTGGCATTGTGACTAAAATTCTGACCAAGTTTTTGGCATTGAGGCTCAAATGCTGGCTAAGTTTCTAACCACGTTTTTGGCACTGTGGCTAAAATTTTGACCACGTTTTTGCGACTGCGGCTCAAATTCTGACTAAGTTTCTGACCACGATTTTTGCACTGTGGCTAAAATTTTGACCACGTTTTTGGCACCATGGCTAAAATTCTGACTGCATTGTTGGAATTGCGGCTCAAATTCTGGCTAAGTTTCTGATCACGTTTTAGGCACCGTGGCTCAAATTCTGACCACGTTTTTGGCACCATGGCTCAAATTCTAGCTATGTTTCTAACCATGATCTTGGCAAAATGGCTAAAATTCTAACCACATTTTCTGCACCGAGGCTCAATATCTGGCTAAGTTTCTGACCACAATTTTGGCATTGTGGCTAAAATTCGGACTACGTTTTTGGCACCACGGCTGAAATTTTGTTTAAGTTTCTAACCATGTTTTTGGAATTGTGGCTAAAATTCGGACCACGTATCTGCGACCGCGTCTCAAATTCTGGTTAAGTTTCTAACAACGTTTTTGGCACTATGGCTAAAATTTTGACCACTTTTTGCGACTGCAGCTCAAATTCTGCCTAAGTTTCTAACCTTGACTTAGGCATTGTTGCTAAAATTATGATCATGTTTTGGTATTGTGGCTAAAATTCTGACCATGTTTTTGGACTCGTGGCTCAAATTTTGGTAAAGTTTCTGACCACGTCTTTGGCACCGTGGCTCAAATTGTGACCACGTTTTTGGCACTGTGTTTCAAATTCTGTCTAAGTTTATTACCATGATCTTGGCAACGTGGCTAAAATTCTAGCCACTTTTTAGCACTACAGCTCAAATTCTGGCTATGTTTCTAACCACGTTTTTGGCACTGTGGCTAAAGTTCTGACGTCGTGTTGGCATCCTGGCTTAAATTCTGATCACGTTTTTAGCACCACGGCTTAAATTTTGCCTAAGTTTCTGACACCATTTTTGGCACTGTGGCTAAAATTCTGACCACATTTTGGCACAACAGATCAAATTATGGCTATGTTTCTGAAAATATTTTTGGCACTGTCACTAATATTCTAACCACGTTTTTGGCACACTGGCTCAAATTTTGGCTAAGTTTCTGGCCACGTTTTGGCACCGTGGCTATAATTCTAACCACATTCCTTGCACCATGACTCAACTTCTGGCTAAGTTTCTGGCCACGTTTTTGGCACTGTGGCTAAAATTCTAACCACGTTTTTGGCACCGTGGTGTAAATTCTGGTTCCGTTTCTAACCACGTTTTTGGCACCACGGTTAAAATTCTAACCACATTTTTGCGACAGTGGCTGAAATTCTGGGTACCTTTTTGTCAATGTTTTTGGTACCTTGGCTAAACTTCTGGCCACATTTTTGGCACCACGACTCAAATTCTGGCTAATTTTTTGGCAATGTTTTTGGCACTGTGGCTAAAATTTTGACCACCTTTTTGGCATCGTGGCTCAAATTCAGGCTAAGTTTTTGACCACGTTTTTGGCATTATGGATAAAATGTTGACCACATTCCTAGCGCTGTGGCTCAACTTCTGGCTAAGTTTCTGACCACGATATTAGCATCGTAGCTAAATGATGACCCCATTTTTGACACCATGGCTCAAATTTTGGCTATGTTTCTGACCATATTTTTGGCACCGTGGTTAAAATTCTAACCACATTTTTTACCTTGCAGCTTAAATTTCTGGCTAAGTTTTGACCACGATCTTGGCACTGTGGCTCAACTTCTGGTTAAGTTTCTGACCACAATTTTGGTACCGTGGCTAAAAATCTAACCATGTTTTAGGCACTGTGGCTAAAATTCTAACCACATTTTTGGCATTGTGGTTAAAATTCTGACCATGTTTTTTGCACCGTGGCTTAAATTCTGGCTAAGTTTCTCATCACGTTTTTGGTACCGTGGCTAAAATTCTAACCACGTTCTTGGCACTATGGCTCACCTTCTGGCCAAGTTTTTTACCACAATTTTGGCATCGTGTCTAAAATTCTGACTACGTTTTTGGCACTACGTCTCAATTCAAGCTATGTTTCTAACCACGTTTTCGGCACTGTGGCTAAAATTCTAACCACGTTCTTGGCACTATGCCTCAACTTCTGGTTAAGTTTCTGACCATGATTTTTTGGCACCATGGCTAAAATTTAATTCATATTTGGCATCTCAACTCAAATTCTAGCAATGTTTCTAACCACATTTTTGGCACTATGGCTCAAATTCTGGCTTCGTTTCTGACCACAATTTTGGCATCGTGGCTAAAATTTCAACCACATTTTTGGCATTGCGACTCAAATTCTAGCTATGTTTCTGAACACCTTTTTGGCACTGCGACTCAAATTCTAGCTAAGTTTCTTACCATGTTTTTGGCATTGTGACAAAAATTCTGACCACGTTCTTGGCACTGTGCCTCAACTTCTAGCTAAAGTTTCTAACCACGATTTTGGCACCATGGCTAAAAATCTGACCCCATTTTTGGCATTTTGGCTAAAATTCTGCCTAAGTTTCTGACCACGTTCTTGGCACAGTGGCTAAAATTCTGACCACATTTTTGACATCGTCCTTCAAATTCTAGTTAAGTTTCTGACCACCTTTTTGGTACCATAGCTCATATTCTAGCTAAGTTTTTGACCACGTTTTTGGAACTGTTGATAAAATTCTAACCATATTTTAGGCACCATAGCTAAAATTCTAACCACATTCTTGACATTGTGGCTCAATTTCCGGCTAAGTTTCTGACAATGATTTTGCCACCATGGCTAAAATTCTGACCACGTTTTTGGCATCTCGGCTCAAATTCTAGCTACGTTTCTAACCCGTTTTTGGCACCCGTGGCCCAAATTTTGGCTAAGTTTCTGACCATGATTTTGGCACCGTGGCTAAAATTCTGACCACGATTTTGGTACCGTGTCTCAAATTCTGGCTGTGTTTCTGACAATATTTTTGGTACTATGGCTAAAATTTTGACCACGTTTTTGGCACCATGGCTAAAATTCTAACCACGTTCTTGGCACTGTGGCTCAACTTCTGGCTAAGTTTCTGACCATGATTTTGGTACTGCGGCAAAAATTCTGACCCTGTTTTTGGCACCGTGGCTCAAATTCTGGCTATGTTCCTAAGCACGTTTTTGGCACCGCAACTCAAATTCTGTCTAAGTTTTCACCACATTTTTGGCACTGTGGCTAAAATTCTGACCACGTTTTTGGCACCGTTGCTCAAATTCTAGCTATGTTTTTTTACCATATTTTTAGTACCGTGGCTAAAATTCTAACCACGTTCTTGGAACTATGGCTCAACTTCTGGCTAAGTTTCTGACCACAATTTTGGCACCGTGGCTAAAAATCTCACCACGTTTTTAGTATCTTAGCTCAAATTTTGGGAAAGTTTCTAACCATGCTTTTGGCATCGCAACCCAAATTCTGTTTAAGTTTCTGACCACGTTTTTGGATCCGTGGCTAAAATTCTGACCACGTTTTTGGCACCGTGGCTCAAATTCGGGCTACGTTTCTGACCATGATTTTCGTACTATGGCTAAAAATCTGACCATGATTTTCGCACAGTGGCTAAAATTCTGACCATATATTTTGTATATTGGCTCAAATTCTGGCTATATCTCTAACCACATTTTTGGCACCGCTGCCCAAATTCTGGTTAAGTTTCTGACCACGATTTTGGCATTGTGGCTTAAATTCTGAGCAGGTTTTTGGCACCGTGGCTCAAATTCTGGCTAAGTTTCTCACCACATTTTTGGCACTATGGCAAAAATACTAACCACGTTTTTGGCACCATGGCTAAAACTCTAACCACGTTCTTGGCACTGTGGCTCAACATCTGACTAAGTTTTTGACCACAATTGTGGCACCGTGGCTAAAATTCTAAACTTGTTTTTGGCACCGTTGCTCAAATTCTGGCTAAGTTTTTGACCACGTTCTCTGCACAGTGGATAAAATTATGACGACATTTTTGACATCGTGACTCAAATTTTGGCTATGCTTCTGACCACGTTTTTGGCACCGCGGCTCATATTCTGGCTAAGTTTTTGACCACTTTTCTGGCACTATTCATAAATATCTGACCACGTTTTTGGCACCATGACTAAAATTCTAACCACGTTCTTCACATTGTGGCTCAACTTCTAGCTAAGTTTTTTACCACGATTTTGGCACCGTGGCTTAAATTCTGACCACGTTTTTGGCACCGCCGCTCAAATTCTGTCTATGTTTCTGAACACCTTTTTGGCATCGCAGCTCAAATTCTAGCTAAGTTTCTGACCACATTTTTGGCATTGTGACAAAAATTCTAACCATGTTTTTGGCACCATGGCTAAAATTCTAACCACGTTCTTGGCACTCTGGCTCAACTTCTGGCTAAGTTTCTGACCACGATTTTGGCATCGTAGCTAAAATTGTAACCCTGTTTTTGGCACCGTAGCTCAAATTCTGGCTAAGTTTCTAACCACGTTCTTGGTATAGTGGCTAAAATTCTGACCACATTTTCCATATTGTGTATCAAATTCTGGCTATGTTTCTGACCGTGTTTTTGGCACCACGACTCATATTCTGGCTAAGTTTTTGACCATGTTTCTAGCACTGTTGATAAAATTCTGACCACGTTTTTGGTTACGTGGCTAAAATTCTAACCACGTTCTTCGCATTATGGCTCAACTGCTGGCTATGTTTCTGACCACGATTTTGGCACCGTGGCTAAATTTTGACCACATTTTTGGCATCTCGGCTCAAATTCTGGCTACGTTTCTAACCACGTTTTTGGCACCGTGGACCAAATTCTGGCTTAAGTTTCTGACCACGTTTTTGGCACCATGGCTAAAATTCTGACCACATTTTTGGTACCGCGGTTCAAATTCTAGCTATGTTTCTGACAATGTTTTTGGGAATGTGGCTTAAATTTTGACCACATTTTTTGCATTGTGGCTCAAAAGTTTCTAACCACGTTTTTGGTATCATGGCTGAAATTCTGACCTCGTTATTGGTAGTGTGGCTCAACTTCTGGCTAAGTTTCTGACCACAATTTTGGCACTGTGGCTAAAATTCTAACCCTGTTTTTGGCACCGTGGCTCAGATTCTAGCTAAGTTTCCGACCACGTTCTTGGCATAGTGGCTAAAATTCTGACCACATTTTTGACATCACGGCTCAAACTTTGGCTAAGTTTTTTACCACGACTTTGGCACCATGGCTAAAATTCTAACCATATATTTTGTATATCGGCTCAAATTCTGGCTATATCTCTGACCACATTTTTGGCATTGATGCCAAAATTCTGGTTAAGTTTCTGACCACGATTTTGGCACTGTGGATTAAATTCTGAGCACGTTTTTGGCACCGTGGCTCAAATTCTGGCTAAGTTTCTCACCATATTTTGGGCACTGTGGCAAACATACTTACCACGATTTTGGCACCATGGCTAAAACTCTAACCACGTTCTTGGCACTATGGCTCAACTTCTGACTAAGTTTCTGACCATGTTTTTAGCACCGTGGCTAAAATTCTGACCTTGTTTTTGGCACCGTGGCTCAAATTCTAGCTAAGTTTTTTATCACGTTCTTGTCACAGTGGCTAAAATTCTGACTACATTTTTGACATCGTGACTCAAATTTTGGCTATGTTTCTGACTACGTTTTTGGCACCGCGGCTCATATTATGGCTAAGTTTCTGACCACGTTTCTCACACTGTTCATACATATTTGACCACGTTTTTGGCACCGTGGCTAAAATTCTAACCACGTTCTTCGCATTGTGGCTCAACTTCTAGTTAAGTTTCTGGCCACGATTTTGGCACCGTAGCTTAAATTCTGACCATGTTTTTGGCACCGTGGCTCAAATTCTGACTATGTTTCTTAACACCTTTTTTGCATCGCGACTCAAATTTTGTCTAAGTTTTTTACCACATTTTTGGCACTGTGACAAAAATTCTGACCACGTTTTTGGCACCATGGCTAAAATTCTAACCATGTTCTTGGCACTATGGCTCAATTTTTGGCTAAGTTTTTGACCACGATTTTGGCACCGTGGTATAATTCTAACCCTGTTTTTGGCACCGTAGCTCAAATTCTGGGTAAGTTTCTGACCACGTTCTTGGCACAGTGGCTAACATTCTAACCGCATTTTTCATATTGTGGGTCAAATTCTGGCTATGTTTCTGACCACGTTTTTGGCACCATGGCTCATATTCTGGCTAAGTTTTTTTACCATGTTTCTGGCACTGTTGATAAAATTTTGACCACGTTTTTGGTACCGTGGCTAAAATTCTAACCACTTTCTTCGCATTGTGGCTCAACCGGCTGACTAAGTTTCGACCACGATTTTGGCACCGTGGCTAAATTCTGACAACGTTTTTGGCATCTTGGCTCAAATTCTGGCTACGTTTCTAACCACGTTTTTGGCACCGCTGACCAAATTCTAGCTAAGTTTCTAACCAAGTTTTTGGCACCATGGCTAAAATTCTGACTACATTTTTGGTACCACGGCTCAAATTCTGGTTATATTTCTGATAATGTTTTTGACACTGTGGCTTAAATTTTGACCACATTTTTTGCATTGTGGCTCTAAATCTGGCTAAGTTTTTTACCACGTTTTTGGTATCATGGCTAAAATTCTGACCACGTTCTTGGCACTATGGCTCAACTTCTGGTTAAGTTTCTGACCATGATTTTCGCATTGTGGCGAAAATTTTAACCCTATTTTTGGCACCATGGCTCAGATTCAGGATAAGTTTCCGACCACATTCTTAGCATAGTGGCTAAAATTCTAACCACATTTTTGACATCACGGCTCAAGTTTTGGCTAAGTTTTTGACCACGTTTTTGGTATCGTGGCTAAAATTCTGACCACGTTTTTGGCTTCTCGGCTCAAATTCTGGCTACGTTACGAACCACGTTTTTGGCATCGTGGCCTAAATTGTGGCTAAGTTTTTGACTATATTTTTGGCATTGTTGCTAAAATTCTGACCATGTTTTTGGTACCGTGGGTCAAATACTAGCTATGTTTCTGACAATGTTTTTGGCACTGTGGCTAAAATATTGACCACGTTTTGGCAGCGTGGGTCAAATTCTGGCTAAGTTTTTTACCACATTTTTGGTAGCATGGCTAAAATTCTAACCCATTTTTGGCATTGTGGCTAAAATTCTAGCTAAGTTTCTGACCATGTTTTGGGTACCGGGGTTAAAATTCTAACCAAGTTTTTGGCACCATGACTCAAATTCTGGCTAAGTTTTTGACCACGTTTTTGGCACTAAGGCTCAAATTCTAGTTAATTTTCTAACTGCATTTTTGGCATTGTGGCTAAAATTCTCACCACGTTTTTCGCACCATGGCTTAAATTCTGGCTAAGTTTCTGACCACATTTTTAGCACCATGGCTAAAATTTTAACCACGTTCTTAGGACCGTGGCTAAAATGTTAACCACGTTCTTAGCACTATGGCTATTCTGACCACATTTTTGGCATTCTGGCTAAGTTTCTGACCATGAGTTTGGCACTATGGCTTAAATTCTAACTACATTTTTGGCATCTCAGCTCAAATTCTGGCTTTGTTTCTAACCACAATTTTGGCACTGTAGCTTAAATTCTGACCACGTTTTTGGCATTGCGGGTCAAATTTTGGCATTTCGACTCAAATTCTGGCTATGTTTCTGACCATGTTTTTGGCACGGTGGCAAAAATTCTGACCTCGTTTTTGGCACCATGGCTAAAATTCTAACAACATTCTTGGCACTGTGGCTCAACTTCTGACTAAGTTTCTGACCACGATTTTGGCATCGTGACTAAAATTCTGACCTCATTTTTGGCACTGTGGCTCAAATTCTAGCTAAGTTTTCTGACCTTGTTATTGGCACAGTAGCTAAAATTCTGACCACATATTTGACATCGTGGCTCAAATTCTGGCTAAGTTTCTAACCACGTTTTTGGCACTACGACTCATATTCTGGCTAAGTTTCTTACCACGGTTTTGCCACTATTAATAAAATTCTAACCACGTTTTTGGCATCGTGGCTAAAATTCTAACCACATTCTTGACACTATTACTCAACTTCTGGCTATGTTTCTGACTACGATTGCAGCGCAAGATACTCAAGGGTAGAATAGGGAATGCAATTTATAATTCTGTTAGGAGGTCGTTAGCTAGCATGTTTAGTAAGGCCAACTCGTGTATATATAGGTAGAGCTAGGCATGTTTAATGGTGGTTGAATTCAGATTTAATTCCATTCTATTCTTTCCCACACACTTTCCATTTTCATGGTGGTGCACAATTCTTCATTGGTGTTTCTCTCGATCGATGAAGCGTAGGTCATGGACTGAGAGGCTGAAGGTAGTTAGAGGGGACAACTTGGCTTGCCATCACACTCTAGTGAACCTGATCCTCAACGCCTTGTCTAATAGAGGCGAATCATCACTGTTCGACCATAGTGATCATCATGGAAGACAGATTCATCGAATTCACACCCTGTGTTTGTATTTTGTCCTCAATAATATGAGTAGTTTCTGATTCTTATCTCGTGTTTGTGATTCCTACATTTTAATTTACTTGTTGTGTCGCGATTGCATATAGTAACATGAACACATGTTGAATTAGGACGATCAGAACCGATTTGACCACATTAGTAGGTAATCGATTAGAGAACCTAAAATCAACTCTAAACTTAATCCTTGCCAACTAATAAGATAGCGCTTGTGTAAATTCTTAGTATGGTAATGGACGAATGTTTGGCGATCGTCATAAGGAAATCTAAGGTTGATACGGAACGTAATCTTGAGCGAACGAATCAGAATCGACTTGATTGTTGAGACTTAGCATGAACATAGTAGTAGCATTAGAGGTAGTTTAGCTTAGTTACATTTGCATTATAGTTTAATTGTTGTCTTACTTAATATGCAACCCAAACCCCCAGTTTCCTACATTTCAGTCCGAAACTGAGTTAGTCCAACTCTGTTGCGTCTGTTAGTACTTAGCCGAGACCGTGTCGGATAAGACTCTACCGAGTCCATATCAGACCAGTCTCTGACAAGAGCAACTCAACACATAGCTGAGAGTGAGTCTGCATTCTATACTTGAATCCTGCATTACTTAGTTTTCACACAAAGTCATAATTGAGCGCATTGTGTCCTTGTGATAATTCGACCTAGGGTTGACTATGCTATAGTTAGCTTTAGTTTATTTGATGTGCGTTGAGACAACTAAAAACGAGCTTATCATACTTTAGACATAAAGAGACTTTAAGGCTCAACTTCAAGTGTCACGAGCTACTCATCCCTTCACGATTCAAAGGTGAATGCCTCAATTTGATGAAAATGGAAATCCTTGGAAGAGCGACTCTACATCGTGACTCTGCATCGTTGGGGGCGGGGATAGGTGTGGAATGGAAGTTGTGGACTTGTGCCTGGTCCCAAACGTAGGGCTCCCGACAGACTTCAAAACGCCGAAATTCGACAAGTAGAAAGGGAGTTCCTACCCTAGAGTCCACTTAGCCATGTATTTCCGGAAGTTGGCGGCATATATATATGATGATAAGGTTCTAATTCATTGTTTCAAAGACAGCTTGATAGGAGTAGCTCTCAACTAGTATGTCATCCTGGAGCGGGGACGTGTCAAGACATGGAGGGATCTTACTAAGGCCTTCGTAAAGCAATACAAGTACAATGAAGACATGGCGCCGGATCACTCCCGACTCTAGAATATGATAAAAAAAGAATAGGAAGGTTTTAAAGAATACGCCTAAAGATGGCACGAGTTGGTGGCACAGGTCCAACCTCCAATCACATAAAGGGAGATGGTCACGATGTTTATCGACACTCTCCCCTCTCCATACTATGGCAAGGTGGTGGGAAATGTCGCCTCCAACTTCGCAGACCTCGTGGTGGTCGAGGAAAGAATAGAGTTGGGCATTAGGCGGGGGAAATATGCCCAAGAAAATAGTAGCATGGGCTTCGTCAAAAGCCCATAATCCAAAAAGAAGGTGAAATCAATGTCGTGTTGGTCGAGCCTGTCTTCCCGCAGGGAAAGGCAAACATCCCCTCATACCCAACTCAGATCCATACAGGAGCTAGGCTGGCAGCAACCTATGCCAACCCACCAGTAGTGCCATACATCCCTTCATATTAGTTGCGAATGGACGTAGGAGCAGCTCGCAATGCAAAGCCAGTGCAACAAGGTACAAAAAGGCCGCCCAGGACATTGACGTCGATTCCCATGCCCTATACAGAGCTGCTTACTCGACTATTGGAACAGAAACTTGTGGAAATAGTTCCTCTCAAACCCTTGGAACCCCTGTATCCGAGAATCTATGACCCCAACGCAAGGTGCGACTACCACGGCAGGGCCATAGGACACGCCACCAAAAGGTACTGGAGCTTGAAACACAAGGTCCAAGACCTTCTAGATGGTAGTTTGCTCGGTTTCCAAGACCTAGGGTCAAATGTACAAAGCAATCCTCTCCCAACCTACAAAGGTGTGGCAATTTAAATAAGCCACGAAAACAGGGAAGAGGCTGAGAGGCCCAATAGCCGAATGTGCAAAGGACTCGGCTGGCCAGATGGAGGAAGGATTCCATTCGAGCCGGGTTGACAAAGCTGAGTCCGACTATGTTGCATACATCGAGGGAAATTGTAACCCTTGTCCAAAACCGTTAATTGGCATAGCAGAGCCGGTCAGACTCAAAGAAAATCTGGGAAGATTTGGACTCGACTACACTGGGGCTACAAAACGGGGATCGCGACGAAGGACTTAATGGATACGGCCAGACCTCTATCAATACTTCACTAGCGGAGGCATTGTATCCCCAAACCAAATCGCGGTGATAGAGAGTCGACCTATCGTCCAAATAGAGTGGGTCAGACCCATGAAGGGAAGGTTGACATACTGGGTCACTGAAGCCTTACCCGAACTGGTCTCTTGGAAAATGTAAATAAAATAGCCACATGTAAATAGGTCGTAGAGCCACTTTCAAAGATGCGATAAATAAAATATGTTGTGTTCATTCATTCAAGCTTCAATCATTCTCTATCCTAATTATTCCTCTCTTGCTTTTCTTTCAAAATTTCATTCATTCATTTAGACTGAATTGCACCTAAAGCACACCTTTTTATTTCTTTTAAAACACGTTCAAATAACAACATAAACACTGAAACCTTCACCTAGATCGATAATGCAACTCTCAAACTCGATGAAGCTAGCGAACCCTGTAGGCAAGACGAAGAGGAAGGTCTAGAGGAAGAGGCCTTGGTTGAGCTGGAAAGGTTGCTAGAGTAGGAAGGGCCGAAGCTCCATCCAAAGCCGAAGAACTGGAAATCATTAACCTCGGTGAAGAAGGGGAGACAAAGGAAATCAAGGTGGGAAAACAAATGCCACAGACTTAAGGCAGAGGCTAGTTGGGCTATTAAAGGAATATGTCAATGTCTTCACCTGGTCATATCGAGACATGCCAGGTTTGGATACCACCATCGTGGAGCACAGACTGCCCCTGATTCCTAAAGCGGTCCCGGTCCGACAGCAGCTAAGAAGGATGAAGTTGGAAGTGGCATTAAAAATCAAAGAGGAAGTAGAAAGCAATGGAATGCAGGCTTCCTGGCCATAGCGAAATACCCTCAATGGGTGGCCAACATAGTCTCAGTCCCTAAGAAGGACGGGAAGGTCCGGATGTGCGTCGACTACCAAGACATCAACCGAGCAAGCCCCAAAGACAACTTCCCCTTGCCCCCATATTGACATATTGGTGGACAATACCGCTCAGCACACCTTCTAGTCCTTTATGGATAGCTTCTCCAGATACAACCAGATCCGGATGGCCTAGGAGGATAGAGAAAAAACCACCTTCATTACTACCTGGGGAACATTCTGCTACAAAGTGATGTCTTTCAGACTCAAAAACACCGGGGCGATGTATCAAAGGGCTATGGTGGCTCTTTTCTATGACATGATACATAAAGTAGTGGAAGTCTACGTGGACGATATGATTACGAAATCGAGGACGCCAGATCAGCATGTGGAAGACCTGAGGAAGCTATTCGAAAGACTACGAAAGTACAGGCTAGGGCTAAACCCAACTAGTGCACTTTTGGGGTAAAAACTAGGAAGTTGTTGGGATTCATAATCAATGAGAGAGGCATAGAAGTGGACCTGGATAAAGTCAAAGCCATCTGGAACATGCCCCCTCCCAGAACTGAAATCGAAGTGCGAGGGTTCCTAGGCAGGGTCAATTACATAGCCTGGTTCATTTCTCAACTAAACGCCATGTGCAACCCCATCTTTAAACTCCTTCAGAAATATTAGAAAATAGAGTGGAATTAAGAGTTCCAGGAAGCCTTCGAAAAAGTTAAGGATTACTTGGAATCACCACTTATCTTAGTCCCAACAGTACCAGGAAGGCCCTTGATACTCTACCTAACAATGCTAGAAGAATTAATGGGTTGTGTCTTAGGGTAGCAAGATGCCTCAAGGAAGAAAGAGTAGGTTATATACTATCTCAACAAGAAATTCATGGACTGCGAACAAAGGTATCTGACACTAAAGTGGACCTGCTACGCTCTAGTCTGGGCAGCGAAAAGGCTGAGACAGTACATGGTAGCCCACACCACATGGCTTATTGCCAAGACAAACCCCCTCAAGTACATCTTCGAAAAACCAGCACTGACGGGACAAATAGCGTGCTGGCAAATGGCCTTGTCAAAATATGACATAATTTGCAAAAGCCAAAAGGCTATCAAGGGAAGTTCCCTAGTAGAACAATTGGCTTACCACCCCTTGGGCGATTACCAACCGTTTCTACATGAATTCCCAGATGAGCACATCATGTTAGTACAGGAAGTCAAACCCATGGTCGAGCCGGACGAGTGGAAACTCTGGTTCTATGGAGCGTCGAACCTGCTAGGAAATGAGATAAGAGCAGTGTTGGCATCCTCAAAAGGCCAATACTTCCCTTTTTTGGCCAAGCTAGGTTTTGACTGCACCAATAACATGGCAAAATATGAGGTTTGCACCATGGGAATCACGATGGTTATTGAGCACCAAGTCGAAAAACTCAGTCTTTGGCAACTTAGCACTAGTCATCTACAAGCTCCGTGAGGAATGGGAGACGCGAGATTCAAAGCTAATCCCCTACCACAACTACATAATGGAAATGAGTGAACACTTCGACAAAATCACTTTCCATTATATCCCGCGAGATGATAACCAGATGGTGAACGCCTTAGCAACTTTGTCGTCCATGCTCCAAGTGAACCAGGGCCAATAAATGACCATACATGTCCAGCATCAAAGCAAGATGAAACATTGGCAACATTTAGACCAGGACGAAACAAGGGTGGACGCGTGCCCTGGTACCACGACATCAAAGAATACCTGGAGAAAGAGGCCTACCCTTTAGGGGCAACCAAAAATGATAAGAGGACGTTGAGGAGGCTTGTGACTAGCTTCTTCCTAAGTAGAGTAATCCTCTACAAAAGAAGCGCAAACTTGACACTCCTTCGTTGTGTGGCTGACCAGGAAACCAAGGAGATCATGAAAGAGGTGCATGAAGGAGCCTTCAGGACTCACACCAACGGCCATGCCTTAGCTCGTAAAATCCTTCGAGCTGGCTACTACTGGACTAAGATGGAGTTAGACTACTGTCAATACATAAAAAGATGCATAAAGTGCCAGATCTATGCCAACAACATCCACGTGGCTCCATCCACTCTACACAACCTAGTAGCCCCATGGTCATTTTCCATGTGGGGTCTAGAAGTGATTGGTCCAATAGAGCCTAAGGCCTCCAATGGACACAAATTCATTCTAGTGGTCATTGACTACTTCACGAAATGGGTGGAGGCTGCATCCTATGCCAGCGCGACGAAAAGCGTGGTAATCATATTTATTAAAAGAGACATCATATGCCGATTGACGTGAGGTAAATCGCGTCGGGGGAAAATTAGGAAAAAGAAAGATTGCATTTAATGGCACTTTTCGCTTTAGAAGAGGAGTGGGGTGAGTTTGTCGAAAACCAGATCTAGATCCTCGCTCTGCGTGATGATTCATTACTGACCAAGCCATTTCGAGGAACTAACCAGTCTTATATCGACTCAACTTGGTGTCGCCACCAGCGTTCTATGGTACGCTGCATGGTGAGCGAACGGAGAAGTTGGGTAAGGGGCCGATTACGCATAGGGATGACGTGTCATTCCATCCGTCTACCATCTAGTAGTTACCCTACGACTTGTATGAGCTAGCATAACCTTTGTTATTACCTCTTTCAAGCCACCTTGCCATGCAAGGCAATTGGGGGATGGGAGTGCAAAACTTAATGACAGAGTGCCTTTCGCTCCTACGTACCTCTCCTAGCCGGGAGGATTCAAAGTTCATGTAGTTTTGTGGGGCCTAAGCTAGGGTCAAGAATATCCATTGGGCTTCCTACCGTGGTGATGGATTAAGTTAGTGAGTGGACTAGGATGACTCGAGCACACGCCTGTTAACCTGGATAGGGGTAATACACCTGAATGCGATCTGAGCCGACTGGTTGGTCGCCAAAGGGGTGACAACTCAGGGTCGAGGTCAGAGTGTTTATTGGTTGCTTGAGGGGTACGACTCGGTTTGAGGCAGTCAAGATGGCTCGCCGACCATCCGAAGTGTGATGACTTAGGGACAAGGCTAGAGGGTTTATAGGTTATTTGACAAGTATGACTTAGTCTAAGGCAGTCGAGACGATTGATGGGTCATATTTTATACACCTTACAAGAACCTAAGATGAGTGTTTTAGAGATCATTTGATGCTTAAAAATTGAGTCTTAGCTAAGATTCATATTATGGATCTAGAAACAAAGGAAGTATAAATTTGTGCTAATTTGCAGGTCTTAGCTAATAAAAGATTCATTTCATTTTGCATGACAAATCAGGATGATCTAGGCCCATCAAGAGTCTCAGCCCAGGTGAGTCGTCCCAGCCAGACCGACTCCTTCCTAGACCGGCCGACTTTGCCATCCAACAGCCTAATAAGAAGCGGCCCAATGCACTGTCCATGTAAGGAAGCCCAGCTCAGGTGCCAAAACAACTCCGAGCTAGCTCAACTGCCATGTCATTCTAGAGAAGCTTGCAGCGCAAGTTACACAAGGGTAGATTAGGGAGTTTAGTTTGTAATTCTATTAGGAGTCGTTAGTTAGCGTATGTAGCAAGGTCCAACTCATGTATATATAGGAAAAGCTGGGCACGTTTAATGATTATTGAATTCAGACTTGACTCCATATACATTCCATTCTCACGCTCGTTCTCCATTTTCTCAGTGGTGCACGATTCTTCAATGGTGTTTCTCTCGATCGAGGAAGTGCAAGTCATGGACTGAGAGGCCGAAGGTTGTTAGAGGGGACCGCTTGGCTTGCCATTGACTTTAGTGGACTTGATCCTCAACGCCTTGGCTAACAGAGGTGAACCATCGCTGTTCGACCATGGCGATCGTCGTGGAAGACAAATCCACTAAATTCACACCCTGTGTTTGTATTTCGTTCTTAATAATATAAGTAGTTTCTGATTCCAATCTCTTACTTGCGATTCCTACACTTTAATCCATTTGTTGTGTCGCGATCGCATTGATAAACTCCGTTTTTAGTCATCTCAACATGTATCAAATAAACTAAAGCTAACTATAGTATAGTCAACCCTAAGTTGAATTCTCTCAAGGACACGGTGTGCTCAATTGTGATTTTATGTGAAAAATGAAGTAAACGGTATGGACTCGGCAGAGACTAGTCCGATATGGACTCGACAGAGTCTTATCTGACACGGTTTCGGCTAAGTGCAAACGGATGCTATAGAGTCAGACTAACTGTCTCAAACTGAAGCTTGTGGCAAAGACTGGTCTGATGTGGACACGGCAAAGCCTTATTCGACACGGTCTTGGCTAAGTGCAAATAGACGCTATAGAGTCAGACTGAAATGCATGAATAAGGGGGTTTTGAAGTGCAAGTAACGAAAGATTGAAAGTAAACTAAGAACGTAAATGTGATTAAGCTAAGCTACTCTACTACTACTATTGTGTTCATGTTCAATCTCAATAATCAAGTCCGTTCTAGTTCATTCACTTCAGTTCATAGTCCGTATCGACCTTGGGTTTTCTTATGACGATTGTCGAACATTCTTCCATTGCCATGCCAAGGATTTACATAATCGCTACCTCATGAGTTGATAGGGATTAAGCTCAGAGTTGATTTTAGGTTCTCAATTAGGTTCTCTAGTTGAATACCTACTGAATTAGTTAAAACCAGTTCCAATTGGCTTAGTTCAACATTGTTCACGTCACCTTGTGCAATCACAACGCAGATAGTGAATTAAAGTGTCAGAATGCAAACAAAGATCAGAATCAAAAAACATTCATATTATTAAGAACGAAATACAAACACAGGGTGTGAATTCAGTGGATCCATCCTCCATGATGATCACCATGGTCGAACGACAATGGTTCACCTCCATTAGCCAGAACATTGAGGATCGGATCCATCAGAGTGCATTGGTAATCCAAGCGGTCCCTTCTAATGATCTTCGGCTTCTCAGTTTCTGACCTGTACTTCCTCAATCTAGAGAAGCACCATTGAGAGCACCGTGCACCACCATGAGTGTAGAAAGCAAGAGCGAGAGAATGAAAACAATGGAAATGGAAAATATGAATTCAACCACTCGGAAAAGTGCATAGCTCCTCCTATATATACATGAGCTATGACCTATTACTCCTAACGACTCCTAACAGAATTATAAGTTGAATTGCCTATTCTACCCTTGCGCAGATTCTTCAAAGTGACATGGAAGATTCTCTAAGAGTGACATGGTAGCTCAGTTGAAGCTGAGATGACCTCTACGCTGGATCGTTGACGTGGATGACACAATTGGGTCGCTCCTTATTGGGCTGTTGGGCTGTTTCCTCATGGGTTGTTGGACCGCTGAGTTGGCCGGCCGAGAAGAAGTCGGCTGGCCGGGACAACTCTCCTGGATCGAGATCAATTCGGCTTATCCTATAGAAGAAAGGAACGAGACTTTTTATTAGCTAAGTCCTTCAAATTAACATAAATTTATGATTTCTACATTTCTAGGTCCATAATACGAATCTCAGTTAAGACTCAATCCTTAAGTACTAATTGGCCTCAGAAACACCCTTCTTAGCTCCATGCAAGGTGTATAAAATGTGACTCATCACATATAGTATTATGGACAAACGTTGAACTAGGCTGATTGGAATCGGTTTGACAACTATAGTAGGTAATCAATTAGAAAACCTAGTAGAGAACCTAAAATCAACTCTGAACTTAATCATTGCCAACTGATGAGGTAGCGATTTTGTAAATCCTCGGTATGGCAATGGACGAATGTTTGGCGATTGTCATAAGAAAACCTAAGGTTGATATGGAACATGGACTTGAGTGAACGAACCAAAACTGACTTGATTGTTGAGACTTGGCATGAACATAGTAGTAGCAGTAGGAGTAGCTACTTTAGTTGCATTTACATTCTTAGTTTAATTGTTGTTTTACTTAATCTGCAACCAAATCCCCTATTTCCTGCATTTTAGTCCGAAATAGAGTTAGTCCGACTTTGTTGCATCTGTCAGCACTTAGTCGAGACCGTGTCGGATAAGGATATGCTGAGAGCAACTCGGCACCTAGCCGAGAGCTAGTCTGCATTCTACACTTGAGTTCTGCAATACTTAGTTTTCGCACAAAGTCATAATTGAGCGCATTGTGTTCTCAAGAGAATTGGACCTAAGGTTGACTATGCTATAGTTAACTTTAGTTTATTTGATGCACATTGAGACGACTATAAACGAGCTTATTAAATTGGCGTTGTTGCCAAGGACACAAGTTCTTTTGTCTCCTTGTGTGCCAAACTTGAGTTAAGCCGAATCTTGAGTTTGTAGATTGTTGTGTCAGTAGAGTCATAAAGTCTAAATTGAGTCTTAGTCTATTTTGATTTGGATTCTGTAATAAGAAAGCATGCTAAATATGTGTTAAAATTTTCCTGCATGAATTTCACTTCTGAAAAAAAACAACAAACAAAATATTTCTACAACATTGAATCTATTTTCTTAATTGCATATTTGATTCTGTATTCTGATAGTTATTAGTTTTTGTTGTAACTGGTACTGATTTTCATAGTTAACATTGATAGTTCTACATAAGTAGCTTGCATTTTTCTGCAGGAGTTTATATAATGCATGACTAGGAGTAGTTCTGACCCTTTGTACGATTTAGATCCTGGAATAGAAATAACTTTACGTAGGTTAAGAAAAGCTAGGAATATAGTAGTAAGTAATAGTTCGAATTTTGTTTCTAGTTTTGACAATAGTAGTCTTGTTACTAACATTTCTGATTCTGTTGAATACAATAGCACTAACAATTTTGCAGAGTAGATGGAGAATAATGACAGAACCTTGAACGAGTTGGCTACACCAGATGTAGCATACCAACCTTGGTGCATCCAGTATCTTCAATTGGAACCAGCTCAAACATATGAATTGAAATCTAGTCTTATACATTTGTTGCCCAAATTTCATGGTCTTGCAAGAGAAGATCCCCACAAACATTTGAAGGAATTCCATGTGGTATGCTCCACAATGAGACCACAGAGGATACCGAAAGACTACATCAAGATGAAGGCGTTCCCATTCTTCCTGGATGGAGCAACAAAAGATTGGTTGTATCTACAGCTAATTCTATTCAATACCTGGGGAGATACGAAACATATGTTCTTAGAGAAGTTCTTTCCAGCATCCAAAACTACAACCATTAGGAAGGAGATATGCGAGATCAAGCAACATTCAGGAGAAACTCTACATGAGTATTGGGAAAGATTCAACAAGTTGTGTGCCACATGTTTGCATCATCAGATTGAAGCATGATTGACACTGCTAGTGGAGGAGCATTGATGGATAAGACGCCAGCAGCAACATGGCCACTGATCTCTAATATGCCAAGTAATACACAACAGTTTGGGATCAGAGGAGCCAGCCAACCTCGTATGGTGAATGAAACCGGTGTAGTGGATAACCTAAGACTGGAGAATCAGCTGACCAAGTTGACGTCATTGGTGAGGCAACTTGCTGTTGGGCAACACCAACCAAGCGTAGCAGCTAGAGTTTGTGGCATATGTACTTTTGTTGAATACCCTACTGATATGTTCCCCACACTACAAGAAATCGAGTCGAATTATCTAGAGAGTGTTGGAGCCATAGGTGGTTACCAGTATGGGAAGCAACCGTATCAGAGTCGGCCATTTGATAATCAACAGTTTGGAAAGTAGCCATTTTGACCAGGGTCGAGTTCAGCGAATCGGACCTACCCCGAATGCACCTCAAGGACTAGTAGGTTATCGACAACCGACTCCACAATATCAGGTGCCATCGTTCCAACAACAACAACAATAGAGAATGCCAGCTCAAGGCAATTCACCGTCTCTGGAAGACCTGATGAAGCAATTAGCAACAAGCAATTTGGAGTTTCAGCAAACCATGAGCTCCAGCAACATGTAGTTTCAGCAAAATATGAACGCCACCATCCAAGACCTCAAGACGCATTGTGTGCCAATTACAGTCAGTCGGGTCTAGGAACCTACCCTCACAAACCATTCCAAATCTGAGAGTGAATGCGAGTGCAATCACTTTAAGAAGTGGAAAAGCATTGCCATAACTAGCATCGCAGTAGTTGTTGAGATTAGCTGGCGCCGACTTTGAACCGGATGCCAACTCATAGATGCCTCAGCAAGATAAAGTTGTCCCATTGCCATTTCCAACTTGGAGTCTCTCAACAAGAAAGCCTGAATCTGATGAAGAACTGCTGAAGATGTTTCGGAAGGTGGAAATCAACATTCCACTCCTTGATGCGATAAAGCAAATTCCAAAGTATGCAAAGTTCCTCAAGGAACTGTATGTACACAAGAGGAAGAAGATGAAAGGAAGTGTAGAAATAGGAGGTATAGTTACGGCATTGATAGAAATGAAGACTTCACTGCAGGAGCACAAGCACTGCCAAAGAAATGCCGAGATCCCAGAATTTTCTCTGTCCCATGTACCATTGGCGACTGTACTTTTGCCGATACCATTTTGGACTTGGGAGCTTCAATTATTGTCATGCCAACTTCAATCTACAAATCCTTGAATTTTGGTGACCTAGAACCTACTGGGATGATAATACAGCTAGCAAACAGAAGTGTTGTTCAACCCTTAGGCATTCTCGAAGATATTCTTGTCTAAGTTAGTGAGTTGATTTTCCCAACAGACTTCTATGTGCTGGATATGGAAGACGAGACATCAGGGAATGGATCTACCTTACCCTTGGGGCGACCATTCCTTATGACTGCCAAAACAAAGATTGATGTGCATGCCGGGACACTCTCGATGGAATTTGGTGATACGTTGGTGTAGTTTAATATTTTCGAAGCCATGAAGCACCCCATTGAAGACCATTCACTCTTTGGCATAGATTTGATTGATGAACTTGTTGAGAAGTATTTTCAACTAGATAGTAGCAGTGAAGAAATTTCAAATTTAGCTAAAGATACTGAGTAAATTGATTGCCTAGGGTCCCTCACAGAAGAATCCGACTTAGAGGATGATAATATTGATCTTGTCGACTTGAGTGAGGAAGCTGAGTTGATCAAGTTACTAGACCAAGTGTGCAAGTATGAAAACCAAAAGTGTTTATACAAGGCAGAAGTTCAAGTTGCCGATACCCAAAAGCCATTCACAACACAAGTGGCAACAATGTTCACATCCAAATACGAGTCGGCCAAAGGAAGCCGAGACCAAGAGAGAACTAAAATCATCTCAACCAAAAAGAAAACCAGAAGCAAGGGAGAGCCGAGTCTATCTCAACACATCAAGGCAAGGATCACATTCCATCTGGATCTGACTTTAGTGTAAAACAAGGAGCCCAGTCCGATTCTAATTTGATAAGAGCTGATTCTATCCCGACAAAAAGGAGTTGACCACAATAGCCAAAGGCCGAGATCATGTCAGCACACCTGATACCAAATCCAATCCAAGTCGGCCAGCCGAATCCAAAAGTATTTATTGACACCTCTCCATATCCACCACCACCCATGGAATTGAAGCCATTGCCAGATTATTTGGATGCTGAACAACAACTTCCAATCATCATTGCTAGTAGTCTCTACCGGGAGCAGGAAGATAAATTACTGAGCATCTTGAGGCAACATAAGAAGGCAATTGGGTGGAAAATATCTGACCTTCCAGGAATAAACCCCTCCATCTACAAGCATAGAATTTTAATGGAGGAGGAAAGCAAGCCCATAAGGCAACAACAGAGAAGAATGAATCTGACCATCCTAGACGTGGTCAAGAAAGAGGTGACAAAACTGCTTGCTGTAGGGATCATCTACTCCATTTCAGATAGTCAATGGGTGAGCCTAGTGCAAGTAGTACCTAAAAAGTCTAGGATGACTGTCACGAAAAACCAGCATGATGAGTTGGTACCTATGCAAATTCAGAATAGTTGGCGAGTCTGCATCGACCATAGAAGACTGAATCAAGCAACTCACAAGGATTACTTTCCTTTGCCTTTCATTGATCAAGTCTTGGAAAAACTAGTAGGGAAATCCCATTATTGTTTTTTGGATGGTTTCTTTGGATACATGCAAATCCATATTACACTAAAGATCAACACAAAACCACCTTCACATGCCCATTTGGTACCTTTGCATACACTCGCATGCCATTTGGCCTGTGCAACGCGTCGAGTACTTTTCAATGTTGCATGACTAGCATCTTCTCGGACTTGCTACAAGAGTGCATGGAGCTGTGCATGGATGAGTTCACGATATATGTTGATTCATCTGACGCATGTCTGGAAAACTTATCCAAGGTGTTAACAAGATTCATTGACACAAACTTGGTCTTTAACTTTGAAAGATGCCACTTCATGGTGACCGAGGGAATTGAGTTGGGACATCTGGTGTCCAATAGAGGCATTAAGGTTAATAAAGCAAAGGTTGACATCATCACATCTCTTCCAAACCCCACTTCTGTGCGGGAAGTTCGCTCATTTTTGGGACATGTAGGATTTTACAGAAGATTTATCAAGAATTTCAATAGGATTGCCCTACCACTATCCAAACTACTGCAAAAGGATGTGGAATTCAAATTTGACCAGCCCTGTATTGAAGCATTTCAGGAGCTGAAGACCTGACTCACATCCACTCCCATTCTTCAAGCACCTAACTGGGAGCTGCCATTCGAGCTTATGTGTGATGCATTCAATTCGGCATTGGGAGCCATCTTAGGCCAAAGAGCTGGAGTCGGCAAGCCAGTGCATGTGATTGCTTATGCATCTCGAACAATGGACCCAGTCCAGTTAAACTACACAACAATTGAGAAGGAGCTATTGGCAATTGTATTTGCCTTGGACAAATTTCATTCTTATTTACTAGGCTCCAAATTAGTTGTGTTCTCTGACCATGCTGGATTGAGATTCTTGTTGACGAAGCCTGATGCAAAGTTGAGACTAATTCGGTGGATGCTTCTCCTTCATGAGTTCAACATAGAGATCAGAGACAAGAAGGGCGCTAAGAATTCAGTTACAGATCACTTAAGCAGGATTGAGAGAGAGGATGACCCAATGCCTATTAAAGAAAAATTCCCAGATGAGCAACTATTGCACATCACCACGCCTACACCATGGTTTTGCAGATATTTGCAAGTTCGTGGCAGCATCTTAGTTTCCACCAGAGGCATCCCGATTATACAGGGAAAGACTACAAAATGGTGCCAAGTACTACATATGGGATGATCCATACCTATGGAGGCTTTGTAATGATCAAGTTTTTCACAGGTGCATTCTTGACGCTGAGATCAATTCAGTCCTCCAGTTTTGTCATGCAGCACCTAGAGGCGGCCACTATGGATCAACTCCGACGACCAGAAAAGTACTTGATTGCGGGTTTTATTGGCCAACTATTTTTAGGGACACTTATCATTCCGTCTCCACCTGCGAAAAATTCCAAAAAGCTAGAATGGCCATTAGCAGAAGACATGAGAGGCCCCTAACAACCCATACTGTTCTACGAAGTCTTTGATGTTTTGGGTATCGACTTCATGGGACCATTTCCAGTCTCCAATGGTTATTCATACATTCTGCTAATCGTAGACTACGTGTCAAGATGGGTAGAGGCAAAGCCACCAAAACCAATGATGCCAAGGTTGTAGTGGATTTTTTGAAGTCTAATATCTTCTTCCGGTTTGGTGTGTCGAAAGCGCTCGTAAGTGACCAAGGCAGTCACTTCTGCAACAGAGCCATGTCCTCTTTACTCCACAAATATGAGGTGGTGCATAGAATTGCCACATCTTATCATCCCAGACCAACGATCAAGCTGATGTTTTTAATAGGGAAATAAAGAAGACACTACAAAAGATGACTAATCCAAGTAGGAAGGACTAGAGTTGACTCCTTAAGGATGCTCTTTGGGCACATAGAACTGCATACCAAACTCTGTTGGGAATGTCTCCCTACTGGATATTAAACACAAAGCCTGTCATCTTCTTGTGGAAATCAAACACAAAGCTTACTGGGTTGTCAAGCAGTGCAATCTGGCCTATGACCAAGCAGAGAAGCAAAGGAAATTCCAACTGCAAGAACTGGACTAACTTCGCTTAGAGGCTTATGAGAACTCTCGGATCTTCAAGCAAAAAGTCAAGCAATTTCATGATCAACAGATCTTGAGGAAAGAGTTCCGAGTTGGCCAGAAACTACTGTTGTTCAATTCACGTTTAAAGCTCATTGTAGGTAAGCTCCGTTCTAGATAGGATGGACCTTTTGTTATCACTAATGTTTTCCCCTATGGTGTAGTAGAACTAAAGGATGTACATAGCAACAACACCTTCCAGGTCAATAGGCATCAGATTAAGCTATTTCATGAAGGTCCAGCACCAGTAGTAGGTGACATGGAGACCATCTCATTAATGGAACCGGTTCCACCGGATAACACACTCTAAGCCAATATCGTGAACCCCCTATGTATTCATGCCTTGCATTAAGGACAATGCAACCTTAAAGTGTGTGTGGGGGGGGGGGGAGGGGGGGGGGGATAATGTGGCCACCCAAGGCTTGCTGAATTTTGTGCTTAAAAGTCTTGTTCTGTTCTTTAAAGTGCAAACTCCATATTTGTTTTAACTTTGTTTTAACTTTGGTTTTTTATTTTTATTTCTTTTGAAGTCCGAATTTTTGTTTCTTTTCTATCCTTTATGTTTCTTTTCAAGTCATTTTCCTTTGCTGTAAATAAAACTTGTTCAAGCCGAGGCCATGCCGACTCCGACTTCATCTCAGTTGGATTCGGATCGACTTTGGTTCGGCCTAGCCAATTTCAATTTTCGTTGGAATTTTGCTTTTGTCTTTCCTTACTGAATTCAGAACTCTGAGTGCTAAAAAAATGCCCTAAAAAAGAATTTGAAATAATTTCTTTAAGTATTGGATGAGTCAGTAGGAAGCAATTTGGAACCCCGAAGGACAGATTTTTCAAGCTTGACAGGGAATGAAATTTTTGCGCCTTATGCAGTAGGTGCTTGAAAAGCAGAAAAGATAGACCAATAGGGGCGGAGCAATCAACTAGTGAGAATTTTTGAGCCTATGTACATATAAATGGCTTTGCACCCTGCCATTCTCTCTTTCTAGTGTGATTTTTGCATCCATGTTAATCGTGTATTCTAGATTTTGCCTTGACTTTCTAGACGTCTCTGGTTTTGCATGGAGGAATGAGATGATCTAGGCCATGTTTCTAATAAGCCTTAAGCCAAATAGACCTACCTTGTAAATCTTATCCCTTGTTTACCCTTGATAAGCTCGTTTTTAGTCATCTCAACGCGCATCAAATAACTAAAGCTAACTATAGTATAGTCAACCCTAGGTCGATTTTTCTCAAGGACACAGTGTGCTCAATTGTGATTTGATGTGAAGTGAAATGACGTAGAATCTGAGGTGTAAAGTATTGACTCGTCTCGATACTAGCCGAGTTGCTCTCGGCAGGAACTGAGCTGATATGGTCTCGATAGAGAATTATCCGACTTGGTTTCGGCTGAGTGCAGAACTGACACTACACAGATGGACTATCTCTGTCTCGGACTCGGAAAGTAGTAAACGAGGGGTTTTAATTGCGGAAATGAGAAAAAGTAAATGAATGCAGAAAATAAATGCAAATATAAGGATGCTACTGATACGAGATAACTACCATTGTTGTTATGATGTAACTGTGTTCGTATTCAATTCCATTAATTCAAGTCCAGTCCAGATTCCTTACTCTAGTTCTCAGTCCAGGTCAACCTTGGGAATGCTTATGGCGATCCCCATAGGTTCGTCCATTATCATACTGAGCAATTATGCAATCGCTACCTCATCAGTTGGTAGGGATTAAGTTCAAAGCTAATTTTAGGTTCTCTATTAACAATCATTAAATGATTACCTACTCAATTAGCTAAACCAATTCCAATCGGCTTAGTTTAACTTCGTTCATGGTTCAATTGCAATCGCGGATCAAATCATGAATTAAGGAAGAGGAGAGGAATAAAGGCAAGTAATGCAGAACAAAATTGATTAACAGAAAATAGAATACAAACGCAGTGGTCCAAATTCAGATGGATCCATCTTCCACGATGATCGCCATGGTTAATGGTGGTGGTTCACCTCCAGTAGCTTGAACGTTGAGGATCAGCTCCACCAGAGTGTGTTGAAATCCCAAGCAGTCACCTCTAATAGACTTCGGCTTCTCAGTCTCAAGCCTGTACTTCCTCAATTGAGAGAAACACCATTACAGCATCGTGCACCACCGTAAACGGAGAAAAGAGAGAGCGAGATAATGAACTCAATGAAAATGTGTAGAGAATGAATTCAAAAACCCCGATTTGTTCCTGATCGCGCCTATTTATACAAGGCGTGAAAGCTAACGTCCCTAACAGAATTACAAAAGTGAAATTCCTATTCTGCCCTTGTTGTGACTTGCGCTGCAAGCTACTTCCAGGGTGACGTGGCAGCTGAGCTGGTGCTGAGGTGGCCTTTGTACTAGATAGGTGATGTGGGAAGCGCTGCTGGGCTTTGTCCCTCATTGGGCTGCTCCGCTTATTGGGCTACTGGGCTTAGTGACTCGGCCTGGCCGAGACGGAGTCGGCCTGGTCAAAAAGTCATCTTAGCCTGGTCCTTTTTGGATGGGCTGAGAGTCTGCATGAAAGAATAGTTAGCTAATGCTTTTGATTTAGCACAGAATTGTGTTTTCTCTATTTTTAGGTTCCTAATCTGAATCTTAGCTTACAATCATCTTTTAAGTACAAGAATTGCTTATTAACACTCTTCTTAGGTCCACCTAAGGTGTATGATTTGTGACTCATCAAGCCCCCACACTTAGCCTTTTGCACTCCTGGGAAAAATAAAATGACTTTATACAAGGGAGATTTTCTATTGATGGAGAGAGATTCTTTCATTGACTCTCCTTGTTTTGACTGGACAGAGTCAGCATTTCTTCATCCCGGCTTGAGATACTCATGCAGTCGGAGAACTACTTCCTTCGGGCCTAAGGCACCTTCATGACCTACAAACAGAAGAAAGCAACCAAGAGTGATAGAGCTCTCACTTGAGCAATCAATTCTTTTAAACTCTCAAGTGTTTATGTTTGTGTTTACACTCAGTATTGCATGAAATTGGCATTACCATATCTTGACGAAGCTCTCCTCTTACGCCCGCAAAACACGAATAGTCATGATCACTAGGACTTTTTCGGCTTGTAGCGAGGCTAAGGTCATGGGTAGGATAAAATATAGGAACTGGCTTCACGACCCAAGAGGAAGAGAGGAGCAATAGGGAGTGAGTTTCCTCAGCATGACGGCAATCCCAGTTGCTGTAGTCTCCTTTCATTCTTAATTGCTTGCTTTTCTTTTTCCTTTTTATTCTTTTCTCTTTCTTTCTTGTATTTATGCAGCTTTGCTGTCTTCCCTCTTGTTTGATTCAACTTAGATTTCTTAGCTACTTAACTTCTTACTATAATTTTTTTTCTTCCTTTCGCTTCCCTTTTTTTCTTTAATTCTAAGCCTTCAGATACTTCTGACCAGATTCTGCTTCCTGGACCTCCCCCATACTTGATTCTGACTCACTCCCAAGAAAATTCCAAAGCACCTCTGCCCCCAAAGGGTGGGGTGAAATCATGGTTTTTGGCCTCGGCTTGTAATGTGTTGTTAGAAAGAATGATTAATCAGGCTCAAAGGGGTGAGCAAGGGACATAACTTCTCAGGTAGGCCTTGCTTGGCTCGGGGCTCATAAGAAATATGGCCTAGATCATGTCATTCCTGTATGTGAAAACAATTGTATCTTGAGAGTTAAGGCAAAATGCAGAATACACAATTAGCATGCATGCAAAATCACTCAAGAAGAAGAAGGATGACAAGTATGTAAGCCATCACTGTTTGCAAGGCTCAAATTCTCACACAGGTTGTTTTTGCTCCATCACCTAGAGGTTTCCTTTTTCAATTTTCAATCAATCATTGCCTAGAAATACAGAAGTTTCGCTCCCTTCGAGCTAGAGAAATCTCTTTCCAGAGTTGTAGAATTACTTCCTACTGTCTTCTCAAACTTCTAGAAGTCAATTCAAAAATCTTTCCAACGCACATTTTTCTTTTCGACCATCAATTCTAGAATTCTGCTAGGATGAATAGGACAAAAGACGAAAAGACAAGTAAGGATCAAGTCTGGCCAAAGTCACTCTGGATTCGGCTCAGTAGTTTTTATTGGAACAAACTGGAAAAGAAGGGAAAATGACCCAGGAGACAAGACATTAAATTCAAACAGGCTAAGGAAACAAAACAAAAATGCAAACAAAACAAAACAAATAAAATTGAGCCAGGATGAAAGGTATGAACAATATCAAAGCTACAGAATTCAGTCTGCAACCTCAGATGGCCACAACGGTGCTCCCCCCACACTTGAATTCTGCATTGTTCTCAATGCCTGGTATGATTGAGAGGGGCTGGCAGAATAGGCTTAAGTTGTGCCATCTGGTGGAGCTGGCTCCCTCAGTGAGATGATCTCCATGTCACCTACAATTGGTGCTGGACCTTGATAGAATGGCTTGATCTGATGCCCATTGACCTGGAAGGTGTTGTTGGTATGCTCATCTTTTAACTGTACTGCCCCATTGGAAAATATATTAGTGATAACAAAAGGTCCATCCCATCTAGAGCGAAGCTTACTTGCTATGAGCTTAAGTCTTAAGTTGAATAGCAACACTTTTTGGCCAACGTAGAAGTCTTTCCTCAAGATCTTCTGGTCATGAAATTTCTTGACTTTTTGCTTATAGATCCTGGAATTCTCATAGGCTTCCAAGCGGAGTTCATCAAGTTCTTGTAGTTGGAACTTTCTCTGTTCTCCTGCTTGGTCATAGGCCAAATTGCATTGCTTAATAGCCTAGTAAGCCTTGTGTTCTAGCTCCACAGGAAGGTGGCAGGCTTTACCGAAAACAATCCGGTAGGGAGACATCCCTAGCGGTGTTCGGTATGTGGTTCTATATGCCCAAAGAGCGTCCTCGAGGAGTCGGCTCCAGTCCCTCCTGTTGGGATTGGTCATCTTTTGCAGTGTTTGCTTGATTTCCCTATTGAAAACTTCAACTTGGTCATTTTTTTGGGGGTGATATGCTGTAGCAATCCTGTGTGCCACCCCATATTTTTGAACAAGGGAGGCTATGGCTCTATTGCAAAAGTGACTTCCTTGGTCATTGATGAGCACTTTCTGCACACCAAACTTGCAAAAAATATTGGACTTCAGAAAATCCACGACTACCTTAGCATCATTGGTCCTGGTGGCAATGGCCTCTGCCCATCTTGATATGTAATCAACGGCCAGCAAAATATACGAGTAACCATTGGAGACTGAGAATGGCCCCGTGAAATCTATTCCCCAAACATCAAAAACTTCATAGAATAGGATGGGTTGTTGAGGCATTTCATGCCTTCGATTCATGGCTATTCCTGCTTTTTGGCATCTTTCGCAGGTGGAGACGAAATGATGAGTGTCTCTAAAAATAGTAGGTCAGTATAGGCCATAGTCTAGCACTTTCCTGGCAATCCAAGTTGATTCATAGTGGCCGCCTCCAGGTGCTAAGTGGTAGAACTAGAGGACCGAATTGATCTCGGTATTAGGAATGCACTTGTGGATAACTTTGTCGCTGCATAGTCTCCAAAGGTAGGGATCATCCCATATGTAATATTTGGCATCACTCTGGAGTTTTTCCTTGTATAGCCGGGATGCCTCAGGTGGAAACTGAGATGTTGCCACATAATTGCAGATGTCGGCAAACCATGGTGTGGATGCTTTTATGTGCAGAAGCTGCTCGTCTGGGAATTCGTCTCGGATAGGCATTGGTTCACTTTCTTTTTCAATCCTACTTAAATGATCTGCTACAGAGTTTTCAGCACCTTTTTTATCTCTGATTTCTAAATCAAACTCTTGGAGAAGAAGCATCCACCTGATCAGTCTCAATTTGGCATCAGGCTTCTTCAGCAAGTATCTCAAAGCGGCATGGTCAGAGATCACAATTATCTTTGAACCAAGAAGGTACGAGCGAAATTTATCTAAGGCAAATACAATTGCCAAAAGTTCCTTCTTAGTTGTTGTGTAATTCTACTGGGCCAGGTCCATGGTTCTGGATGCATAAGCAATCACGTGCACTGGTTGGTCGACTCCGGCTCTTTGGCCAACTCCGGCTCTTTGGCCGAGAACAGCTCCTAATGCCGAGTTGGATGCCTCACACATTAGCTCGAATGGCAGGTCCTAATTCGGTGCTTGCAAGATAGGGACAGATGTGAGTCCGCTTTTCAGCTCCTAAAATGCTTCAATGCAGAGCTGGTCGAATTTGAATTTCGCATCTTTCTGTAGCAATTTAGACAGAGGCAGGGCCAGTTTGCTGAAGTTCTTGATGAACCTTCTATAGAAGCCTGCATGTCCTAGGAATGAGCGAACATCCCTCATAGAAGCAGGAGTTGGAAAGGAGGTGATAAAATCTATCTTTGCTCTATCCACCTCAATGCCTCTGTTGGAGACCAGATGTCCCAACACTATTCCCTCGGTTACCATGAAATGACATTTTTCAAAATTCAGCACCAAATTTGTGTCAATACATCTCTTCAACACCTCAGATAGGTTGCTCAGGCATGCTTCGAATGAGTCTATGTACATAATGAAGTCATCCATGAACACCTCCATGCAGTCTTGTAGAAAATCCGAGAAGATGCTTATCATGCAACGCTGGAACATGCTCAGTGCGTTGCATAGGCCAAATGGCATGCGAGTGTATGCAAAGGTACCAAATGGGCACGTGAAGGTGGTCTTATGCTGATCTTTGGGTGCAATATGTATTTGCATGTAACCTGAGAAACCATCTAGAAAGCAATAATGGGATTTCCCTACTAGTTTCTCTAGGACTTGATCAATGAAAGGCAAAGGGAAGTGATCCTTGCAAGTTGCCTAGTTTAATCTTCTATAATCGATGCAGACTTGCCAGCTGTTCTGAATCCTCATAGGTACCAACTCGTCTTGTTGATTCTTCATGACAGTCATCCCAGACTTCTTTGGTACCACTTGCACGGGGCTCACCCATTGGCTATCCGAGATGGGATAGATGATGCCTGCAGCAAGGAGTTTTGTGACTTCCTTCTTGACCACGTCCAGGATGGTCGGATTCAATTTTCTTTGTTGTTGCCTTATGGGCTTGACCGCCTCCTCCATTAGTATTATGTGCATGCAGATGGATGGGTTGATGCCAGGAAGGTCTGAAAGTTTCCACCCAATTGTCGTCTTATATTGTATTAGGACTTCTAGCAACTTGTCTTCTTGCTCCTGGCGGAGATTGTTGGCAATGATAACCGAAAGCAGCTGTGCATTGTCTAGGTAGGCATACTTTAAGTGACTCGACAATGGTTTCAATTCGATGGGTGGTGGTAGAGATGAAGATTCTTCAGCTAGTGGAGTCGGATCCGTCTGGCCAACTTGATTTGGTCTCGGCACCAGTTGTGCCATCATGAGTTCGGCCTTTAGTTGAGTTGGTTGACTCGACTTGATGTGTTCGGTCCCTGTCGGATTAAAGTCGGTCTTGACTTTCGGCGCAGCTTCGGGGTCAAATCCGGATGGAACATTGAGTTCCGCTCCAGCTTGTGTCTGGTCTTCATTGGCCGAGATTATTGGGGTCTTTGTGTCGGTCGAGTTGACTTTAGTCTTTTTCTGGTCTACACCTTTAGTGGCCAACTCGTCTTCGGTGTCGGCTTTGTCTCTAGGGTGCTTGGTCAAGTTGATTTTTGTTCCTGTATCGACTCGGTTTTCATTGGCCGACTTTGTTTCGGCCGTAAAGATGGTTGCCAACTGTGCATGGAAGGAATCTTTGTCCCTTTCGGTCTTGGAAACTTCGACTTCTACATGATTTGTGTACTTTGAGTTTCCTTGGTTGCAGACTTGGTCTAGTAATTCAGTCAATTCTGCCTCAAATGCCAAGTCGGCAATGTCATCGTGGTTGTCCTCAGAGCTAAGGGAGTCTTGTGCTTCTTTATAGCCGGCCTCCAAGCAACTGATGGTATCATTGTCTCCAATAGAAGCCTCCATGTCTTCACTGCTATTACATAGCTAGAAGTATTCTTCGACCAGCTCTTCTATTACATCGATGCCAAAGAGGGAATGGTCTTCAGTGGGGTGCTTCATAGCTTCAAAAAGGTTGAGTTGCACCAGAGTGTCACCGAATTCCATCGAGAGTGTCCCGGCATGCACATCTATATTTGTTCTCGCTGTCATGAGGAAGGGTCTTCCCAAGATTAAGGTTGATTCCTTCCCGGATGTCTCATCCTCCATGTCTAGCACGTAGAAATCTACTGGAAATATTATCCCGTTCACCTGTACAAGAACATCCTCGAGAACTCCCATGGGTTGAACGATGCTTCTGTTTGCAAGTTGAGTGGTCATCCCCGTGGGCTCCAGATCATCGAAACTTAGTGACCTGTAGATTAATGTTGGCATTACATTAGTTGATGCTCCCAAGTCCAGCATGGTGTCGACAAAGGTGCATTCGCCAATGGTGCATGGGATAGAAAAGAATTCGGGGTCTCGACACTTCTTCGGCAGTGCTCGTGAAGTACCTGTAGTGAATTCTTCACTTCTAGTCAGAGCCGACACCACGCCTCCAATTTCCTTGCTCCCCTTCATCTTCCTCCTTTTATGTACGCACAACTCCTTGAGGAATTTTGCGTACTTGGGAATCTATTTGATTGCGTCGACGAGTGGAATATCGATTTCCACCTTTCGGAACATCTTCAACAGTTCTTCGTCTAACTTTGGCAATCGCTACAGTGTAGGTTAAGATAGTTCTTTTCCACTTCTGAGCGTTACTACACTGGCATTTCCCCTCGGATTTGGAATAGTTTGAGAGGGAAGGTTGCTCGAGCTGGCTGACTGTAGTTGGCTCACAATGTTGGCTAGCTGTCCGATTTTGCGTTTGAGGTCTTGAATGGTTGCGATCATGTTCTGCTGGAATTGCATGTTGTTGGAGCTCACGGACTATTGGAACTCCAAGTTGCTCGTTGCGAGCTGCTTCATGAAGTCTTCTAGAGATGGAGAGTTTCCTTGAGTAGGCACTCTCTCCTACT
Organism: Mucuna pruriens; assembly: GCA_025330945.1. NCBI lineage: Eukaryota > Viridiplantae > Streptophyta > Magnoliopsida > Fabales > Fabaceae > Mucuna > Mucuna pruriens. The sequence goes on from JAENHJ010000141.1 coordinate 521,935, forward strand.
GTTGTTATTGGAAGGGTGGTGCTTGAAATTGTGGACTCGGCTGTTGGTAACCTGCTGGTCCTTGAGGTGCATTCAGCACGGATCCAACTCATTGGGCTGCATACGGTCCTTGTTGTGGACCTGGCCAAAATGGTTGCCTTCCATACTGCTGGTTACCAAAGGGTTGCGTCTGATATGGTTACCTCCCATATTGGAATCCACCTATGGCTCCAACATTCTCTAGTTGGTCTGACTTGGTCTCTTGAAAGGTGGGGCACATGTCAGTAGAGTGCTGCACAGAGGTACATATGCCACATAATTTGGCTGCCATGGCTGGTTGGTGTTGACTAACAGCCAGTTGTCTCACTAGTGATGTCAATTCGGTCAGCTGATTCTCTAGTCTTTGGTTAGAAGCTGCACCGATCTCATTTACTGCCCGAGACTAATTCGGCCCCGTGATTCCGAATTGCTGTGTGTTGCTAGCCATATTGGATATCAGGTGCCTTGCTGCTGCTGGTGTTTTGTCCATCAAAGCTCCTCTACTGGCGGCATCAATCATGCTTCTGTCCATCATAGATAATCCCTCATAGAAGTATTGGATCAACAATTGTTCGCTGATCTGATGGTGTGGACAGGTGGCACATAGTTTGTTGAACCTCTCCCAATATTTATATAGAGTCTCCCCATTGTGCTGCCTTATCCCACATATTTCTTTTTTGATGGACGCAATTCTAGACGCCGGAAAGAACTTCTCTAGAAATGTGTGCTTCATATCTCCCCAAGTGTTGAAAAGTGCTGGCTGGAGGTACAGTCAGTCCTTTGCAGCTCCGTCGAGAGAGAATGGGAACGCCTTCATCTTAATGTAGTCCTCCGGAATCCCCTGCGGTCTCATTGTGAAACAAACCACATGGAATTCTTTCAGGTGTTTGTGGGGGTCTTCTCCTGCAAGACCATGAAATTTTGGCAGCAAATGTATCAGACCAAATTTCAATTCATATGTTTGGGCTAGCTCCAGCTGTGGATATTGGATGCACCATGGTTGGTATACCACGTCCGGAGTGGCCAACTCCTTGAGGGTTCTGCCATTGTTCTCCATCTGTCCTAGCTCTACAAAAGGGTTAGGACTAGAAACAGATATATCAGTAGGAAATTGGTCAGAGTAAACGACAGAGTCAGGACTACTACTAGTATTTACCATACTATTTCTGGTTTTTCTCTATCTACGTAAAGTTATCTCTATTTTTGGATCTAAAGCATATAATGGGTCAGTGCTACTCCTAGTCATGCATTATAAAAGAAAATCATACAACAAAATCAGAGTTGAATCAGTAATCCTATGGCAGTGAACTCCAGCTACCAGTTACTCCTAATAAAATGTAGGAACGCAAGGAAAATACAAGTCAATTATGCAATGCAGGGAACTTTATCAGAAACTTAGCATGCTCTTTTGTTATAGGATCCAAAATCTAGAAAACGATCTCAGACGCAATTAAAGACTTAACAGACTCTACAAACACACTCTACAGACTCGGGATTCGACTCATTTTACTTGGCACACGCAAGCACAAAAGAACTTGCGTCCCCGACAACGGTGCCAATTTGATAAGCTCGTTTGTAGTCATCTCAACACGCATTAAATAACTAAAGCTAACTATAGTATAGTCAACCCTAGGTCGATTTTTGTCAAGGACACAATATGCTCAATTGTGATTCGGTGTGAAGTTAAATGACGTAGAATCTGAGGTGCAGAGTATTGACTCATCTAGGCACTGGCCGAGTTGCTCTCGGCAGGAACTAAGCCGATATGGTCTCAGTAGAGACTTATCCGACTTGGTTTCGGCTGAGTGCAGAACTGATGCTACATAGATGGACTATCTCTATCTCGGAGTCGGAAAGCAGTAAATTGGGGGTTTTAATTGCGGAAATGAGAAAAAGTAAATGAATGCAGAAAATAAATGCAGATATAAGGATGCTACTGATACGAGATAACTACCATTGTTATTATGATGTAACTGTGTTCGTATTCAATTCCATTAATTCAAGTTCAGTCCAGATTCCTTACTCTAGTTCTCAGTACAGGTCAGCCTTGGGAATGCTTATGGCGATCGCCATAGGTTCGTCCATTACCATACTGATGAATTATGCAATTGCTACCTCATCAGTTGGTAGGGATTAAGTTTAAAGCTGATTTTAGGTTCTCTATTAACAATCGTTAAATGATTACCTACTCAATTAGCTAAATCAGTTACAATCGGCTTAGTTTAACTTCGTTCATTGCAATCACGGATCAAATCATGAGTTAAGAAAGAGGAGAGGAACAGAGGCAAGTAATGTAGAATGAAATTGATTAACAGAAAATAGAATACAAACATAGTGGTCCGAATTCCAATGGATCCATCTTCCACGACGATCGCCATGGTTGATGGTGGTGGTTCACCTCTAGTAGCTTAAACGCTAAGGATTAACTCCACCAGAGTGCGTTGGAATCCCAAGCGGTCACCTCTGACAGACTTCGGCTTCTTAGTCTCAAGCCTGTACTTCCTCGATCGAGAGAAACACCACTACAGCACCGTGCACCACTGTAAATGGAGAAAAGCGAGAGTGAGATAATGAACTCAATGAAAATGTGTAGAGAATGAATTCAAAAACCTCGATTTGTTCTTGATCGCGCCTATTTATACAAGCCGCGAAAGCTAACGTCCCTAACAGAATTACAAAAGTGAAATTCCTATTTTGCCCTTGTTGTGACTTGCGCTGCAAGCTACTTCCATGGGACGTGGCAACTGAGCTGGTGCTAAGGTGGCCTTTTTACTAGATAGATGACGTGGGAAGCGTTGCTGGGCTCTGTCCCTCATTGGGCTGCTCCGCTTATTGGGCTACTAGGCTGAGTGACTCGGCCCGACCGAGACGAAGTCGGCCTGGTCAGGAGTCATCTTAGCCTGGTCCTTTTTGGATGGGCTGAGAGTCTGCATGAAAGAATAGTTAGCTAATGCTTTTGATTTAGCACAGAATTATGTTTTCTCTATTTTTAGGTTCCTAATCTGAATCTTAGCTAACAATCATATTTTAAGTACAAGAATTGCTTATTAAGACTCTTCTTAGGTCCACCTAAGGTGTATGATTTGTAACTCATCAACCCTCTTTGAGGGTAAATGACCATTATTTCCTGACAGCTCATTATAAACCAAAGCCAGAAAAACCATGATTGACCTCAACCTTGGGGGATAGAGGAGCTTTGGAATTGTTAGGTCACGATCAAGTATGAGGGGGAGACACTAGGGGATGAAGCAAGAGTAATGTATTCAAAAGGGGTTGAAAATGAAAAGAAACAAGTGTAGGAAAATAAAGGAAAATAAAAGAAGCAGCCAAAAGTCATAAGTTGTAACAAAAACACAGCACAAAGCTGTAAAAGAAGTGAGAAAAAGAAGGAAAGAAAATTAGAAAAAAAGGAAAGAAAGGAAGTGAGCTAGAACTATTTCAAGTGGACTTGCAGTGCCTTGGGGATACTCTCCATGCTATCAAACCTACTCCCCATTGCTCCTCTCTTCCCTACGATTAGAAAAACTCACTTACCCATCCTGTACCCCACCTTTTGACCCAGGCCATGATACAAGCCAAGAATGAAGACCTTTTGATCATGACTGCATGTGTTTTTGAAGGTGTGGAAGGAGAGGCCAGTCAAATTTTGGTAATACCAGTTGCATAGGATGTTGAGTGTATATACAAGCCCAAACACTTGAGAGGTTGAGAGAATATTTTCCTAAGAGAGAACTCTGTCACTCTCGGTCGTCCTTTGATGTTTGCAGGTCACTTAATTGCCTTGAGTGTGGAGAAAGTAAATTTCACAGATTGCTTGAACATCTCAACTCTTTAGGCAAAGGAATGTTGACTCTATTTTCATCTAGATCTTGAGAAATTTATTGAAAATTCTTTTTCTCTTTTAAAAATCTCCCTTGTATTTGAACTCTTATTTTGCCCAGGAGTGCAAAAGTGTAAGTGTGGGGGTTTGATGAGTCATATTTTATACACCTTACAAAGACCTAAAATGAGTGTTTTAGAGATCATTTGGTGCTTAAGAATTGAGTCTTAGCTAAGATTCATATTATGGATCTAGAAATAGAGGAAGTATAAATCTGTGCTAATTTGCAAGTCTTAGCTAATAAAAGATTCATTTAGTTTTGCAGGACAAATCTAGATGGTCCCAGCCCATCAAGAGTCTCGGTCCAGGTGAGTCGTCCCAGCCAGATCGACTCCTTCCCGGACCGGCCGACTCTACAGTCCAACAACCCAATAAGGAGCGGCCCATTTCACTGTCTATGTATGGCAGCCCAGCTCAGGTGCTAAGATAACTCCGAGCCAGCTCAACTGCCATGTCACTCTAGAGAAGCTTGCAGCACAAGTTATGCAAGGGTAGATTAGGGAGTTTAGTTTGTAATTCTGTTAGGAGTCGTTAGCTAGCATGTGTAGGAAGGTCCAACTCATGTATATATAGAAGGAGATAGGAACGTTTAATGGTTGTTGAATTCAGACTTGACTCCATATACATTTCATTATCATGCATGTTCTTCATTTTCTCGGTGGCACACAATTCTTCAATGGTGTTTCTCTCGATCGAGGAAGCGTAGGTCATGGACTAAGAGGCCGAAGGTTGTCAAAGGGGACCGCTTGGCTTGCCATCGCACTCTAGTGGATCTGATCCTCAACACCTTGGCTAACGAAGGTGAACCATCGTTGTTCGACCATGGCGATCATCATGGATGACAGATCCCTTGAATTCACACCCTATGTTTCTATTTTGTTCTTAATAATATGAGTAGTTTCTGATTCCAATCTCTTGCTTGCGATTCCTGCACTTTAATCTGCTTGTTGTGTTGCAATTGCATATAGTAATATGGACAAACATTGAACTAGGCCGATTAGAACCAATTTGACAACTACAGTAGGTAATAAATTAGAGAACCTAATAAAGAACCTAAAATAAACTCCGAACTTAATCTCTGCCAACTGATGAGGTAGCGATTGTGTAAATCCTCAATATGACAATGGACGAATGTTTGGCGATTGTCATTAGAAAACCTAAGGTTGATATGGAACGTGGACTTGAGTGAACGAACCAGAATCGACTTGATTGTTGAGACTTGGCATGAACACAATAGTAGCAGTAGGAGCAGCTAGTTTAGTTGCATTTACATTCTTAGTTTAATTATTGTTTTACTTAATCTACAACCAAACCCCATGCTTCCTACATTTTAGTTCAAAACAGAGTTAGTCCAACTCTATTGCATCTGTCAGCATTTAGCCGAGACCGTGTCGCTAAGGCTCACTGAGAGCCAACTCGGCACCTAGCCAAGAGCGAGTTTGCATTCTACACTTGAGTTCTACAATACTTAGTTTCTGCACAAAGTCATAATTCAGTGCATTGTGTCCTCGAGAGAATTTGACCTAGGGTTGACTATGCTACAGTTAGCTTTAGTTTATTTGATGCGCATTGAGACGATTGTAAACGAGCTTATTAATGGCTCGCCGACCATCTGAAGTTTGGCAACTTAGGGACAGGGCTAGAGTGTTTATAGGTTATTTGACAGGTACAACTCAGTTTGAGGCAGTTGAGACGGCTCGTCGGCCATCTGAAGTGTGGCAACTTAGGGACAGGGATAGAGTGTTTATAGGTTATTTGACAGGTACGACTCAATTTGAGGCAGTTGAGACGGCTCGTCGACCATCTAAAGTGTGGCAACTTAGGGACAGGGATAGAGTGTTTATAGGTTATTTGACAGGTACGACTCAATTTGAGGCAGTTGAGACGGCTCGTCGACCATCTAAAGTGTGGCAACTTAGGGACAGGTCTAGAGTGTTTATAGGTTATTTGATAAGTATGGATGTGGTTTGGTCGAGAAACTTACCTGGTATCCAAATGGGTAATGGGTATCGGTACTCGTAGTTGGAAATTCGTCTAGGATGCCTTTGGGTCACTCGTGCAACGATTCTCCAACAAAAATCACTCAAGGTTCTATAATCCTCAATTCTCAGCCCTGAGCTCTTCGCCCTAGTGCCTTTTATAGCCTTTAGGAGGGGTGAGGGCATGTCTGATTTTGCCACGTGGTGCTACCCCAACCTAGTGATTCAATTTGTTCCTTGGCAATCTTTAGGTTGATACTCGTCGTACGCTACACCTAATCATGGCACATTTTTTCCTAGATTCGCGGTGCTCTTCGTGGGTAGTGGCTGACCTGGCATATTCGCTTGCTGTGAATGGCGAGGATTTTCAATTTGTTAGGGACAGTGGGTCCCTTGTATGCCTGATGTGGTTTCATCAGGGGTTCTGTGCTTTAGGAAAATCTCACGGTTTAGGAGTCTTTGAACATGGTGACGTGGCATCCTTTCTGTTGGAGTGGCTGGTTCTTTTAGTGCTAGGTTGGGCTTCCACACTTGGTCTGATACAGGCAATGCGAGGCTATTGGTATCAACCTAGTTACATGGTCTACGGGCCCTTCCTCTTCTCCACATGGGTTGGACCCAGCCTTGCTTTCCCTGTCTTGGCTCCGTGTTGCCTGGGTTGCCAGATCAGACAGGCCTACTCCAAGGATTCTCCTTTCAACTGGTTTATTTCTCCTGGCCGGACGGTATTGAGGTCCAACACTGGTACGACTTGCCAGCTCACATCATCATAGACAATGGAACAAACCTGAGCAACAAGATGATGACTGAGTTGTGTGAGCAATTCAAAATCAAGCACGATAACTCTATGCCCTATCTTCCCAAAATGAATGGGGTCATAGAGGCAACCAACAAAAACATAAAGAAAATAGTACAAAAAATGGTGGTAACATATAAAGACTGGCATGACATGCTACCCTATGCACTGCACAGGTATCGCACCTCGATACAAACATCTACAGGGGCAACCCTTTACTCACTGGTATACGACACTGAAGCAATCCTCCCGATAGAGGTGGAAATACCCTTTCTAAGGATCCTGACCGAAGTCGAACTAAGCAATGCTGAATGGGTCCAAACCCAGTTAGACCAACTCAACTTAATAGACGAAAAGTGATTGACGGCCTTATGCCACAGACAACTATATTAGAAGCGAATCAAAAGCGCTTTTGACAAGAAAGTAAGGTCCCACATATTCAAGGAAGGAGACCTAGTGCTCAGGAAAATGTTACCCAACACGAAAGACCAGCGAGGCAAATGGGCCCCTAACTACGAAGGCCCCTATGTAGTCAAACACGCCTTCTCTAGAGGAGCTTTAGTGTTGGTCGATTCTAAAAGGTAGGAGCTTAAATATCCAATCAATGCTGATGCAGTCAAACTATTCTACCCTTGAAAGCTCTACCAGGGAAGAATCTAAAAGGCTAACCCCTGAGTCTCCAGGATGGAGTGATAAGCCATATTTTATGCACCTTACAAGGACTTAAGATGGATGTTTTCGAGATTAATTGGTGCTTAAGGATTGAGTCTTAGCTAAGATTCGCATTATGGACCTAGAAATAGGGAAAGAACAAATCTGCGCTAAAATGATGGTCTTAAGCTAATAAAAGATTCATGCTATTTTGCAGGATAGGAACCATTGATTTTAGTCCATCCAAAGAGTCTCGGCCTAGGTGAGTCGTCCTAGTTAGACCGACTCGTCCCAAGACCAGCCAACTTTGCAGTCCAACAGCCCAATAAGGAGTGGCCCATTGGCACTGCCCACGTAAGCAACCCAGCTCAGGTGCCAATGCAACTCCAATCCAGCTCAGCTGCCTTGACAACCCTAGAGAAGCTTGCAATGCAGGGAAAAATTACACAAGGGTAGATTAGGAAATGCGATCTACAATTTTGTTTGGAAGTCGTTAATAGTGTGCGTCATAAGGAATCCTAACTCGTGTATATATAGGAAGAGCTAGGCACATTGTAATTGTTGTTGAATTTAGACCTAAATTCCATACACCTTGCATTCCATTTTCTCGCTCAAGCCTCCATTCTCACGGTGGTACATGATACTTAATTGGTGTTTCTCTCGATTGAGGAAGTGCATGTCAAGAACTAAGAGGCCGAAGGTCATTAGAGGGGACCGCTTGGCTTGCCATCACACTCTGGTCGACCTAATCCTCAGCGTCTTGGCTAACAGAGGTAAACTAGTGTCGTTCATCCATGACAATCGTCGTGGAAGATGGATCCACTGAATTCACACCCTGTGTTTGTACTTTGTTCTTAATAATATAAGTAGTTTCTGATTCTAATTTCTTCAGTGAAAGAACTAGAACTGACTTGATTGTTGAGACTTAGCATGAATACAGTAGTACCATTAGAGGTAGTCTAGTTTAGCTACATATACATTCTTACTTAGTTTAAATTCTATCTTACTTTATCTACAACATAACCCCCCTTATTTCCTGCATTTAAGTCCAAGATCGAGTCCAGTCTGACTCTGTCATGTCTGTTCGAGATCGAGTCATTCGAACTCTATTACTTCAGTCTGTGCTTAGCCGAGACCGTGTCAGATAAGTCTCTACCGAGACCATATCGGACTAGCCTCTACTGAGAGCAACTCGATACCTAGCCGAGAGTGAGTCTGCATTCTGCAATTGAGAGTTTCTGCATTACTTTAGCTTTCGCACAAAGTTATAATTGAGCGCACTGTGTCCTTGAGAGAATTCGACTTAGGGTTGACTATGCTATAGTTAGCTTTAGTTTATGTGATCCATCTCCAATAAGAAAGGAAGCATTATCCATCTTCTATGGAAGGCATTAGTCCGACAACGGGTCCTGACTTGTACATCAAAATTCAATGAGATCCCCAGGAGGGACTCATGCTTGTAATCCGAATCATCAATAAAAATTCCTTTTTGCACGACATATCTTACTTTATCAAATCTGTGAAAGAAAATAATAACAACAATAATAAAGCATTTTCCACTTTAAGACTGGAGAGGGGAACGCTTCGGCCCCGTCCAAAGGTTTAACTAACCCTAACACCATGGATAAAATCCATGAGAGTCAACACTAGGAAGCCGGGTCTGCCTCGATAGCCAAGATCCTCGAGGGGACCAACACCTCCAGATAAGTACCAGGGACTTCGTCACGAATATCGCAAGTCCAGGAAGGACATCCCATATGCGCACACAACTCATGCATACATAAAACATGAACTCTACACTCAAAAGTGCTCCCTTATTCATGCATACATACAGTGCAAAGATGGGAAACACCTCATACACGCATAAATGTTTGTACTTAAGCCACAATTCGACTCCGCGTTGAAGCCTACCCCGTGTAGTGAATCCTTACTCAACTCCGTGTCGAAGCCTACCCCGTCTAGTGAATCCTTACCTAACTCCATATCGAAGCCTACCCCACGTAGTGAACCTTACCTAACTCTGTATCGAAGCCTACCCCACATAGTGAACCTTATCCGACTCCGCATCGAAGCCTACCCCGTGTAGTGAATCCTTACCCAACTTCGTGTCGAAGCCTACCCCGTGTAGTGAACCTTCGCGTCGAAGCCTACCCTTTGTAGTGAATCCTTACCCGACTTCACGTCAAAGCCTACCCCGCATAGTGAATCTTATCTAACTCTATGTCGAAGCCTACCCTAAGTAGTGAACCTTATCTGACTCCGCGTCGAAGCCTACCTTAAGGTAGTGAATTCTATCCGACTCCGTGTTGAAGATGGCCTCTTGTTGTAAACTTCGAAGATATCCAACTCCGCGTCGAAGCCTACCTTAAGGTAGTGAATTTTATCCAACTCCATGTCAAAGCCTACCTCAAGGTAGTGAATTCTATCCGACTCCATGTCAAAGACGGCCTCTTGTCGTAAACTTTGAAGATATCCGACTCTGTGTCAAAACCTATCTCAAGGTAGTGAATTTTATCCAACTCCGTTTCGAAGCCTACCTCAAGGTAGTGAATTTTATCCAACTCCACATCAAGCCTACCTCAAGGTAGTGAATTTTATCTGACTCCGCATCGAAGCCTACCTCAAGGTAGTGAATTTTATCCGACTTCGCGTCAAAGCCTACCTCAAGGTAGTGGATTCTATCTGACTCTGCATCGAAGCCAATCAAGTGTTTGTGAATTGTTTTCAACTCCGCATCGAAGCCAACCCAGTGTTGTGAATCATTTTCGACTCCACATCGAAGACTTTCGAACAAACATTCCCATGTGACCCTACGTGGAATCTAACTCTACGTCATGAACCTAACTCCGCGCTCTGCCTCACACCTAGTCAAACTGATTAACTTAGAATCTAGAGGTCATTCGAGTCGATTAACCATACATTTCCGCTTCGGTCTTTTAGTTTAGAGTCATAACTTAGCTTTACTTCTCGTTTCTTATGAATGTTCATTACAGTCATTTTCCCCCTTAACTAGATCCAGTGTCACACCATTTTAACTTAGAGAAATAAGACGAAAAACAAAGAAAAAGAATGCAAAAACAAAAAACACCACGATGTGAAAGAACTCCCTTTATTAATAGTTCCACAGTTACATCGGAAGGGTTACACAAAAAAAAAAGGAAAAGAGAAAAAGAAGAGTAGAACACATCATTCTTGGGGGAGGATGGAGAGTAGCTTCCCATTTTCAACCTCTAGCTCTACGGAACACTTGCTGAAATTCGCTTCGGGAGCGACGAGGGCTGCCTACCTTAAAGCCATTGCAAAACCATTATGGTGCTCAGCCACAATGGCCTGCTCTAGTTCAAAAAGGCGACCGAGTGCCAAAGATTCAAAGTCAGTGGATTCCGCCCTCAGCTTTTTCGCCTCCCCCTTCATGGCCACCACTTCCTCCTTCATGACCACCGCTTCTCCTTTCGTTGCATCCAACTCAGCCTTCAACTGTTCTTGTTCTAAAGTGTCCCCTCTTTCCAGAATATCTTCTCGCTTTTATTCCCCTCGCGAATTCTTCTCTCCTCACTGCCATTCGAAGCTTCGATATGGGCTTTCGTACACGCAACTTTCTGACACCTTTCCTCTACCCTGACTCTCATGATTGACCCCTGCTGACCCCTAGAATTGACAGCTGAGGGAGAGCAGTTAGCTGGATGCATGTGTCAACCACCTAGCCGGCCGTCACATGGTCAATTGGCCTCCTACTAACCGACCGTTCGATTCTGACCGATACACAGCCCCTCAAGCTTAGTCGACCGGGCATAAGCTTGATACCGAGGGGCCGAATTGACCATGAGACGTCGGTTCAGTTTACGCGTGATTCTGACTTTGGGCTTTGGGCCACGAAGGCATTTTAAATTCCCCGCATTGATGGTTTCCTCGGGACCATGCGCTTTGGGGGAAGGTTTCGCAATCATTGAATATTGGCGGTTACCAGGCATTTATCCTTTGCCTTTTCACCTCACTTCTTCACTTGGCTGCACTTTTGCACTTCTTCCTCTCTATCTCCTTCTTCTACTCTTCAATAGCGTCGCCAACTTCGCTAATCTTCCTAAGCATTCTTCTTCGATGGAACCCACAGGTAATGATTCCCACCGCTTTTATTTCTTGTCTTCAATTTTTGTTCTCCCAACTAGGTCTTCTCTTTGATTTCAGTCTCAGAACGTTTTTTCGTTTTGACGAGGAGACTTGTGCCCTAGCTAGGGTCACATTCTGACCCTTGCTTTCTTTTGTTCACAGGGGAAGTTACGAGGGACCTGCCAGGTACCTCCAACCAAGAGGCCCAGCCTTCCTCCTCTATAGTGCCCGTTGATGGTGCTTCTAGCCGAGACGATGACTCTTCATCGAGCTCGGGTTCTCGAGAGGACTATCCCTTTAGGATAACTTATCGTGATGATAAGTCTGATAGTTTGGCCGATGGGGCTTATTCATGGGTAGACCCCGAGGTATTAAGAGTCTCTTCGGTTTTAACAAAGTTGGGCTCCTTATTGGGAATGGCTTCCGCTATATGCCAGCCGAAAACATGGTCCGTGACGGTGACGGCCTGTCGATCAGGGGAAGCAGTCTGCATGAATTCCGCCGAAGGCCCGAGACTATTTTTCTACCTATACGACACGCTCCACTCGAGGCTAAGGATACAGCTCCCCTTCACCCACTTCGAACGGTCGGTGCTTCGGGCTTTAAACGTGGCTCCTACACAGCTTCATCCCAACAGCTGGGCGTTCGTTAGGGCCTTCCGAACTCTTGTGCGAAGACTTGGGCAAAGCCCCATCCCTCGGGGTAATTTTCTGGTTCTTTGCCCCGCGCAAGACCGATTGCGTAGGGTGGACGTCTCTAAGCAACAGGCCGAAACGTTCGCTCTTGCAACCCTTCTCTGAAAGCTACAAAGGCTTCAAGGATCGCTTCTTTAGAGTCGCTCCGCAGAATCCCAATTCGAGATTATTGGTCGACCGTGAAGGGCGACAGCACTTTCCTCTTCAGTGGACTCGTCGGCCGGCGGTGTCTATTTCTGTCGCTGTTAAGAGTTTAGAGGGCTGGGAGCGAGCTTTTATTGATGAATTGAGAGAGTTGCCTGTATATCGTAGTTCCGACATAATAAAAGGGGAAGGTTAGTCAGCCTGATGAGTAGGTCTTCTTACTCTTACCCTTCTATCCTGTATTTTAATCCCTTTTTTTTTTTGTCTCAGGGTATTCAACTAAAGCTTTGGCTGAGTTGTGGAAAAGGAAGAGAAATCAAGTGCAACCTACGCCCTCGACCGGCTTGGAAGCTGAAGTCGCTCCTTTGGCGGCTGCCGGCCGACAATGCTCAAACTTCTCAAGAGGAGGCCTCGCGAACTCCTTCTGTTTTCGAAGTTGATGCTGGCGCTCCTCCCTCTCCTATTCACCATGCTGAGGAGGTGGATGACCGTCCAAGCAAGCGTCTTCATGTAGATGATGATCGCGAGGACAATGTGTCGGCCAGCCTCGAGGTATCAGTTCCCCAAGTTCCTAACCCTCGACATCAGCTCTATAAGTCCTTTCTTCAAGTTGCTGACCGAACTATCGCCTCCTCAACGGTGGAAGCCGAAGTGGATCGTATGGGCTTGGCTGGGGTTTATGATGCTATCCAACAGTACAATGCCTATGGGTTCGCCTTGGCCCGCGTTGCCGAGAAGAAGTTTGGGGATATATTTGCTGAACGATCCTCCTGGGAAGATCAACGTAGGAGTCTCAATGAAGAGAATCGCAAGTTATCTTCGGCCTTGGCCGACAGCGAGGCAAGACTCCTCGATTATGGTCTCTCGACCGCCAAACTCCAGGAAGCTTTCAGGGCAGAACAGAAGATGAGTGGGGAGCTACTAGACCTCAAGGCTGAGCTTCTACAGACAAAGACAGAACTGGAACTTGGCAATGATGCCCTCCAGGCAGAGGTGAAGAAACTTCGCGAAGAGGCGGCCGAGACGGAATCAACCCATAAAGATGAGCTGAGATCAATGGAGGAATCACTTAAGGTTGCTCAGGATACCATTGTTGCGCGTGATCAAACTGTCTATCAACAGGGCATTGACATAGCGGATCAGTATGTTGTGGGTTTTCGGCGCGCTATTATGCAAGTTGAATTCCTCCATCCTTCTGTTGATGTTTCGAAGGCCGATCCATTTAAGGAGGTCTTGGACGGTCGTCTTGTATCGGTGTTAACGCCGCCAGAGTCTCCAGCCCCTTAGTTTATCCTTTATTATGTGTAGCTCCTGCTTATTTGTAGCTCCTGCTTATTTGTAGCTCCTGCTTATTTGTAGACTCAATCGAACTTGTTTTTCTTTATGTACTCCTCTTGAGGGAACGTGTTAGTTGATTTCGATTTGTTTCTCGAAACACTATATTCTGCTTTGTGTGCGCTTTGTCTTATGCTTTGCTTATACGCTTATGTTTACCCCTTTTTGCGTGACTACGTTTAAGTTATCGCCACTCTTTGGGTAATCCATAGCGTGATGTTGGTTTAACACGGTCGTCGTGATCTAGTCTTTTCGGGTCATTAGCTTCTGGTTCGGCCAATGATCCTCCGCTTGGATCAGTTGCGCTGTAGTTTGCTCAAGTTGACTCCGGGATTGAACTTACCGAGTTCATTGCTCTCCTTGGTTCCTCCAACTCGAGTTATTGATGAATTCGTTAAGTTGGTCTTTCGAAGGGAAACGCTAGCCGATCATGTCAGGTGGCATGATCATGTCGAGCGGCATTCATAGAATTTTTCCTATTTGGTTGTATGATCAGTTTTATGGGGTTGTTGCTTTCAAGTGCTATTCACGTCAAATCCAAGGCCGACCGTATTAGGTGGCACTTATAGGACTTATCCGAATCGAGTCCATGGTCAACTTTGTTGAGTTGGCCAATTAGGACTAATCCGAGGCGAATCCAAGGCCGACCGTATTAGGTGGCACTTACAGGACTTCTCCGAGTCCAGTCCATGGTCAACTTTGTTGAGTTGGCCAATTAGGACTAATCCGAGGCGAATCCAAGGCTGACCGTATTAGGTGGCACTTACAGGACTTATCAGAGTCGAGTCCATGGTCAACTTTGTTGAGTTGGCCAATTAGGACTAATCCGAGGCGAATCCAAGGCCGACCATATTAGGTGGCACTTACAGGACTTATCCGAGTCGAGTTCATGGTCAACTTTGTTGAGTTGGCCAATTAGGACTAATCCGAGGCGAATCCAAGGCCGATCGTATTAGGTGGCACTTACATGACTTATCCGAGTCGAGTCCATGGTCAACTTTGTTGAGTTGGCCAATTAGGACTAATCCGAGGCGAATCCAAGGCCGACCGTATTAGGTGGCACTTACAGGACTTATCCGAGTCGAGTCCATGGTCAACTTTGTTGAGTTGGCCAATTAGGACTAATCCGAGGTGAATCCAAGGCCGACCGTATTAGGTGGCACTTACAGGACTTATCCGAGTCGAGTCCATGGTCAACTTTGTTGAGTTGGCCAATTAGGACTAATCCGAGGCGAATCCAAGGCCGACCGTATTAGGTGGCACTTACAGGACTTATCCGAGTCGAGTCCATGGTCATCTTTGTTGAGTTGGCCAATTAGGACTAATCCGAGGCGAATCCAAGGCCGACCGTATTAGGTGGCACTTTACTGGGACTTATCCGAGTCGAGTCCATGGTCAACTTTGTTGAGTTGGCCAATTGGGACTAATCCGAGGCGAATCCAAGGTCTAACCAGATTAGGTGGCACTTACAGGACTTATCCGAGTCGAGTCCATGGTCAACTTTGTTGAGTTGGCCAATTAGGACTAATCCGAGGCGAATCCAAGGCCGACCGTATTAGGTGGCACTTACAGGACTTATCCGAGTCGAGTCCATGGTCAACTTTGTTGAGTTGGCCAATTAGGACTAATCCGAGGCGAATCCAAGGCCGACCAGATTAGGTGGCCCCTTACAGGACTTATCCGAGTCGAGTCCATGGTCAACTTTGTTGAGTTGGCCAATTAGGACTAATCCGAGGCGAATCCAAGGCCGACCATATTAGGTGGCACTTACAGGACGCGAATCCAAGGCCGACCATATTAGGTGGCACTTACAGGACTTATCCGAGTCGAGTCCATGGTCAACTTTGTTGAGTTGGCCAATTAGGACTAATCCGAGGCGAATCCAAGGCCGACCGTATTAGGTGGCACTTACAGGACTTATCCGAGTCGAGTCCATGGTCAACTTTGTTGAGTTGGCCAATTAGGACTAATCCGAGGCGAATCCAAGGCTGACCGTATTAGGTGGCACTTACAGGACTTAAACTTTGCACTAGAAAAATCAACTGACAAATCGTCTGCATTGGAAAAATCAACTGACAAATCATCTCGTTAGTGTTTCAACTGTAGTACATTCGTAGGGACCCAACGTTCCATGTTCTGGGTATTTCTTTACCTCTTAGCGTCTCCAGTTTATATGCCCCTCGGCCTACCTCTCCTTTGACTCTAAAAGGTCCTTCCCATTTGGGCGTCAGCTTGTTGCTCTCGGCTTTGTGGGTTATTTTCCTCAGCACCAGATCCTCGGGGTTAAACTTGCGGGGCATGACTCTTCGATTATATAATCTGGCCACCCTTGCCTTGATAGCGAATTCCCTTATATGCGCTGCTTCTCTCACCTCTTGGACCATATCCAGGTTTGCTCTCAATCCGCCTTCATTGGTCTCTGGATCGCAGAATTCTGCCCGTAGGGAAGGCTCTCCAATTTCCACGGGAATGACCGCTTCGGTACCAAAAGCTAAGTAGAAAGGTGTCTCATTCGTGGATGAATGGGGAGTAGTGTGATATGACCACAACACCTGTGGTAGTTCCTCTGCCCACCGGCCTTTTGCTTCTTCCAACCTTCACCGCAACCCCCTCAAAATGACTCTATTCGCCGCTTCTGCCTGGCCGTTCGTCTGGGGGTGCTCTACCGAGGTGAATACCTGCTTGATTCCCAATTCTTGACAGAATTCTGCTGTGGTCTTGGATGCGAACTGAGTGCCATTGTCCGATACTATGACGGCCGGTAGACCGAATCTGCAGATTATTTTCTTCCAGAAGAACCTCTTGATTCTCTCGGCCGAGATGATCGGCACGGTTCTCGCCTCTATCCACTTAAAGTGAAGTAGTCCATCGCTACTATCAAGAATTTAATTTGCCCTGGAGCGAGAGGAAAAGGCCCCAAAATGTCCACCCCCCACCGGTTGAATGGCCATGGCGAAGCCATCGAGTGCAATATTTCAGGAGGCGCCCTATAGTTTTCGGCGAATCTTTGACACTTGTCGCATTTTTTAACGAAGTCCATGCAGTTCTTTTTCAGCGTGGGCCAGTAATATCCGGCCCTGGCGATCTTGCTTGCAAGGGCTCGTCCTCCTATATGCGTCCCACATATTCCCTCATGGATTTCTCTCATGACATATTCGGCCTCGTCTTTATTTAGGCATTTGAGGAGGGGGAAGGCAAAGCCCCTCCTGTATAGACGTTGCCCCACCAAGGTGTATTTTGCTGCCTCCTTGGCTAGTCGTTTAACTTCGTCCTCATTCTCCTCGGTCTTCCCTTCTTGGAGGTACTTGATTAGAGGTGTCATCCAGGTTCTTTCCTCTTCGACACTGTACACTTCCTCTTTGTCCACCGTGGGTGACTCCACATTCTCATGTATGACCGACCTTAGCTGCCTCTTCCTCTGGGTGCTTGCCAGTTTGGCTAGCAGGTCTGCTCTCTCATTCTGCTCTCGTGGTACGTGGACTAGCTTGAATTTTTCGAAACCGGCCGCCAACTGCACCGCCCTCTCCTTGTATCTACTCAACTGGGGGTCCCTTGCTTGATACTCGTTGTTGATTTGTCCAATTACCAATTTTGAATCACTTTTAGCGGTCAGAGTCTTCGCCTCTAGATCCCGGGCTAACCTCATTCCGGCCAATAACGCTTCATACTCTGCCTGATTGTTGCTAGCTCTGAATTCGAAATGCAGGGATTGCTCTACTAAGACACCTCCAGGCCCTTCCAATATGACTCCGGCTCCTGACCCCGCCTGGTTCGAGGACCCGTCGACCGACAAGTACCATTCGCTATTCTCTTCGCTCGGTCGGTCATCCGGGGACAATTCGTTTACGAAGTCGGCCAGAACTTGTGCTTTAACATGTCCCCTTCTTTCAAACGAGACATCAAACTCCGACAGCTGGACACTCCATGCTACCATCCTCCCTGCCATGTCGGGTTTCCTCAGGACCTGCCTTATAGGCAAATCCGTCCGGATGACGACGGCATAGGTTTGGAAGTATGGGCGTAGGCGTCGTGAGGCTGTTACCACTGCCAAGGCCGCCTTCTCTATCCTTTGATATCGCCTTTCGGGTCCTTGGAGTACCTTACTGGTGAAATATACTGGTCTTTGTTCTCCTTTTTCTTCTTGGACCAGAACTGAACTTATGGCATTATCAGATATTGAAATGTAAAGGTACAAGGGCATACCTGGCTTTGGGCGAGTCAAGACCGGGGGGGTTGCCATCATTGCCTTTAGACGTAGGAAAGCCTCCTCGCACTCGTCCGTCCATGCGAATTTTCCCTATTTCTTAAGGGTTGCAAATAGAGGGGTAGGCGTCTCGGCCGACTTGGAGATGAAGCAGGACAAAGCCGTGAGTTTGCCCATAAACTGTTGTACTTCTTTTACGCTCCTGGCGCTTCTTACGTTTGCTATTGCTTGGCACTTTTCTGGGTTTGCTTCGATTCCCCTCTCGGTCAGCATGAAGCCCAGAAATTTCCCCGCTTTAACACCGAATGAACATTTACTTGGGTTCAGGCGTAGCTTGTGCTTTCTGAGCACGTCGAATATTCTTCCGAGGGCGCCACAATGCTCCTTCATGCACTGGGATCTGGCCACCATGTCGTCCACGTATACCTCTACGTCTCTGCCCAGGATCTCCTTGAAGATTTTATCCATCAAGCGCTGGTAAGTGGCTCCAGCATTTTTTAAACCGAATGGCATCACTTGATAACAGAATTCCCCTTCCTCAGTGATGAAAGCCGTCTTCTCTTCATCGTTTGGGTGCATCCGGATTTGGTTATACCCGGAATAAGCGTCCATGAAACTCAAGAAAGTGAAGCCGACAACGTTATCCACCAATCTGTCAATGCCTGGCAGTGGGTACGAGTCCTTTGGGCAAGCTTTATTCAAGTCGGTGTAGTCCGTGCACATTCTCCATTTCCCGTTTGCTTTTCTTACCATCACAACGTTCGCCAACCAAGTTGGGTACTGCACTTCTCGTACGAAGCCGGCCGCGATCAACTTGCGAATTTCCTGTTTCACTGCTTCCCTTTTTTCTTCCCCCATTTTCCTCCTTTTATGGGCGATCGGCCTGGCGTTCTCGTCCGCCGACAGCTGATGACATATGAATTCGGAGTCGACGCCAGGCATATCCTGGGCTGACCAAGCGAATACGTCGTAGTTAGATCTAAGGACCGCTTTGAGCATTTCCTCCTCTTCTGGGTTCATGGTCGTCCCTATCTTTGTCGTCTGTCCCTGCTCCGGTCCCAGCATTACCTCTTTCAACTCTTCGGCAGGGAGTGGTCCTTCTCTCTCGAACTGGCTCCTTGGATCCAAATCCAAGTCCAGGACGTTCACAATCCTCGATGGGGGAGGGGTCTCTCTATTCTTAGGCTGTCTTCATAACACTTTTGGGCTGCCCGAGTATCCGCCCATACACATCCCACCTTACCTCCCAGGGGAACTTCATGCACAGTGCCTAGTGGACACTATTGCCCCTACTGTTCAATGCTTAGGCTGACCAACAATGATATTGTATGGCGCAGAGTGTCTACGATTGTGTATCTTTGGATTATGATCGTTCGGTCGACCTACTGCCCCCCTAGACGTGTTTCCAACTCCACTTGTTCCCAAGATTGGGGACGCTCCCCTGCGAAACCATATAGATTTCCAGGGCACGGCTGTATCAATCCAGAGGGCAGCTGCATCTTTTCAAAAGTAGACCGGTAGAGGATATTGGCAGAGCTCCCTTGGTCTGTGAGGACGCGTTCCACCTTATACCCGGCCACCCCATTGAAATCACCATTGGCTCATCTTGGGATCTTTGCGACCTCTCATATCATCGTTATCGAAGGTGATGACTGGCGTCTTTGCCCTTTTCCCAAGGGGAATGGCGTTAGCTCCCGTCAATATCGTCTGTACCCGACCGTCCGTCATGCTTGCTGATGCCCGGGTTATGCTCTCCTTGTAACCCGTCCGCCCGCCAGAAATGGTACTTATTGTTCCTTTGTGGATGGGAGTCGCCTGCCGTGACCTGCTTCTGTCCCTCTGACTTGTGCCCGTCGAATGAGGTGAGTTCCTTCCCTGCCTTTGTGTTCGCCTTGGCACCGATCTCTGTATGTAGCGGTCTAGGTGACCGCTTTGTACTAGCCCTTCAATCTGAGTCTTGAGCCCCCAACAATCTTCGGTGGTGTGGCCGAACGCCTTATGAAAATCACACCAACTATTTCTCTCTTTCCCCATCACTCTCCCCCTGGTCTCGGTTGGATAATCCAGTAAGGAAGTGTGGCAAATTTCGTGCATGATTTGGGTCCTCTTCTCGTTGAGAGGAGTAAAGTATTGGGTTTGCTCGTGTGGCCTTGCTAGCATGGGTCGCTTGTCCTCCTTTATCTTGTTACTCACTTTAATGGTCTTCTGCTCGGTCTTCCTCTCTGACTTTCTCCTCTCGTATTGATCCTCCTCCATGTCCACGTGTTTTTCCGCCCTTGCTCGTATTTCTTCCATGTTTGTCGGCCTCCTGAGGGCCAAAGCGTCGCTGAAAGGTCCCGCTCTTAACCCTTTTTGGAATGCCTTAACAAAGAACTTCTGGTCAGGGTCGTCTACTCTGACAGTGGCGTTGTTGAAACGTGCTAAGTATTTCTTCAAACTTTCCCCTTCTCCTTGTTTGATGTCGAAAAGATCTGCTACTTCCAGTTTTTTCACCTTGTTTGCCGCAAACTGGGATAGGAAAGAGCCAGCCAAGTCTTTAAATGATTGGATGGACCTGGGTGGAAGAGTGGCCATCCACTGCATGGCCACCCCTCTCAACGTTCCAGGGAACAACTTACAGCTGAGTCGATCATTTCCACCGCTAATGTACATTTGCGTCTGGAAGGCCTGCAGGTGGGTGTGTGGGTCTTGACTTCCATCAAAGGGTTCCACTACCACCTCCCTAAAGTTTGGAGGGATAATGGTTTCATCTATTTCTTTGCGAAGGGTTGTCCCTTTAAGCGGTGGGGTCACCTCTTCTCCACATTCTTCTTGGTTCCGCTCTTCTACTATTTTGAGGGCTGCTATTTCTTTGGCGGAGCTCTTCTTCTCTCCTCTGCGTACCCTCATGGCATTCGAGTGCCTTTCTTGACTAGGCGGTGTCTCTCTTACGCCTCTGCATGCCTCAATTCAGCCTCCGCGCTAAGACGTGATTGTTCATCGCTTCGTGCTTGTAGGGAAGCTACGATCCGAAGCAGACGCTGCAACGTATCTTCTTCTCCTTCATTGGTAGAACTTGCTTGATTTCTGGTGATCGGCATCCTTTTTTCGTTCTCTTCTTCTCTTTTCTTTTTGGTCGTTGGGAGTAGTTTTACCTAGTCCCACGGTGGGCGCCAATGTTCTTGTTCTAAAGTGTCCCCTCTTTCCAGAATATCTTCTCGCTTTTATTCCCCTCGCGAATTCTTCTCTCCTCGCTGCCATTCGAAGCTTCGATATGGGCTTTCGTCTGTATGACTTTTCGACACTTTCTTCTACTGCGACTCTCATGATTGACCCTCTTGATTGACAGAATTGTGGTGAAGGAGAGCAGTTAGCTGGATGCGTGTGTCAACCACCTAGCCGGCCGTCACATGGTCAATTGGTCTCCTACTAACCGACCGTTCGGTTCTGACCGATACATCAACCTTTCTAACTCTTGCTTTGCCATCGCCAAATCCAACTCAGTAGCTTGGGCTCTCGACGCCGCAACACTCTGGACATCATTTGCTTTTTTCAGTTCGTCCTTCAGAGTCTGCAGGGCTACCTTGTCTGATGCCGAGGTGGCCTCCACTTCCTTCAGTTTATTTTAGGCCGCGCCGAAGTCAAAGTTCAAAGTATCACAAGTGCACTGGATCACACCTGTAGCCGCGTTCGCGGTCGAGACCTCCGCCTTGAGATTGGCCACTTTAGATTGGGAAGCAGAGAGATCTGCCTGGGCCTTCATGAGCTCGCCCCGAATCTTCAGGAAGTCCTCATGTTGCTGTTGGTTGACCGCCCTTAACTCATTATTGTCTTTTAGCAGGTACCTCCTCCTGCTTGGCACCAGGTTCTTCCCAGATCAATTGCTCAGCTTTCTCGAGAAGCGGCGTCAAGAATTCGACAATAGCAACCAAGCGGGCCCCATATGCCTTCACCGCGTTAATCGAACCCATAGCGTCGGCGGATGACCCCCTACGGGAAAACCACAACATCCAACTGGGGCCCCAATAAGAACTCAGCGCCGGGGGAAGCCACGTAGTCGGACAAATCCCCTTTACCTATGCCCACGGGAGTCGTAGTCGGACTCACAGAAATAGTGATCGCTGGGATCGAAGTAGCAACGACTTGAGGCTTGTCGGCAGTGACAACCTTCTCAACAACAGCAGCAACAATCTTCCCACCAGTGGCGACAGTCTTCTCGGCAGTAGGAGTGGCCTTCTCGGCGGTAACAGGAGTAGGTTTCCTGGCGGCGGCAGCATTGGAGGTCGTTGGAGCCGAAGTTGGCTTAGGAGTGGGTCGGGGCGCCGAGGTCCCCTCCCTGGTCTTTCCCTTCTTGGCGGCGCCCTCAGGAGCATTGGGAGTATCCTTCCTCTTAACTGGACCAGGTGGAGGTAGGGAAGAAGCCGGCGTCAGCTTGAAAGAAATCTTCTGCTGCGAGGTTGATGATGCCTTGGACTTTGTAGCTTCAGCCTCCGCTTTGGCCAGTTTGTCCTTGGCGGTAGCTCTGCCCTTCCTCATCAATGCCCCTAGGTCGTAGTCGACCTTTTTGAAGATCTTTGCAAGACAGAAATAAGAAGCATATCAGTAATTCGGCACCAGGCCGAGTCGGTCCAAAATCCCTAATGGGAAAGTTTACCTTTCAAAAGAGGGAAGGGGTTACGGGCGAAGGAGGCCACAATAATTTCCTTGCAATTTACCCCGCGTGGGAGTTGGTTCAAAATGTCAAAACTTGGCTAGTCATGGCTAGTCATTAACAGGGAGTTTCCCTTGGGTCAACCCCTTCACTCTGTTTGGCAGACGCCAGTACAAAGGAATGAGCTCTCCATCCATGGTGAAAGGGACATCCTTCAACGCTTTGAAGTACCGGGTCTTAAAACCCTTGTACGAATCAAGGTAAGGACAGAAAAGATTCATTTGGGGCATGGCTATCAAAGAAACCCAGTTTGCACCTTGGCTAACCCGGGCAGTATAAAAAGCAAAGAGGAGGGTGTCGAAAGCAAGATGACGAGGGCATGACATATTGTTTGGAAGGCCCAGAGGGTGGCTTAACTATTCGGGTGAAGTTGGGAAGGGGACACCCCCAACACCCTAAGGACGTTAACAAAGAAGAAATCAAAAGAAAGGGAAATTCCTAAGTCTACAAAGAAGGTTTCATACATGAAGATATAGTCGTCTTCATCCTCCAAAGCCGCGTGACAGACACGTTCCTCTTCGAAGGGGCACACGAGGATGAAGTCCCCATCAGTGGGCTTATCCACCCAGGAACCCTCAGCAACCAATGTGTTTACGTCAGAGCGGGAAACTTCTGAGATGTGGGACAGGACATCTTTGCTCACCTACTCCTCATAATGCTCCCTCAAACGAAGAGGAGCCGGAACCATAGACTCTGGTACAACAACCAGAGGAACCGACCCCATGGAGGAGGAAGAAGAAAAAGAAGAGGAAGAAGACGACTCACTAGAAAGAGTGATGGGGGCAAGGGACTTACGCTTGGAATCTTGGTTGGTCATGGCTAGAAGACAAAGTGAACAGAGTTCAACGAGAGGCAAAAGGTCATAGAAAAACCCAAGGGAGCAGAGAACGAAAGTTTGCAGAAAAGGAACTCCAAATACAGAACTTCCCATTTATACCTAGTGAAGGCGTGCTAAGCAAGCCAAAGGATCAGCGAAACGCCGAAAAGATGCAATCATGCGTAATCAATGCGAAGGAGGCGCATTTAAGAAAGAAAGGACAAAACACATTCAATGTGAAGCAAAGCGATATGATCATTCTCATTCTACCTTAAAGGCACGTCCCTTCCATGTGTGACCCTTGACTCCCCAACAACGTTATTCTGCCTTAAAGGCATGGCCCCTCCATGCGCAACCCTTGACTCCTCAACAACCACGTCATTCTATCCTGAAGATGCATCCCCTCACGCGCCCCCAGCGGTAATGTCATCTAGCATGAAGTCGTGACCCCTCCATGCGCAATTGTGGATCTTCCAGCAGCCACGTCACCCAGACGGCTTCACCCCTTGGTGAGTCGGTCACCCATCAAGTCGGACCCCCAACAAGTCAGCATGCTCCCTAGAGAGTCAGCCTAACTTCCCAATGAGTCACTTTCATCTACTGAAGATAGCTTCGCCTCTTCAACCAACCGGTCGACTACTCTCGGATTCTCGGAGCCATTACCAAACCCCACCCTAACTCGATCGTCCTCGCCTCGACAACATAAGCATCTAAATGGTAGCAGTTCCAGCAACTCGAAAGTAGAGATCTTTATTCCCGGGCACTCAAGAAGATGCCAACGCACCCCTTGAGTGACCACAAATAAAGAGGGGGCAACTATAGGACCCCAAAACTGTCCGGCCCAAGCAGCCCAAACAACGCAAGGAGAATTGGATCGACCCACTAGAGAGAGAACATCTGACTCAGCCTAGCACATCCAAAAAGAAGGATCTAAGGCGGCCTACACAGAGAGCCTCGACCCCACAATGAAGAAAGCCTAAAGTCAGCTCAACTCAATAGTGGAAATGCTTCTTGGCTCAAGAGGGAGAGGCCCACCAGAAATAAGTCTCTCAAGCATGGCCTCACCAGATATAGCCCAAGTATCCCAAACTAGCCCAAAAACGAAGTCCATAAATCCCAACTCAGTGCTGACGCAGCTGGCCAGGTCACTAGAACTAGATACCTCAGTGAAGGATGCCACCTTACTACACTCAAAGAGTTCTAAGTTATTGGATCCTTCAAAGGTGCAAGATGCCCTTGACAAGGCCATGTTAGGGAGGTGAGGGACCCACTATCTCCACCAAAACAGGAATCCTCGCCAATCACAGCACAAAGAAGTGTCATGTCAGCCACTACCCCTGAAATGCACCACGATTCTAGGGAGAACATGCCATAATTGAGTGCGGGAACCATCGAGAATCAGCATGGGAAGTGCCAAGGTTAACTGACTGAATCAGGAGGCTGGGGCACGTGGCAAGATCAGGCACGCCTTCATCACCCTCTCGAAGGCTATAAAAGGCTAGAAGGCGAAGAACTCAGGGCCAAGAATTCTACAATAGAACCCATAGAGCAAGATTGCTGGGAAATCGCTGCACAACTAGCAACTCGAGGAATACGTTGCAGAAAGATGTTCAACTACAAGCAAAGGTACCAGCCATCTCTCTGGATACCAGGTAAGTCTCTTGGCCAAACTCTAAGCACGTCACTCATCCCCAGAATCACACTTCTGATGGCAGGCATGTAGCCTGCCTTAACCCAAATCGAGCCAATCATGCTTCAGTGGCAGGCATGTAGCTAGCCTTAACCCAAATTGAGTTGATTACACTTTAGATGGTAAGCATGTAGCCCGCCTTGGCCTAGGACCGAGTCAGCCTTGGTCCCCTGTTCATAACATAGTGCATTCCTCCTAACTCTTGGTCAGTAGATACACGTATGAATCAACCTAGCATGCTTACTCACGAATGCTTCGCCTGACGCTGAGACGGGACGCCTAATGGATAGTTCCAGCTACGAACTCCACCCTTCAAGGGATAAACGCCTAAGGGAAAGTTTAGACCCTACGTCTCAAACCCTGGCAGACGCTAAGAGGAAAGTCTGACCATACCCAAACCAGCATCGCATACTTATAACTAGACCCTTACCCAAGAGGTGGACACCTAAAGGAAAGTCTAACTCTGTATTTCACTGCACGCACCCAGAACTATGTGAATTTTGATTCCTCCCAACTATAAGAGGTATGTAGGAGCAAGAGGCACACCTTGTCAAGTTATGCTTTCCCAACCCTGCCATCCCAATAAGCACTTAGATCATTCTAAACAGACTAACATTAAAGGTTGTGCTAACTCATGTAAGTTACAGGGTAACTACCATATGGTAGGCGGGCGGGGTGACACGTCACCCTCACCCGTAGCCGACCCCTTACCAGGATCTCTATTTCAAAAACTTGCCTTATCCACCTTAGTTTTTCGACGTACCATAAACGTTGGTGGCGACTCCTACCAAAGCCAAATCATATTTGGTCGATCCTCCCGGATTGACTGAGTCGATACCAACTCAACGTAGCCGTCTCTATCTTAGATGGACTCGGCTTGCATTATCCATCCAGTACATAAATAAGCATTTTCAAAAGCAACCACTTCGAACAACCAATTTTTTTAAATCGCCCCCGGCGCAATTTAGGTCGCGTCATTTAGTATTTCTAATTTCCCTTATGTAGATCTCGAAAAGTTATATGAAATGAAAAAAAATGGCCATAACCGGTGGTCTAAGTAAAAAGTTGTGCCCTTTTGAAGTTTTGGTAAAAAAATTATGGCATTTACATCTTTCTTTAGGTCATAATTATTCTAATTTAGTACTTCTACTTTGCCTTGCGTAGATCTCAAAAAGTTATATGAAATGAAAAATGAATTTGCTTAATCGGAGGTCTAATTAAAAAGTTGTGCACTTTTGAAGTTTTGGTAAAAAAATGATGTCATTTACCTCTTTCTTGAAGTCATAATAATTTTAATTTAGTATTTCTAATTTTCCTTTTTTGTAGAACTCGAAAAGTGATATGAAATGAAAAAGAGATTGGCCTTAATAGTAGGTCGAAGTAAAAAGTTGTGCCCTACAGAAGTGTTGATAAAAAATTATGTCATTTAGCTCTTTTTTATGTCATAATAATTTTAATTTAATATTTCAAATTTGCCTTGCGTAGATCTTGAAAAGTTATATGAAATTGAAAAAAAATCACCGTATTCAGAGCTCTAAGAAAAAAGTTGTTCCCTTTTGAAGTTTTTGTCAAAACGTTATGTCATTTACTTCTTTCTTTATGTCATAATAATTTAAATTTAGTATTTCTAATTTGCCTAGTGTACATATTGAAAAGTTATATAAAATGAAAAAAAATTGCCTTCATCGGACGAGGTCTTAGTAGAAAGTTTTTCCTTGATATATAAAATCTGATTTCGTTAAAAATTATGTCATTTACTTCATTCTTTAGGTCATAATAATTTTAATTTAGTTTTTCTAATTTGCCTTGCGTAGATCTTAAAAAGTTATATGATATGAAAAAAATAGCCTTAGTTGGATGTCTAAGTAAATAGTAGTGTTTTTTGAAGTTTTGGTACAAAATTTTGCCATTTACTTCTTTTTTTAGGGCATAATAATTTTAATTTAGTATTTCTCATTTGCCTTGCGTGGATCTCAAAAGGTTGTACAAAATGAAAAAAAATCCCCATAATCGGATTTCTAGGTAAAAAGTTGTGCCCTTTTGAAGTTTTGGTAAAAAATTACGCCATTTACTTCTTTCTTTAGGTCATAATAATTTTAATTTAATATTTCTAATTTTCCTTGTGTAGTTCTCGAGAAGTTATATGAAATAGAATAAAAAATCGCCTTAATTGGAGTTCTAAGTAAAAAGTTGGGCCCTTTCGAAGTTTTAAAATTATGTTATTTAGTTATTTCTTAAGATCATAATAATTTTAAATTAGTATTTCTAATTTGCCTTATGTAGATCTCGAAAAGTTATATGAAATGAAAGAAAATGGCCTCAATCGGAGGTCGAAGTAAAAAGTTCTTCCCTTTTGAAGTGTTGGAAAAATATTATGCCATTTGTCTCATTCTTTAGGTCATAATAATTTTAATTTAGTATTTCTAATTTAGTTTGCATAGATCTAGATAAGTTATATAAAATGGAAAAAAAAATCGACGCAATCAGAGTTCTAAGTAAAAAGTTATGCCCTTTTATGTTTTTGTAAAAGATTATGGCATTTACTTCTTTGTCTAGGTCATAATAATTTTAATTTAGTATTTCTAATTTGGCATGCATAGATCTCGAAATATTATATGAAATGAAAAAAAGAATCACCTGAATCGGAGGTCTTAGTAAAAAGTTGTGCGCTTTTAAAGTTTTGGTAAAAAATTATGCCATTAACTTCTTTCGTTAGGTCATAATAATTTTATTTTAGTATTTTTAATTTGCCTTGCATAGATATCGAGAAGTGATATGAAATGGAAAAAAATATGTCCTTATTCGGAGGTATAAGTAAAATGTTGTGCCCTTTTGATGTTTTGGTAGAAAAATGATGTCATTTACTTCTTTCTTTAAGTCATAATAAATTTAATTTAGTATTTCTAATTTGCATTACGTAGATCTCGAAAAGTGATTGATAATCGTAATTTTAGTCGTCTCAATGCGCATCAAATAAACTAAAGCTAACTATATTATAGTCAACCTTAGGTCGAATTTTTCTCAAGGATACAATGTGCTCAATTGTGACTTTAATGTGAAAACTAAAATAAAACTGGAATGCTTGAGTGTAGAGTGCCGAGTTGCTCTCAGTAGAGACTGGTCCGATATTGTCTCGGCAGAAACTTATTCGACTCAGTCTCGGCTTAAGCCAGACAGACGCAACAAAGTCTGACTGACTCTATTTCAGACTGAAATGCAGGAAACAAGGGAGTTTGAAATGCAAGTAATGAAAGATGGAAAGTAAACTAAGGATGTGAATGCGATTAACCTAAGCTACTCTTACTATTGTGTTCATGTTCAGCCTCAATAATCAGGCTTGTTCTAGTTCAATCACTCTAGTTCACAGTCCATATCAACCTTGGGTTTTCTTATGACAATCGTCAAATGTTCGTCCACTGTCATACCGAGGAATTACACGATTGCTACCTCATTAGTTGGCAGGGATTAAGCTTAGAGTTGATTTTAGGTTCTTAATTAGGCTTCCTAGTTGATTACCTACTGAATTAGTCAAACCAGTTCCAATCAGCTTAGTTCAACATTGTTCACCACACTTTGTGCAATCGCAATGCAGATAGGGAATTAAAGTGTGAGAATGCAACCAGAGATTAGAATCAGAAAACACTCATTATTGAAAATGAAATACAAACGCAGGATTTGAATTCAGTGGCTCCACCTTCTACAGCAATCGCCATGGAAGAACGGTGATGGTTCACCTCCGTTAGCCAGAACGCTGAGGATTGGATCCACTAGAGTGCGTTGGTAGTCCAAGTAGTCCCCTCTGACGATCTTCGATTTCTCAGTTTCTAACCTGCACTTCCTCAATCAAGAGAAGCACCGTTGATAACACCGTTCGCCACTATAGATGTGAGAACGAGAGTGAGAGAATGGATACAATGGAAATGGATATATGAAATTTAGACCCCGAAAAAATGCACAACTCCTCCTATATATACACGAGCTGTGACCTGCTACTCTAACGACTCCTAACAGAATTACAATTGAATTGTCTATTCTACCCTTGCGAAGATTCTTCAGAGTGACGTGGCAGATTCTCCACGAGCTGAGATGGCCTCTGTGCTGGATTACTAACATGGATGACGCAATTGCGCTCCTTGTTGAGCTGTTGGACCGCTGAGTTGGCCAGCCAAGAAGGAGTCGGCTGGCCGGGACGACTCTCCTGGGTTGAGACTCTTGATGAGGTTTAGATCAATTTCGGCCTGTAGAATTGAATAGATTCTTTCATTAGCTAAAACCCTTAAGTTAGTATTTCTAATTTGTCATGCTTAGATCTCGAAAAGTAATATGAAATGAAAAAAAATTGCCCCAATCGAAAGTCTAAGTAAAATTTTTTTCCCTCATGATGTTTGGTAAAAATATTAAGTCATTTACTTCTTTCTTCACGTCATAATAATTTTAATTTATTATTTCTAATTTTCTTTGCGTAGATATTGAAAAATTATATGAAATGAAAAATAAATGGCCTTAATCAGATGTCAAAGTAAAAGGTTGTGCCCGTTTTTATGTTTTGGTAAAAATTATGGCATTTACTTCTTTGTTTCGGTCAGAATAATTTTAATTTAGTATTTTTAGTTTTCCTTGAGTAGATGTTGAAGAGTTTTATGAAATGAAAAAAAAGGGTCTTAATCAGAAGTCTAAGTAAAAAGTTGTATCCTTTTGAAGTTTTGCTAAAAAATTATGCCATTTACTTCTTTCATTAAAGCATAATAATTTTAATTTAGCATTTCTCATTTACCTTGCATAGATCACAAAAAGTGATACGAAATGAAAAGAAATGGTATTAATCGGATGTCTAAGTAAAAGGTTGTCCCCTTTTGCAGTTTCGGTAAAAAATTAGGCCATTTACTTCTTTCTTTAAGATTTAATAATTTTAATTTAGCATTTCTCATTTCCTTGCATAGATGTCAAAAAGATATATGAAATGAAAAAAAATGGCCTTAATTGAAGCTCTAAGTAAAAAGTTGTGCCCTTTTCCAGTTTTGGTAAAAAATTATGTCATTTACTTCTTTCTTTAAGGCATAGTAAATTTAATTTAGTATCTCTCATTTGCCTTACATAGAACTCGAAATGTTCTATGAATTGGGAAAAAAAAGCCTTCATCGGATGTCTAAGTAAAAAGTTGTGCCCTTTTGAATTTTTGGTAAAATTTTATGCCATTTACTTCTTTCTTTAGGGCATAATAATTTTAATTTAGTATTTCTCATTTGTGTTGTGTTAATCTCGAAAAGTTATATGAAATGAAAAAAAATCGTCATAATCGAAGGTCTCAGTAAAAAGTTGTGCCCTTTCAAAGTTTTGGTAAAAAAAATATGTCATTTATTTCTTTCTTTAGGTCATAATAATTTTAATTTAGTATTTCTAATTTGCCTTGCATAGCTCTCGAAAAGTTATATGAAATGAAAAAAAAAATCGCCTTAATCGAAGGTCTAAGTAAAAAGTTGTGCCCTTTTAAAGTTTTGGTAAAATATTATGCCATTTATTTCTTTCTTTAGGTCATAAAAATTTAATTTAGTATTTCTAATTTTCCTTTCTTAGATCTCAAATAGTTATATGAAATGAAAAAAAAATGCCCTTAATGAAAGGTCTAAGTAAAAAGTTGTGCTCTTTTGAAGTTTTGGGAAAAAATTATGCTATTTACTTCTTTCTTTAAGGTATAATAATTTTAATTTAGTATTTCTCATTTGCCTAGCGTAGATCTCGAAAAGTTCTATGAAATGAAAAAAAAAATCGCCACAATCGGAGGTCTTAGTAAATATTTTTTTCTTTTGATGTCTTGGTAAGAAATTATGCCATTTACTTCATTCTTTACGTCATAATAAATTTAATTTAGTATTTCTAATTCTCCATGCATAGATCTCAAAAAATGGGATGTAATAAAAAAAAATGGCCTTGATCGATGGTGTAAGTTGAAAGTTGAGCCCTTTCAAAGTTTTGGTAAAAAGATGATGTCACTTACTTCTTTCTTTAGATAATAATAATTTTAATTTAGTATTTCTAGTTTGCCTTGCGTAGATCTTGATAAGTGATATGAAATGAAAAAAATGACCTTAATCGGAGGTCTGAGTAAAAAGTTGTGCCCTTTTGAACTTTTGGCAAAAAATTATACCATTTACTTCTTTCTTTAAGGCCTAATAATTTTAATTTAGAATTTCTCGTTTGCCTTGTGGAGATCTTGAAAAGTTATATGAAATGAAAAAAAAATGGCCCTAATCGAAGGTCTGAGTAAAAAGTTAAGCCCTTTCAAAGTTTTGGTAAAAAAAATGATGCTATTTACTTTTTTCTTTAGGTCATAATAATTGTAATTTAGTATTTCTAATTTGCCTTGTGTATCTCTCGAAAAGTTATATAAAATGGCAAAAAAAATCGTCTTAAGCGAAGGTCTAAGTAAAAAGTTGTGCCCTTTTGAAGCTTTGGTAACAAATTATGCCATTTACTTCTTTCTTTGGGTCATAATAATTTTAATTTAGTATTTATAATTTGCCTGCCATATATCTTGAAAATTTTTATGAAATGAAACCAAAATCGCCTTAATTGGAGGTCTAAGTAAAAAGTTGTTCCCTTCATAAAGTTATGTGAAATGAAAACAAAATGACTTTAATCGAAGGTCTATGTAAAAAGTTGTGCCCTTTTAAAATTTTGGTAAAACGATTATGAAATTTACTTCTTTGTTTAGGTCATAATAATTTTAATTTAGTATTTCTAATTTACCTTGCGTAGATCTCAAAATGTTATATGAAATGAATAAAAAATCACCTTAATTGAAGGTCTCAGCAAAAAGTTGTGCCCATTTGAAATTTTGGTTAAAAATTAAGGCATTTACTTTTTTGTTTAGGTCATAAAAATTTTAATGTATTTCTAACTTGGCTTGCATAGATCTCGAAAAGTTATATGAAATGAAAAAAAAATCGCCTTAATCGGAGGTCTAAGTAAAAAGTTGTGCACATTTGAAGATTTGGTAAAAAAATTATGCCATTTGCTTCTTTCTTTAGGTCATAATAATTTTAATTTAGTATTTCTAATTTGCCTTACATAGATCTCGAAAAGAAATGAAATGAAAAAAAAAATCACCTTAATTGGAGATCTAAGCAAAATGTTGTGCCCTTTTGACGTTTTTGGTAAAAAATTATGCCATTTACTTCTTTCCTTTGGCCATAATAATTTTAATTTAGTATTTCTAATTTTCCTTGCGAAGATCTTGAAACTTTATATAAAATGTTAAAAAAATTGCCTTTATAAGAGGTTTAAGTAAAATGTTGTGTCCTTTTGAAGTTTTGGTACAAAATTATGCCATTTACTTCTTTCTTTAGGTCATAATATTTTTAATTTAGTATTTTTAATTTTTCTTCCGTAGATCTTGAAAAGTTATATGAAATGTAAAAAAAATCACCTTTTTCAGAAGTCTAAGTAAAAAGTTGTGCACTTTTGAAGTTTTTTTAAGAAAGTATGCCATTTACTTCTTTCCATTCGTTATAATAATTTTAATTTAAAATTTCTAGTTTTCCTTACATAGATCTTGAAAACTTTTATGAAATGAAAAAAAATCGCTTTCCGCGGAGGTCTAAGTAAAAAGTTGTGCCCTTTTTATGTCATTTAGTAAAAAAATTATGTCATTTACTTCATTTTTTAAGTCATAATAATTTTAATTTAGTATTTTTAATTTGCCTTGCCTTCTATCTTTTGACGTCTTGGTGAAACATTAAGCCATTTACATCTTTCCTTTGGTCATAATACTTTTAATTTAGTATTTCTAATTTCTCTTGCGTAGATCTTGAAAACTTTTATGAAATGAAAAAAAATCACTTTCCTCGGAGGTCTAAATAAAAAGTTGTGCCCTTTTATCGTTTTGGTAAAAAATTATGTCATTTACTTCTTTCCTTTAGCCATAATAATTTTAATTTAGTATTTCAAATTTGCCTTGCATAGATCCTGAAAATTTATATGAAATGTAAAAAAGAATTGTCTTTATCTTAGGTCTATATAAAAAGTTGTGCCCTTTTGACATTTTGATAAAAAATTATGGCATTTACTTCTTTCCTTTGGACATAATAATTTTAATTTAGTATTTCTAATTTGCCTTGGGAAGATCTTGAAAATTTATATGAAATGTAACAAAAATCGCCTTTATCCGAGGTCTTTGTAAAAAGTTGTGCTCTTTTGAAGTTTTGGTACAAAATTATACTATTTACGTCTTTCCTTAGGTCCTAATATTCTTAATTTAGTATTTCTAATTTGTCTATGGTAGATCTTGAAAAGTTATATGAAATGTAAAAAAAAAAAAAATTGCCTTTTTCGGAGGTCTAAGTAAAAAGTTGTGCACTTTTGAAGTTTTGGTGAGAAATTATGTCATTTACTTATTTCTTTAGGTCATAATAATTTTAATTAGTATTTCTAATTTGTCTCCCATAGATCTCGAAAAGTTATACGAAATGAAAAAAAAATTGCTATGATCGAAGGTCTAAGTAAAAATTGTGCCCTTTTGACGTTTTGGTAAGAAATTATGCCATTTACTTCTTTCCGTTGGTCAAAATAATTTTATTTTAGAATTTCTAATTTGCCTTGCGTAGTTCTTGAAAACTATATGAAATGAAAAGAAATCGCTTTCCTCGGAGGTCTAAGTAAAAAGTTGTGCCCTTTCTAAGTTTTGGTAAAAAATTATGTCATTTACTTCATTTTTTAGGTAATAATAATTTTAATTTAGTATTACTAATTTGCCTTACCTTGTGTCCTTTTGATGTTTTGGTAAAACATTATGTCATTTACTTCTTTCCTATGGTCATAATAATTTTAATTTAGTATTTCTAGTTTCCCTTGCATAGATCATGAAAACTTATATGAAATGAAAAAAAAAATCGCTTTCCTCGAAGGTCTAACTAAAATTTGTACCTTTTGGAAGTATTTGTAAAAAATTATGCATTTACTTCGTTCTTTAGGTCATAATAATTTTAATTTTGTATTTTTAATTTGTGCTGCGTAGATCTTGAAAAGTGATATGAAATGAAAAAAATTGCCCTTATCAGAGGTCCAAGTAAAATGTTGTGCTCTTTTTGAAGTTTTGGTAAAAATTATACCATTTACTTCTTTCTTTAGGTCATAATAATTTTATTGTAGTATTTCTAATTTGTATTGTGTAAACCTCGAAAAGTTTTATGAAATGAAAAAAGAAATCGCCTTAATCAGAGGTTTAAGTAAAAAGTTGTGCTCTTTTGAAGATTTGGTAAAAAATAATGTCATTTACTTCATTCTTTAGGTAATAATAGTTTTCATTTATTATTTCTAATTTCTCTTGCGTATATCTCGAAAAGTTATATGACTTGAAAAACAAATCACCTTAACTGGAGGTCTATATAAAAAGTTGTGTCCTTTTGACGTTTTTGTAAAAAATTATGTCATTTACTTCTTTCTTTAAGCCATAATAGTTTTAATTTATTATTTCTAATTTTCCTTGCGTAGATCACTAAAAGTTATATGAAATGAAAAAAACTGCCTTTATTGGAGGCCCAAGTAAAAAGTGATGTCCTTTTGAAGTTTTGGTAAAAAATTATGTCATTTACTTTTTCTTTAGGTCATAATAGTTTTAATTTAGTATTTCTAATTTACCTTGTGTAGATCTTGAAAAGTTATATGAAATGAAAAAAATCACCTTAATTGGAAGTCTAAGTAAAAAGTTGTGCCGTTTTGAAATTTTGTTAAAAAATTATGCCATTTACTTTTTTCTTTAGGTCATAATAATTTTAATTTAGTATTTCTAATATGCCTTATGTACGACCCCAAATTGGTCCGATCCAATACTAACTCAACATAAAGAAGGTCCCCGAGTAGGTTGATAGGATCACGTCAACCTAAACAGGGCCCAAAAAGCGCGAAGAATTGAACCAGCCCATTAATCAAGTGAATCTGGTCGAGTCGATTTGCCCCTACTGAGAGAAGGGCCTAGGATGGCGGGCACGGATCAACGGACCAATTATGCGAAAGAGGTCCAACATCAGTCACCCACACAGATTCAATCCAACTCTTGTAGGGCACACCGCGACCAGCCTAGGTCGAATCTGGGAGCGCCAGCTTAAAGCTAACAGAGCCAACCACGTTAGCGGAATGAAGCCAAGTCAGCCCTCCTAGAGGAGGAGTGCCATCTCATAGTTCCCAAGCCGTTGGATTCTCTAGGAGACGCGAGGATGAGGCCACATTAGCGAACCCAAGTCCCACACACCAACTGCGATCCTCATCAATCATAATGAAGGAACATGCCACGTCAACCACTACCCGTGAAATGTGTTGCGATTGTAGGGAGAATGTGCCACGATTGAGCGCGAGACCCAAGGATAATCAACATGGGGACTACCAAAGCTAACTGATTGAATTAGGAGGCTGGGGTAGCTCCACGTGGTGAGATCAGGTGCGCCTTCATCACCCCTCTGAAGGCTATAAAAGGCCTTAGTGCAAAGAGCTCGGGGCCAAGAATCCAGGAGTACAAGACGCTAAGCAAAAGTGCTAAAGAATCGCTGCGCAACTAGCAAGTCATGGTTGCTGAAGGATTTCTAACTACAAGCGAGAAACGTCGATTGGCTCTCTGGATACTAGGTAAGTCCCTTGGCCCAACTTCAAGATAGCAGGCACATAGTCAACCTTAGTCAGACCGAGTCTAAAACACTTCAGATGGTAGGCACGTATCCAGCCTTAGCCAGACCGAGTAAATTAAGTCAATTACACTTTCGATGGCAGGCACGTAGCCGACCTTAGCCAGACCGATGGGGTGAATCTCATGCGTAACCAGCTCCTTACCCAGACTCTATTTTCACTGACTTGCCTTATCCACCCCCAGGCTCCAACGTGCCTTTAAACGTTGGTGGCGACTTTATTCCGAGTTGGATCAGGTTTGATCAATTTCCTTGGATTGGGCGAACCTATACCGACTCGTTAAATTCGATTCTTCCTCGAAGGTGGATTCGACTCCCTTTAAATTTAGGTCGCGTCACCGTGCGTAGATCTTAAAAAGTTATATAAAATGAAAAAAAAATTGCCCTAATTGGAGGTCTCAGTAAAAATTTGTGCCCTTTTGAAGTTGTGGTAAAAATTAAGCCATATACTTCTTTCTTTAGGTTATAATAATTTTAATTTAGTACTTCTAATTTGTCTTGTGAAGATCTCCAAAAGTTACATGAAATGAAAAAGGAAATCACCTTAACTGGAGGTCTAAGTAAAAAGTTGCGCCCTTTGGATGTTTTGGTAAAAAATTATGCCATTTACTTCTATATTTAGGTCATAATAATTTTAATTTAGTATATCTAATTTGCTTTCGGTAGATCTCAAAATGTTATATGAAATGAAAAAAGAAATCGCCTTAAGTGGAGGTCTAAGTAAAAAGTTGTGCCCTTTTAAAGTTCTGGTAAAAATTATGCCATTTACTTCTTTCTTTAGGTCATAATAATTTTAATTTTGTATTTCTAATTTTCCTTGCGTAGAACCCGAAAAGATACATGAAATGAAAAAAGATCGCCTAAATCGGAGGTCTAAGTAAAAAGTTGTGCCCTTTTGAAGTTGTGGTAAAATCTTATTCCATTTACTTCTTTCTTTCAGTCATAATAATTTTAATTTTGTATTTCTAATTTGCCTTGCATAGATCTCGAAAAGTTATATGAAATGAAAAAAAAGTTTCTTTAATCGGAGGTCTCAATAAAAAGATGTGCCATTTTGAAGTTTGGGTAAAAAATTATTCCATTTACTTCTTTCGTTAGGTCATATTAGTTTTAATTTAGTATTTCTAATTTGCCTTGCGTAGAACTTGAAAAGTTATTAGAAATGAAAAAAAAATCAGCTTAATTGGAGGTCTAAATAAAAAGTTGTACACTTTTCAAGTTTTTCTAAATAATTATACCATTTACTTCTTTCTTTAGGTCATAATAATTTTATTTTAATTCTAATTTGCCTTGCCTGGATATCTAAAAGTTATATGAATTGAAAAAAAAAATCGCATTAATCGGAGGTGTAAGTAAAAAGTTGTGCCCTTGTGATGTTTTGGTAAAAAATTATGTGACTTACTTTTTTCTTCAGGTCATAATAGTTTTAATTTAGTATTTCTAATTTTCCAGGAATAGATCTTAAAAATTTATCTGAAATGAAAAAAAATAACCTTAATCGGAGGGTTAAATAAAAAGTTCTGCCATTTTGATATTTTGCTAAAAAATTATGTCATTTACTTCTTTTTATAGGTCATAATAATCTTGTTTTACTATTTCTAATTTACCTTGCGTAGATCGAAAAGTTATATGAATTAAAAAAAAACCGCCTTAATTAGAGGTCTAAGTAAAAAGTTGTGTCCTTTTGAAGTTTTGGTAAAAAATTATGTCATATACTTCTTTCTTTAGGTCATAATAATTTTAATTTAGTATTTCTATTTTATCTTGCATAGATTTCAAAAAGTTATATGAAATGAAAAAATAATTGAGTTAATTGGAGGTCTAAATAAAAAGTTGTGCCTTTGTTAAAAAATTATGCCATTTACTTCTTTCTTTAAGTCATAATAATTTTAATTTAGTATTTCTAATTCTCCTTGCGTACATCGCGAAAAGTTATATGAAATGAAATAAAAAAATTGCCTTAATTGGATGTCTAAATAAAAAGTTGTGTCCTTGTGAAGTGTCGCTAAAAAATTATGCCATTTACTTCTTTCTTCAAGTCATAATAATTTTAATTTAGTATTTCTAATTTGCCTTGCGTAGATCTCAGAAAGTTATATGAAATGAAATAAAAAATCGCCTTAATCAGAGGTCTAAATAAAATGTTGTGTCCATGTGAAGTTTTACTAAAAAATTATGCCATTTACTTCTTTCTTTAGGTCATAATAATTTATTTTATTATTTCTAACTTGCCATGTGTAGATCTCGGATAGTTATATAAAATTGAAACAAAAATCACCTTAAGCGGAGGTCTAAGTAAAAACTTCTGCCCTTTTGAAGTGTTTGTAAAAAATTATGCCACTTACTTCTTTCTTTAGGTTATAATAATTTTATTTTAGTATTTCTAATTTGCCTTGCGTAGATCTCAAAAAGTTATATGAAATGAAAAAAAAATCGCCTTAAACAGAGGTCTAAGAAAAAAGATGTGCCCTTTTATTTGGGTCATAATTAGTTTAATTTAGTATTCCTAATTTTCCTTGTGTAGATCTCAAAATGTTATATGAAATGAAAAAAAACCCCTTAATTGTAGGTTTAAGTAAAAAGTTGTGCCCTTTTGAAGTTTTGGTAAAAAATTATGCCATTTACTTCTTTCTATGTGTTGGATGATGTAGGGATGAGTTTTGGTGGGATCGTTAACTTGACAAGAGTATACCCCTTGCTCCTACGTACCTCCAAGTCGGGTGGAATCAAAGTCAACGTAGTTCTAGAGGGATGCATGAGGTGATTGACAAGGTCAGACTTTCCATTAGGTGTTCTTCGTTTTAAACACGAACTGTGTTGGGTGTGCAGGGTTCGGACTTTGGTGCGGCTGGACTTTTCGTTGGGCGTCCGCTAGAGTTTGGGGTACGGGGATTGAACTTTCCGTTAAGTGCTCAACCCTTGCGGTTTAGGTGCAAAGACGGGACTATCCATTAGGCATCCCACCTCGATGCTGGACTGAGTATTCGTGAGTATACATGTTGTGTTGACTCGGATATGCATCTACTAACTCAGGGTCAAATGAGGTATACTGAGTGTCAGGTCATGATAGTTGTGACCAACTTGGCTTTAAGTTGAAGCGGGCTACAAGCCCGCCACTCAGAGTGTTCGTGGGTCGGTTGGGTACCAGGACAACTTGCCCCTCATCTGAGGTGTAATAGGTTTTGTAATGAAACTAAGATGCCTTGCCTGCCATTTGAAGTGTGACGGACTCTGAGATGAAAATGAGATAGATTCGGTTTGCTATCAGAAAGTGTTATGTGCTAGAGATTCTGACTGTTTGGATCATATGGACTCGGGGGTGCTTTAAGTTTAGTGAGAAGGCGTGGCCGAGCCTGACTCGTGTGACGAATTACGTATTCGCTATCTGAAGTGTGCTTAGGGAGAATGCCTATGGCTCGACTGGAGTTTTGGCCAAGAGACTTACTTGGTATCTAGGAGTTGGTCGTTGTGTAAGCTTACAACTGATCCTTTCAAGATTTGAGTCGCAGTTTTCGCAATAATTCTTCAGCAATCCACTCTTCCTTTAGTCTTCAACTCTCTTGGCCTCTAGCTCCTCGTGCTAAGGCCTTTTATAACCTTTGAGAAGGTGATGAGGGCACGTACGATCTTGCCACGTGGAATCACTCCAGCCTCCTGATCCACTTCATTAGCCTTGGTGATCCCCAGGTTGATGCTTGTTGGACCTTGTGCTTGATCGTGGCACGTTCTCCTGTTCACGGTGCCTCTCACAGGTAGTGGCTAACATGGCACTTTCCTTCACTGTGATTGGCAAGGATCTTGTTTTGTTGAAGGTGGTGGAGCCTCTAGTTTGTTGGCATGGCTTCATCCTCGCACCCCTAGATGATCTGATGGCTCAAGAACTATGAAGTGGCGTTCCATATCTGAGATGGTTAATCTTGCTTAGTTCTGCTAACATGGTGTGCTCTATCAGCACTGAGCTGCAGCTCTCAGATCCGACTTGGGCTGGTTGCAGCGCACCTCGCCAATTGGGCTGAATTCGAGTAAGTGGCTAATGTTGGACTACCTTTGAATGGGTGGTCCGTTGACATGGGCCTGCCCTTTTGGGCCCTTTTCTTGGTGGAGGTAGATCGAGTTGGCTAGGCTTCCTTCATTAGTGGACTAGTTCGGCTCTTCTTGCCGCTTGGGCCGAGTTCGGGTCTTTGTAACCTGGCCAGTCTGTCCGGGAGTCTTATCTTGGATTGGGTTGTCATTAGGTCGAACCGATTTAGGGTCCTACATTTAGGTCATAATAGTTTTAATTTAGTATTTCTAATTTGCCATGCGTAGATCTAGAAAAGTTATCTAAAATGAAAAAAAAATCACCTTAATTGGAGGGTTAAATAAAAAGTTGTGCCCTTTTGACAATTTGCTAAACAGTTATGCCATTTACTTCTTTCATTAGGTCATAATAATTTTATTTTAGTATTTCTAATTTGCCTTGTGTA
Source organism: Mucuna pruriens (assembly GCA_025330945.1). Lineage (NCBI taxonomy): Eukaryota > Viridiplantae > Streptophyta > Magnoliopsida > Fabales > Fabaceae > Mucuna > Mucuna pruriens. The sequence goes on from JAENHJ010000141.1 coordinate 562,080, forward strand.
GATCTCGAAAAGTTGTATGATATGAAAAAAAAATCGCCTTAAATGGAGGTCTAAGTAAAAAGATGTACCCTTTTGAAGTTTTGGTAAAAAATTATGCCATTTACTTCTTTTTTTGGGTCTTAATAATTGTAATTTAGTATTCCTAATTTTTTTTTGTGTAGATCTCAAAATGTTATTTGAAATGAAAAAAAAAATCGCCTTAATCAGAGGTCTAAGTAAACAGTTATGCCCTTTTGAAGTTTTGGTAAAAAATTATGCCAGATACTTCTTTTTTTAGGTCATAATAATTTTAATGTAGTATTTCTAATTCACCTTGCGTTGAACTAGAAAAGTTATATGAAATGAAAAAAAATCGCCTTAATTGGAGTTCTAAATAAAAAGTTACACCATTTTGATGTTTTTGGAAAAACAATTATGCCATTTACTTCTTTCTGTCAGTCATAAAAATTTTAATTTAGTATTTCAATTTTGCCTTGCGTATATCTCGAAAAGTTATATGAAATGATATAAAAAAATTGCCTTAATTGGAGGCTAAGTAAAAAGTTGTACCATTTTGAAGTTTTGATAAAAAATTATTTCATTTACTTCTCTCTTTAGGTCATAATAATTGTAATTTAGTATTTCTATCTTTCCTTGCATAGATATCGAGAAGTTATATGAAATGAAATATAAAATCACCTTAATCGGAGGTCTAAATAAAAAGTTGTGCCCTTGTGAAGTTTTGATAAAAAATTATGCCATTTACTTATTTCTTAAGGTCATAAAAATTTTATTTTAGTATTTCTAATTTGCCATTCCTAGATATCGGAAAGTAAAATGAAATGAAAAAAAATCACCATAATAGAAGGTATAAGCAAAAATTCTGCCCTTCTAAGATTTTCGGAAAAAAACTATGCCACTTACCTTTTTCTTTAAGTCATAATAGTTTTAATTTAGTATTTCTAATTTTCCATGTGTATATCTTGAAAAGTTATCTGAAATTAAAAAAAAAATCACCTTAATAGGAGGGCTAACTAAAAAGTTGTGCCCTTTTGAGATTTATTGTGAAAAATCATGCTATATACTTCTTTCATTAGGTAATAATAATTTTATTTTAGTATTTCTAATTTTCCTTGTGTAGATCTCGAAAAGTTATATGAAATGAAAAAAAAATAGCCTTAAACAGAGGTCTAATTAAAAAGATGTGCCCTTTAGAAGTTTTGGTAAAAAAATATGTCATTTACTTTTTTTTTTGGATCATAATAATTTTAATTTAGTATTCCTAATTTTCTTTGTGTAGATCTTGAAATGTTATATGAAATGAAAAAAAAAATTCCTTGATCGGAAGTCTAAGTAAAAGGTTGTACCTTTTCGAAGATTTGGTAAAAAATTATGCCATTTACTTTAGTATTTCTAATTTGTCTTAAGTAGATCTCGAAAAGTTATATGAAATAAAATAAAAAATCGCCTTCATCAGAGGTCTAAGTAAAAAGTTGATGTTTAGGTAAAAAAATTATGTCATTTACTTCTTTCTTTACATCATAATAATTTTAATTTTGTATTTCTAATTCACCTTTTGTTGATTTTGAAAAGTTATATGAAATAAAAAAAAATCGTATTAATTGGAGGTCTAAGTAAAAAGTTATACCCTTTTAATTTTTTTGGAAAAAATTATGTCATTTACTTCTTTCTGTAAATCATAATAATTTTAATTTAATATTTCTAATTTCCCTTGCATATATCTCGAAAAGTTATATGGAATGAAACAAAAAATCACCTTAATCAAGGTCTAAGTAAAAAGTTGTACCATTTTAAAATTTTGGTAAAAAAAATTATGTCATTTACGTTTTTCTATAGGTTATAATAATTTAAATTAGTATTTCTAATTTTTCGTTGATCTCGAAATTTATATGAAATGAAAAAAAAATCGCCTTAATTGGTGGTCTAAGTAAAAAGTTATACCCTTGTCATGTTTTCGGAAAAAAAAAACTATGCCATTTACTTCTTTCTGTCAGTCATAATAATTTTAATTGAGTATTTCTAATTTTCCTTGCGTATATCTCAAAAAGTTATATGAAATGAAATAAAAAATTGTCTTAATTGGAGGTCTAAGCAAAAAGTTGTGCCATTTTGAAGTTTTGGTAAAAACTTATTCCATTTATTTCTTTCTTTAGGTCATAATAACTTTAATTTAGTATTTCGAATTTGCCTTGCGTAGATCTCGAAAAGTTATATGAAATGAAAAAAAAAATCGCCTTAGTTGGAGGTCTAAGTAAAAAGTTGTGCCCTTTGAAAGTTTTGGTAAAAAATTATGACATTTATTTCTTTCCTTAGGCATACTAATTTTAATTTAGTATTTCTAATTTACCTTGCGTACATCTAGAAAAGTTTAATGGAATGAAAAAAAATCGTCTTAATTAGAGGTCTAAGTAAAAAGTTGTACCCTTTTGATGTTTTCATAAAAAAATTATGTCATTTACTTCTTTCTTGATGTCATAATAATATTAATTTAGTATCTCTAATTTGCCTTGCGTAGATCTCAAAAAGTTATATGAAATGAAATAAAAAATCGCCTTCATCGGAGGTCTAAGAAAAAGTTGTATAATTTTGAAGTTTTGGTAAAAAAAAATGTCATTTACTTTTTTCTTTACGTCATACTAATTTTAATTTAGTATTTCTAATTCACCTTGTGTTGATCTCGAAAAGTTATATCAAATGAAAAAAAATAGCCTTAATTAGAGGTCTAGGTAAAAAGCTATACCCTTTTTATTTTTTGGAAAAAAATTATGTCATTTACTTCGTTCTGTTGGTTAAAATAATTTTAATTTAGTATTTCTAATTTCCCTTGCATATATAGCAAAAAGTTATATGAAATGAAATAAAAAATCGCCTTAATCGAAGGTCTAAGTAAAAAGTTGTGCCATTTTGAAGTTTTGGATAAAAATTATTCTATTTACTTTGCTCTTTAGGTCATAATAATTTTATTTTAGTATTTCTTATTTACCTTGCATAGATCTCGAAGTGTTATATGAAATGAAATAAAAAATCTCAAGGTCTAAGTAAAAAGTTGTGCCATTTTGATGTTTTGGTTAAAAATTATTCTATTTACTTTGCTCTTTAGGTCATAATAATTTTAATTTAGTATTTCTTATTTGCCTCGCGTAGATCTCGAAGTGTTATATGAAATGAAAAAAAAAATCGTCTTAATAGGAGGTCTAAGTAAAAAGTTGTGTCATTTTGAAGTTTTGGTAAAAAAATTATGTCATTTAATTCATTCTTTAGGTTATAATAATTTTAATTTAGTATTTCTAATTACCTTGAGTTTATATTGAAAGTCATATGAAATGAAAAAAAAAATCGCCTTAAGTAAAGATCTAAATAAAAATTTATAGCCTTGTGGTGTTTTCGGAGAAAATTATGCCATTTACTTCTTTTTGTCAATCATAATAATTTTAATTTAGTATTTCTAATTTGCATTGAATTTATTTAGAAAAGTTATATTAAATGAAATAAAAAAATCGCCTTAATCGGAGGTCTAAGTAAAAAGTTATGTCATTTTGAAGTTATGGTAAAAAGTTATTTCAGTTATTTCTTTCTTTAGGTCATAATTTTAATTTAGTATTTGTAATTCGCCTTAATTGGTGGTCGAAGTAAAAAGTTGTGCCTTTTTTAAGTTTTCGTAAAAAATTATGACATTTATTTTATTCATTAGGCATATTGATCTTAATTTAGTATTTTTAATTTACCATGCGTAGATCTCGATAAGTTATATGAAGTGAAAAAAAATCACCTTAATTGGAGGTCTAAGTATAAAGTTGTACCCTTTTGATGTTTTCATAAAAAAATGCCATTTACTTCTTTCTTTAAGTCAAAATAATTTTAATTTAGTATTTCTAATTTTCCTTGCATAGATCTCCAAAAGTTGTATGAAATGAAATAAAAAATTGCCTTCATCGAAGGTGTAAGTAAAAAGTTTTGCCATTTTAAAGTTTTCGTAAAAAAAAACTATTCTATTTACTTCTTTCTTTATGTCATAATAATTTTAAGTTAGTATTTATAATTCACCTTACGTTGATCTCAAACAGTTATATGAAATGAAAAAAAATCGCCTTAAGTGGAGGTCTAAATAAAAAGTTATTCTGTTTTGAATTTTTCGGAATAAATTATGCCATTTACTTGTTTTTGTCACCTATAATAATTTTAATTTAGTATTTCTAATTTCCCTTGCGTATATCTCAGAAAGTTATATGACATGCAATAAATAATCGCCTTAATCGGAGGTCTAAGTAAAAAGTTGTGCCATTTTGAAGTTTTGGTAAAAAATGATTCCATTTACTTCGTTCTTTAGGCCACAATAATTTTAATTTAGTATTTCTAATTTGTCTTGCGCCGATCTCAAAAAGTTATATGAAATGAAAAAAAAAAGTGACTTAATCGGATGTCTAAGTCAAAAGTTGTGACCTTTTGAAGTTTTGGTAAAAAATTATGTCATTTACTTTTTTTTTAGGTTACAATAATTTTAACTTAGTATTTCTAATTTACCTTGCATTGATCTTGAAAGTTGTATGCAATGAAAAAAAATCACCTTAATTGGAGGTCTAAGTAAAAAGTTATATCCTTTTGATGTTTTCGGAAAAAATTGTGGCATTTACTTCTTTATGAGAGTCATAATAATTTTAATTTAGTATTTCTAATTTTTATTTCGTATATCTCAAAAGTTATATGAAATGAAATAAAAAATCGCCTTAATCAGAGGTCTAGGTAAAAAGTTGTGCCATTTTGAATTTTTGGTAAAATCTTATTCCATTTATTTCTTTCTTTATGTCATAATAATTTTAATTTAGTATATCTAATTTACGTTGTGTAGATCTCGAAAAGTTATCGAAATGAAAAAAAATCCGCCTTAATTAGAGATCAAAGTAAAAAGTTGTGTCATTTTGAAGTTTTGGTAAAAAATTATGCCACTTACTCCCTTCTTTAGGCATACTAATTTTAATTTAGTATTTCTAATTTACATTGCGTATATCTCGACTATATGGAATTAAATAAAAATCCGCCTTAATCGGAGGTCTAAGTAAAAAGTTGTGCCATTTTGAAATTTTGGTAAAACTTATTCCATTTGTTTCTTTCTTCAGGTCATAATAATTTTAATCAGTATTTCTAATTTGCCTTGTGTAGATGTCAAAAAGTCATATGAAATGAAAAAAAAATCCCCTTAATTGGAGGTCTAAGTAAAATGTTGTGGCCTTTTGAAATTTGGGTAAAAAATTATGTCATTTACTTCTTTCATTAGGTTATAAAATTTTAATGTAGTATTTATAATTTGCCTTGCGTAGATCTCAAAAACATGTATAAAATGAAAAAAAACCGCCTTAATCGGAGGTCTAAGTAAAAAGTTTTGTCGTTTTGATGTTTTGGTAAAAAATTATGCACTTACTTCTTTCTTTAGGTCATAATAATTTTAATTTAGTATTTCTAATTTGCCATTCGTAGCTCTCAAAAAGTTAGATGAAATGAAAAAAAAAATAGCCTTAATCAAAGGTCTAAGTATAATGTTGTGTTCTGTTGAAGTTTTTGCAAAAAATTATGCCATTTACTTCTTTCTTTAGGTCAAAATAGTTTTAATTTAATATTTTTAATTTTCCTTTTGTCGCACTCAAAAAGTTATATCAAATGAAAAAAAATATCACCTTAATTGGACATCTAAGTTAAAAGTTGTGCCCTTGTGAAGTTTTGGTAAAAAAAATGTCATTTACTTCTTTCTTTATGTCATAACAATTTTAATTTACTATTTCTAATTTGTCGTGTGTAGATCTCAAAAAGTTATATGAAATGAATAAAAAATTACCTTAATTGGAGGTCTAAGTAAAAAGTTGTGCCCTTTTGAAGTTTTCGTAAAAAATTATGTCATTTACTTCTTTCTTTAGGTCATAACAATTTTAATTTACTATTTTTAATTTGTTGTGTGTAGATCTCGAAAAGTTATATGAAATGAATAAAAAATTACCTTAATTGGAGGTCTAAGTAAAAAGTTGTGCTCTTTTGAAGTTTTCGTAAAAAATTATGTCATTTAGTTCTTTCTTTAGGTCATAACAATTTTAATTTACTATTTCTAATTTGCCTTGCATAGATCTCGAAAATTTATATGAAATGGAAAAAAAGTCGCCTCAATTGGAGGTCTAAGTACAATGTTGTGCTTTGTTGAAATGTTGGTAAAAAATTATGGCATTTACTCATTGGAGGTCTAAGTAAAAAGTTGTGCGATTTTGAAGTTTTGTGAAAAATTATTCCATTTACTTCTTTCTTTTGGTGATAATAATTTTAATTTAGTATTTCTAATTTACCTTGCATAGGTGTCGAAAGGTTATATGCAATGAAAAAAAAAATCACCTTTATCGTAGGCTTAAGTATGTTGTGCCGTTTTGAAGTATTGGTAAAAAATTATTCCACCTACTTTTTTCTTTAGGCCATAATAATTTTAATTTAGTATTTGTAATTTACCTTGCGTAGATATCGAAAAGTTATATGAAATGAAAAAAAATCGCCTTAAGTGGAGGTTTAAGTAAGAAGTTGTGCCCTTTCGATGCTTTGGTTTGTTTCTTTAGGTTATAATAATTTTAATTCAGTATTTCTAATTTGCCTTGCATAGATCTTGAAAAGTTATATGAAATGAAAAAAAATCCCCTTAATCGGAGGTCTAAGTAAAATGTTATGCCCTATTGAAGTTTTGATAAAAACTTATGTCATTTTCTTTTTTCTTTGGGTCATAATAATTTTATTTTAGTATTCCTAATTTGTCTTGCGTAGATCTCGAAAAGTTATATGAAATGAAAAAAGTCCGCCTTAATCGAAGGTCTATGTAAAAAGTTGTGTCCTTTTTGATTTTTGGTAAAATAGTTATGTCATTTACTTCTTTCTTTCGGTCATAATAGTTTTAATTTAGTATTTCTAATTTGCCTTGCGTGAATCTGGAAAAGTTATTTGAAATGAAAAAAAAAATTGCCTTAATCCGAGGTCTAAGTAAAAAGTTGTGCCCTTTTGAAGTTTTGGTAAAAAGTTATGTTATTTACTTATTTCGTTAGGTTATAATAATTTGAATTTAGTATTTCTAATTTGCCTTGCGTATATCTCGAAGAGTTATATGAAATAAAAAAAATCGCCTGAATCGGAGGCCTAAGTAAGAAGTTGTATCCTTTTGATGCTTTGGTAAAAAATTATGCACTTACTTCTATCTTTAGGTTATAATAATTTTAATTACAAGAAAAATGACCTCGAGGAACATGTTCTTTACATCTATGCTTCTCTAGGTAAGGAGGGAGTGAGAAACCTTGCTCAAGGGTATAGGTATGACTGTGGGTAGAATAGGGATTGTCCTTAAGACCCTAAAGTTGTATGTTCTTCTAGCTACGTGGAATTGATAGAGTACAAGACTCTAAACTTAGTGGCCAAGGGTTGAGGGTTTTCCTAAACCCCAAAAATTGTTTTTTCTTCTAAATAGGATGAATTGATAGGGCTTAAGACTCTAAACCTAGTGACTAGAGGTTGAGGGTTTCCCCTAAACCCCAAAGTTGTCTATTCTTAAGTGCTCTTTAAATGGGGTTGAGCCCTCTAAAGGGTATAATTTTCACCCATCAAAGAGTATGGTTTTTGTATTATTTGTTATGGAACTCTTATGTTCAATTGGTTGTGTGTGTGTGAATGATGAGTCAGATTTTATACACCTTACAAGGCCCTAAGATGAGTGTTTGTAAGATCATTCGGTGCCTAAGAATTGAGTATTGGCTAAGATTCATATTATGAACCGAAAAATAGAGAAAATATAAATATGTGCTAATTCGAAGATCTTAGCTAATAAAAGACTTATTCTCGTTTTGCAGGTTCGGCCGAGATGATCTCAGCCCATCATAAGAAGATTCAGCCGAGATGAAGTCGTCTCGGCCAGACCGATTCCATCTCTGCCAAACCAGGCTTCGCACCCAACGAGAGGCAACCCAATGAGGAGTGGCCCAATGGCGCTTTCCATGTCAGCTACCCAGCTTAGAGGCCACCTCAGCTACAGCTCAGCTGCCACGTCACTTATGGAGAAGCTTGTAGTGCAAGTTATGCAAGGGTAGAATAAGAATTCAATTTGTAATTCTGTTAGGATTTGTAGTTAGCGCGCTCCGCTCTTGTATATATAGGAGAGCCGTGCCACTTTTTGAGGGTGTTTGAATTCACACTCTATGCACATCCCTTGTATCCATTACTTCACTCTCATCTTCGTTCACGGTGGTACACAACACAACATTGGTGTTCTCTCGATCGAAGGAGCACAGGCCTGAGACTAGGAAGCCGAAGTCTGCCAAAGAGGACCGATTGGGATTACCAATGCACTCTGGTGGATCTGATCCTCAGTGCTCATGCTATCAGAGGTGAACCACCACCATCAACCATGGCGATCGTCATGGAAGATGGAATGACCCGAATTTAGACCACTACGTTTGTATTTTGTTTCCATTAATCAAATTCATTCTGCATTTCTGAACTCTATCCCTCTTCTCTCTTTAATTCACAATTTGAATTGCGATTGCATTTAGAACGTGAACAACGTTAAGCTAAGCCGATTGGAACTGCTTTAACTAATTCAGTAGGTAATCAACTAATGAATGTTAATTGAGAACCTAAAATCAGCTCTAAACATAATCCCTGCCAACTTATGTGGTAGCGATTGCGTAATTCCTCGGTATGGCAATGGATGAACCTTTGGCGAAAGTCATATGAATTCCCAAGGCTGATATGGACTGAGGATTGGAGTGCTGAAACCGGACTGGACTTTGACTATTAGGACCGAACATGAACACAATAATATAGTAATAATAATAATAGTAATATTCATAACAGTAGTATACCTTCACTGCATTCATAGCCTTAGTTTACTTTCTGTCATTCTCGCATACAACCCCCATTCTCTTTATTGTTTTCAAGGTCCGAACACTGACGAGTCAACACTCTGCACTTTCGGTTCTGCATCATTTCGTTTCACACTAATTCATAATTGAGCACACTGTGTCCTTGAGAGAATTCGACCTATGGTTGACTATGCTATATTTAGCTTTAGTTTAATTGATGCACATTGAGATGACTAAAAATGCTCTTATCAGTGAACAACATAGAAAAGCCATAGGTTCCCCATTAGGTTCGAAATTCTGGGCAAGAATCTAGGAGAATTCAATAGTAGGTTTCTAAGCACAGTCGTGCAGAACTTGTGCATGCCCATGTAGAATCACATCAATTGTGCATGCTCATATGGGAGCACGCTTGTGTTGCCCTATTTGGACTGAACAAATATTGCGTTGTAACTAAATTTACTACTATATTGTGACTAAATTTACTATTGACTTATGAACATGTGTTATGCAAAGATAACATTGTTGTGATTGTTGAAAATGCATGAGAAGTGCACAAATAATATTATTGTGATAGTTGAAAATGCATGAGAATGCTGATATATTACATGTAAAAATGCGTAACGAATCGTAAAGGTAAATGAGAAGGGTGACGTAGTATGTGATAGGCAAGAATGGCCTCGAAGGACATTTTCCCTATGAGTGCCTAAGCCTAGGAGGGGCTAGAAAGTACTCATGAAATTGTGTAATAGGTCATGGATTAGGTACCTAGGCCTTGAGGGGCAAGAAAGGTCTTCATCGACCTAATTTGAGAATTTGCAACGAGTCATGGATGAGGTACCTAGGCCCAAAGGGGTAAGAATGGTCTTTATTAGCCTAATTTGAGAATAATTTATGGCAAGAGAAAACAATAAAAGTTAAACTGCATCATGCGTAATTTAATGAAACCAATGTGTAAGGAATGTAGATGCAAACTCGAGTGGTAAGGTCACTAAACTAGGGAATTGCATAATAAATTGTAAAGACTATACCAATGATTTAGGAGTGTAGAATAGTACCATAAGGAGATGGAAATGGACTTGATGAGGGCTCAAATTAGGGAAAGTGAGGAGGTCACAACAACTTGGCTTCTTCATGGTTTAAATGGAGAAATTCAAGATATTGTGGAGTTGTAACATTATGGAACCCTAGGTGAGTTAGTCCATCAAGCTATCAAGGTAGAGATGCAAATTAAGAGGAGGCGTGCATGTAGAAAAGCCTATGTTGGTACTAGTAGTTGGAAGGGAAAGGAGAGAGATGAAGATAGGCCTAAGAAGGAGGAAAGCCATAAGAAGGGGAGTGAACCTTCTCAAGGCCAAAAGGAGGTAGCACAAGCTCTATTCAATGTTTTAAGTTCTTAGGCAAAGGCCATATTTCCTCACAATGTCCTAATAGGAGATCCATAATTTTGAGGGATAATGGGGAGGTAGAAAGTGAGAGTTCTAGGGAGGAACATTCTTCCTCTAGTGAAATTGAGGCACTTAATAATAATTTTCATTATGAGGGAAACCATCTCATGTTTAGGAGGCTTATAAGAAACATAGTTAAGGAAGAAACCAAGTGCCAAAGGGACATTATTTTTCATTCTAGGTGTTTGGTTCATGGTAAGTTGTGCTCTCTCATTATTGATGGGGGAAGTTGTGTAAATATGGTTAGCTTAAGGCTAGTGGAAAAGTTAGCCTTACCTACTTTACCTCATCCTAGACCTTATAAGTTGAAATGGCTAAGTGAGAAAGAGAGTTAGTAGTGAATAGGCAAGTGTCATTGGCCATTACCCTTTGGAGCTATAAGGATAGCATCTTGTGTGATGTAGTACCTATGGAGGCAACACACATTCTTTTAGGTAGGCCACGACATTTTGATAGGAAAATGACCCATGATGGGGTCACTGATGAGTCATAAAACACACATCATAAGTGGACCTAAGAAGAGTGCCACTAAGCAACTCATGTACTTCAAAGATGATTGTTAGCTAAGATTCAGATTAAGGGCCTAAAATTAGAGAAAAACACAACCTTGTGTTAATTTAAGACATTAAGCTAACTAATTCTTTCATTACAGGTCCAACCAGGCTCGTAGCCCATCACAAGGAGGTTCAGCTGAGAGCATTTCCAACCAGGACGACTTTATCATGGCCCAATAAGGAGCAAAGTCTAGTGGTACTCCACGTTAGAAGCCACCTTGGTTCCAGCTCAACAGCCATGTCACTCTGGAGTAGCTTGCAGCGCAAGTTATAGCAAGGGTAGAATAGGGATTCTGCTTGTAATTCTGTTAAGTTAGTTAGCTTCGCGTCCTGTATAAATAGGCGCAACTATGAACGACTAGGGGTCTTTGGCATTCATAATCTCCCACTCGCATTAACTCCCAATTTCTCTCGCTATCATTTCTTCCATTCACGGTGGTGCACGGTGCTGTAGTGGCACTTCTCTCGATTGAAGGAGTGCATGTTAGGGACTAAGAAGCCGAAGGTTGCTGGAGGGGACCGATTGGACCACCAACGCACTCCAGCAGACTTAATCCTCAACGTCCTAGCTATCCTCGGTGAACCATCATCGTCGGCCATGGCGATCGTCGTGAACGGCGGAACCATTGAAGCCAAACCCCTATGTTTGTATTTCAATTCCAATGAACATAAGTGATTTCTGTATTCTGAATTCTGTTGCATTCCATTACATAAATTCATTCTCTGAGTTGTGATTGCATTAAGGAATTGAATCACAATTGGATTGAACCGATCGGAATTGGTCTGATTGAAAATAGTAGGTAATCAAATGGATAATCCAATTGAGAACCTAAAATCAGCTCGAACTTAATCCCTGCCAACTGATGAGGTAGCGATTGCATAATTCCTTGGTATGGCATTGGATGGATCTGTGGCGATTGCCATAAGAATACCTAAGGCTGATAAGGACTGTTAACCAAACGAATGAACCAGGAACGCTTGATTATCGGAACTGAATATGAACACAGTAGTAAAAGTAACACTAGGAGTAGTTTAGCGTAGTTGCATTTACATTCGTAGTTTAATCTCTGCCTTTATTTCACTTGAATCCAAACACCCTGTTTATTGCTTTTTGAGTCTGAGATAGAGATAGTTCGTCTCTGTAGCGTCTGTCTGCACTCAGCCGAACCCAAGTCGGATAGGTCTATGCCGAGATCATATCGGCTCAGTTTCTGCAGAGACGAGTTAGAACTCTATACCTCAGGTTCTACATCATTTTACTCCGCACTGAATCACAATTAAACACACGTGTCGTTGGAGAAAAATCGACCTAGGGTTGGCTATACTATAGTTAGCTTTAGTTATTTGATGCGCGTTGAGATGACTAAAACGAGCTTATCAAATTGGCGCCGTTGCCGGGGACACAAGTTCTCTTGTGTTTTCATGTGCCTAATAGACTGAGCCGAACCCCGAGTCTGTAGAGTTTTGCTTGTAGAGTCTGTTGAGTCTTGAATTGTGTCTGCAATTGTTCTGCATTTCGGATCCAATAATAATCATGGATGCTGAATTTCTGTAAGTAGAATTTTACGTGAATTCACTACTAATAATAAAAATAAAGAAATTCTGTTTCTGCATTATAGTTAACTCTGCATTACATATTACTGAACATTCTATTTTGCATCCATTTCTACATTGCATTCTTATAGTTTTATTACATGATTGACTGATAGCTGTATTCTTTTGTTTCTATGAGTACTGATTCAATTCTAATCTCTCTGCACAATATGTACAATGCATGACTAGGAGTAGCATTGACCCTCTATGCGCTTTTGACCCTAAAATAGAGAAAACTTTACGTAGACTAGGGAGGACTAGGAATCTAATAGTAAATAATAGTAGAGGTTCTGATTCCGTCATTAACTCCAACCAGTTTTGTACTGACAATTCTGTTGCTATTTCTAACATTTTTGTAGAGCCAGGACAGTTGGAGAATCATGACAGGACGTTGAAGGAGCTAGCCACTCCATATGTGGTGTACCAGCCATGGTGTATTCAATACCCACAATTGGAGCCGGCTCAGACATATGAATTAAAGTCTGGTTTAATACATTTGTTGCCCAAGTTTCATGGTCTTGCAGGAGAAGACCCTCACAAGCACCTCAAGGAATTCCACGTAGTTTGTTCAACGATGAGGCCGTAGGGGATAACAGAGGACTATATCAAAATGAATGCGTTCCCATTCTCCCTGGATGGAGCTACAAAAGCCTGGCTGTATCTTCAGCCAACACTCTTCAACACCTGGGGACACATGAAGCGTACCTTCCTGGAAAAATTCTTCCTAGCATTCAGGATTGCGACCATCAGAAAGGAAATATGTAGGATCCAACAACACGCAGGAGAAACTTTGCATGAGTATTGGGAGTGATTCAATAAACTCTATGCCACCTGTCTACACCATCAGATCAGCAAACAGTTGCTGATATAGTATTTCTATGAAGGACTCTCAATGATGGACAAAAGCATGATAGATGCAGCCAGTGGAGGAGCTCTGATGGATAAAACGCCAGCAGCAGCAAGACATCTGATCTCCAATATGGCAAGCAATACACAGCAATTTGGGATCAGAAGGTCAAGTCAATCGCGGATGGTGAATGAAATCGGGGCAGTTTCCAACCAAAGATTGGAGAATTAGCTGACCGAGTTGACATCATTAGTGAGACAGCTTGCAGTTGGACAACATCAACCAGTCATGGCAGCAAAAGTTTGTGGTATATGTGCTTCCGTGGAGCATCCCACTGATATGTGCCCCACTCTTCAAGAAACCGAGTCGGACCAACCAGAGAATGTTGGAGCCATAGGTGGACTTCAATACAGGAAGCAACCATATCAAACGCGACAATTTGACAACTAACAATATGGGAGACAACCATTCCGGACAGGTCCACAACAAGGACCATGTGCAGCTTAGAGTGCCAGATTTGTGTCGAATATGCCTTACGGAGCAGCTAGTTATCAACAGCCGAGTCCTCAATATCCAGCACAAGCCTTCCTACAACAGCAACAGAGACCACCTACACAAAGCAATTAACCATCTTTGGAAGATTTAATGAAGTAGCTGGCAACAAGTAATCTAGAGTTCCAACAATCAGTGAGCTCTAGCAACATGCAGTTCCAGCAAAATATGACAGCCACCATCCAGGACCTCAAGATGCAAATAGGACAGCTAGCAAACACTGTGAGCCAATTACAGTCAATCGGCTCAAGCAACCTTCCCTCTTAAACCATTCCAAATCCGAGAGGGAATGCTAGTGTAGTAATACTTAGAAGCGGCAAAGAGTTACCTCAACCTGCACAGCACCAAATGCCAAAGTTAGCTGAAGACTCTAAAGTAATTGCCGACTTGCAGTCGCACCCAGAGACAGTTGTCCCATTGCCGTTCCCATCTCGGACCATCTCGGCACGAAAACCAGAGTTTTATGAAGAACTGCTGAAGATGTTCCGAAAGGTGGAAATCAATATTCCACTCCTTAACGTGATTAAACAAATTCCAAAGTATGCAAAATTCCTCAATGAGTTATGCGTCCACAAAAGAAGAAAGATGAAGGGGAGTTGGGAATTCAGAGGCATAGTGTCGGCCTTGACAAAGAATGAAGGTTCCACTACAGGAATTTCACAAGTCCTGCCAAAGAAGTGTCGAGACCCCGGGATCTTCTCGGTCCCATGCACCATTGGTGAATGCATATTTGCCGATGCCATGTTGGACCTAGGAGCGTCAATCAACATTATGCCGGCATCAATTTATAGGTCCCTCGACTTTGGTGACCTAGAGCCCACAGGGATGACCATTCAGCTCGCCAATAGAAGCATTGTGCAGCCCCTGGGAGTTCTCGAAGATGTTCTCATCCAAGTAAACGAACTAATATTTCTAGCCGATTTTTTTGTGCATGATATGGAGGATGAAACATCGGGAAAGGAGTCAACCTTAATTTTGGGGAGACCCTTCCTAATGACAGCAAGAACGAAGATTTACATACATGTCGGAACACTCTCAATGAAATTCGGTGATACCCTGGTGCAATTCAACATCTTCGAAGCTATGAAGCACCCTACCGAAGACCACTCTCTCTTCGGCATAGACATGATAGAGGAGCTGGTGGAAGAATACTTCCAGCCAGACAACTGCAGTGAAGATATAAAATATTTTACTGGAAGCATTATCAACTGCTTGGAGGCCGACCAAGACGAAGTACAAGAATCCCCCAACTTCGAGGATAACTATAATGATGTTGCCGACTTGGCATTTGAAGTAGAGCTAATAGAACTGCTAGACCAAGTCTGCCACCCGAAGACCTCATAGTGTACAAATAATGCAGAAGTAAAGGTTGCCAAGACTAAAAAGTCTTTCCCTGCATAGTTGGCAACCATATTCATAGTTGAATCCAAGTCAGCCAATGAAGGCCGAGTCAAGGAAGAGATAAAAGTCAACTCGGCGAAAAGGTCAAAAAGCAAGGTCGACACGCTTGCCGAAGTCATATCTGCCAATGAAGACCAAACTCAAGCTGGAGTAGAGATCAATGTTCCACCCGGGTCCGACTCCAAAGCTGCACAAGAAGTCAAGGCCGACTCCAATCCAATAAGAATCGAAGCCACTGAGTCGAGCTGGCCGAAGCAGCCAAAGACCGAAATCATGTTGACACACCTGGTGCCAAGTCAAGATCAAGTTGGGCTAGACGGATCCGAGCCCATTAATTGAGGAATCTCCATCCCCACCACCCATGGAACTGAAACCATAGCTGAGTCACTTGAAATATGCCTACTTGGATAGTGAACAATAGCTCCCAGTTATTATTTCCAACAACCTCCTCCAGGAGCAAGAAGATAAGTTGCTGAAAGTTTTGAGGCAACACAAAAAGGCGATTGGGTGGAAGCTTTTAGACCTTCCAGGCATCAATCCCTCCATTTGCATGCATAGAATATTAATGGAGGAGGAAGTCAAGTTCGTAAGGCAACAACAAAGAAGACTGAATCCTACCATCCTGGACGTAGTTAAAAAGGAAGTCTCAAAGCTCCTTGTCGCAGGCATTATCTACCCCATCTCGGACAGTCAATGGGTTAGCCCTGTGCAGGTAGTTCTTAAGAAATCCGGGATGATTGTCATGAAAAACCAGCAGGATGAGCTGGTATCTACAAGGATTCAGAATAGCTGGCGAGTCTGCATTGACTATAGAAGATTGAACCAGGCGACTCGCAAGGACCATTTTCCTTTGCCTTTCATTGATCAGGTCCTAGAAAAATTATCAAGGAAATCCCATTACTATTTTTTGGATGGATTCTCAGGCTACATGCAAATCCATATTGCACCTGAAGACCAGTACAAAACAACCTTCACTTGCCCATTTGGTACCTTTGCGTACACATGCATGCCATTTGGCCTATGCAACGCACCAAGCACATTCCAACGCTGCATGACAAGTATCTTCTCAGACTTGCTGCAAGATTGCATGGAGGTATTTGATAATTGCTCGTTTTCAGTCATTTTATGCGCTTATCAGATAACTAAAGCTAACTATAGCATAATCAACCCTAGGTCATTCTTTTCAAGGACACAGTGTGCTCAGTTGTGATTTGGTGTGAAGAAAAATGATGTAGAAGTTGAGATGTAGAGTAGTGACTCTCCTCGGCACTGGCCGAGTTGCTCTCGGCAGAGACTGAGCCGAGATGATCTCAGTAGAGATCAATCTGACTTGGTCTTGGCTGAGTGTAGACAGACGCAACAGAGTTGGACTGACTCTATATCAGATTTAGAAAGCAGTAAATAGGGGGGATTGGGATACGAGAATAGCAGAAAGTAAGCTAATGCTATGAAATGCAAGTAGAATATACTACTGTATTTACTATATCATTATTATTATATAACTATTCTGTATTCAGTCCCATTGATCAAGTCTAGTCCAGGTTCTTCACTCCAGTTCTTAGTCCATATCAGCCTTTGGTATTCTTATGGCAATCGCCAAAGGATCGTCCCTTGCCATACCGAGGATTTACACAATCGCTACCTCATCAGTTGGCAGGGATTAAGTTCAGAGCTGATTTTAGGTTCTCGATTAACTATTGTTAAATGATTACCTACTAAATTAGTTAAAGCAGTTACAATCGGCTTAGCTTAGCATTGTTCACGTTCAAATGCAATCGCGATTCAAGCATGAATTAAAGAAGAGGAGAGGAACACAGTTTGGAATTGCAGAATTGGAATTAACTAACAGAAAATGAAATACAAACACAGTGGTCTAAATTCAGGTGGTTCCATCTCCCACAATGATCGCCATGGTTGATGGTGGTGGTTCACCTCCGTTAACATGAGCACTAAGGATCAGCTCCACTAGAGTGCGTCAGTAATATGATCGGTCCCCTCTGACAGACTTTGGCTTCCCAGTCTCAAACCTGCACTTCCTCGATCGAGAGAAATGCCAATGCAGCACCGTGCACCACCATAGAATGGAAGAACGAGAGTGAAGGAATGGGTATAATGAGAGTGTATCAAGAATGAATTCCAAGACTTGTAAAAAGTGCATAGCTCCTCCTATATATACACGAGCTGAGCAGCTAGATAACGCTAACAAAATATCCTAACAGAATTACAATGTGAATTTCCTATTCTACCCCTGTAAAGATCTTCCAAAGTGACGTGGCAGATTCTCCAAGAGTGACATGGCAGCTAAGGTGGCCTTTGAGCTGGATAGCTGACATGGATAACATGATTGGGCTGCTCTTTATTGGGCTGCTGGGCTGCAAGGCATGGACTGCCGAGATGATTCTGGCTTGGCCGAGATGGAGTCGGTCTGGTCGGGACGACTTCATCTCGGCTAAGACTCTTCTGTTGACCCTAGTTAACTCGGCTTGACCTGCAAAAGAAAGAGTGATACTTTTTGTTATCTAAGACTTCTGAATTAACACAGACTTATATTTTCTCTATACTTAAGCCCATAAAATGAATCTTAGCTAACAATCCATTCTTAAGCACAAAATAGTCTTGCAAACACCCTTCTTAGGTGTCTTAAAGATGTATAGTTTGTGACTCATCAGTATTCATGGATGACTTCACGGTATATGCTGATTCATTTGAAGCATGCCTCAGCAATCTATCCAAGGTGTTGAAGAGATGCATTGACACAAACCTCGCACTGAATTTCGAAAAATGTCATTTCATGGTGACCGAGGGAATAGTGTTGGGACATCTAGTCTCCAACAAAGGCATCGAGGTGGACAAAGCAAAGATAGATGTTATCACTTCCCTTCCAACCCTCGCTTCAATGCGAGAAGTTCGCTCATTCTTGGGACATGTAGGTTTTGACAGAGGATTTATTAAAGACTTCAGCAAGTTGGCCCTGCCTCTGTCCAAACTGCTACAAAAGGATGTGGAATTCAACTTCGATCGGCCCTGTATTGAAGCATTTCAAGAGCTGAAGAGCCGACTCACGTCCGCCCCTATCTTACGAGCACGAAACTGGGATCTGCCATTCGAATTGATGTGTGATGCATCCGATTCGGCATTAGGAGCTGTTCTCGACCAGAGAGCCAGAGTCGGCCAATCGGTGCACGTGATTGCTTATGCATCCAGAACTATGGATCCGGCCCAGCAAAACTACACAACAACTGAGAAGGAACTCTTGGCAATTGTGTTTGCCTTAGATAAATTTCGTTCCTACCTTCTCGGTTTGAAGATAATTGTATTCGCTGACCATGCTGCTTTAAGGTACTTGCTGAAGAAGCCTGACGCCAAGCCGAGACTGATCAGGTGGATGCTTCTTCTCCAAGAGTTTGACTTGGAGATCAGAGATAAGATGGGTGCTGAGAACCCTGTGGCAGACCACTTAAGTAGAATTGAAAAAGAGAGCGAACTGATGCTGATCCGAGATGAGTTCCCTGATGAGCAACTCTTGCACATCAAGTCGACCACACCATGGTTTGCCGACATCTATAACTACATGGCAACATCTCAGTTCCCACCAGAGGCATCTGGGCATTATAAGGAGAAAATCTGAAGCGATGCCAAACATTACATTTGGGATGACCCCTACCTTTGGAGACTGTGCAGCGACAAAGTTATTCGCCCGTGCATTCCTGACGCCGAGATCAAATCGGTCCTCCAGTTCTGCCACTCGGCACCTGGAGGCGGCCACCATGGATCAACTCGGACAGTCAGGAAAGTTCTAGATTGTGGCCTTTACTGGCCCACTATCTTTAGAGACGCCCACCAATTCGTCTCCACCTGCGAAAGATGCCAAAAAGCAGGGATGGCCATGAACCGAAGGCATGAAATGCCCCAGCAACCTATTTTGTTTTGTGAAGTCTTTGACGTCTAGGGTATAGACTTTATGGGACCATTCCCAGTCTCCAATGGCTATTCATACATTTTACTAGCCGTTGATTATGTATCAAAATGGGTAAAAGCCATTGCCACCAAAACCAATGATGCCAAGGTAGTAGTGGACTTTCTTAAGTCCAACATTTTCTGCAGGTTTGGTGTACCGAAAATGCTTATCAATGACCAAGGGAGTCACTTCTGCAACAAAGCCATGGCCTCCCTTCTTCAAAAATATGGGGTGACACATAGGATTGCTACAGCATATCACCCCTAAACAAATGGCCAACCTGAGGTGTTTAACAGGGAAATTAAGCAAACGCTGCAAAAGATGACAAATCCTAGCAAGAAGGACTGGAGCCGACTCCTCAAGGACGCTCTATGGGCACATAGAAATGCATACCGAACACCGCTAGGAATGTCTCCCTACCAGATTGTTTTCGATAAAACCTGTCACCTTCCTGTGGAGCTAGAACACAAGGCTTACTGGGCCGTCAAGCAATGCAATATGGCATATGACCAAGCAAGAAAACAAAGGAATTTCCAACTCCAAGAACTTGATGAACACCACTTGGAAGCTTATGAGAATTCCAGGATCTATAAGCAAAAAGTCAAGCAGTTTCATTACCAGAAGATCTTGATAAAAGACTTCTTTGTCGGCCAAAAAGTGCTGCTGTTCAACTCAAGATTGAAGCTCATAGCAGGTAAGCTTCGTTATAGATGGGACGGACCTTTTGTTATCACTAACATATTCCCCCATGGTGCAATACAGTTAAAGGACGAGCACACCAACAGCACCTTCCAAGTCAACGGGCATCAAATTAAGCCATTCCATGAAGGTCTAGCGCCAACCATAGATGACATGGAGATCATTTCATTGGTGGAACCAGCCCCACCAGATGGCACAGCCTAAGCCTACCCAGCTTCACCCCTCTTAACCTACACTATGCATTGAGGACAACGCCAGATTCAAGTGTGTGTGTGTGGGGGGGGGTTGATCATTTGAGACCAACAGAACAAGCTGTCCTTTCTATTTGGCCCTAACCCTCTTCTTACTTACTTTCCTTCACTCTCCCTTTACTTACTTTTCTTTAATTTTCCCAATTTCATTATTTGAATTTACTGCTTATAAATCCCTTATTTCAATAAGAAGCTACCCTAACAAAGTCACAGAAGTGGTCGCAGGAAGAAGAGAAAAATTCCTAATTGAATTCAGAAGATTGATGAAATAGTAGAAGCAACCACTTCAATCCTAGAAAAAGATGATCCCCTGCCTGAAGGAACAAAACCTTTGGGTCCTAAGAAACAAGTGACCGAAAAATGGGAAAAGGAAACCTCCAAAGTGAAGGAGCAAAAACAACCCGTGTGAAAATTTGAGCCTTGCAACAGTGATGGCTTAATTCTTGCTATCTTCCTTCTTCTTGAGTGATTTTGCATGTGTGTTAATTGTATATTCCACATTTTGCCTTAACTCACCGAATACAACTGTTTTCACGTACAAGAATGACTTGATCTAGGCCATATTTCTTATGAGCTCTGAGCCAAATAAAGCATGTCCGAAAAAGAAGTCTGTCCCTTGTTCACCCCCTTGGGCCTAATTTGACCATTCTTTCTTACAGCTCATTACAAGCCGAGGCCAAAAAAACCACAATCTCACCCCACCTTTGGAAGCAGAGGAGCCTTGGAATCGTCTTGGGAGTGAGTCAGAATCAAGTGTGGGGGAAATCTTGGAAGCAGAATCCGGTCAGAAGCATCTGAAAGCTCAAAAGAAGGGAAAAGAAAAATTTTGAATAAAAGGAAGAAAAGAAAAAGAAAAAAAATATATATATGCAGCAAGGAAATAGGAAGTTGAGAATGCTAAGCTGAATCAAACAAAAGCAGCAAAGCTGCATAAATAACAAAGAAGAAAAAGAAAGAAATAAAAAGGAAAAGCGAGCAAATAAAGATGAAGAGAAGACCACAAGCAACCGAGGCTGTCCTCATACTGATAAGACCTACTCCCCATTGCTCTTCTCCTTCCCACGGGTCTTGAAGCCAGTTTTCTAGCTTTAGCCTACCCGTGACCCTAGCCCCGCTACAAGCTGAAAAAGTCCTAGTGATCATAACTGTTGTGTTTTGTAGGTGTAAGAGGAGAGCTTTGTCAAGATATGGTAATACCAATTCCATGCAATGCTGAGTGTAAACACAAGCCAAACACGGGAGAGGATTGAGAGAATTGGTTGCCTAAGTGAGAGTTCCACCACTCTTGGGTACTTCCTCCCACTTGTAAGTCATGATGGCGTCTTAGACCTAAGGGAAGTAGTTCTCCGATTGTATGAACAACTTGAGCCGGGATGAAGAGAGGTCGACTCTGTCTAGTCAACCTGAGGAAGTCAATGGAAGAATCTCTCTCCCTCAACCCTAAATCCCCTTGTATAAGTCATCTTATTTTGCCCAAGAGTGCAAAAGGCTAAGTGTGGGGGTTTGATGAATCATAAATCACACATCATACTGCCCGATTGGGGCTGCATTCCCAAACAACCCGACTCGCCGACAGCGCCTCGTGGTGCGACAGGGTCCAGGCACGACGGGACTCTCACCTTCTCTAGCGCCCCCTTCCAGGGGACTTGGGCCCGGTCCGCCACTGAGGACGCTTCTCCACACTACAATTCGGATGCCGAGGGCGACCGATTTTCATGGTGGGCTCTTCCCGGTTCGCTCGCTGTTACTAGGGGAATCCTTGTTAATTTCTTTTCCTCCGCTTATTGATATGCTTAAACTCAACGGGTAGCCCCGCCTGACCTGAGGTTTCGTTGGGAGCGTCTGTGGACGCGTGTAGGGTCGGGGAGTCCGACCTTGGCTGGGTCGGGTGCGACTGGTCTCGACCATCGCTCATCCACCATTTTGCGCGACGCGAACTCGATTTTCAACCAGCCACGAGACCATGCTCGCGGGAGGTCAGCATCCACCCTGCGCACGCACGTGAGGCATTTGCTTTTTGGGTAACTATGTGTGACACCCAGGCAGGCGTGCCCTCGGTCTAATGGCTTCGGGCGCAACTTGCATTCAAAGACTCGATGGTTCAAATTTTGTCTAGGTTTCTGACCATGTTTTTGGCACCGTGGCTGAAATTCTGACCACGTTTTGGCACCGTGGCTGAAATTCTGGCTAATTTTCTGACCATGTTTTTGGCACCGTGGCTAAAAATCCTGACCATGTTTTAGTACCGTGGCTGAAATTCTGGCAAAGTTTCTGACCACGTTTTTGGCACCGTGGCTGAAATCCTGACCACGTTTTGGTATCGTGGCTCAAATTCTGGCTAAGTTTTTGACCACGTTTTGGCACCGTGGCTGAAATTCTGGCTAAGTTTATGACAACGTTTTTGGCACCGTGGCTGAAATCTTGACCACGTTTTGGCACCGTGTCTCAAATTCTGGCTATGTTTCTGACCACGTTTTTGGCATCGTGGCTAAAATCCTGACCACGTTTTCGCATTGTGGCTCAAATTCTGGCTAAGTTTCTGACCGTGTTTTTGGCATCGTGACTGAAATCCTGACCACGTTTTGGCATCGTGGCTGAAATTCTGGCTAAGTTTCTGACCATGTTTTTGGCACCGTGGCTGAAATGCTGACCTTGTTTTGGCACCGTGGCTGAAATTCTTGCTAAGTTTCTGACCACGTTTTTGGCATTGTGGCTGAAATTCTAACCACGTTTTGGCACTGTGGCTCAAATTCTGGCTAAGTTTCTCACCACGTTTTTGGCACCGTGGTTGAAATTCTGACCACGTTTTTTGCACCGTGGCTGAAATCCTAACCATGTTTTTGAACCGTGGCTCAAATTCTGGCTAAGTTTCTGACCACGTTTTTTGCGTCGTGGTTGAAAATCCTGACCACGTTTTGGCATCGTTGCTAAAATTCTGGCAACATTTTTTACCACATCTTTGGCACCGTGGCTGAAATCCCGACCACGTTTTAGCACTATGGCTCAAATTCTAGCTAAGTTTCTGACTACGTTTTGGCACCATGGCTGAAATTCTGGCTAAGTTTATGACCATGTTTTTGGCATCATGGCTAAAATCCTGACCATGTTTTGGCACCGTGACTCAAATTCTGGCTTTGATTCTAACCACGTTTTTGGCACTGTACCTAAAATCCTGACCACGTTTTTGCACGGTGGCTTAAATTTTGGCTAAGTTTCTGACCACATTTTTGCATCGTGGCTGAAATCCTAATCACATTTTGGCACCGTGGTTGAAATTCTAGCTAAGTTCCTGACCGTATTTTTTGCACCATGGCTGAAATTCTGACCACGTTCTGGCACCGTGACTGAAATTCTGGCTAAATTTCTGACCATGTTTTTGGCACTGTGGCTGAAATCCTAACCACGTTTTGGCACCGTGGCTCAAATTCTAGGTAAGTTTCTGACCACGTTTTTGGTACCGTGGCTGAAATCCTGACCACGTTTTGGCACCGTGGCTGAAATTCTGGCTAAGTTTCTGACCACGTTTTTTGCACCGTGGCTGAAATTCTTACCACGTTTTGGCACCGTGGCTGAAATTCTTGCTAAGTTTCTAACCACATTTTTGGCACCATGGCTGAAATCTTGACAACATTTTGGCACCATGGCTCAAATTCTGACTAAGTTTTTGACTACGTTTTGGCATTGTGGCTGAAATTCTAGCTAAGTTTCTGACCACGTTTTTGACACTGTGGCTAAAATCTTGACCACGTTTTGGCACCGTGGCTCAAATTCTGGCTAAGTTTCTGACCACGATTTGCCACCATGGTTGAAATTCTGGCTAAGTTTTTGACCATGTTTTGGCACCGTGGCTGAAATTTTGTCTAAGTTTCTTCCACGTTTTTGGCACCATGGCTAAAATCCTGACCATGTTTTGACACTGTGGCTCAAATTCTGGCTAAGTTTCTGACCACGTTTTTGGCACCATGACTCAAATTCTGGCTAAGTTTCTGACCACGTTTTGGCACCGTGGCTCAAATTCTGGCTAAGTTTCTGACCACGTTTTTGGCACCGTGGCTGAAATCCTGACCATGTTTTTGGCACCGTGGCTCAAATTCTGGCTAAGTTTCTGACCACATTTTTGGCACCGTGGCTAAAATTCTTACCACGTTTTGGCACCGTGGCTCAAGTTCTGGCTAAGTTTCTGATCACGTTGTTAGCACCACGGCTAAAATCCTAACCACGCGCTATGGCTCAAATTCTAGGTAAGTTTTTGACGACGTTTTGGCACCATGGCTCAAATTTTGGCTATATTTTTTACCACGTTTTTGACACTGCTGCTAAAATCCTGACCACGTTTTTGGCACTATGACTCAAATTTTGGCTAAGTTTCTGACCATGTTTTTGGCACTGCAGCTAAAACCTGACCACGTTTTTTGCACTGTTGCTCAAATTTTGGCTAAGTTTCTGACCACATTTTTGGTACGTGGTTAAAATCTTGAACATATTTTTGGCACTGTGGCTCAAATTCTGGCTAAGTTTCTGACCACGATTTTGGCACTGTGGTGAAAATCCTGACCACGTTTTTGGCAGTGTGGCTAAAATCCTAACCACGTTTTTGGCATCGTGGGTCAAATTCTAGCTAAGTTTCTGAGCACGTTTTTGGCACTTTGACTAAATTTCTGACCATGTTTTTGGCACCATGGCTCAAATTATAGCCACGTTTTTGGCCCGTGGCTCAATTTTTGGCTAAGTTTTATGATCACGTTTTTGTCACTGTTTCTCAAATTCTGATAACGTTTTTGGTCCTTGACTCAATTTTTGGCTAAGTTTCTTATCATGCTACATTTTTTGCACCATGACTTAAATTTTTCCCCCATTTTGTATCTTTGTAGCCTCATTGATGGAATGCAAAAAAAATAATGAAAATTTAGGAATGGTTGGGAGGGACGAATCAAAACGACAAAGGCTGAATCTCAATGGATCGTGGCAGCAAGGCCACTCAACCACTTACAATACCCCATCACTTATTTAAGTCGTCTACAAAGGATTCTACCCGTCACTTGATGGGAATTGCGCTTCATGACGTCTTACAAGGCTAATCTGCCTTGTAAGGTTCACCAACAGCACTATTCATACAATGATGTTTAATCACTTTCTTTATCCCATTTAAAGATATCTCATATCTCATCTTATATATAAATTTTTAAATAATTTAATATCTTATTTTGTATAGTAATATCTTAGTTCAATTCTTCAAATAGAATGTTTTCCATCATGTGTTCTTAAAAGATAATAACCTACTTAAATATAATAAAATGTGATCCCAATAACTATCAATTGAATTATTAAACTCCATGCATCAATAATAATTCTTAAATGTCTCCAGGTAACGCTATAACATTACAATCATCAATTAACCATCAATAACTATACATATATAAACAAAAGAAAGGGAAAAACCTTTACACCAAAGATATTAAATATAACTAAACAATCTAATCAATTAAATATTCAAACGTTAATCAAACATAAAATGTAGACCATCTCTAATCTCAAATTTTTCTTATTAATAAATAAAAAATTCAAAACTCAATTCTTTAAAGTGACCCCTGGCAATGTTGATCCCAATTTGTTAGTGGACCGAGCTGGCCGACCGTTCTTTCCTTTATCCTGGACACGCCAACCTGCCATTTCAATTACAGTGGACTTAGAGGACCTAGAGGGCTGGGAGAGGAAATTCGCTAAGGAATTGAGTGAACTCCCCCTACTACCTAGTGCAAAAATCATTAGAGGTGTTGGTGAGTGACCCCTTTGTTTCATTGCATGCTCGTATTTCTTAGTTTTTACTAATTACTCTTATTTCTTTCTGTTGGTAGATTACTCTTCTCACGCCCTTCGTGAGTTGAAAAGGAAAGCGGCCCAGATGGCCGAGGAGGAAGAACAACCAACTGCTACCACTACTGAGCCTATAGCAGCTGCTGAACCTTCTCCTCAACAAGCGACCACGGGTGAAGCTTCTGATTCGGCTTCCTTGGTCGTTCTGAATGATCATGCACCTTCACCAACTGCTGAGAAGGCTGATGTCGGCTCTCCCTAGAGGTCCGAGGAACGTCCTTCAGAGCGTCCACAAGAACGTCCTTCCAAGCGTTCTCACACAGAGAAATTCATTACTGAGGACGTTGAAGTTAAAAAAGGGGCTCGTACTTACCATGAATTCCAATGGGACACTCTGTTAGCAGGGCATCCAGCTTCTTCCTCGGTCAGGGGGCCTCCTTCTCTTCTAGGGCAGGCTGTGGATAAAGGCTTGGCCTCCTCTAAAGGCAACAAGTTAAAGCAGCTCGGTGTCTCTGGTACCTGCAAGACACTGCAGCAGTATGTTGCTTATACTTTAATTCTTACCAGGGCCGTCGAGAAAGAATTTGGGAGCTTAGAGTTCCAAAGTAGGTCTTTTGAAGAACGTGCTGAGAAGATTCAGGCGGACTTTCTCAACTTGTCAAAGGTTTATGCTGAGGCCGAAATTAAGATTAATTCTTATCGGTCGGCCAACGCTGCCATTGAAGAAGACCTACAGAGGACTGTAGCCAAGAACAAGGACTTACAAGGGAAGAATTTTGATTTGGACATGGCCATAGATTATGCGAATGCTGAGGTGGGCCTGTTGAAGCAGAAAAACGAAGAGTTGGAATCTTCTAACTCTAACTTGCGTGCGAAATTGGCTTCGGCTGAATCTTCGTTGAAACAAGCCTTGGAAGACATCCAATCCCGTGATCAACTTATTCAGTCCCGGGATCAGACCATTCAAACGCAGAATCAAACAATTAAGACTCATGAGAGGACCGTCATCAAGATGGGTGGCGACATAGTTCGTCAATACGAGGCTGGGTTTGCTAAAGCTTTGGAGCAAGTCCGCTTTCTCCATCCCAACGTCGACGTGTCAGAGGCGGATCCTTTCAAAGAGTTTGTAGATGGCCAACTCGTCTTGGTTCCTACTCCTCCCGGTTCCCCTGCCCCTGAATGAATTTATAATTTTTCTTTTGTGTTGTCATGTAGTACTTTTCCTTTTGTAACAAACTCCTTCATTACGGTATCTACTCACTTATTGATTAAGCGTTCTTTTATCTTTATTCCGCTATTTTAATTTGTCTGACATTTTCCCGCATATTTCGTACATGCTGTTGTGGTATGTTAATGTGTACTTAATGTTATTCTTCGCTAATTAATTCGTTCGGCCCTTCATCCGCATATTTTCGTTTATGCTGTTGTGCGCATATTTTCGTATATGCCATTGTGACGTGTCGGTACTTACTCATCGTTTTATACTTGTGTTTATTCTAGCAACTCTCGCTGTGTTCGTTGCCCAAGTAGACGTGCCTGATATTTGCTTTATTTCGTCGTTTGAAATATGGAGTTGGTTCTTTGTCATTATGAGTGGTGGTGATCCTATTAGATCTTCGTTCTTCGGACCCAGATCGGTCTCTTGGGCCATCCGTTTTGGGTCTTGTAGCTTCAATCTTCGGACCCCGGATCGGTCTCTTGGGCCGTCCGTTTTGGGTCTTGTAGCTTCAATCTTCGGACCCCGGATCTGTCTCTTGGGTCGTCCGTTTTGGGTCTTGTAGCTTCAATCTTCGGACCCCGGATCAGTCTCTTGGGCCGTCCGTTTTGGGTCTTGTAGCTTCAATCTTCGGACCCCGGATCGGTCTCTTGGGCCGTCCGTTTTGGGTCTTGTAGCTTCAATCTTCATCTTTCAATGTTGCACTTGTGACTTGCCTTGTATATTTACATAATTATTTGTGTATAATCGTGGTTTACATATTACATGTACCCATGTACTTACTACAGACTTACAATTCTTAACTAAAATACCTTCTTAAACTGCTAGCATTCAAGTGTGCGGTATTCTTCGCCCTTCCGAGTGCTCCAGCCGATAAGCTCCTCTGCCCGTCTTCTCTGCTATTCTGAATGGTCCTTCCCATTTAGGCGTCAACTTATTTTTCTGTACTCCAAGAGTTGTCTTTCTTAACACTAAATCTCCCTCTTGAAAGTCTCTGTACACCACCCTTCTGTCATACTTTCTCGCCATCCTCGTTTTAACTGCGTATTCTTTTATATGGGCTATCTCTCTCGTTTCTTGCGACAAGTCTAAGTTTTCCCTCAACTTGTCTTCATTAGCAGTTGGTTCAAACAGGGCCGTCCTAGGAGATGGTTCTCCTATTTTGACTGGTATCACAGCCTCTGATCCGTATGTTAAGCGAAACGGTGTCTCGCCCGTAGTGGAATGTGGAGTGGTGTGGTAGGACCATAGGACTTATGGTAGTTCTTCTGCCCATCTTCCCTTCGCTTCTTCCAGTCTTCTTCGTAGGCCTCTGAGGATGATCCTATTGGCTGCTTCTGCTTACCCATTTGCTTGAGGGTGTTCGACGGAGGTAAATGATTGCCTAATGTGCAACTCTTGGCAAAATTTGGCGGTTGCCGAAGATGCGAACTGGGTGTCGTTATCTGAAACAATTTCTGCTGGTAATCCAAACCGACATATGATCCTCTTCCATATGAATCGTTTTACCCTTTCAGCCGTGATTGTTGCCATTGGCTCTGCCTCTATCCACTTGGTGAAATAGTCTACGGCTACCATGAGGAACTTGAATTGACCAGGCGCAAGAGGAAATGGTCCCAGGATATCTATTCCCCATTTGTGAAAAGGCCATGGGGACATCACTGTGTGCATCTTCTCCGCCGGGACTTGGTGACTATCGGCAAATCTCTGGCACGTATCACATTTCTTCACATAATCCATACAATCAGCTTTGAGCGTAGGCCAGTAGTACGCTGCTCTAGCTATCTTTCCAGCTAACGCTCGCCCTCCTATATGAGTCCCACAAATACCTTCATGTACCTCCTTAATGATATACTCTGCTTCTCCGGTGTCTACGCACTTGAGCAAGGGAGAAGAGAATCCTCGCCTATATAAGCGTTGTTCTATGAGCGTGTACTTAGAGGCTTCTTTTCGGATTTTACTCGACCTGACCGGATCGGTTGGCAACTTTCCATCCTTCAAGTATTCGACCATGGGATCCATCCACGTTCTTCTCTCTTCACTATGCTGAACCTCTTGCTTGTCTATTGTTGGAGTACTTATATTTTCATGGATGACCGACCGCTGTAGTCCCCTTCGTGTGCTAGCTAACTTAGCCAGTAAGTCAGTGATGATGTGCGTTTTTCTAGTCGTTTTGAACGCTTATCAAATAACTAAAGCTAACTATAGTATAGCCAACCCTAGGTCATTCTTCTCAAGGACACAGTGCGTTCTAAGTGTACTTCGATGTAGAGCAAACAGAAGTAGAATCTGAGTGTAAAATACCGACTCGTCTCGGCAATGGCCGAGTTGCCCTCAACAGAGACTAAGCCGAGTCGACCTCAACAGAGATGATCCGGCTTGGTCTCAGTTAAGCGCAAATAGACGCTACAGAGGTGGACTACCTCCGTCTCAGACTTAAAGGCAGTAAACAAGGGGGTTGGAATCAAAATAGAGGTTAACTACAATCAAAACTGAAATTAACTACAATGCAAATGCAACTACGATACTCCTAATGCTATTGCTATTACTGCGTTCATGTTTAGTTCCAATAATCAAGTTCTTTCTGATTCAATCACTCCAATTACAGTCCGCATCAGCCTCCAGTGTTCTTATGGCAATCGCCAAAGATTCGTCCCTTACCATACCGAGGATTTACACAATCGCCACCTCATCAGTTGGCAGAGATTAAATTCAAGCTGATCTTAGATTCTCAATTAACAATCGTTAAGTGATTTCCTACTTAATTAGCTAAACCAGTTCCAATCGGCTTAGTTTAACATTGTTCCGTTACTAGGTGCAATCGCAACACAGTAATGGAACTTAACTTCAGGAATGCAATGGAGTTCAGAGTTCAGAAAACACTTATATCATTGAGAGCAAAATACAAACACAGGGCCTAGATTCGATGATTCCATCCTCCACGACAATCGCCATGGACGACGGTGATGATTCACCTCTGTTAGCTAGAATGCTGAGGTTCAGATCCACCAGAGTGCGTTGGTGCTCCAATCGGTCTCCTCTGATAACCTTTGGCTTCTCAGTTCCTAGCTTGCATTTCCTTAATCGAGAGAAACGCCATTAACAGCGTCGTGTACCACCGTGGGCGGAGGAGGGGAAAACGAGAGAGAATTTGGAAATTATGGACGCGGGAAGGTTTGAATGCCAAAAAGCCCGTATTCGTTCAGAGTTCTATCTATTTATACAAGAGTGGACACAGCTAACGATGCTAACAGAATTACATGTACAATTCCTATTCTGCCCTTGCTATGACTTACGTTGCAAGCTACTCTAGGTAGTGACGTGGAGTTGAGCTGGGCCCAAGGTGGCTCTGATTGCTGACGAGGCGTTCCACCTGGATCTTCCTAACTGGGCTCCCTGCGTGGGCCGAGTCTCGACCTGGCCGAGAGACTCTCGGCCTAGGCTTCTGATGGTGGGCTGAGCTTGGCTGGACCTGCAATGAAGAGATAGTTAGCTAAAAACCTTGATTAAGCACAGATTGTGTTTTACTCAAGTTTAGGCCATTAATCTGGATCTTAGCTAACAGTCATCTTTTAAGCTCGTTAGTTGTTCAATGGTACCCTTCTTAGGTCCACTTAAGATGTACATTTTATGGCTCATCAAACCCCCACACTTAGCCTTTTGCACTCCTAGGCAAAACATATGACTTAATTAAGGGTGACTTTAGTGAGAGATTCTTCTGTTTGATTTCCTTAAGCTGACTCTACAGAGTCGGCCTCTCTTCATCCCGGTTAAAAGCGCTCATGCAATCAGGGAGCTACTTCCTTTGGTTCTCAAGGGCCTTCATGGTTTCCAATTGGGAAGGGGTGCCCCCAGAGTGATAGAACTTTTACTCATATGCTCAATTTTCTCGCTTCTCTCAAGTGTCTGGGCTGTGTTTACACTCAGCATTGCATGGAATTGGTATTACCATATCTTGATAGAGCTCTCTTCTTACACCTGCAAAACACAACAGTTATGATCACTAGGACTTTTCTGGCTTGTAGCGAGGTTGAGGTTATGGGTCGAATAGATGTAAGAAAACTAGCTTTAGGACCCACGGGGAGGAGAGGAGCAATGGGGAGTGAGTTGTAACCAGTATGAGGGCAGTCCGGGTTGTTGTGGTCTCCTTTGATCTTTATTTCCTTGCCGTTTTACATTCTTTCTTTCTTCTACTCATGCAGCTTGCTGCTTTTGTTTATTTCAGCTTATTTATTTCAGCTGCCTGTTTTCTGTTTTTATGTACTTTCTTTTCTTTTCTTTCATTCCATTCTCTCTCCTTTTTTCTCTTCTTCTGAACCTTCAGCTGCTTTTTGACCGAATTCTGCTCCCTAGACTTCCTCCACACTTGATTCTAACTCACTCCCAAGATGATTCCACGGCTCCTCGGCTTCTCGAGGGTGAGGTAAGAATGGTTTTTCTGGCCTTGGCTTGTAGTGAGCTGCAAGAAAAAGTGGTCAATTTAGGCTCAAAAGGGGGGTGACAAGGGTCAGCTTGTTTTTGGACAGCTTATTTGGCTCTGGGCTCATAAGAAATATGGCCTAGATCATTTCATTCCTGCATGTGTAAAACAGTTGTATCCAGAGAGTTAAGGCAAAATTCAGCACACACACTTAACATGCTTGCAAAAATCACTCAGAAAGAAGGGAGGTGGCAGAGTGTAAGCCATCTCTGTTGCAAGGCTCAAATTCTCACACTGGCTGATTCTGTTTCTTCACTCTGAAGGTTCCCTCTTCCCATTTTTGCCACTTACCGCTTAGGACCCAGAGGTTTGGTTCCCTTCAGGCAGAGGCAGCTTCTGCTTGGGAATGAAGAGATTCCTTCTGCTGGCTCGTCAGACTCTCGGACTCAACAAGAAATTTCCTCTCTTCTTTTTGGACACGTAATTCTGCTAAGATGAGGCCATTCCGGCTGTGGCAGATTCGGCAGTGGAGACTCTTTTATTAAACACAAACTTAAGTAGCAAAAATACTAATGAGACTTAAAATAGTATATCAGATATGTAAAAAAAACGAAATGAGAAAGTTAGAGGAAATGAAAAAGTTAGAGAAGAGAAGGGCAGATATGACGTGAATGATCAGTCCCAGATGGGCAGAACCCCCCCCCCCCCCACACACACACTTAGTTTCGACATTGTCCTCAATGCTCAGATAGGAGGGGTTGGCCAAGTCGGCCTAGGCATTGCCATCTGGTGGAGTCGGCTCCATCAATGAAATGTTCTCTGTGTTCTCTCCAATTGGTGCTGGACCTTCAAGGAAAGGTTTGAGTTGGTGCCCATTGACCTGAAAGGTGCGGTTGGTCCGTTCTTCCCTAAGCTGTACTGCACCATGGGGAAATAGGTCAGTAATAACAAAAGGTCCATCCCATCTAGAGCGAAGCTTACCTGCTATGAGCTTTAATCTGGAATTGAATAGCAACACTTTTTGGCCAATATGGAGAGCTTTCCTCAGGATATTTTGGTCGTGAAACTTTTTCACTTTTTGCTTGTAGATCCTGGCGTTTTCATAGGCTTCCATGCGAAGTTCATCTAATTCTTGAAGTTGGAACTTCCTATGCTCTCCTGCTTGGTCATAAGCCATATTGCATTGCTTAACTGCCCAGTAAGCTTTATGCTCGAGCTCCATAGGGAGGTGACAGGCTTTCCCGAAAACAACCCGGTAGGGAGACATCCCTAGAGGTGTTCGGTATGCGGTCCTATGTGCCCATAGAGCATCCTCAAGGAGTCTATTCCAGTCCTTCCTGCTGGGATTTGTCATCTTTTGCAGTGTATGCTTGATTTCCCTGTTAAACACTTCAGCTTGCCCATTTGTCTAGGGGTGGTATGCTGTGGCTATCCTGTGTGCTACCCCATATTTCTAAAGAAGGGTGGCCATGGCTCTATTGCAGAAGTGACTTCCCTGGTCACTGATGAGTGCTTTGGGAACACCAAACCTGCAGAAGATATTGGACTTGAGAAAGTCCACTACAACCTTGGCATCATTGGTTTTGGTGGGAATGACTTCTACCCATCTTGATACATAATCGACGGCAAGCAGGATGTATGAATAGCCATTGGAGATTGGGAATGGCCCCATAAAATCTATACCCCAGACGTCAAAGACTTCGCAGAATAGAATGGGTTGTTGGGGCATTTCATGTCTCTAGTTCAAGGCCATCCCTGCCTTCTGGCATCTGTCGCAGGTGGAGACGAATTGATGGGCGTCTCTGAAAATAGAAGGCCAATAAAAGCCACAATCAAGCACTTTCCTGGAAGTCCGAGATGAGCCGTAGTGCCCTCCTCCAGGGGCCGAATGGCAGAACCGGAGAACCGAATTGATCTCGGTGCCAGGGATACACCTGCGGATAATCTTATCAGTGCATAATCTCCAAAGGTAAGGGTCGTCCCATACATAATATTTAGCATCACTTCTGAGTTTATCCTTGTATGACCGAGATGCGTCCTGTGGGTATTGAGATGTTGCCACGAAGTTGCAGATGTCAGCAAACCATGGTGTGGTCGTCTTCATATGCAAGAGGTGTTCATCTGGGAATTCATCTCGGATTGGCATTGGTTCGCTTCCCTTTTCAATCCTGCTCAAATGATCGGCTACAGAATTTTCAGCACCCTTCTTATCTCTGATCTCCAAGTCGAATTCTTGGAGGAGAAGCATCCACCTGATCAGTCTCGACTTAGCATCCGGCTTCCTCAACAGATATTTGAGCGCGGCGTGATCAGAAAACACGACTATTTTGGAACCGAGAAGGTAAGAGCGAAATTTATCTAAGGCAAACACTATTGCCAAAAGCTCCTTTTCAGTTGTCGTGTAATTTTGCTGGGCCGAATCCATGGTTCTAGACGCATACGCAATGGCATGGACTGGTTGGCCGACTCCAGCTCTCTGGCCGAGAACAGCTCCTAATGCCGAGTTGGATCGTCGCCGCATTAACTTTCGAATGGCGAGTGTTCCAGTCTGGTGCTTGCAGGATAGGTGCGGATGTGAGTTTGTTCTTTAGCTCCTGAAATGCCTCAATGCAGGCTGGTCAAAGTGGAAATCCACATCCTTCTGTAGGAGTTTGGACAGAGGCAGAGCTATTTTGCTAAAGTCCTTGACGAACCTTCTATAAAAACCTGCATGTCCCAAAAATGAGCGAACTTCCCGCATAGAGGTGGGGTTTGGAAGAGAAGTGATTATGTCTATTTTCGCCTTGTCTACTTTGATGCCTTTATTGGAGACTAGGTGTCCCAACACTATTCCCTCGGTCACCATGAAATGACATTTTTCAAAGTTGAGAACCAGGTTCGTGTCAGTGCATCTCTTCAACACCTTGGATAGGTTGTTCAGGCATGCGTCAAATGATTCTGCATACACCGTGAAGTCATCCATAAAACCTCCATGCAGTCCCCGTAACAAGTCCAGAAGATGCTCATCATGCAACGTTGAAATGTGCTCGGGCGTTGCCAGACAAGCCGAATGGCATGCGGGTGTACGCAAAAGTACCAAATGGGCATGTGAAAGTGGTCTTATGTTGATCCTCTGGTGCTATGTGTATTTGCATGTATCCCGAGAAACCATCAGAAAGAAAGTAATGGGATTTCCTTGCTATTTTCTCTAACATTTGGTCAATAAAAGGCAAAGGGAAGTGATCCTTGCGGGTTGCCCTGATTCAGTCTTACGTAATCTATACACACCCGCCACTGTTCTGAATCCTTGTAGGTACCAACTCATCTTGTTGGTTTTTCATGACTGGTCATTCCAGATTTCTTTGGTACTACCTGCACAGGACTCACCCATTGGCTGTGCGAAATAAGGTAGATGATGCCTACAGCAAGTAGCTTCGTGACTTCTTTCTTGACTACGCCTAGAATGGTAGGATTCAGCCTTCGTTCTTTGTTGCCTTATAGGCTTAATGTCCTCCTCCATTAGTATTACGTGCATGCATATGAAGGGGTTGATACCTGGAAGGTCAGAAAGTTTCCACCCAATTGCCTGTTTGTGTTGCCTAAGGACTTCCAACAGCTTGTCTTCTTGCTCAGGAGGAGGTTGCTTGCAATGATGACCAGGAGCTGCTGTTCAATGTCCGAAAGGCGTATTTTTAAGTGGCTAGGCAATGGTTTCAGCTCCATGGGTGGTGGAGATGGAGATTCTGAGTTGACTCTCGGATCCGTCTGGTCGGCTTGTTCTAGACTCGGCATTAGGACTGCGTCATAATCTCGGCCTTGTCTTTGCGTCGACCGACGCGGAAGGATGGTTTCGGTTCTTGGTGGATTGAGGTCGGCTCGATTGCTTGTGCAGTTTCGGTCTCGGATCCGGGCAGAACAATGAGCTTCTTGGATTGAGTCTGGTCCTTACTGGCCGAGATGGTTTCGGCTAGTGTGTCGGCTTGTGTGTTTGACTCGTCGGCCGAGTTGACTTTTGACCTTGCATTGACTCGGCCTTCTTTTGGCCGACTTCATCTACCGTGAATATGGTTTGCCAATTGTGCAGGTAGAAGCCGTAGTCTCGGCAACTTTTTACCTGCCACTATTCTCACTCTTTGAGGGCTTGGGGTAGCAAACTTGGTTTATTAACTCGGTTAATTCTTTTTCAAATGCCAAGTTGCTGATGTCACTATGATCATTCTCCAAGTCTGGGGTCTCTAATGCTTCATTATGATCGGCCTTTGAGCAGCTACTAGCTTTAGCAGTTCTAGCAAGATCTTCCATCCCTCCACTGCAACTATCTAGTTGGAAGTATTCCTCTACTAGCTCTTCCATTATGTCTACACCAAAGAGGGAGTGGTCTTCGATGGGGTGCTTCATGGCTTCAAAAATGTTGAACTGCACCAATGTATCACCGAATTCCATTGATAGCGTACCGGCATGCACGTCAATCTTCGTCCTTGCTGTCATCAAGAATGGTCTCCCCAGTATCAGGGTTGATTTTTTTCCCGATGTCTCGTCCTCCATGTCAAGCACATAGAAATCAGCTGGAAATATTAACTCATTTACTTGGACGAGGACATCTTCGAGAACTCCCAAGGGCTGCATGATGCTTCTGTTAGCAAGCTGAATGGTCATCCCTGTGGATTCTAGATCTCCAAAATTGAGGGACCTGTAGGTTGATGCTGGCATGATGTTAATTGACGCGCCTAGGTCCAGCATAGCATCAGCAAATGTGCAATCATCAATAGTGCATGGGACCGAGAAGATGCCGGGGTCTCGGCACTTCTTTGGTAAGACCTGTGAGATTCCTGCAGTGGGATTATTCCTAGTTAAGCTTGAGACCACACCTCCAAGTTCTCGATTCCCCTTCATCTTTCTTCTTTTGTGTACGCATAATTCCTTGAGGAATTTTGCGTACTTCGGAATTTGCTTGATCGCATCGAGAAGTGGAATGTTGATTTCCACCTTCTGGAACATCTTCAGCAGTTCTTCATCAGAATCTAGTTTCCTTGCCGAGACAGTCCGGGATGGAAACGGCAATGGGACAGCGGTCTGTGAGGGAGGCTGTGAGTCGGCTATTGCTTTAGAGTCGGCCTCAGCTGGCTGCGGTACGATCTTTGTGCAGGCTAGGGTAATTCCTTCCGCTCGAGTGTTCTTTGTGGCATTCCTCTCGGATTTGGAATGGGTTGGGAGGGAAGGCTGCTTGAGCCGGCTGACTGTAACTTGCTCACAGTATTTGCTAGCTGTCCTATTTGCATCTTGAGATCCTGGATGGTAGCAGTCATATTTTGCTGGAATTGTAAATTGCTGGAACTTACTGATTGTTGAAATTCTAAGTTGCTTGTTGCCAGCTGCTTCATTAAATCTTCGAGTGATGGAGAGTTGTTTTGGGTAGGAGTTCTCTGTGGCTGTGGTGGGCAGGATGGTGCTGGGTATTGCGGACTCGGCTGTTGGTAACCAGCTACTCCATAAGGTGCA
The DNA here is from genome assembly GCA_025330945.1 of Mucuna pruriens. Classification (NCBI taxonomy): domain Eukaryota; kingdom Viridiplantae; phylum Streptophyta; class Magnoliopsida; order Fabales; family Fabaceae; genus Mucuna; species Mucuna pruriens. Next base: position 599,175 of record JAENHJ010000141.1, read on the forward strand.
TTCGGCATGGATCTGGCTCTTTGAGCTGCATATGGTCCTTGTTGTGGGCTAGGCCGAAATGGTTGTTTCCCATATGGTTGATTATCGAACTGGGTTCTGGTATAGCTGCTTCGCATCTTTGGAATCCTCCTACGGCTCCAACACTTTCTGTTTGGCCAGACTTCGGTCTCTTGGAGAGTGGGGCGCGAGATCGGGTTGGATGCTCCATCGAAGTACATATGCCTGGACTTTTGCTTTGCCATGGGCTGGGTGATGTTGACTAACAGCCAGTTGTCTCACCAGGGATGTCAACTTCGGTTAGCTGGTTCTCGGCCTTTGGTTGGGAGGCTGCACCGATTTCGTTCACTAGCCGAAATGGATTCGACCCTCTCGATCCCAAATTGTTGAGTGTTGCTTGCCATGTTCGGGATCGGATGCCCTTGCTGCATCGGTGTTTTGTCCATTAACGCTCCTCCACTGGCGGCATCAATCATGCTCCTGTCCATCATTGATAGTCCTTCGTAAAAATCTTTGGATTAGCAGCTGTTCGCTGATCTCGATGATGGGGACAGGTGGCACATAGCTTGTTGAAGCGCTCCCAATATTCGTGCAGAGTCTCTCCTATATGCTGCCTTATTCCGCAGATTTCCTTCCTGATGGTCGCAGTCCTAGAAGCTGGAAAGAATTTTTCTAGGAAGGTCCGTTTCATGTCTCCCCAGGTGTTGAAGAGTGCTAGCTGCAGATATAGCCAGTCCTTTGCAGCTCCGTCTCAGAGAGAATGGAAATGCCTTCATCTTGATGTAATCTTCTGGGATTCCCTTCGGCCTCATCGTGGAACAAACCACGTGAAATTCTTTGAGATGCTTGTGGGGGTCTTCTCCTGCAAGACCATGAAATTTAGGCAACAAGTGTATTAAACCAGACTTCAATTCATATGTCTGAGCCAGCTCCAGTTGTGGATACTGGATACACCACGGTTGGTACACCACATCTAGAGTGGCTAGCTCTTTCAACGTCTTGTCTTGGTGTTCCATCTGCCCTGGCTCTATGAAATTGTTAGTACTAGTAACAAAATAGTCAGTACAAAACTGGTCAGAGTTAAAGGTAGAATTCACACCACTACTGATATTTACTGTGGTATTTCTAATTTTTCGCAATCTGCGTAAAGTTAGTTCTATTTCTGGATCAAAAGTATACAGTGGGTCAGTGCTACTCCTAGTCATGCATCATGCGGGGTTTAAAGTAACTAAAACAACAGTTAATTCTACTGAAACAGAATGTGGTCAATATGTAATACTGAATTAAGTGCAATGCAGAGTTAGAAAATTTAATGTATGCAATGCAGAATTAAGAATTTATTCTATATCTAATGTATATATTTGTTTTTGTTTTATCAGTGAATTCACGTAGAGATTTATTGACAAATTCAAACTCAACAACTCTAAACAAAACTTCTTACAACTCGGATTCGACTCGGTTTACTTGGCACACCGAAACACAAAAGAACTTGTGTCCCCGGCAACGGCGCCAATTTGATGATGTGCGTTTTTCTAGTCGTTTTGAACGCTTATCAAATAACTAAAGCTAACTATAGTATAGCCAACCCTAGGTCATTCTTCTCAAGGACACAGTGCGTTCTAAGTGTACTTCGATGTAGAGCAAACAGAAGTAGAATCTGAGTGTAAAATACTGACTCGTCTCGGCAATGGCCGAGTTGCCCTCAACAGAGACTGAGCCGAGTCGACCTCAACAGAAATGATCTGGCTTGGTCTCAATTAAGCGCAGATAGACGCTACAGAGGTGGACTACCTCTGTCTCAGACTTAAAGGCAGTAAACAAGGGGGTTGGAATCAAAACAGAGGTTAACTACAATCAAAACTGAAATTAACTACAATGCAAATGCAACTACGCTACTCCTAATGCTATTGCTATTACTGCGTTCATGTTTAGTTCCAATAATCAAGTTCTTTCTGATTCAATCACTCCAATTACAGTCTGCATCAGCCTCCAGTGTTCTTATGGCAATCGCCAAAGATTCGTCCCTTACCATATCGAGGATTTACACAATCTCCACCTTATCAGTTGGCAGAGATTAAATTCAAGCTGATATTAGATTCTCAATTAACAATCGTTAAGTGATTTCCTACTTAATTAGCTAAACCAGTTCCAATCGGCGTAGTTTAACATTGTTCCGTTACCAGGTGCAATCGCAATACAGTAATGGAACTTAACTTCAGGAATACAATGGAGTTCAGAGTTCAGAAAACACTTATATCATTGAGAGCAAAATACAAACACAGGGCCTAGATTCGATGATTCCATCCTCCACGACAATCGCCATGGACGGCGGTGATGATTCACCTCTATTAGCTAGAATGCTTGAGGTTCAGATCCACCAGAGTGCGTTGGTGCTCCAATCGGTCTCCTCTGATAACCTTTGGCTTCTCGGTTCTAGCCTGCATTTCCTCAATCGAGAGAAACACCATTATGGCGCCGTGTACCACCGTAGGCGGAGGAGGGAAAACGAGAGAGAATTTGGAAATTATGGACGAGGAAGGTTTGAATGCCAAAAAGCCGTGATTCGCTCGAGTTCTATCTATTTATACAAGAGTGGACACAGCTAACGATGCTAACAGAATTACATGTACAATTCCTATTCTGCCTTTGTGTGACTTGCGTTGCAAGCTACTCTAGGTAGTGACGTGGAGTTGAGTGGGCCCAAGGTGGCTCTGATTGCTTGACGAGGCGTTCCACCCGGATCTTCCTAATGGGCTCCCTACATGGGCCGAGTCTCGGCCTGGGCGGAGGCTCTCGGCTTGGGCTTCCGATGGATACCGAGCTTGGTGGACCTACAATGAAGAGATAGTTAGCTAAAAACCTTGATTAAGCACAGATTGTGTTTTACTCAAGTTTAGGCCATTAATCTGGATCTTAGCTAACAGTCATCTTTTAAGCTCGTTAGTGTTCAATGGTACCCTTCTTAGGTCCACTTAAGATGTACATTTTATGGCTCATCAGTCAGCTCTTTCATTCTGATCTCTAGGTACATGTAAAAGTTTGAAGCTTTCGAACGAGGCCGCCATCGCCTTTGCCCTTTCTCGGTACTTGGCCAGCTTTGGGTCCTTGGCTTTATACTCTCCATTTACCTGTCCCATTACTAGCTTGGAGTCACTCTTCACAATTAATCTCTTAGCCTCGATCTTTAAGGCTAGTTTCATGCCCGCCAGCAGTGCCTCATACTCGGCCTGGTTGTTACTTGCTTTAAAGTCGAAGTGTAGGCTTTGCTCGACGAGTATTCCACTTGGTCCTTCTAGTATCACCCCGGCACCACTTCCCGTTTGGTTAGACGACCCATCCACAGACAAATACCATTCCCCCTCTATTTGTTCGTGCTCTGAAGTGAGTTCATTGATAAAATCAGCCAGTGTCTGGGCTCTTATTGGACCTCTCCTTTCAAAGGATATGTCGAATTCCGACAACTGAACGCTCCAAGCCACCATTCTACCTGCTAGGTCCGGCTTCCTCAGGACCTGCTGGATGGGTAAATCTGTTCGTACTATGATGCTAAAGCTTTGGAAGTAAGGACACAACCGACGAGAGGCTATTATCAAGGCTAAGGCTCCCCTTTCAATCTTCTGATACCTCTTCTTAGGCCCTTGGAGAGTTTTACTGATGAAGTACACAGGGCACTGCTCTTTCTCTCTTTCTTGAATCAGGACAGCGCTGATGGCGGTCTCGGTTACCGATATATATAGATGTAAGGGCCGACCGAGCTTTGGTCTGACCAAAATAGGCGGGGTGGCCAGCATGGCTTTCATTCTCAGGAAAGCTTCTTCACATTCTGAAGTCCAAGTGAAAATTTGCCCTTTCTTCAGCGTATTCAAGACCGGCGTGGCTATTCCAGAGACTCTCGAAATAAAGCGTGATAGCGCGACTACCCTCCCCATCAATTGCTGAACCTCCTTAACGTTTTGGGGGCTCCTCATGCTTATGACTGCCCTGCATTTCTCCAGATTTGCCTCTATTCCCCTTTCTGTAAGCATGTAACCCAGGAACCTTCCCGCCTGCACCCCAAACGAACATTTTTCGGGGTTCAACCTCAATTGGTGCCGTCTTAATATTCCAAACACTCGCCATAATGTTTCGCAATGATTTTCTCCGCCTTCCGACTTAGCCACCATGTCGTCCACATACACTTCTATGTCTCTGCCAATAACCTCCTTAAAGATTTTATCCATTAACCTTTGATATAAGGCTCCAGCGTTTTTAAGTCCAAACGACATTACTTTATAGCAGAAAGCCCCGCCGTCAGTGATAAAAGCCGTTTTTTCTTCATCCTCTGAGTGCATTTTTATTTGATTGTACCCCGAGTACGCATCCATAAAACTTAAAAATTCATACCCAGATACACTATCCACTAGTCTGTCTATATTTGGGAGAGGATACGGGTCTTTCGGGCATACCTTATTCAGGTCTGTGTAGTCAGTGCACATCCTCCACCTCCCGTTGGCCTTTCATACCATGACTACGTTAGCTAGCCACTCTGGGTATTTTACTTCTCGTATGAACCCCACCTTCAACAGCTTATCAGTCTCCTCCTTAATAGCTCTCCTCTTCTCTTCTCCTTGCTTTCTCTTTTTCTGCACTACCGGCCGAGCGTCGTCGGCTATTGATAGCCTATGGCTCATGAATTTCAGATCTATTCCAGGCATGTCTTCGGGTGCCCAGGCGAAGACGTCGCTATTTTGCTACAAACAACGCAACCAATTCGCTTCTTGTTCCCTTGTCATGGTAGTGCCTATCTTCGTCCTCTGGCTTTCTAAGGGACCTACCTGAACTTCCTTGAGCTTCTCTACTGGGTGAGGCCTTTCCCGTTCCTCATGGCACCTCGGGTCTAGCTCCAGGCTCAAAGCATTCACGGCTGACCTTCGCTGCCCCACTCTTAGGCTGTCTTGATAACACCTTTTAGCTATGCTCGAATCTGCCCAGACGGCTCCCACTCCTCTAGTCGTTGGATACTTCATACATAAGTGGTACGTCGATACTACTGCCTTCAGGCGGTTCAGGGCTGGCCGTCCCATGATGATATTGTAAGAGGCTTCTGCCTCTATCATCGTGTATACTACCAGAATCATTTTCGCATTATTGCCTTCCCCGAAGATGGTTTCAATCTCCACGGTTCCTTTTATGGGCACCCTTTCTCCCGAAAATCCATACAGACATCCTGAAGTCTCCTTCAAGCCCGAGAGTCCCATTCTTCTATAAGTAGATCCATACAAGATGTTGGCTGAGCTGCCTTGATCTATGAGCACACTCTCTATTTTGAAGTCCTCTGCCACTACTGATATCACCATCGGTTCGTCACCGGCCTCCTCGTGCCTTCGATCCTTTTCTTATAAAATGATCGTGTGTCCTCTCCTCCTCTCTCCTAGGGGGGTAAGGTTGGCCCTTGTGAGGATTTGGTAAGACTGATAAGCCTTTCCGCCCCTCTGGCAGTCTTGCTCGCCGGCTTGTCCCTCGCCGCCTAAGATGGTCGAAATAGTTCCTCGGTAACCAGCAGGCCGAGGTGACCTAGACCGACCGCTGTTTCCCTGATTTCTTTCCTCTGCCCTCACTCGTCCGCCTCTGCTTGTTTCTACTCTCCCCCTGGTCCTCTCTCCTCCTTCTCTAACTACGTACTGCCCCAGTCGTCCCTGTTGAACCAATCCTTCTAACTGTGCTCCAAGGGTCCAACATTCTTCAGTCGAATGGCCGACCGCTCTATGGAAATCGCACCACTCCCTTCTATTCTTTCCTAGCTGTTTCCCTCTTGCTGCTTGAGGAAAGTTCAGTAGCCGTGTATGGCAGATTTCCCTCATTATATGAGCCTTCTTCTCCTTCAGTGGGGTAAACTTTGCCGAGACTTCTTGCCTCACCTCCAACTCTTGTATGCGGGGGGGCTCTCGGCCACTTATAAATAACGGCCGCTGTCTTGTCGGTCTCGGCCGGCCATCTTTACCGAGGTGTTCAGCCTCTCTCTTTTCGAAGCGACTTTCTTCCATTTCAATGTGCTTTTCCTCTCTGACACGGATTTCCTCCATACTCGTGGGTTTTTGGAGGGCCAGAGCGTCGCTGAACGGACCTACCCTTAATCCCTTTTGGAAGGCTTTGACGAAAAACTTCTAGTTAGGGTCATTGACCCTTACTGTTGCGTCGTTAAAACGAGCCATGTAACTCTTCAAGCTTTCTCCTCCAGCCTGCTTGATGTCAAACAAGTCCGCTACCTCTAAACGCTTCGGTTTGTTAGCCACGAACTGGGATAAAAACAGACCCGCTAGGTCACTAAACGCATATATGGACCTAGGTGGCAGATTCATTATCCACTACAACTCTACCCCCCTCAACGTCCCTGGGAAGAGTTTGCAGCTCAACTTATCATCACCTCCGCTTATGTACATCTGAGTTTGAAAAGCTTGCAAGTGTGCGTGGGGGTCTTGGGTTCCATCAAAAGGGTCCACCGATATCTCCCTAAAGTGAGGCGGGACACGAGCTTCATCTATCTCCTCACCGAAGGGCTGCCTCCATAGAGGCTGTGCCACGTGTTCCCCTCTCCCTTCTTGTTCCTACTCATTCCTCACCTTCAGACTTGCTATCTGCCTCCTAAGCTCTTCTTCCCTTTGTTCTGCCATCTTCATCGCCTCTGCATGACGTTCCTCTGCTAATCGGTGTCTAGTCTCTGCCTCGGCACTCAGCCTAGAATGCTCATCGCTTCGAGCTTGCAGTTGCGCCACGGTCTTCAACAACCTCTGCAACATGTCCTCCTCTCCTTCGTTGGTTGAGCTGGCTTGGTTTCTTGTTATCGGCATCTTCGGAAGGCTCGTCGCCGTCTGCTGTTTTTTCTCTCTTTGTGGTGATGGGATTAGTTTTTACCTGCCCCACGGTGGGCGCCAATGTTCTTGTTCAAAATAGAACTGTCCTCCTACATTGCAATTTCAGTCTTTTATACCTTAGTCCTAACAACTCCTGTCCCATCACACGTGTGATGTCATGATTAATCATTAAGGTTACTTACACAAGGCATAATTAATGCTGAGTGACCCTACTTGTCTAATCAGCGGAACCGACTTGGATATCCAGCCTTCTAGTCGACCGTGGGGATCCTATGGCTGCCTCGTCCTGCTGACCTGCCGTGCTATGGCCGACCGTAACAACTATAACTCTCCACTCGAGGAACCAATTAAATTCATACCTTTAAATATACCTATAAATATTTTTTTAAAAAGCAACAAGAAGAATAATTGTATTTATTTAAATAGGTTGGTAAATTTGATTTTTTTTAATGACTAAAACTTATCATAAATTTTACTAATGGATCAGGAATTCAAACTCTCTGCATTCCGCAACATGTTAGTGGATTAACTTATTCAAATAATAAAAAAGAAAAAAAGAAAATGTATTTGATTGAATAAAAATGAGATGAAAATTAAAAAAAAAATTAAGAATGAATTTAGGTTTAAGAATATACAAGAGAAAGAAAAAGCAAAAAAAAAGTATTCATCTAATCAATTACTGTCTTTTTTCTCAACTAATGTGTTACATGGGTGCTGGCTTTGCCGCGTGAGGAAATGGCCTGTGGATGCAATTTTTCATATCAAAGTGAATGTTTACTAAGGTAGTTTTTATATTTTTTTTCACATTATGAACATAAATTTTTGGGTGCATAAGTGTTTTCAAACATGTAAGGACTTGTATGAAAAAATATTTTAATTAAGAATTTATTTAATAATTTTTATTATATAAAATTTATATTTAAAATTTAATAATTTTTTTATTTGGATATACTTAGTAAGTGGTTATATAATTTTAAGATTAATTTTGATAAATTTTTTATAAATACTTATAAGAGAAAAAAATATGAAAAAAAATTAAATAAGTTTATTTATAATTTAAAATTAATTTAATCATAAATTAAAAATTAATTTTTTTTGAGAAATTAATAAAAAAGAATTTCTACACATTAATTTATGTATACATTAATTTTAATTAGAAGTTTTTATTTTTATTTTTTTTCTTTTTATCAAACAAATTAGTAAGAAAAGTTGGGATATATAATTATATAAATACTTATAAGATATTATTTTATTTTAAAAATTAAAAAAATTAAATAATGATTAAAAATTTAAAAACTAACTAAATATTATTATCACAAAATATTAAAAATAAAAGCTACTGTTCATTATTTATCTATTTCTAGTTTTTTTAAATTAAGTATAACATAATTAAAAAAAATGTTACACAATTTTTTACCTTGTCCCGTCAATATTTAAAAATATTAAAATATTTAATAATTAAAAATAAAAAACAAAAGCACAATCATCAAGTATTTCTCTTCCCGCCACACTTCCGATTTTTTTCTCTTTTCATTCTCTTTCTGCACAACCAAACGCTCGAACTTCCCCACGCAACGTTTTCTCCTTCCCCTTTCTCTATGACGTGAGTTTCTGAGGTACTTAAATCCAATCCCTAATTTAGAGCTAAACCCTCCAATTCTTTACTATTTCCCAAATTTTGCTTATTCTGCTTACGATTTTTCAGTCTTCAGAAACCCTAGCCGTGGTTCTCAGCACACTTTCCCAGACTCAGAATCAGCATTAGGGTTTGTGAAAGAACCATGTCGAGCGCGTTAAGTTGGAGGCACCATGTCGTAATTCAAGCTCTGTTGTCGCGGGGCCCACTCAACGAGAAGGACTTGCACTCTTTGTTTGAAGACCTTACCAAGAGAAACCCAGGTTTTTCTTTTCCCTGAAAATGTTATACCCTTATATTTATATTTTCGTATTCTTTTTAACCACCGTAATTAGAGCTTTGACACTTTTTGGGCCGCAACGAGACTAATATTTTGTCCCGTGTTTGGTAAATTTCTCCCAAAAAACAGTTTTTTTTCATCTCTCGTATTAATTTTATTTTTAACTTTTATAAACTAATTTTATTTTTTTTTCTATAATCTTTTATAAATATTTCTAGAGAAGTTTATTTAAATAAACTCTTCCTAACGCCTAAAGCTTTTTGCCCTTAACAAACATGTGTCTTACGAGAATCGAACCTAGGTCCTCCCCACAAGCTCAGTCTGTCATACTCATTGGGTTTTTAATTTCTTGTTAAAAAGTTGTGTTTTTTATTTTTAAATTTTAATTTAGTCTGAAGTTAGGTTCTGATTGAATGAGTCGACATTGTGGCATGATGGGCATTGAGGGTGAAATGTGACATGATTTGAATTTGAATGTTGGTAGCAAATAGATATTTTGTTTTCTAAAATTAGAAACTTAGTGGTTGTGTTTCATGTGTCCTTGAGGGGTTTTTATTGTGACATTGACTTGACTGTGCTTGTTTTTTCTAGGCACTGATCGGAAACTGTTTGATGGTTTTATTCTGAAAATAAACAAGGCACTTAGTTGTGCTAATTTTGAGTTACGTGCCTGCATAGATCAATATGATGGCCAAGTTTATTATGGGGTGGTAAATACTGTTTCAGATGAACATTCCAAGCTAGGGACGAAGTATACCGTTCCGCAAATTGCCTTTTATAAGACCATTGTAAGTTTTGCTTGACTTGCTTGTGTTATTCTGTGTACATGTGTGGAACATGCATGTACTAGGCTTTATAAATTGGCTTGTGTAATGCATTTAGTATTTGCTGTTCTCGGTGTGTCTTCTGCTTGTGCATGTGTGTGGGTATCATTGGACATTTAGTGTGATTTCTTTGAAATGAGATAAATATTTCTTTGGATGTCTGGTATTTTGACCTCTGAAATAAATAATCTTATGTTCTTTCAATGGCAAACAACAGATTGAAGCAATAGTACAGGATGCCTCTGCAAACGGTGTTATCTCCAGCATTAATGCTCTCAATCTTAGTTTGGATGGTCAGGTTATAAATTTTACATTTTTTTTCTTGTCAAAAGTTGAATCTCATTATGCTGGTATCCGATGCCTGATTGTACGATCAAACATATCAAATCAAAGTGAAACATTAAAAACATATTAGATCAGTGAGAATATTTTATTTCTTGATAGATGGTCAGGGCTAAATAGCCAAGATTAGTAAGAATATAATTGTTTATAGACGCAATCAATTAATTATAAATTGCAATTTGTGTTATTTATGTCCAGAAAAACTATCAAACACATGATATAACTGTCCCCAAACAGCACCTCACTAATATAAACTAGATCAGAATTATGAATCAAAGCATGAATCTTTATTGATGATGCCTAGTTTCCAACTCTGCCCCACTGTAGGTACAGTGCCAAGAGCTGAAAATATACAAAGAACTGTAAATTCCTTGGATATTCGAGAGATCCAGGACTCTCCCTAGCCACAATATCAACTGATCCTCCTCCCTCCTCTGAACCCATCTTCCTATTTATAGGCAACATGTCTTATTCCTCTATATATTCCTGTTGGAAAATCAAAAAAATATCTGATGATATCACTTTTATATTTTAGAATATTTTAGAGTATCCTAGATGATCTCTTAAGGTTTTTTTTTTATATTTTATTATTAGTTTTCTTATTTAATTAGGCAGATCATATTATGTAAATAGGAGGGGTATTACCTCCTATATTTATTTGTATTTATTACATTAAGTTTATATAAAATGGACTCTAGTGTGTAATTGATACACACAATTCTCAATATCTCTTTCATCTATTTTTTTTAACATGGTATCAAAGTGATATCATTCTCCATGACCTAATTTGTCACTCATTTATCGCGATTCTGCCAGAGAACGCGTACCCAAATGTCATGTTAATATGTTGCGTTTCCAATTCTATCACATCTAAACTCTCAAGTCAGCGATGTTCATTAGAGCAAAAAATGCCATTGTTTCTGAGAATTGAAGGTGTTCATTGCCATATTCCAAACCCAGTGCAATTTCGATCCCTCTTCGCGCCTTTCTAGATTACATTCTCTCTCCAATGAGGCAACACAAGCAGGGACCCTCCATTAACCACTGACCCACCGTTCTTTATCTGGTGTGTCGCTGGATTGTTTTCCATCCTCCTCTTTTACATCCAATCTTCTTTCTTTCCCAGACTCCCTCTCTCTAGATTGCAATTCTGAAACAATTCGTGTCTTGTCTAACTTCCAGTCTAGTGTTCGGCAATATGTGGGTAACAGGGGGCTTGGACTCATTGCACATACTATTGACCATTGCAAATTGATCCTTAAATACCCCGAAGGTACCAACAACACTTGGTACAATGCGTAGTTTAAGAAATTTGAGCCTTTGGAGTACAATTATGATGTGTGTGAGACTATCCTATTATGGGAACAGTATTGGAACATGACCACAATGTTGACTAGGGAGTATCTTGATGCTCGCTTTGGTGGTTGGGTGGATTATGCCTAACTAAGGAAAGTGCAATTGGGGACAAAGAGGTGCACGAACAAGACTCTTTGTGAGAACCTTAATACATTATTACCTATGAAGCCCCCATTTCATCCACAGCAGTTTCGTACTTGTGTTGTTGTTGGAAATTCTAAGGACCTTCTAAAGACAAAATTCAAGGAAAATTGATAGTCATGATGTTGTTTTTCGAGGCAATGAGGCCCCTATTAATGAGAAATATGCTAAATATGTTCATTTTAAGAGGGATTTTTGTCTAGTTGTAAGAGGTGTTGCTTGTAACATGGTCCTTATTCTAAATGGGTTTGATGATGAGGTATTCATAATCAAAAGTTTAACACACAGAGAAATCAATGTAGTTGCTGTTCTTGTAGTTAAATGGACAAAATATATTGAACTGAGTGGTGTCTATAATACAATTTCTAATCTCCCTTTTATAGGGTAAACATCTAAGCCTAAAAAAGGAAATAAGGAAACTATATCAAGAAAATACAGACCAAATAAAAATCATATCAGAAAAGATACAGGAAATCAGTAATATATTTAACACTCCCCCTCAGGCTGGAGCATATAAATTATATGCTCCAAGCTTGGAACATATAACTTGTATCCGTGGGTCCCCTTTAAAGACTTTAGTGAAAATGTTAGCAAGTTGATTACTTGAGTTGACAAAATTCAGACTTATTTCTTTGGTTAGCAACTTCTCTCGTATAAAGTGACGATCAATCTCAATGTGTTTGGTTCTCTCATGAAATACTGAGATTAAAGAATGTGAAGAAGCCCATTTTTGATTATCACAATCTGATTTCATTGGTTGGACATCGAGTAAATTTTAATTCTTGAATAAGTTGTTTTACCCATATCAATTCACAAGTGGCTGAAGCCATAACCCGATATTCTGCTTCAGCACTAGAACGAGAAACAATATTTTGCTTCTTACTTTTCCAAGAGACCACATTTCCCCCAATAGATATGCAAAAACCTATAGTAGATTGTCTATCAATGGGAGATCCTGCCCAATCAGCATCACAATAACATGATATATGGGTGTCTCCCTTATCCTCATATAGTAAACCCTGTCCAGGTGTCTTCTTGATATATTTAAGAATACGGAGGACTGCTGTCCAATGATCAACGCAAGGTACCTGCATAAATTGACTTACAACTCCCACTTCAAAGGAGATATTAGGTCTAGTGATAGTGAGGTAAATGAGTTTACCCACTAGTCTTCTATACCTCTTTGGATCAGAATAAGGTTCACCCTGTTTTACCATTAGCTTCATATTTGGATTCATGAGACTGTCAACTGGCTTGCAATTACTCATAATAGTCTCTTGTAAGATATCAAGAGCATATTTTTTCTAAGAGATAACAATGCCTTCCTTGGATTGAGCGACCTCTATGCCAAGAAAGTACTTCAGGTGGCCAAGATCTTTGGTCCGAAAGTGGCTGAATAAAATCGCTTTAATCGGGAAATTTTGATATCATCATTTCCTATTATGACAATATTATCAACATATACAACCAGATACACACATTTAGCAGAAGAGGAATGACAATAAAATATAGAGTGATCTGCTTCACTTCTTGTTATCTCGAAGTTTTGAACAACTTGGCTAAACTTCCCAAACCAAGCTCTCGGAGACTGTTTAAGTCTATACAAGGATCTACAGAGCTTGCATACTAACCCATAGGAGAGAAAGTATCTCCATAATCAAGACCATATACTTGAGTATACGCTTTTGCCACCAATCGGGCTTTGAGGCGATCAACTGTGCCATTAGGTACAACTTTAATAGCAAATACCCACCTACAACCAACCTGTCTTCTTGCACGAGGGAAGAGGAACTAACTCCCAAGTACCACTTTGTTCCAAATACCGCATTTCGACTATCATGGCTTGTCGCCATCCGGGATGATTAAGTCTTCATAGATGCATTTAGGAATAGTAATGGACGAGACAGGAGGAAACAAAAGAAAAATAATGAAGGAGATAAACGATGATAACTAAGGTAAATAGGATGAGGATTACGAAGTGGAGCGAATACCTTCCGAAGAAAGAATGAGCCAACCAATGTCGAATCATGGGAAGGTGAGGATGGAAGAGGATCCGGTGTGAGGTTAGTTGAGGGTAGAGGACATGAATCAAGTGAATCTTCACATACTGGGGTACCCATCTCTTGTGTCTTGCTTTGACATGTAGACATTGAAGGTGGAGATAGTTCAACTTGAGAATGAATAGAAGAGGAAGGTTGGAGTATGTCTTGATTATGTGTTTCAAGGGATGACAACTCTAGTGGACTAAGATATGGAATTGGTAGTGCCTGTTGGATAGAGTCACAATCATCTTTGGTGAAGAACATAGTTTCCTCAAAGAATGTAACATCAGTTGACATAGTGTCTTTTTGTAGATGGAGAGTAACATCTGTACCCTTTTTGAAGACGAGAATATCCAAGGAACACACATTTGATTGCTCTTTGCAGAGAGTTTATCACGACGCGGAGAGACATTATGAACAAAACATACACAACCAAAGACTTTAGAGGTACATGATACATTTTATCGTTAGGGAATAAAATTGAGTGAGGATTTGATTCTCAAGTGAAGCGAGATGACATTCAATTTATTAAAAAATAGGCGAAGAAGAATGACTTCACCCCAATGATTAGTAGGGACATTTGCACTTAAGGGTAAGGTGCAGGCGTTTTTCAACGGATGCCTATTTTTCCTTTCAAATTATACCATTACTGTTGAGGAGTATGAGGACACGTGGATTGATGTAAGATTCCTTTTGAGGACAAATATGAATTTAGTTCGGAAGAAAAATATTCTTTTGCATTATCACTTCTCAATATTTTAATGGTTTTTCCAAATTGATTTTCCACTTCTTTATAGAAGGACATTAGGATAGACAAAAGTTCAGATCTTTCTTTCATGAAATAGATCCAAGTACATTGTGAATATTCATTCATCAATGAATGTGACGAAGTAGTTAAAACCAAAAGATATTACTCGACTTGGTCCCCAAATATCTGATGGACAATAGAGAAAGGCGAATTACATCTTTTGTTGACATGATTTGGAAAGGTGGATCTGACATGTTTTCCTAATTGACAAGACTCACATTCTAAGGTAGATAGTTTATTGAGACTAGGAACCATTAACTTTAGCTTTGCAAGACTAGGGTGTCCTAAACGATTATACAAAAGCTTTGGAGATACAGATGCAAAACACAACGTGGAGGGGTTGTTGGATAAGTAATAAAGTCCTCTTGATTCATGTCCTTTGCCAATCAACTGGCCCGTATTCCGGTCTTGTATAATAAATGAATCAGCATAAAAGGTTATTGAACAATTCAAAGAACGAGTCAATTGACTCAAAGAAATCAAATTGTAGGGACATTTGGGAATGTACAACATAGAGTTTAAACTAATTGATGAGGATAGAAAAACTTAACCAACTCCCTAAGATATCATTTTGGAACCATTGGCTAATGAAATGAAGTGAGGAAACTTAGGTGAGGAGATAAAAGAGAACACAGAGAAATGTGATCAGAAGCACTTGAGTCAATTATCCATGGACCTTGACTCCCCATGGAATGAGAAATGCAGGTAGTTGAAACACTTGGTGATGCAGATGATTGAGCGTGGTTGTTGGATTTGAGCCTTAGGAACTCTTGATACTCTTCATCTGAGATTAATTGAAAACCAGTCCTTTCATTTGAAAGGATATCACTCGAAGATATATTTGCAATTTTGTTTGGCCAACCAATCAAATCATAACATCTATTTTGTAGGTGTCCTTCTTTTCCACAATGTGAGCAGATAAGCTTACCACGACCACCTTTACCATTTCATGACATTCCTCTAGTACCATGACCATTTCTTCCTCTACGAGAGGCTACCATAGCAGTGTTTTCAGCAGCAATACCATCACCTTTCATTATGGTAGAGCAGGCCGACGAAACGTAACGGCGGCGAAAACAATGGTAGACATTTGCAAGGGACTGTGGTGGTGGCAGGCGGGCAGTGGCAGCAGGCGGCGAAGAACACCCGGGCAGCGGGCCTCGGTGTAGGCACAGGCGGGAGCTTTGCTCGCTCGATACCAAGTTAAATGGACAAAATATATTGAATCGAGTGGTATTATAATACAATTTCTAATCTCCCTTCTATAGGGTAAACATCTAAGCCTAAAAAAGGAAATAAGGAAACTATATCAAGAAAATACAGATCAAATAAAAATCGTATCAGAAAAGATACAGGAAATCAGTAATATATTTAACACTTGTAAAAAAACAACCTATGTTTAGGACAACAAAAGGGCAAAATCTTCTTTTTGCTAGGCTAGAGTTTTTGGAGAGTTCAAAACAAAGCATTATTCAATTATGGGATTCTATGCGACAGCCTAGTGCTTTTCTTCATACTTTGTTTATTTTCTTGTGGCAAACAACTTTGTAGTTTGACTTTGCTATGTTTTACTTTACCACAAATTCTCTTGGTTTTACCCTTGAGTTTTTGGGACGTGTCCAGCTTGTTAACTTGATTGCGTCTTCGGTGTTGGTCTTTATAATGGATTTATGAAGAATATGCCTTTGTGGAAAATATTTCTTGCAATTTTCATTGATGAAAGCTTCTCTATATGGTGGTTAAGCATTGATTTAAGCTTTTGCCATAGATAATTACACATTGATATATTTTGCTTTTGTCTTGAGTGGTTAAGTATTGTGTTTGACTTCTACTCTTAATGGTTAAGTTTTATTACTTCTGCTTTATGGTAGTTAAGCATTTCTTGGTTTGTTTTTGCCTTTAGCTGGTGACTATTTCCTTACATATGAATTATATTAGTGGTGACTTCATTCCTACCGATCATCATTCCAATGGAAACTCTTTTTTCACACATGAATTATATTAGTGTGACTTCTCTCTCATCGACGTTTATTTCGGTGGTGACTCTTTTTTCACTTAACAATATTACTAATTTGAAGCTTCTAAATGTGGTTTTCAAGAAGTTGGATTTTGTTTTGCTTGCCAAGAAATTTTTCTTTGATTGATGGACATTCTAAATATTTTGGCTCAGTTCTATTTCTATCGACTTTCTTCGACTTTCTCCGACTTCTCCAGCATACCATAATTGCCTCTCAAATTATTTTTTTTCGATAGAATTCAATTTTTATGTTTTCTATTTATTTGTAGGGAAATAAATTTTTCTTCTTATAACAAGTTGAAAGCTTAATATGCTTTAACTTGAGGGGGAATGTTGGAAAATTAGAAAAATATCTGATGATATTATTTTTATATTTTAGAATATTTTAGATGATCTTTTAGGATTTATTCTTCTTTTATATTTTATTATTAATTTTCTTATTTAATTAGGTAGATTATGTCATATAAATAGAGATATTATCTCTTATGTTTATTTGTATTTATTGCATTAAGTCTATATAAAATTGACTCTTGTATAGTTGATATACACAATTTTCAATATCTCTTTTATCTATTTTTTCAACAATTCAAGCCCCAACTAACTAACTCACTTATATAACTAACAAAATGGCTAAATAACTGACCAATTGTAACTAACTACAAATGGGGTTACCAAATAATACTCCCCCCTAAACATTCATCTTGTCCTCAAGGTGAATATCTTATAGCAATTGAAATAAAGTCCCTTCTGTGTTCCAGTTGTTTGAAGTAGGATGTGCAAGCCAACCAGACAACTGCTACTCAAAATAGTCTTCACTCCACTTAGGTCAAACACAAACATGTGAATGTCCCCATACTCTTCTAGTGCTCTGTTTTCCGTATTACTTTTGTCCATGAGACAAAGCATCAAAGACTTTGTAATGAGAAAATCCCATGGCTGTCTTACAAACTGCATTGCTGCACATGGTCGCAACTAAGGATTATCAAGATTCCCCCTCATATTATGATTTTGTAATGGGTTGATGGTACTACCCAAACCCGAAACCTCCATTGTTTTCTTCAGGTCAGTCTTTGGCTCCCCTTTTGTGTCAAAATAGGGTTTCCCTCATTTTTGCCTCCCTCTTTGCAACCCAGAAATAGACCCATCTCTTCCACTTTGAGTCTTGATCTCAAGAACTTCATTTTTGTCTTTATTTTCTAATTCTTTGTCCAGAATGTTGTTGGGTTGCTTTTGTTGAGTTTCTCCTAATTTTTGTAGCTTTCTTGTATTCCTAATTCCCTTTTTGCCTCTTGCCCTTGAGCCATTGGTTATGCTGTCTCCAATTCTTCATTTTCTTTTGTTTTGTTGTTCTCATTCCTCATTAGCTTCTACCCTATGCTCCATTGGTTCTTGGCTTTCTTCTTGAACTTTGTCTCGACATATGTTTTCTTGCTGTCCCGGTTCTGAATCTTGAAGATAAACCCCAAGCTTTGGTTGGAACAGCTTGAGCACAACCTTCTTAAACGATAAAATGTAGCATTTTGTTTGCTCTTCTTCCAAGAAAATCGCCAATTGAGAACATCCCATCAAATTTTGGAATCATTTTCACAACCCCATAGCTCCAAGATTGGAACTATGATACTAGTTGATATAAACTGAATTAGATTGTAGACAGATTATAGAACTGAACTTTACTGATAGAAAAACATGTTACACTCTAAGTTTTTGAGAGACTTAGTTCTCTCCCAAAGACTTCCAAAATTCAAAGACAGCTCCTCTCCTTTTCAACCCCTTCTTATTTATAAAACTCCTAACTAACTAATGGGTAACTTATCTATCATAATTAACTACTAACTAATTGTTACTTATTGTAACTAATTACTAATGGGGTTACCTTACCATAGTAGTCAATAGTAGCTGGAGTAGCTGTAATAGCGGTGGAGCATGGCGTAGCGGCATTGTGGTGCGATGAAGACACTGTTGTGTCGCATTTTCATGTTGCGATTAGAGTGGTCCGCTACAGTGAAGACCTTAGGAAGCTCTGGTAAGGCAGAGGTGTTCTGCAACTTTCGGCGAGCAACCTCTAGTTGGCTAGGCAAAGATGTTTTGTTTTCAAAAGGAGGTAATGGTTGATGGGAGAAAGAGAAGAAGCTAGAGTTTTAGAAAGTGTGATGGTTGTTGGGAGAAAGAAAAAGAAACTAGGATTTTAGAAATAGTGTGACAGCGAATGGGACTGATGGGAGTGAGTAAAAATCTAGGATTTCTTTTATTTATTTTTTTGGTCGAGAATGGGTGTTGGGCTTGCACTCCAAATTAGGTCACTCTTCATCTTAAAAGTAGGGGTTCTTTTACTATTTTAAAAGTAATCATATATTATAATTATATTATTATAAAACTATAAAATACTCTATAATATTTAAGAATGTAGAAAAAGTATTGTGCATAATTTTTTATTATATAATATAGATAAATATGTAATATAATAATTTATATATATATATATATAAACAAAAACTATAAATAAAAATATAATAATTTAATAAAATTAATATAATAAACATATAATAAGAATATAAAATATTATTTTATATATATATTAAATATACATATATATATATATATATATATATAGTGTCATAAAATAGAAACTATATAAATATAAAAATCATATATATATTATAATTAAAATAGTGGTCATCCCGCTATCCACTATCCACTATCCCCACTTTTGAGATCGGCCACCCCGCTTTGCTATCTGGGATTGACTACTATCAATAGCGGCCGGAGAAACGCATTTTAGGGTCGTGACATCACGGAGTGGAGCACGATCCGTGTTTTGCATGGTAGTTAGAATCACATGAATCTCGATACGATTCATGAGATTCGATATGATTCGCAGGAAAAACGATACGAATCGTAAGCTGTATCGTTTTTGGTTCTGAATCACAAAATGAATCATTTGTATCGCTCCAGAATCGCGATTTGCAGGTGAATTGCGCGATTCTGCTTCATTCGGGTTTGCGCATTGGACAGGTGGGGTTGTGAGCGACCCTTTTTCAAAAGCCCTAACAAAAACGTGTTTTATTTTCTAAAATTGAGGGAAAAATGGGAAACACTGATCTTCCTTCTCTGTATGGTCCCATGCTGTCCCCTCCTCTATAGCATGAGTTTCCTTATGTTCTCCTTTGTTCGTGCTATGTTTCTGTTCTTCTGTTTTCATCTTGATGGAACGTGTGGGTGTGCTGCACTGGGTGCGTTGTTTCTGTAGCACAAGTTGTTTCTGCTTTTGTTTCTGCTGCACTCTGTTGCTGTTAGCTATTTGACTTCAAAATGCTAATATATATATGTATATTTTTTTTCATATGTTTCTTTATCTTAAAATAGTCCCTATAATTATGTTTTTTAGTTATTGATAATGAATTTGTAGTTTTATATGTCTTGTATACATATATATGTTATTTTTTTATTATTGATCATGAATCTTACGATTCACGATACGATACGATACACAATTCGAAAAATAGGTTTCCGATTCATGATTTGTATCCCGATTAAACTACCATGGTCTTTTGCATGGCCGCAATAGGTACAATAGCTGTTTTTGCTAGTTGTAAACGAAAATTCGAACATACCATTGTATTTAAAACATTAGTGAGGGTATTTTTGTGTTTTTAGGGTTTGAAAAATTGTTCAAATCTGTCTTGGGCCATTTCCTTCTTTCTCAAAACTTAGCTTTTCGTCCCCTGTTCTATTGTATTTCGTCCTTCTTTGGTGATCACTAATGCAATCACCGAATCCCACCTATGCGACCACTAACAAACATTGAAGCGACCACTAACAAACATTGACGCGACCACTAACAAACATTGACGCGACCACTAACGAACATTTACGCGACCACCGTTGACGTTTTTGGTGACTGGTCTTTTTCGGTGAGCTCTGTTTTCGGCCTGCTCCTTCAAAGTTTCACTTTTAACCTTTCAAGTTTTTTTTTTTATTTCTTTTCTTTTTCTTTGTTGTTTTGATTAACTTTGATTCCCCCATTTCTTTCTCTGTCTCCTCTTTCTTTCTTGTTGACAAGTGACAACAACAATATTTTTTTTCCTCTTAACTTCAATACCTTATTTATTTTGCCCAGCAAAACAATTACGGCATCAATCATGGCATTTGGTTCCCAACCAACCAATGATGAACAGAAAAAAACCACCATTGGTGGTGGTGGTAAGGTACACTTACACCATCAGTGGGATCTTCAAATACAATGTTCAAGCCTATTGGTCAGAATATTGACATTGCATGGAAGTGGAATAGCTTGAAGGACAAGAACAATAAGAGTGTAACATGTGATTTTTGCCTAAAAACGTCTACCGACGGAATTACTAGAGCCAAAAGACATCAGCTCGGAATAAGAGATGTGGGTGCTTGTAGAAAATACCAGAAGACATTAGGTTAGAATTGAAGGCAACTTTTGACCAAAAAAAAAAAGGAGAAAATGAAATATATATGGAGGGAGTGCAAGAGATTGTAAGGCTTAAAAGTGGAAAAAGGCCTACATCATCATCAACAAAGGTTTCTTTAGCTGTTGCAAAGAAGAAGAATGTCAATGTTAAGGGCCCCCTTGATTTACACTTCTTCAAAAAGCCTAAAGAAATTATCCAATTGGGAAAAAACAAGAGACAAACAAGCATAAACGATGCTTGTCAGAAGTATGGAAATGAAATTTCATTCAATGTAGCGCGATCAAATAGTTTTAAGTTGATGATTGAGATAATTGGAAACTATGGTCCTCATTTAAAGCCTCCAAGCTATCATGAATTGAGAGTTTCACTCCTTAAAAGAGTTAGAATATACAAAAGATTTGTTAAAGGGCCACTAGGAGGAACGAATGAAATATGGATGCTCAATCATGTTAGATGGTTAGACCAATAGAAAGAAGAGGACGTTGATTAATTTTTTGGTAAATTGTTCATTGGGAACAATGTTTGTCAAAAGTATTGATGTATTTGAATTCATGAAGACCAAGGACATAGTATATCAACTTTTAAATAGCTTTGTTGAGGAGATTGGAGAAAAAAATATCATTCAAGTGGTGACAAACAATGGGAATTATTATGTTATGGTGGGTAAGTCTAACTTGTATTGAAAATTTGTTTTAGAACTATAACTTTTAATTGCTACCCATTTGAATTTAAATTTAAGTTAATTGATTTGAAATTTTTAGGTAAACTTTTATAAGCTACAAGAACAAAATTATTTTAAATGCCATGTTCTACCCATTGTCTTGACTTGCTGCTAGAAGATATTGAAAAGATTGCCAAAGTCAAAAAGATTATACGAGGCATCAAGCTAGTAGGCTACATTTACAACCATTCATTGACTTTGAACACCATGAGGAAGTTCACAAACAAATCTAAATTAGTAAGGCATGGAGTTACAAGATTTGCAACTACCTTTTTTACATTGCAAAGATTGCACAAGCAAAAAGCCAATTTGAGAAGAATGTTCACTTTAGATGAATGAGTGGAGTCTAAGGTAGCTAAGGATCCCAAAGGGAAGAAAGCAACAGACATTGTTCTTATGCCCCTCATTGTGGAATGACGTTGTCTATGCCTTGAAGGCTATGGGACCTATTGTATGTGTATTGAGGTTAGTGGATAATGAAAAAAGACATGCAATGGGTTACATTTATGAAGCAATGGATGGGGCCAAAGAAGCGATTCGAAAAGCTTTTAATGACAATGAAGATAAGTATAAGGATATCTTTGCAATCATTGATAGAAGATGGGATTGCCAACTTCACCACCCTTTGCATGCAGTCAGTTATTTTCTAAATCATTAGTTAGCAATTCAAACATTGAAATGGATTGTGAAATGCTAGAAGGCCTTTACAAATGTATTGATAGACTTAGTTTGTAGACCACATTAACAATGAGTTGCCAATATATAAGAAACTTGAGTTATGTTCGGGTATCTTGCAGCAGTGAGGAAAAGAACAACAATGGCTCCGACTAAGTGGAAAAGTTTCTTCATAAATTTGCATATTCGATTACATTTATTTGTTCCATGTCATTGTTTTCATCATTCCCATTATTGTATTTGTTTACTATTTAAATTTTAATGTCTACTTAATACTTTATGGTTTATGTTATAGAGGGTTTAAGGTTTTTATGAATATTTGTTATTAATGATGGTTCTTAATTGATGAAGTTTGAGTAATATTTATATTTTAAAATTTTATATATATTAATAAATTTTTAGTATATATATAAAATATTAAAATAATAGTTTTTCCCCTATCCTGCTATCCCAGTTCGGGGGTCGGTTACTCTGCTCCGTTATTTATGATTAATTACTATGATAAATATATAGTCTCCATGACAGAAAACCAAATAGATTCTATGAGATGCAAGTATTTTATCTTAATATATTATCATATAGTTACTTTAGTGTCATAGTATGACTCATGCTAAGTTATAAGTTATACCTTCTTACCTAAACATGTCCATAATTCATTATGCATGTCATTTGATTCAAGATCCAACTAGTCTACCATTTTCCATCATCTTTAGCACTCTTTTACCTTCCTTTTTAGAATTTTGCAATAAAATCTATAAGCTTGGTCATTTTTACCGGTGGTTAAATCTCCAAGTCTTTTGTTTTTTCTGGTTTTATGGTTAAAGTGTATTGAAAACATTAGTTGTATTTCTCTAGTATATTATTTGATTTGTAGTCTATTGTTAGGATCCAATTCCAAGGTATGAGATTTGAGTCCTACATTGGAAGAATGTGATTCTAGTGTGAGGTTTATAAGGCTTTGAACTCTCCCACTACAATAACTAACTTTTGTGGTATGGTTTTTCCAAGGTTTTTATCATCCACCACACAAAAAAGAACTGTTTCTATTTATATGCACAGTTGGAGAACAGGATACGCACATTTTAGAATTCTGGTTGATTTTTGTTTGCTACCAAACCATATACACATGGAGAATAAGATAATCTGATTTTCTCTTATAAAGGTTTTAACCCTTCAATGTGATGGGAATGCTTTAGTATCTTTGTTGAACAGATGACACTGATCTCAATGTGAAAAATATATTTATTCTTTAACGTATTGTAAATTTTGACTAATGCTCAAATTTCATGGTCTATGCTCAGGTTACAATTGTGACAGATCCACAATCTCAAGGAAGCCAGCCAAATGTCCCATCTGCATTGAAAAATTTCAGTTTATCTCAAAAGGAAAAAACCTTAAATGAACTAGTGCAGGACCAGTGGCTTAAGTTGACAACAGATGGTATTATTAAACTTGGTCTGAAGTCATTCCTTGATCTTCGCAGTTGGTTTCGAAATAATGATGTTCCATCCTGTCACGTTTGCAATGAAGCTGGAATAAAGGTTGTTCCTGTTGCATTGTGACAGTCTTCCTTTTTTTATTCTTTTCCCATCGTTGTGATTATTTTGAATCAGCATCGGGCTTTCTTTACCATTTCTATTTCTATTGGGATTTAAATGCCACGTAAATTTCAGGGAAAATTTTGAAAAAAGTTACTAATTTATCTGATTTGAAGACCATTAACAAATTGAGTGTTTTTTTCTTAAATTCTATACACACCAACAATTCTTTTACATATATTCGATTTCTCTAAATTTTATGATGTAATAAAATAAAATTCCTATTGTCTAATTGTCTGGTTTGTGAAGGCATTGAGAACCCAAGACAAAAAAACCACTAGTTTTTGTTTGTATTATAAGGAACAGTAGTGGAAATTTTGTAATATGCAGATAGTATCATTTATACTTACGACACATTGCTACTCTGTTTGAATCTGATAATTCATTAGTCAATATCTGACAGGCAGACTTATGCAAAAATGAAAATTGTACTGTACGGATTCATCAGTACTGCCTGAAGCAACTTTTCTTGCAGAGAAAGGTATTAGTATCAGTCTTATTTCATTTTTACAATGTTAGAAATGTGGAGAGTTTCTGACTATCTTACAACTACTAACTGATGTTTAGGTTGCTAAAGTTTGCCCAAGTTGTAGCACTCCGTGGCCATATACAATACCCAAGGCTGAGGCCGTGCAGACTGAAGATGACAATGAACCTAGAGGAAGCCAACGGGTGACTAATTCTGAACGAAAGAGGGTTGTTGATGATGAAGTTGGATGCAGCAATCAGGATGAGCTGAATGAATGTAGAGAGAGGCAGCATGATAATGGATTGGTACGGAAAAGGGGGAGATTACGCAGAACTGATGATGCAGATATAGGAGCATCACGTGCATCTCAATCTTCGGGAGCTATTTCTGATTTTAGAAGAGTAACTCGAAATTCTGCTCGCCTCATGTAAATCAACAACGGTGCCTTATTCTGCTGCTAGGTTAAGTGTAATTTTGCTCAACTTTTGTGGATATATGAATGGGCTTTTGTAGGTTGCCTGTGGCTCTAAACGCCAACCTTCTAGAAATGAGAATACCAACATGTAAATTTCTCTCGTGTGTCAAAGGATCAAATTAGGGACATGTTGGTAGTGGTATAGTTATTTTCCTCGGCTTTGGTATTTAATTGTTTAGTAGTGTTGTGCTACTTTAATCATGGGTTCATGGCATTATTTTTATTATAAATTTGATCATGATACTATCTGTTTAGCTTTGTATCAAACTAGTTAGCTATAAGATGTCTAATATTAATCACTTGTTCAGCAAAACCTTAAGAATTAAGTAAGTTTGATGCTTGTTGAATTAGTTTACTTTTAGAGTATCAATCTTTATACGAAAAGTTAATAAGACAGTAGTAATATCTAAATTCATTGCAAGAGAAATTTGGCAATAGGGTGAATGAGTTTACCCTGTAATAAATAAAAGCTAAAGTACAAATAGAGTAGTGAACGGGCTCATGATTCATGAAACAGTTATTAGTGACTTTGCTGTGTAAGCTTTGTATGTAGACAAGGAAAACCTCCAAGTTTTACTTGCGGCAGAAATAACTAGCTAACCACCAACAAAATATAAGGGTAAAATGTTCAGTATTTATGCAACTCAAATAATGTTTAATATTAATTTATGCTCTTCGTCCTTCATAAAATGTAACTTGTGTGAAATATATTCATGTAGATGTAAATGTTAAAAGGCTTAAACATTTTGATTAGGATTTAGTTTTTGGTTGTGCGGATGGAAAATGCGTTATTGAGAAACAATGTACCTACGTCTACCATCTCTGCCTAAAAATTGACTAGTCTTACAGCATTAGTTAAGAGATATATATCAACGTCGAATTAGTTAACAGATATCCTTAATATACGTATACACAAAATAGGTATGAGGAGGGACTTCTGCCGTGAGGATTTATTTCACAATTGAAGGTGTGAAAAAACACTTATGAGACCAAATGAATAAACAGTTAATGGGTCTAGTTTAGTTGGTTGAATAAACTGAGTTTTATAAACTTTGATACCGTTGGATTCCTATGTATAAAAGAAATGATGCAATCCCAAGTTCTGGGGATATCCATGATTCTTGAACCAACTGATCCAAATTCTACACATTCAGGTACTGAAATCTTATAAAAGAAGTTGGAAGGAAAAAAAAAATAAAAAATAGACTTTTAGGTTATTTAGACGGAGAGGAAAAAAAAAAAAGAAAATAAAGTCAATTTTTTTATTAGATAAAAAAGAAAATAGTATTTTAATATAAAGACATCCGTACCTTGTATGTAGCTTAATGCATAATTTGTCCCAATCTTGAAAGGTAATTATGTGAGGGGTACGTAAATTTGTTGTTTGATGACAAAAAAGCAAGCTTTTACTCGACTTTCTTTGCTCTGTTATGATGAGTTTTCTTCGTGGGCCCAATGATTTGCACATTTCTTCCTTAATTTTTCCCTTTGCAATCCAAATGAGGGAAGTGAGACATTTTGCACCATTTCCATGACAGTTACGTCTGCTATAGTTTCATTATAACAAATAAGAATAAATAGTAATAATAATAATAGTATGAAGGTATTTTACACTTTTATTTAACTAGAGACCGGTATATATAAATTTATTAATTTTATAATAATTATTTTAAAAATTATATTAAAGATAATTTTTGATCAATTGATAATGTAATTTTTTTTACAATAATATAATACATATTAAACTCAGAAAATAAGTAATTGCCATACTAGATTTTAACATTATTTTTATCATTATATTTTTCCTTACTTAAAAAAAAATAAGCAGGTGCGTGATCGCTGGTTAATAAATAATCAATAGATAACAATTGATAATCAATTAAGGCTTTCAACTTTAACATTTATCAATTATAGACATGAACTTTATTTTGGTCATTAATTAAGGGCTTCAACTTTAACTAAAAATATAATATTATTTTCAATCAAAAAATTTAATTCCATTCATTCTATTCATGTTATAAATTATTTCATTTATCACATTAAATAATTTATCTGTTTTTATTAATTAATTATGATTTAATAAAGTTGATGTGCTTAATTAATAATACAAAAAGTTCAACCAGTCTAACATATCGAGATTAATTACTTAAAATGTTTTCCACACAATCACTAGCTAGGTTAATTCCCTTTTTCATTACAGAGTAACTTACATGCTTAATAAGTTTTTATGTATCGATAACAAAAGATAAAAATAAAAATAAAAATAAAAAAGATACAACAACAGGTTATTGGATTTTAATAATCTTTTTTCATAGTTTGGCCTTGATAAAAATGTGAATATGAGAAATGCATGAAAGGGAAATAGCTAGAAACTGTAGTGTAGTATAAACTGGTTTAGTTGAAAAATGCCTATAATTTTTTTATATATAAAATATTAAAGGTAAAGGAGAAATAAAGGTTGTACTTGTGTATGACTGGTTGGCAAACCCTCTTTATTAGAGGTTGGCTTTTCACTAGTAATTTAATTAAAGCACCAACCTAACAACACCTTACTTTGTAAATGAAAACATTTTATTAGTAGCTAAAACTAGAAACTGACGGTGGTAAAGCTGTTTTTCCAGAGAGAAAAAAAAAGGCAGAGCATCGTAGCAAAGGTACCTTTTACAATATGCATTTATATAGTGAATACAAAACTTAACAAGGTTACATAGTAGTCAAATTCAATATGACACACGCACCTTTTAGTTTATTTTTAATATATTGTAACTATAATTTTTTATATTATTATTAATTAAAAGTGATTTTATATATGATAACTCGTTATGTAAACAAATTTTATACTGCTAGTATATTCTAATTAATTTTTTTATAACAAAGATAGACATTTTATTATATATAGAAAATGAGTGAAAAAAAAAGTTATTAAAAAATGGAAAATACCCTTAAATAATTTCTAACAAAATCAAAAGGATGACTCAACACCATCTATAGTAAACTTCTTGAGAAGTAAGTGATTAAATATATTAAAGTAAGTTAATTTGATTTGCTTTATTTAACTGATATAGGTTAAGTATTGTTTGACAATGACTTCTAAGATTCTAGCACGAGCGAAGTCAGATATGAATCAACAAATCCTCAAATTGAGCACAACTTTGAGTCACAAACAATCCTTCAACTTGGACCCAATACCTAGGTTGGGTAATACGAGGACCCAAACAAGTCTTATCCAACCCACCTCTGCTTGGGAATTACAAGAAGAATTGTCAGCTCTCTACTCAAATTGAAGGTAGAGTCTTCAATTTGTAATACATATTATTTCTACATCAAATTTTTACTAATTAACTTGAGTGTTAAATTTTATACAGGTGATTCTCTTTGTCTCTCCCTCTCTCACATTGAGGCTTCCTCACCAACCAACAAAGTTCTCTGTCCAACAAATTTTTGATACCCATTTCAAACTTCACAAAAATAAAAAATAAACCCTTCAACCTTAGACTCATGGGAACTTGCACAATTATGAGTTCATGATGCAATATAAAATGAGCTAACTAAGCTCACTTTATTTTAATAGAGAACTAATAAATAATTATTCTAGTTTAACCCACTTTGATTGTGGGTGGAATGCATTAATCCATCATAATTTAAAAAATAAAAAATGAAAATAAATTCTAAAAAATCATTAAATTACAAAGCAATACAATACAAAATTATCAAATATACCATATTCATCATGTTATAGTATCATTTGATGATGATTTATTTGTGTTCATTTAATAATTTGATTAAAAAGAAAATGGGTTAAAAATCCACCTTTAACTTCTTGATCGAGTAAATTAAGTAAATAAAACAATTGAATTTGTCAATATATTTTAATTAAATTTTTTTACTATTAACCGTAAATATGATAACATTGTCATTTAATTATGAAAATTGAGTTTAGCTAGGATTCTTCTTATTGAATATTGAGCATATTTAATGAGGTTGTTTAACTTAGCTTTTATGAGTTCTTAAAAATCTTATGAATTTTGAACCATTGGAGAAAAAAACTTGGGTTAAGAATTAGTTGCTTGTATAAACAACTATCTTGTACATTCTTAAAGATAGAATTTATTTTTGTGTATAATAAATTCAATAAAAAAAAATTAAGAATTCAAATAAGAACTTTCGCATTATAGTAAATTTTTCAAAAAGTCTTTAAATTTGACTTGATATAATAGGACCTACAAAAATAAGTTAAAAACTCACTTAAACAACTAAACATTGGAGATGCTCTTAACCATTAACATTAAGCATGCTAGGTGGAGTTGGATGGTAAATTGGTGTTTGCGACAATATATGAAACTCATCATGAACCAAAGGATATGTGCACTATAGCTTTGAGCCAAGGAACATATTTTTTCTTTGTTCACGTCAAAGAGTCCAGAGGTGGTTTTCTAGTGAACATAACTGTCTTCTTTCCTTCTCCCTTTGGTTACTTGTCTTCTCTCCCCTCCTTCCTTGTCTTTATAGTTATAGGAGAAAGGGTTTATGTCTGGATGGGAGGTCGCCATTTGATGGGATAGGCATCTAACTCCTAGCCCACTACTGTGTGTAGTAGGCGAGTTCTCAAGCACACGCATCTTGACAAATGCATCTATCAGGCGGTACCTCTTGCAAGCATTAAATGTTATTGTACTATGCCGGTTACTTGGGCTGGGCGAGAAAGAATGAGTTGTCCGAGAGAACCCTTGGCCAACCAGTACATAGCCCCTCAAGCGTCGATCATAGTGAAGGCGCTTTGTAAGGTGGTCAGTTTAGGTGCGATCGGCTCAAGAAAGATTTGACTGATTGGTACAAGCACTCAAAGTTGGGCGTCCCTTGGCATTCTATTTTATTGTGGATTCCACGGGTTCTAGTGGGATCATGACACCTGACGGTTGTTTCATTAGCAGTAGGGGTGACGTGCCAACATCATTACTACGGGTGGTTGGTGCTTCCATTTCCCACCCTTGGATGTAGATCATGGATAGTGATGTTTTGTTTTGGACCATCGGATTGCACCCTTAGTAACTCCCCTCTTTCCTGCCCTAGGTGACTTAATTAATGGAGTGTGCTTGAGACATTTCAAATTTTCCATCAGTCTTTTCCCTTCCCTTTTATATGTCTTGCTCTTTCTTTTGAAGTGCTATCTTCCTTCCTTCTCTACAACCTATTCTGCTCTTGTTGTGCTCTCTTCCTTTTTAGTTTTCAATCTTCACTTCCAGTGCTACCAACTATGATGAAAAGAGGTAACCTCCTTGACTCTCCACCTTCTTCTTCTTTCTTTTCTTGGGTTTCGTTTTTTGGGTTAACCTTTCTCCAACAACCCCCTTTTTTGGGAGTGGCGCCGCTGTTATGGGTCCTTGCTCTGACCCTCACATGACTTTTATCGTAGGAGGAGTCACCTTCGAAGGGCCATCCAATGTGCCCTCCTCCTCCGACAAGCCAGCGTCTAGCCTTTTAGAGCAAAAAACCACTTCTTCTGTCTCTTCCAATTCTTCAGATAGGGGAGACTAGTCCCTTTGTGTTTGGTACGAGGCAGAAAAAGGGGATGCAGCCACTAGTGAGGGGTTGGAAGGAGATCCTAACAATGAGGGACCCTCGTTTGACTAGGTTGACGAGAATATCCTTAAAGTATTCTTGGTTTGCACAAACCCTTCTTCTATTAAGGGGATGGCGAGTGCCATTTACCATTGTGGGCCTTGGCCTCTAGAAGTTTTGTCTTGTTGGCTAGACGAACATATTTGCAAGGAGCCAGCTGTTGGGGAGGCTACCTTCTTTTGTTTGTATGATACTCTACCTTTCAAGCTAGGGGATATGCCTGCCTTTCGCTCAATTCGAGTGGTCTATACTTCGAATCCTAAATATTGCACGCATTTAGCTTCATCTTAATAGTTGGGCTTTTGTATAGGCCTTTCAATTGCTAAGCGAAGGTTTGAAGCAGGTGCCTTCTTTGAACATTTTCTTTTGGTTTTTCTTGATCTAGTGGTAAAAAAAGGTGAGTTCGTCCTCCTTAAGTAGTTGGCCGAAATGTCCCCTATTAAAACTTTTTTGTAAGAGTTACAAGTTCTTCAAGGACTGGTTTTTCCAAATCAGTCGTCATGTCATCGACCCTAATCTCTTGATTGGCTCTACTAGTGAGCCCTTTTTCCACTTTCCTGGACTCGATTACTGGTCGTGTCCATTAATGTCGAGAGGGCCTAGCTGGAACGATGGGAGAATGAGTTTATAATCGAGCTTCAAAGGTTGCCAACCCTTTCTTGTGTTGACCTTATTAAGAAGGGCGATTGTTTTCTCTTTTATGTTCCCTTTTGTCGATTGTTGTTCTATTTTACTGACGACTATTTTTCTTTGTTAGAGGCTATAGCTTTTCTGAACTTAACGCCATGAAGAAGAGGAAGGCACCTTAAACTTCCTCTAACTAACGTACTGCCTTTACTACTAACGCTCCCATTGTCCAAGCTACTTTCGCCAAACCGATCACTGTATCAGATCCTCAATCGACCATCTCCACTAAGGACATTCTCGCTTTCCCAACTACTTCTACCTAATCGATTATCATATCAAATTCTCAACCGATCACCTATATTGAGGACATTCCTACTTCAAGGGCCTTCAAGCCGCTATCACTACTACTTCTTGCGAGGAGGAAAGTAGGAAACAACCTCGAGAGGTGATTGAGGTGCATTCCTCTTCTTTTGAAGAAGATTGCACCTCCTGAGGTGGCTTTGGGTGATGCGGCCTTGCTTACTACTAGGGACTAGAGATCCATCATCGTTAGCCGTCCAAACAACCCTTCAATTTGGAATCACAAATTTCCTTTGTCTAACATCATAGATCGACATATGGCTACGTCTTCATATACCAACAAGGTGGACATTCTTGGGCTTTCTAGTGGGTTGAAGGTGCTTCAAGCCTATTCTAGCTACTCCCTCATCTTTACCTGGACCCTTGAATGAAGGTTTAGGGAGCTAGGGTCGCGATCGAAGAAGTTGGTTGGGCTCGTTCAGAAGTCCCAAGAAGAAAATATGAAGTTAAAGGAGGCTCTTCCCGCTGTTGAGGAGAGGTTATGAGACAATTGTCAACTGGCAGACAACCTACAGACGTAGTTATTGTTGGCTATTACTGAGGCCAAGGATAACTTACCTACTAAAGTCCAACTGAGGATAGGGAAGGAATACTAACGACTGAATTGTCACTTTTAAAGGATTGAGCAGTTGGGTTGGAGGCTGAGAAATGAAGACTGGAGGTTGAGACTCAAAGGCTGGAGGTAGAGGAAAAGAAATGATGCATGGAGGCGGATATCCATATTTTGGAGGCCGAGAAGCAAAAAAGGGAAGAGCTTTTCAAACAAAAGGGTGAAGAGTTGGCTAAGAAGGACTTGACAATTATGGATCAATTTAAGGCCAGCTTTGCTCATGCTTTGGAGCAAGTTGCCTTCTTGCATCCTACTATAGATATGTCTAAGACGAGGGTTTTTAAAGAAATAGTGGACGATCGATTAGCGAAGGCCATTATTCCTGTCAATTCTCCTACGCTATAACTTAGTAGGATTTCTTTAATTTTTGTCGGCCTCTACTCTTTTGTATTTTCGTTTATAATGAATGGGATTTTGTCTTAAGTATCTGTTATCCTCCTTTCTTTTCTTTTTTTTAATGATTTTTCTTAAATATATGTCATCCTTTTATTAGGGGATCTTTTGACTGCCTCACCTAGGGATTTTAATTCGTCCTTGGGGGTCTTTTGACTACCTCGCTCAAGGACTTCAATTCATCTTGGGGGGCGAGGGGTCTTATGAACGCCTCGCTTAGGGACTTCAATTTATCCTAGGGAGTCTTTTGACCGCCTTGCTTAAGGACTTCAATTCATCCTAGGAGGTCTTTTGACCACCTCGCTCAGGGACTTCAACTCCTCTTGGGGGTCTTTTAGCTGCCTTGCTTAGGGACTTTGAGTAGTCTTAGGGTGTCTTTCGATTGCCTCTTTCAAGACATTTGTGTGTGGCTGAGATGGTATTTGATTTATCCTGCTTCATCTAAAATTTTATTAAAGTTGAAAGAAATTTACACATATGTATAGTATAAACTATAGTAAAAATGCAAGCTTTCCGTATTCCATGTACGAGGGATCTTTCATCCCTCCAAGTGTTCCAATCTGTATGCTCCTTTTCCTACTTCTTTTGCGATCCTGAAGGGGCTTTCCAAGTTTGGGGTGAGTTTGTTGGCATCGATATTCATGCAGATTTTTCTGAGGATAAGGTCTTGGTTTTTGAATTGTTGGGAGGACACCCTTTTGCCATATCATCTTCCTGCTCTTGCTTTGGTTGCATATTCCCTTGTGTGAGCTACCTTGTGAACTTCTTATAGTAGGTCAAGATTTGTTCGTATTTCACTTCGTTTTGGACTTGGTGGAATAAGGTGGTCTAGGGAGATGGTTTCCTAATTTCGACCCGGATCACAGCCTCAGTGTTGAATGTTAACCAAAAAGGGGTTTCCTAGGTTGTAGAGTAGGGTGTAGTATGATATGACCATAACACCTGAGAGAGCTCTTCTATCCATCTTCCTTTTGCTTCCTCCAATCTTCTTTGTAATCTTTTCAATATTACCCTATTGGTCGACTCCGCTCGTCCATTGTTCGGGGGTGCTCTATTGAGATGAGCGACTATTTTATCTTCAATTGTGAACAAAACTCTCCCACCGATCTAGATACAAATTGGGTCTCGTTGTTCGAGACTATAATGGTTGGGAGTCCGAAATGACATATCAACTTCTTCTAATTGAAATGTCTAACTCTTTCAGTTAAGATCGTGGCGACCAGCTCTGCCTCTATCCACTTTGTGAAGTAATCCACTACCATGATCATGTATTTTATCTATCCCACTACTACTAGAAAGGGCCCAAGATGTCAAGACCTCACTTGTGGAAGGGCCATGGTGATATAACCAAATGTAATGACTCTAGTGAGGCCTTGTGAATGTCTACAAACTGTTGGTATCTATCACATTTTTTAATGTATTTTGAACAATCACCTTTTAGTGCTGGCTAGTAGTATCCAACCATGGCGATCTTGCTTGCCAAAGCTCAACCTCCTATATGGAATCCATACACTCCTTCATGTACCTCTTACATTACATATTCTACCTCCTTGGTATCTAAGCATCTCAGCAACGGGAAGGAGAAACCCCTTCTGTATAAATTGTCACCTACCAAGGTGTATTTAGATGCTTCCTATTTTAATTTCTTAGCTGCCTCTAGGTCTTCTGAAATGACGTCTTTCCTAAAGTATTCGAAGAGCATATCCATCCATGTTTTCCTCGTTTCTACACAACATCTGCTTAGATCTTCAACCATTGGTTTGGAGATTTTTTCGTGGATGATCGAACAGTTATTTCCGCATCTTTGAGTGCTTGCCAACTTTGACAACAAGTCAACCCTCTCGTTTTGTTCTCAAGGGATGTGAAGCAGTGTAAACTTTTCAAAGGATGTTGCTAACTTCGTCATCTTATCCTAGTATTTGATCAATTAGGGGTCCCTTGCCTGGTAATCTTTGTTCACTTGGCTAGTGACTAACTTAAAGTCACTTTTAGCTGTTAGAATCTGTGCCCCTAGTTCCCTTTCTAATTCCATTCTAACCAATAATGCCTCATATTCGGCTTGGTTATTGCAAGCATAGTGATAGCTCGATCGATACTCCATCAGGACCTTCCAGAATGACACCCGCTCCGCTTCCTTTACAATTTGATGCCCTATCAACATACAGGAACTATTCTTTGCCATTGTTGTTACCTTGGTCAATTGGGGCCAGCTTTGTCATGAAATTAGCTAGGGTTTGTGCTTCAATGTGACCCTTTATTTCATAGGAAATGTCAAACTCAGAGAGTTAAACAGTCCATCCAACCATCCTCCTCACCAAGTTTGGCTTTCGCAGGACTTTCTTGATGGGCAAGTCTGTCCGAACGACAACATAGTTATTCTGGAAGTATGGTCAAAGCCTTCTTGTTGTGATGATTAAGGTGAGGGCAACTTTTTCAATCTTTTGATGGCTTCTCTGGTCCTTGTAGGACTTAACTCACAAAGTAGACTGATTGTTGGTCCTTATCCCTTTCCTGAACTATAGTTGCATTGCAAATCCGAACAAGGTTCCAAAGCACTCCTTTAGATTGGAGGTGGGAAGTCCCAACTTTTGGAATGTTGGCGGAACTCCCTTTTAGGACTCTTTCAATATTGTAATCTTCTGCTATTAGTGAAATGACCATGGGGTCATCTTGATGAAGTGGGGTGCCTTTGTAGTCCTTATTAGTGAAACATATGACTAGATCCCTTGGATGGAGGGTGTTACCTTGAACAGCCATGATAGCCCTAGCATGCCTTTTCCTTGCTAACGTCATCCTTTTTCCAAAAGTTCCGCCTTCAGATATTGTAGTGATGGTGCTGTGGTAGGAGGTGTTAAGGCATTGTCTCGATCTACTTTCTCTCGATTTTTCTACCTCCGCTTCTTTTCTCTAACCAATTCGTTGCTGGTCTCGACCAACTCGTGCCTGGTCTTTTACATCTGTTGCTAGCCTCTCGTTGCTAGTCTCTCGTTTCTTGTTTGGACAAAGTAGCTTAAATGACCCTATTGGATCAACCTTTCTATTTGGAACTAAAGGGTCTTGCAATCTTTTGTGGTATGTCCATGTGCTCTGTGGAATTTGCACCACCTCCTCTGACCGGATCCCAGTTGCTTGCTTGTGGAAAGTAGGAACACTAGAAGGTGAGTATGATACACCTCTTATAGTATTTGAGCGCGCTTTGCTTTAAAGGGGGAAAACTAGCCCGACTCATCATTGGATCGAGCTTGCATTCTATAGCCACTTTCTCGTGAGTAGGCCCTTATTGGGAGGCCGTGACTAGGCTTTGCTTGAGGTGTTAGAGGTTGGCGTTCAACTTTGAGGTAGTCAGCCAGATCTGCCTCGATGTGTTTTTTTCGCTCAGGCTCTTATCTCTTATGATGGACATTCCAACGAGTTGTTAAACTGATTGACGTGCAACCTTTTCTAGAAGGCTTTGATAAAGAACTTTTGACTTGAGTTGTTTACACGAATTGTAATGCTAGTGAATTTGGTGAGGTATTCCTTCAAGTTTTCACCATTTATTTGTTTGATATCAAACAAATCTACCACCTCCAACAATTTCGCCTTATTTGCTACAAATTGGGAGATGAATAGAGTGGCCAAATCGCTAAACACTTGGATGGTTTAGGCAGGAAGACCCAACAACCATTGCATTGCCACACCCCTCAAGGTACCCAAAAACAACTTGCAATTGAGGGTGTCGCTCCCCCCATTGATGTATACCTGGGCCTGGAAGTTGACTAGGATAGGGGTACTGTCAATCTCCTCGCTGAAGGGTTTCCGCAAAAGATGGGGGGAGTTGGCGCAGAATGAGTTAGTCGATCAACTCTTTTTGCAACTACCTTCATGGCCGCCAATTGTTGGCAAAGCTCCTCCTTGCATAGCTCGGTGATAAGCTGTTTTTAGTCATCAATTCAACTATCAAAAATAACTAGACTACTTATGATTTAGATAGCATAGGGGCAACCTAGTTCGAATCTCTCAAGGACACGTTATTCTTGTGAGGTCTAATGCAAATGCGTCAGAAACATGTAGAACTCGGGAGTGTAGAATGCGGACTCAAAAAACTAAAGTAAAAGTAGGGGATTTTATGGCATTGCAAAGTAAAAGCAGGAAGTAATCTACTAGCTACTAAAGTAAAGACAACAAACAATTAACAAAACATATATTTATCATACCACTTCCAGAGTTATCAAGTAAATGGTTCCGGTTCCAGTTCCTTTTCATGCAAGCGATTACACACCAACCTATGTCTTAAGACGATTTCCTAACATTGGTCCATTGCCGACTAGGGCTTACATGATCGCGGCCTCGAGTTAGCAAGAATTATACCCGTAGTGTTGCTAGATTGGTATCAATCGACCCCTAACCTAACATGATCTATTCCTACCATGCACGATCGTGACACAAGTAAGAACAGAGAAACAAGAAGGAATCACAAACATAAAAGTAAACCATTGGATGGATACATGAAGTGTTGATACATGGAAATGTGAACTCAGCCTCCTACAACAATCACTATGGCAGAGTTGTAGTGTTCCACCGGAGATGGCTAGGTACAAAGGGGTTTGTCCACCAGAGTGTGCTAGATACCTGGTCAGTCCTCTCTAGCAACCGGTTGCTACCTAGACCCTGGTCCTACGTCCATTCGATCGACTGGACGCCATCTAAAGCACCATGGAAACATTGAGGAATGAAGTGAGAATGTAGGTGTGTACAATAGAGTGTGAATGCGTATGAAGGGGTTGTATGTACTTGGCTTGGCTAACCGATGAATGGCTACATCTCCCTATTTATACACGTTTAGACTAACTAACTCTCTAACCATACTCTAACTGAATTAATAGAAATAATTGTCTTAACTAACTAACAACTAACTGAAATAACAAAATAATAGCTTTAACGAACTTATTAACTACTTCCTAAATGACCACGTGCTCAAAATCGCTGGAGTGGAGTCGGTCTTGATGTCGGGAGGAATTCAGATAGACAAGATGACTACAACATCTGGAGTCGGCTACTGGGGTCAGAGTCGGCACATGGGTTGGACTCGACTTCTCGAGACGGAATTAGTATGTAGAGACAGAGTCGGTTTGGAGAGGAACTCATCTGGTCGGGACGACTTCATTTGGCCGGGACGACTTTGATCTTAGCTAGGTTGACTTCATCTGGAACTCTTGTTTTGACTTGCAAAATGAGTTTACTCTTTTTGTTAGCTAAAATCCTCAAATTAGCATAAATTTGTATTTTCCTTGTTTTTACCTTGGAAATCTGAATCTTAGCTAATACGTGATTCTTAACTACAAAATAGAGTCTACGTTACCCATCTTAAGACCTTATAGGGTGTCTAAAATATGAATTATCAGACCCCCCACACTTTCACTTTTGCACTCCTGGGCAAAACCGAGAAGAAATCATCAAGGAAAAACTTTGAAAACCAACGAATTGTGAGAAGATGTATTTTTAAATCAAATCATTAAGTTCATAAATAGACTAAGTATAATTAACCCCAAATTCAAGATATTCAACAATCTACGAAAGTACCTTCTCAACATCCAAAGTGAACAAGTAAACATCAAGATTTTAAAGAGCAACCAAAAATGGTAGAGCCCTCACAAGGTATATGCTCTTATTCTCTCGAGTGTTTGGGGTTGTGTTTACACTCAAGCACCCTATGTTACAAGCACTACCAAGTTTTGACTTGCCTCTCAATTTTTAGAACTTGAGCACACATGCACTAGTGATCAATAGGACTTCTATTAAGGTTGTAACGTGGCTTAGGGTTAAGGTAGGATATAAGTGATAAGTCATATTTTGTACACCCTATAGGGACCTAAGATTAGTGTTTTAGAGATCATTTGGTGCTTAAGAATTGAGTCTTAGCTAAGATTCATACTATGGGTCTAGAAATAGAGAAAGTGTAAATCTGTGTTAATTTGAAGGTCTTAGCTAATAAAAGATTCATCCCTTTTTGCAAGATAATTTCAAATGATCTCAGCCCATCAATAAGAGTTTCGGCCCAAGTGAGTCATCCTGGCCAAATCGACTCACCCTAGGATCGACCGACTCTACTGGTTTAGCAGCCACTTGGAGCAGCCTAATCAACAATCCAATCTAGGCGTCCAGCAAAACTCCAACTGAGCACAGTTGCCACGACACCCTAGAGAAGCTTGCAGTGCAAGATACACAAGGGTAAAATAGGAAATGCAATCTGTAATTCTATTAGGAATTTGTTAGCTAGCATGTTTAGTAAGGACCAACTCGTGTATATATAGGAAGAGCTAGACACGTTTAATGGTTGTTGAATTCAGATTTAATTCCATACACTTTATGTTCCATTTTCTCAAGCACATTCCCCATTTCACGGTGGTGCACAATTCTTCAATGGTGTTTCTCTCGATCGATGAAGCGCAGGTGAAGGATTGAGAGGCCGAAGGTTGTTAGAGGGGACCGCTTGACTTACCATCACACTTTGGTGGACCCGATCCTCAGCGTCTTGGCTAACAGAGGTGAACCATCGTCGTTCGACCATGGCGATCGTTGTGGAAGACGGATT
Organism: Mucuna pruriens; assembly: GCA_025330945.1. NCBI lineage: Eukaryota > Viridiplantae > Streptophyta > Magnoliopsida > Fabales > Fabaceae > Mucuna > Mucuna pruriens. Next base: position 638,029 of record JAENHJ010000141.1, read on the forward strand.
CATTGAATTCACACCCTATGTTTGTATTTCGTTCTTCATGATATGAGTAGTTCTGATTCCAATCTCGTGGTTGCGATTCCTGTATTTTAATTCACTTTCTATGTTGCAATTGCAATAGTAATGTGAACAAATGTTAGATTAGGCCGATCGGAACTGGGTTAACAACTTCAGTAGGTAATCAATTAGAGAACCTAAAATAAATTTTGAACTTAATCCCTGCCAACTGATGAGGTAGCGATTGTGTAAATTCTTCGGTATGGCAATGGACGAATGTTTGGCAATCACCATAAGGAAACCAAGGTTGATATGAACGTGAATTTGAGTGGCCGAGTCAGAATAGACTTGATTGTTGAGACTTAGCATGAACACAATAATAGCGTTAGAGGTAGTTCAGCTTAGTTGCATTTGCATTCTTAGTTTCATTGCTATTTTACTTAATCTGCAACCAAACCCCTTGTTTCCTGTATTTCAGTCTGAAACCGAGTCAGTCGGACTCTGTTACGTCTGTTAGTGCTTAGCCGAGACCGTGTCAGATAAGGTGCTACTGAGTCCATATTGGACCAGTCTCTACTGAGAGCAACTTCGGCACCTAGCCGAGAGTGAGTCTGCATTCTACACTTAAGTTCTACATTACTTGGTTTTCACACAAAGTCACAATCGAGCACACTATGTCCATGAGAGAATTTGACCTAGAGTTGACTATGCTATAGTTAGCTTTAGTTTATTGGATGCGCTTTGAGACGACTAAAACGAGCTTATCAAATTGGCGCCGTTGCCGGGGACACAAGTTTCTTTTATGTCTTTGCGTGTGAAACCTGAGTTAAGCCGAATCCCAAGTCTGTAGAGTGTTGTGTCAGTCGAGTCATAAAGTCTAAAGTGAGTCCATGTCTATTTTGATTTGGATCGCATAACAATACAACATACTGAGTATGTGTTAAAATTTTGCTGCGCGAGTTTCACTGCTGAAAAAAAAACAAAATACTGACACATTACATTCATTTTTTTATTTGCATATTTGATTTTGTATTCTGATAGTCTTAGTTTTCTGCTGTATACTGGTACTAACTTGTATAACTAACATTGATAGTTCTGCAAAAGTAACTTGCATTTTCTGCTTGATTTTATATAATGCATGACTAGGGGTAGTTTTGACCCATTGTATGAATTAGACCCTAAAATAGAGATAACTTTACGTAGGTTAAGAAAAGCTAGGGGTATAGTAGTAAGTAATAGTTCTGATTTTGTTTCTAGTTTTGACAATAGTAGCCCTGTTACTAATATCTCTAATTCTGTTGAATTTAGTAGCACTAACAACCTTTCAGAGCTGGAGAAAATGGAGAACAATGATAGAACTCTAAAGGAGTTGGCTACACCAGACATTGCGTACCAACCTTGGTGCATCCAGTACCCACAATTGGAACCAGCTCAAACATATGAATTGAAATCTGGTCTTATACATTTGTTGCCTAAATTTCATGGTCTTGCAAGAAAAGATCCCCACAAGAACTTGAAGGAATTCCATGTTGTTTGTTCTAGCCGCAGGGGGTACTGGAGGATTACATCAAAATGAAGGCGTTCCCATTCTCCCTGGATGGAGTTGCAAAAGATTGGTTGTATCTTCAATTAGTTCTCTTCAACACCTAGGGAGATATGAAGCGCATGTTCTTGGAGAAATTCTTACCAACATCCAAAATTGTGACCATCAAAAAGGAAACTTGTGGGATAAGGCAACATTCTGGAAAAACTCTACATGAGTATTAGGAAAGATTTAACAAGTTGTGTGCCACATGTCCACATCATTAGATCAGCGAGCAATTATTGATCTAGTATTTCTATGAAGGTATGACGATGATGGACCGAAGTATGATTGATGCTACTAGTGGAGAAACATTGATGGATAAAATGCCAGCAGCAGCAAGACATCTGATCTCTAATATGGCAAGTAATACACAACAATTTGGGATTAGAGGGGCCAGCCAATCCCGAATGGTGAATGAAATCGATGCAATAGATAACTTGAGATTGGAAAACCAGTTGACCGACTTGACATCATTGGTGAGGCAACTTGCTGTTGGACAACACCAACAAAGCATAGTAGCTAGAGTTTGTGGCATATGTACTTCCGTGGAGCACCCTACTGATATGTGCCCCACATTGCAAGAAACCGAGTCAGATCATTCAAAGAGTGTTGGAGCAATAGGTGGTTACCAATACAAAAAGTAGCCATATCAGAGTCAGCCATATGATATTCAACAATTTTGAAAGCAACCATTTCAGCCAGGACCAAGTCAAGGGCCATATGCAGCTCAGCGATTCGGACTCGGCCCGAATGCACCTCAAGGACTAACAGGTTATTGACAATTGACTCCACAATATTAGGCACCATCGTTCCAACAACAACAACAACAACAGAGAATGCCAGCTCAAGGCAATTCACCATCTCTAGAGGACCTGATGAAGCAATTAGCGACTAGCAACCTAGAGTTCCAACAAACCATGAGCTCCAACAATATGTAGTTTCAGCAAAATATGAAAGCCACCATCCAAGACCTCAAGACGCAAATAGGACAATTAGCCAATACTGTGAGCCATTTAGAGTTGGTCGGATCAAGCAGCCTACCCTTACAAACAATCCCAAATCTAAGAGGGAATGCGAGTGCAATCACTCTAAGAAGTGGAAAATCATTACCACAGCCAGCGCTGCAACAGTTGCCGAGATCAACTGATGCCAACCCTGAGTCGGATGCCGACTCATAGATGCCTCGGCAATATAAAATTGTCCCATTGTCATTTCCAATTCGAACCGTCTCAACAAGGAAGCCTGAATCTGATGAAGAGCTGTTGAGGATGTTTCGAAAGGTGAAAATCAACATTCCACTCCTTGAAGCGTTAAAGCAAATTCTTAAGTATGCAAAGTTCCTCAAGGAATTGTGTGTACACAAAAGGAAAAAGATGAAAGAAAGCATGGAAGTAGGAGGTATAGTATCAGTGTTGACCAGAAATGAAGATTTCACTACAGGAGCACAACAAGCACTGCCAAAGAAATGTCGAGATCCCGAAATTTTCTTTGTCCCATGCAGCTTTCTCGATGCCATGCTGGACCTAGGAGCTTCAATTAATGTCATGCCAACTTCAATCTACAAATCCTTGAATTTTGGTGAGCTAGAACCTACTAGGATGACTATACAGCTAGCAAATAGAAGTGTTGTTCAACCCTTGGGCATTCTCGAAGATGTACTTGTCCAAGTTAATGAGCTGATTTTCCCAGTTGACTTCTATATGCTGGATATGGAGGACGAGACATCAGGGAAAGTATCCACCTTAATCTTGGGGTGACCATTCCTTATGACTACCAGAACAAAGATTGATGTGCATGCCGGGACGCTCTCGATGGAATTTTGTGATACTTTGGTGCAGTTTAATATTTTTCAAGCCATGAAGCATCCCATCGAAGACCATTCACTCTTTGGCATAGATTTGATTGATGAACTAGTTGAGGAGTGCCTTCAACTAGATAGCAGCAATGAAGGTATTTCAAATTTTGCTAAAGATACTGATTCAATTGGTTGCCTAGGGTCCCTCCCAGAAGAAGTCGACTATGATGAAGTATGGGAAATACACAATCTTTCCAACTTCGAGGATGATAATATTGATCTTATCGACTTGTGTCATAAAGCCGAGTGGATCAAATTATTAGACCAAGTGTGCAAGTATGAGAACCCGAAGTGTGTAAATAAGGCAGAAGTTCGAGTTGCCAAGACCAAAAAGCTATTCCCAGCACAAGTGGCAACAATGTTCACAGCCGAGTACGAGTCGGCCAAAGAAGGCCGAGACCAAGAGAGGAGCAAAGTCATCTCGGCCAAAAAGACAACTGTCAAAGCCAGGTCGCATGTACATGTGCAAGCCAAGATCATCTCGACCAAAGAAGACCTGAAGCAAGCAAGAGTCGAGTCTATCTCGGACAATCAAGGCAAGAACCACGTTCCATTCGTATCCAACTTTAGTGCAAGACAAAGAGCCGAGTCTAACTCCAATCTGACTAGAGCCGATTCTATCCTGACTAAAAGGAGTTGGCCACAACAGCCAAAGGCCGAAATCATGTCAACACAACTGGTGCCGAGTTCAACTCAAGTCGGCCAGTCAGATCCGAAGGAATCTAATGACAACTCTTCATCTCTACCACCATCCATGGAATTGAAGCCATTGCCAAGTCATTTGAAGTATGCCTATTTGGATGTTGAACAGCAATTTCCAATCATCATTGCTAGTAACCTCCATCGGGAGCAAGAAGATAAATTGCTGAGCGTCCTAAGGCAACATAAGAAGGCAATTGGGTGGAAATTATCTGACCTTTCAAGGATAAAACCCTCCATCTGCATGTATAGAATTTTAATGCAAGAGGAAGGCAAGCCCATAAGGCAACAGCAACGAAGAATGACTCTGACCATCCTAGATGTGGTCAAGAAAGAGGTGACAAAACTGCTTACTATAGGGATCATCTGCCTCATCTCAAATAGCCAATGGGTGAGGCCAGTGCAAGTAGTACCTAAAAAGTCTGGGATGACCGTCACGAAAAACTAGCACGATGTGTTGGTACCCATGTGGATTCAGAACAGCTGGCGAGTCTACATCAACTATAGAAGATTGAATCAGGCAACTCGCAAGGATCACTTTCCTTTGCCTTTCATTAACCAAGTCCTGAAAAAATTAGCAGGGAAGTCCCATTACTAATTTCTGGATGGCTTCTCTAGATACATGCAAATCCACATTTCACCTGAATATCAACACAAGACCACCTTCACCTGCCCATTTGGTACCTTTGCATACATTCACATGCCATTGGGCCTGTGCAATGCATCGAGTACATTTCAACGTTGCATGACAAGCATCTTCTTGGACCTGTTGCAGGATTGCATGGAGGTGTTTATGGATGACTTCACTGTATATGCTGATTTATTTGATGCATGTTTGGAAATCCTATCCAAGGTGTTAACAAGATGCATTGATACAAACTTGGTTGTTAACTTTGAAAAATGCCACTTCATGGTGACCGAGGGAATTGTAATGGGACATCTGGTGTCCAACGGAGGCATCGAGGTTGATAAATCAAAGATTGACATCATCACCTCTCTTCCAAACCTCGCTTCTGTGCGGGAGGTTCACTCATTTTTGGGACATGCAAGATTCTACAAAAGGTTTATCAAGAATTTCAGCCAGATTGCCCTGCCACAATCCAAATTGTTGCAGAAGGATGTGGAATTTAAATTTAACCAACCCTGTATTAAAGCCTTTCAGGAGTTGAAGAACCGACTCACATCTGCCCCTATCCTTCAAGCGCCTAACTGGGAGTCGCCATTCAAACTTATGTGTGATGCTTCCAATTCGGCATTAGGAGCTGTCTTAAGCCAAAGAGCTGGAGTCGACAAGCCAGTGCATGTAATTGCCTATGCATCTTGAACAATGGACTCAGTCCAGTTAAACTACACAACAACTAGAAAGGAGTTGTTGGCAATTGTATTTGCCTTGGACAAATTCTGTTCTTACCTACTCGACTCCAAAATCATTGTGTTCTCTAACCATGCTACATTGAGATTCTTGCTAAAGAAGCCAAATGCAAAGCCGAGACTAATTCAGTGGATGCTTCTCCTCCAAGAATTCAACATAGAGATCAGAGATAAGAAGGGTGCTGAAAAATCTGTAGCAAACCATTATAGCAAGTTCGAGAGGGAGAGAGACCCGATGCCTATCCAAGACAAATTCCTAGATGAGCAATTGTTACACATCACCATGCCTACACCATGGTTTGTAGACATCTGCAACTTTGTGGCAACATCTCAGTTTCCACCAGAGGCATCTCAACTATACAAGGAAAGATTGCAAAATGATGCTAAATACTACATATGGGATGATCCCGACCTATGGAGACTTTGTAATGATCAAGTTATTCGCAGGTTCATTCTTGACACCAAGATCAAATCGGTCCTCCAGTTTTGTCATGCAGCCCCTAGAGGCGACCATTATGGATCAACTCGGACGACCAGGAAAGTACTTGATTGTGGGTTCTATTGGCCCACCATTTTCAGGGACGCTTACCAATTCATCTCCACTTGTGAAAAATGTCAAAAAGTTGGAGTGGCCATTACTAGAAGGCATGGAATGCCCCAACAACCTATCCTATTCTGCAAAATTTTTTATGTTTGCGGTATCGACTTCATGGGGCCATTATTAGTCTCCAATGATTACTTATACATTTTGTTGGTTGTAGACTACGTGTCAAGATGGGTAGAGGCCATAGCCACCAAGACCAATGATGCCAAGGTTGTAGTGCACTTTTGAAGTCCAATAATCTTTTGCTAGTTTGGTGTGCCGAAAGCGCTCATAAGTGACCAAGGTAGTCACTTCTACAACAGAGCCATGTCTTCCTTACTCCACAAGTATAGGGTGGTGCATAGAATTTCGACAACCTATCACCCCTAGACCAATGGGCAAGCTGAAGTTTTCAACAGGGAAATAAAGAAGACATTGCAAAAGATGACCAATCCCAGACGGAAGGATTGGAGCCGACTCCTTAAGGACGCTCTTTGGGCACACAAAACTGCATACCAAACTCCGTTGGGGATGTCTCCCTACCGGATTGTCTTCGGTAAAGCATGTCATCTCCTGGTGGAAATAGAACAAAGAGCTTACTGGGTTGTCAAGCAGTGCAATCTGACCTATGACCAAGTAGGGAAGCAAAGGAAATTCCAACTATAAGAACTGGACGAACTCCACTTGAAAGCCTATGAGAACTCTCGAATCTATAAGCAGAAAGTCAAGCAATTTCATGATCAACAAATCCTAAGGAAAGAGTTCCAAGTCGGCCAAAAAGTACTTCTGTTCAATTAACGTTTAAAGCTCATTGTAGGTAAGCTCCATTCTAGATGGGATGGACCTTTTGTTATCACTAATGTTTTTCCCTATGGTGTAGTGGATCTAAAGGATGAACACACCAACAGCACCTTCCAAGTCAATGGGCATCAAATTAAGCTATTCCAGGCGACATGGAGACCATCTCATTAATGGAACCGGCTTCGCTGGATAACACACCCTGAACCAGTCTCATGAACCCCCCCTATATTCATGTCATGCATTGAGGACAATGCAACCTTTAAGTGTGTGAGTGGGGGGGGATAGTGTGGCCATCCAAGGCTTTCTGAATTCTGTGCTTGAAATTTTTGTTCTACTCTTGGCAACTCCATGCCGACTCAATTCTGATAGTGTTTCTATTTTTTTTCTTCCTTGATTTTCCTTTTCGTCTTAATTCTCTTTTTCATTTTCATTTCAGCCCAATTTTCCTTTACATTTCCTTTTGTTATAAGATTTTAAATTTTGTTTTTAGTCGTTCTTGAATGAATTCTGAACGCTGATTGTTGAGAAAAACGCCTTGAAAAAGAATTTGAAACAATTTCTTTAAGTATTGGATGAAGTAGTAGGAAGCAATTCAGAACCATAGAGGACAGATTTTTCAAACTTGATAGGGAATGAAAATTTTGCATCCTTAGGTAGTAGGTGATTGAAAAACAGAAAAGATAGACCATTAGTGGTAGAGCAATTGACTGTGTGAGAATTTTTAAGCCTGTGTATATATAATGGTTTTTCATCTTGTCATTCTCTCTTTCTTGTGTGATTTTTTCATCCATATTAGTTGTATATTCTAGATTTTTCCTTGACTCTCTGGATATATCTGGCTTCGCATGCAGGAATGAGATGATCTAGGCCATGTTTTTAATAAGCCTCGAGCCAAATAGACCTACCTTGTAAATCTTATCCCTTGTTTACTGTCTTTGAGCCCGAATGACCATTCTTTTGTGATAGCTTATTACAAGCCAAAGCTGGAAAAACCATCATTAACCTAATCTTAGGGGACATAGGATCTTTGGAACTATTTTGGGAGTAAGTCACAATCAAGTGTGGGGGAGACACTAGGGGACAAAGCAAGAGTAGTGTATTCAAAAGGGTTGAAAAGGAAAAGAAAGAAAAAACAAGTGCAAGATAAAGCAAAGAAAAATAAACAAGCATCCAAAAGTCATAAGCTGTAACAAAAACACAACACAAGGTTGCAAAATAAGAAGAGAGAAAAAGAAGAAAATAAAAGTAAAAAAAGGGAAAGAAAAGAAGTGAGCAAGAATGTTTTCAAATAGAATTGCAGTATCTTGGGACATCCTTCATACTTGCAAACTTACTCCCTATTGCTCCTTTATTCCCTGTGGTTAGAAAACTCACTTATCCACCCTATATCCCACCTTTTAACCTAGGCCATGATACAAACCGAGAATGAAGTCCTTTTCATCATGATTGCATGTATTTTTGAAGGTGTGGAAGGAGAGACCAATCAAGGTTTGGTAATACCAGTTGCATGGGATGTTGAGTGTATATACAAACCTAAACACATGAGAGGATGAGAGAATGTTTTCCTTTGTTATTACAGGTCACTTAATTGCCTGGGGTGTGGAGAAAGTATTTTTCGCATATTGCTTAAGTATCTCAACTCATGGGATGAATGGATGTTGATTCCGTTTTATCTAAAGCTTGAGAAGCTTATTGAAAATTCTTCTTCTCTTTTAAAATCTCCCTTGTTGATTGAACTCTGATTTTTCCCAGGAGTGCAAAAGTGTAAGTGTGGCGTCTGATAATTCATACTTTGTACACCCTACAAGGACCTAAGATAAGTGTTTTAGAGATCATTTGGTGCTTAAGAATTGAGTCTTAGCTAAGATTCATATTATGGGTCTAGAAATAGAGAATGTATAAATTTGTGTTAATTTAAAGGTCTTAGCTAATAAAAGATTCATCCCTCTTTGCAGGATAAATCCAAATGATCTCGACCCATCAAGAAGAGTCTCAGCCCAAGTAAGCCATCTCGACTAGACCGACTCATCCCAGGACCGGCCGACTCTGCGGGTTCAGCAGCCACTTGGAGTAGCCCAATCAGCAATCCAATTTGGGCGTCCAGCACAACTCCAAGTCAACTCAGCTGCCACGTCACCCTGGAGAAGCTTGCTGCGCAAGATACGCAAAGGTAGAATAGGAAATGCAATCTGTAATTCTGTTAGGAATATGTTAGCTAGCGTGTTCATTAAGGACCAGCTCATGTATATATAGGAAGAGTTGGGCACATTTAATGGTTGTTGAAAATTCAGATTTAATTCCATACACTTTACGTTCCATTTTCTCGCACACATTCCCCATTTCACAATGGTGTTTCTCACGATCGAGGACGCACAAGTCAAGGACTAAGAGGCCAAAGGTTGTCAAAGGGGACTACTTGGCTTGCCATCACACTTTGGTGGACCTGATCCTCAGCTTCTTGGCTAACAAAGGTGAACCATCATGGCGATCATTGTGGAAGACAGATTCATCGAATTCACACCCTATGTTTGTATTATGTTCTTAATGATATGAGCAATTCTAATTCCAATCTCGTGTTTGCGATTCCTGTATTTTAATTCACTTATTGCGTCGTGATTGCATATAGTAATGTGAACAAATATTAGACTAGGCCGATTGGAACCGGGTTAACGACTTTAGTAGGTAATCGATTAGAGAACCTAAAATAAACTCTAAACTTAATCCCTGCCAACTGATGAGGTAGCGATTCTGTAAATCCTCGGTATGGCAATGGACGAATGATTGGCGATCATCATAAGGAAATCCAAGGTTGATATGGAATGTGAATTTGAGTGGCCGAGTCAGAATAGACTTGATTGTTGAGACTTTGCATGAACACAATAGTAGCGTTAGAAGTAGTCCAGCTTAGTTGCATTTGCATTCTTAGTTTCTTTGCTGTTTTACTTAATCTGCAACCAAACCCCCTATTTCTTGTATTTCAGTCCGAAATTGAGTCAGTCTGACTCTGTTGCAACTGTTAGTGCTTAGCTGAGACCATGTCGGATATGGTGCTGCCAAGTCCATATCGGACCAGTCTCTGCCGAGAGCAACTCGGCACCTAGCTGAGAGAGAGTCTGCATTCTACACTTGAGTTCTGCATTACTTGGTTTTCACATAAAGTCACAATTGAGCGCACTGTGTCCTTGAGAGAATTTGACCTAGGGTTGACTATGCTATAGTTAGCTTTAGTTTATTTGATGCGCGTTGAGACGACTAAAACGAGCTTATCAATAATGAAGTAAAGTGAGTTTCAATAACCAAATGGGAGAGAGGAGCAATGGGGAATAAGGCTTATAAGTATGGAGACTAACTCCAAGATACTATAAGTATTTTTATTTTAAATATACTTCCATACCTTTGCCTTTGTATTTTTCTTTCTTACTTTTGTATTTTCCTTTTGGACTTTTGCGGCCTTGGTTTGCATTTTTCTTGCAACTTCTTTGCTTTTGCCACCTTTTTCTTTTTCATCCACCATTTTCTTTTCACACCCTTTTCTTTTCTTTTTTCAACACCCCTTTTCTTACATACAAGCATCACTTGGTACAACTACTTTGATGTAGTCCTCCGGTATCCCCCTACGGCCTCATCGTGGAACAGACCATGTGGAATTCCTTCAGACATTTGCGTGGATCTTTACCTACAAGACCATGAAATTTAGGCAACAAATGAATAAGTCCAGATTTGAGCTCGTATGGTTGAGCCGGCTCCAGCTGCAGATACTAGATGCACCAAGGTTGGTACAACACATCAAGCATGACCAACTCTTTCAACATTCTATTGTTATTCTCCATCTGCTCTAGCTCATGGGAAATGTTAGGCTTAGAATCAAAACTATTAGACTCAGAAAAATCAGAATGGTTAGTTGTACAATTATTGTTAACAAAATCAGGAATTGAAATAAAACTACTACTCCCTACGTCAATGCTTCTAGTTTTTCTCAATCTATACAAGGTCCTATCTATTTTTGGATCAAATTTATATAAATTGCTAGAACTACTTCTAGTCATGCACTACGAAGAGAAAAAAAAGAAATTATGCAGAAAACTAACGTAACGATTAAAATGCAGTAAAAAGAATTATGCAGAAAAAGTAATTGCAAGATACAGAAAAAAAAAATTATATAGAAAGATTGAAATCACATGCATAATTGCATAAAACACACTCAAACATAGTCTCGACTATATATGTAGACTCGACACATACTAGTTTAACACATACAAACTTGGCACAGATAAATTCAGAACATATAATTTCTACACATACAACAATTTATTACAAACATAAACAAAAATAGGGTACCCACGAACTTAGACACAAGCTTGTCATGCTAAAATAGACTTGGCATGTGAAAAAAAACTTAGACTTGGTAAACAAAAACACAGACTCGGACTCGGTATACCAAAATAGACTTGACAACCAATAACTAAAGCATAGACTCAGACTCGGTATACCATAAACACGACATTATACAGACTCAGATTTGACAAAATACTCAAACTCGGCACACTAGGACATAAAATGTGTCCTTGGCAATGACGCCAATTTTGATAAGCTGTTTTTAGTCGTCAATTCAACTATAAAAAATAACTACATTGCCTATGATTTAGATAGTATAGGGGCAACCTAGGTCGAATCTCTCAAGGACACGTTATTCTTGTGGGGTCTAGGGTAAACAATTGAGAAACATGCAGAACTTGGGAGTGCAAAATGCGAACTCGGAAAACTAAAGTAAAAGTAGGGGGTTTTATGGCATTGCAAAGTAAAAGTAGGAAGTAAACTACTAGCTACTAAAGTAAAGGAAACAAACAATTAACAAAACATATATTTATCATACCACTTCCAAAGTTATTAAGTAAATGGTTCCGATTTCGGTTCCTTTGCATGCAAGCGATTCCACACCAACCTATGTCTTAAGATGACCGCCTAACATTCATCTGTTACCGATTGAGGGCTTACACGATCGCGGCCTCGAGTTGGCAGGGATTACGCCTGTGGTTGATGTAGGTTTTCTATCGATTACCTATAATGTTGCTAGATTGGTTCCGATCGGCCCCTAACCTAACATGATCTATTCCCATCATGCACGATCGTGACACAAGCAAGAATAGAGAAACAAATAGGAATCACAAACATAAAAGTAAGGAAATGCAAACCCATTTCATTGAATAACCATTGGATGGATACATGGAAATGTAAACTCAGCCTCCCACAACGATCGTCGTGATAGAGCTACAGTGTTCCACTAGAGATGGCCAAGTACAGAGGGGTTAGTCCACCAGAGCGTGCCAGATACCTGGTCAGTCCTCTCTAGCAACCGGCCGTTACCAAAACCTGGTCTTGCATCCACTCGATTGATTGGACGCCATCTGAAGCACCATGGAAACATTGAGGAATGAAGTGAGAACATAGGTGTGTATAACGGAGTGTGAATGCCTATGAAGGGGCTGTGTGTACTTGGCTTGGCTAACCGATGAACGAGCTACACCTCCCTATTTATACATGTTTAGACTAGCTAACTCTCTAATCGTACACTAACAGAATTAACAGATATAATTGTCTTAACTAACTAACAACTAACTGAAATAACAGAAATAACAGTTTTAACAAACTAACTAACTACTTCCTATATGACCACGTGCTCGAAATCACTAGAGCGGAGTCGGTCTTGATGCCAGGAGGTATCCAGATAGATGGGATGACTTCGACGTTTGGAGTTAGCTATTGGAGTCGGAGTTGACACGCGGGTTAGACTCGACTTCTAGAGACGGAGTTGGTATGCAGAGATAGAGTCGATTTGGAGAGTAACATGTTTGGTTGGGACGACTTCATCTAGTCAAGACGATTTCAATCTCAATTGGATTGACTTCATCTGGAACTCTAGTTTTGACATGCAAAATGAGTTTACTCTTTTTGTTAACTAAAATCCTCAAATTAGCCTAGATTTGTATTTTCCCTGCTTTTACCTTGGAAATCTGAATCTTAGCTAATACGTGATTCTTAACTACAAAATAGAGTATACTTTACCCATCTTAAGACCTTATAGGGTGTCTAAAATATGAATTATCACTCGGTTATCTTCAATGCCTCCACATTTCTTTCTTCTACCATGCACTACCGCTCCTCTGCTTCTTCTTGCTGTCTTACTGCTTCAGCGTTGAGGTGTGATTGCTTGTCACTTCTTTCCTATGAGGAAGCTATTGGCCACAACAATCATTGTAAGGTCTTGTCATCTTCTACATTGGTAGAGCTTGCTTGGTGCTTAGTGTTTGGTGATGTGCATGGTTGCACTTCGTCTATGCTTTCCAAAGAGCTAAGGCATCGAGAAAAGTTTTCTCAAGACCCCACGGTGTGTCAATGTTCATGTCGAAGAGTCTGGAGGTGGTTTCCTAGTGAACATAACTGCCTTCTTTCCTTCTCCCTCTAGTTACTTGCCTTCTTTTCCCTCCTTCCTTGTCTTTATAGTTATAAGAGAAGGGAGTTTATGTCAGGAAGGGATGTCACCATCTAATAGGATAGGAGTTTGACTCCTTGCCCACTACAACGTGTAGCAGGCAAGTTCTTAGGCACGCATGTCCTGACTACAGTGTCTGTTAGGCAATACCTGCTGCAAACATTAAATGCTATTATACTATGTTGATTATTTGGGCCAACCAAAAAAGAATGAGATTGTTAGGGAGAATTCCTAAGCGACCAGTACACTTTCTTTCATGTCTTCATGCAACTCATCTTCAATATGTGATGAACAATTATGTTCTTTATAAATAATTTCAACACAACAACAAAAGGAATAATATTTTTACATCAAATTAACTAAAAGAATTTATTAAAATTATTATAATTTTATATTTAATCATAATACTATTATCATTATTATATTTATTACATACTTAAATATTATATATATATACAGTTTAACTAATTTGATTAGTATCTTAAAAAGATAAATTCGATTAGTAACTTATTAATCAATCTTATGACCTAATAATATAGTATCCGGTCAAGGTAACGACCGGCCCCAATTTAATAACGGTGGACCCAAAAACTACATTAAACTAGTGAATGGTTGAAGAAACGAAAATTACATGCTTCAACAAGAAAGTACCTTTTTTACTTTTTCTTTTTCTTTGTTTTTTTAAATTTTTTATTGAGAGCTTCAACTTTTATGATTTGTTCTTTGTTAAGTTTAATTGTCTGTTTAAAATATTTTAAACCGTCAATTATTATAAAAATTAATAATTTATTAAAAAAGTTGTGAGTACTTTATTTGTTTTGAAGACAGTATAAAGGAAAAAAAGAGAGGGTGAATGATCTATCTACGGTTAATAATAAAAAAAGGGTGAATGATCTATCTACAATTAATAAAAAGAAAAAAAGAAATTATTTTTTATATAAAGATAAAATATTTTTATTTAATATTTATTATTTGTCTCATTCTTTATTTAGAATATATATATACGTTACTTTTTACACCATCAAATAATAAAAAAGAAACGTGCAAACAAAATAATAGTAAGCAAGAAAAAATTAACTTTTTCTTTTCTCTTCAAATAATTTAATGTTTTTTTTCACTTTTTACTTCTTTTTTTCTTTCCTTACATATTCTTGTCTTTCACTATTTATCCTAAATCAAATATATTCTACCTAATGATATATGTGATTTTTGCTCTTACTGCATTTAAATTATTATTTTCCTTTTCAATTTTCATGAAAATAAAAAGGTCAATCTTTGTACAAATATGAGTGGGCCCCACAGTCCAAACTCAGATAGTTGTCCTATTTATGCCTTTTGCATGGGAACATCTGTGGGCCGATCGAGATTCGTCCCGCACTTTCACTTTCTCTCTCTACATCTCTCTCTAGAAAAAATAAATAAAAATAAAGTTCCTTTTTCTGTTGACGATTCTCTCTGAAACCCAAGTTGGCGTGCACCACTGATTCACTGCACCACCCTCGGTACCCCAAATTTCTCAACCTTATCAAATTCCATTTACTCTATATTATATATTTATTTTTTGTTCCATTTTGTTTTACGTTCACTGCGCCTTTCGGGTTTTGATCGAATTTTTTCTTGCTTTTGAGGATTACCCACCTTTTGTTTTCCTATTTTGCAGGTGGGTTTTCTCTTACTTCCCTGAAAGTTGTTTCTTTTGTGTTAAAATTTTTTGCTTTCTGCATCTCCGAGCACTGTGTTTAGTATTGGATTGTGAAGTTTACGTTCCCTTGTTGCTATTCTGGTTTGCTGTATTGGGTTGGCTTCTTTGTGCTGTCACTTTATTATTTCAACGCCCCGGTAATTTTAGTAGGAAAGTTGAGGGTTTAGGATTGAGGGTGTGATTTTCTTTATGCTTATTCATATAGAATTGGAATGATTAGTTGGGAAACTTTGGCTGGGGGAATATTCACGGGGTTCTCTTGTCTCTTTGGTTTTTAATTTAATATATTTTTTGATTTTGTGATATCAATATAGAATTTTCTGTTTTAGTGTGTCTTGTGTGATGGAAGTGTTGTTCGAGCATGTAATTTGTTTTCCTTGCTCTTTTTCATGTGTGAACAAAGTTGCATGGAAATTTGTTTCTTGGGAGAGTGGATATTGTTTTTTCTTTGATTAATTTGGTTTTCCTTTGGCAGTTGCTAAGGCTGTTGTTTATTGCACTGGTGGTTTTGTTAACTTTTTGTTTTTAATTTTAATTTTAATTTTTTGTACGTGTGTTGGTCAGAGTTATTTTTGTTTTGCTTTTCTGTCGCAACGTGTGACAATGCAGATAGTCGGTATTAATAAATTTTAACATCTTTACCACTTGTTTAGACTTGAATGCTAGTTAGTTACAATTATAACATTTCATAATATGGTTTTGTTGATATAAAAGGGCTTTTAAGCTGTATTTTCTTGCAATTATTACTGTGTTTATTGTTTTTACTACTTGTATGTAATTAAATTATTGTTTCTCTAATATATTTGATACTGAACTATTCTGCAGATAGAAGTTATACACCAAAATTTGCATAAAAGGAAAACTAAGCTAGGTTTGGGCTGATGGGGACCTCAAGCTCCAAAATGGATGATGATAAGGCACTCCAGCTGTGCCGTGAAAGGAAGAAATTTGTTAGGCAAGCACTTGACGGGCGTTGCTCTTTAGCATCTACTCATGTTTCATATGTCCAGTCACTGAAAAGTACAGGATCAGCTTTGAGAAAATTCACAGAACCTGAAGCACCAATCGAGTCTTCCATGTACACTTCTACTAATGCCACACCAGAGCCACTTGAGAAGACCCTGTCCCAGTTCTCATTGTCTTCGCCATCTGCATCACGGCACATTGATACTGCAGAAACCTTTTCTCCAATTCCCTCTCCTCCCAGCTCTAGTAAGTTCCAAGCAAATCATATGAAATTTAGCAGTAGTTCTTCTGAAAAGGTTGAAGAAAAACCACCTGTACCTGTTATAGGAACAGTAACATCATCAGGTAATCCACATAATGCAACTCCTCATTCCACTAAAAAGTCTGAAACATTGGCATTTGAAGATTCTTCTCTTCCAGTTGGAACTCCACCATGGGATTTTTTTGGGCTCTTTCATCCTATTGATCATCAACTTTCTTTTCAAGAAGGGAAAGTCATGCACCAAGATATGGGGAATGCTAGTGATATAACACAACTTAGGGAGGAGGAAGGAATTCCTGAGTTAGAAGATGATGAGGAGAAGGTTTCTTCTCATGGAAGGGAAGACTCTCAGGACTCTGAAGATGAATTTGATGATGAGCCCGTGACAGATACCCTAGTCCAAAGATTTGAAAATCTTAATAGGCTTAATGATCATGTTAAAGCCAATGGCTTACCTGCCACAAATAAGCCTCTGATAGGGGATTCTGCCTCTGAAGTTGAACTTGTGAATGGGGAGAAGGGGAGCTCTCCTGTGGTGTTGCCATTAAAGACGGCTTCTACAGCAGTTGTGCTTCCAACTGAAACAAATAAATCGATGGAGAAAGAAAATCACAGTGAAAAAGTTGTTCCAAAGGATTTCTTTTCAAGCATGAAAGAAATTGAATTCCTCTTTGTTAAAGCCTCTGAATCTGGTAAAGAGGTTCCAAGAATGCTTGAAGCAAATAAATTTCACTTTCGTCCTGTATTTCCAGCAAAAGAAAGTAATTTTTCTGGCTCTCTAATCTCCATATGTTTCTAAGTTTTAGTTTAATTTGGAGAGTAATAAATTTTAGCAGTTTTTAGGAGGATTTTGATTTCTCTTGCGTTATTTACTTGACAAGATCATGCTGATAGAAACAGTGACAAAGATCCTGGACATGACAAAATTTATGGGCCTTGTGCTGGGTCTTTGTTTATCACTCTTAGTCATGTGAAAATGTCACAAGAGAGCATTCAAATCCATTTATAGAAGTTTACGAGTAAAATAAAATGAAGTTTTTTATGGCATGCTGTGTTTTTCCTTATTGTTTATAGTGTATGTCACTTGTGAAGACTACATAAGATATACTATATGGACATTTTGCCGAAAAAAAAAATAAATAAAAGGCTTTTACCCTATAGGCTAGGCAGTTCCATAAATATCTATAACCTAGATCATGATACTTTCCTTGAACTAGATATCTTGTTTTTGTTTGTTTAAAATAAAATTTAATTGCAAGGAGGCTTTTGGAAGTTTCTTTATTTTACTATGTAATTCACTTCAAGATAATTCTTATTGTAACAGATCATTTGGCAGCATCCTCATTTTTGAAGGCATGTTTCTCATGTGGGAGAGACCCAAGCCAACTTCCACAAGGTATTTTTCATAGCACTTTTGCTTTTGATCTCTCACGTTAACAGGACTTTGCAGATCATCTTGTGTTGAGCAGTCTGATTTTTTTGGTTCAGGCTTATTCCTTGGAACACATATATGCCCCAGTAGGAAAGATATTATCCTCTTATTTCTGTATTTTTTGGAATTGTGCATGAGATTATTGGAAGTTTATATTGAATTTCAATGGTAGTTGGTCACCTTTTTTGTGCTTATCTTGGTATTTAATGACTCTCCAATGTGCTGTGAGATTAGAAGCTTTTCAAATTTTCTATCTATATAGTGATTGCTATTTGTTGAAAGCTGTTTCTGGAATCCTATATCTAATTTTTTCACTACATTTTCTTAGAACCTGATCAAAACTCAGTTATGTACATAACTTGGCATAGGACAATGTCGTCTCGATCCTCTCCATCTAGAAATCCTCCGGGAGCAAACTCGAAAGATGATAGAGAGGACCTTACAAATAACCTCTTCGATAATTTCTGCATGATCTCTGGAAGTCATGCATCAACCTTGGATAGATTATATGCATGGGAAATGAAGCTCTATGATGAAGTCAAGGTACTGTATACTGTGTATTTCTTAGCAACAGTTACAGACTTTTCTTTATTTTGTGTATGTTATGTTTTGAGTAGGATGTTGCAGAAATGTTGGTTTGGATATCAGATTAAGCTCTGAAGTTATTTTGTTAACATGTATTTTAAGCAATAATGTACCTGCCATAGTAGAATAAAGGGTCTAAACTGTTTCTCAGTGAAACAGTTCATTGGTTTGATACAGCTCCTTCTAATTTTATGCACACACAAGGCACAGGCAATTATTCTCATGATTGATAGCATTTCATTCTTTATGGTCTGTTGGCACCCTAGATATAATTGTTTGGCACACTATAGTTAAATAGACAAAATATATTGAACTGAGTGGTGTGTGTAATACAATTTCTAATCTCCCTTTTATAGGGTAAACATCGAAGCCTAAAAAAAGGAAATAAGGAAACTATATCAAGAAAATACAGATCAAATAAAAATCATATCAGAAAAGATATAGGAAATCGGTAATATATTTAACACCCCCCTCAGGCTGGAGCATATAAATTATATGCTCCAAGCTTGGAACATATAACTTGTATCTGTGGTCCCCTTAAAGATTTAGTGAAAATGTCAGCAAGTTGATTACTTGAGTTGACAAATTCTGTACAGCTGGTTTGATACAGCTCCTTCTAATTTTATGCACACACAAGGCACAGGCAATTATTCTCATGATTGATAGCATTTCATTCTTTATGGTCTGTTGGCACCCTAGATATAATTGTTTGGCACACTATAAATATAGCTTTATACATTGTTTGGTGCACACATGACATTGTAAAAGCTTACCCAAATGATAACTTTTGTTGAGCTTTTTCCATATATATGGCTCAATAAGAAAACTTGTATGACACCATTTCCACTTTCCTCAGCACCATATCACCACTAGCAGCCACACAATTGCTACCAATGTGACCACTAGATTAGCATCAATACTGATGCAGGCAATGTTTTCATATCTGCACCATGTCCTCAATACATCCACCTGTTAGCCGGCACTACCTCCTACTGGCATTGCCTTGGCTTTAAACTGTTGAAAAAGGGAGTTTTCTATGTAAATGTTTGTTGTGCTTTGGAAATGTTTATATTTATATTAGTTGTGGATAGTGGACAAAAATATAGATAGTATAGGGTCATATCCTCTTGTACTGTTCTATCCTTTCCTTTTCTCATCTTCCTGTCTATCCTTGTTAAATATGCACAGTTTTAGATTAAGCCGTTGCCTAACACTGCATGATTTTAGTTTCTATTGGGGGCCAATTCTTGCTGTCAACCCTTGACATCCTTGATATTATCCATAAAAAATTTCCCTCAAATTATTTAGAACTAGGATGTTTGTGAGATCAAAATTTGAAGAGGGTGTTGATATGGTCAAATGTAGGGACTAGTGTTCAAAGAACTATACATATCCTTCAAACTTACGTAATAAATATCCTTTGAACATGTTAAAAACCTTTGGTTTGGCTTGGCTTGGCTTGATGGACAGTAACTAGGCAAGGCTATATTTCTAATATTCACTGTAAATGCAAGTGAAAACATAATGGTCTGTATAGATGAGAGCAGTAGGGGGTGGCTTGGCTTGTGGGAGGCAGAGCATGATTTTGGAGGAAGAGATTCAGGAAAGAAATGGCAAAGAGTTGGCCGAGCATATGAAGCTAAAGCAAATTAAATCTATGATCTTTTCCTCCTTCATAACGATGCGTGATTTGTTCTTATTCCTTTTACACAAATGATTTTTATCTTCTGTGCATCTGTGTGATTAATGGTTTAGGGTATGCACAGACCACAGAATTTGAATCCCAATCAGGTGGAGTCTTATAAAAGATTTACGTCTCTATCAAGATTAGTTCTGCTTTCTTTTATATTGTTCTTGATCAGTTTGAATAGATTCTCAACCTACTTTTGCTAATTGCAGGCTAGTGAGATGATCAGAAAGGAATATGACATGAAGTGTAAAATGTTGCAGCATCTGGAATCAAAAGGAGAAAAGACTAATACAATTGATAAAACACGTGCTGTTGTCAAGGATCTGCATTCAAGAATTAGAGTTGCAATTCTTAGGATAGACTCTATATCAAAGAGGATTGAGGAATTGCGGGATAAAGAGCTTCTGCCTCAACTTGAGGAGTTGATTGAAGGGTATGATTCTATAGATTCCTCTTGTTTTACCAAGGCTCTTTTTCATGCTGTCATGTGTTAGCTTTATATTACATTATATTTTTAGATTGGGATGAAAAGTGCATCATCTGAGAAGGAGCAATTCAGAGTGTTTAATAAACAGAAATCTTTTGAAGAAAAAAATTATTGTTGATAGAGTTTTTGTTTATTGTGATTGTCATTCTAGGTCTGACACACAAGTGATACACCGTTTCAATTTCTTATTCATTTTTTTAGTGAAATATAGTTTAAATAGGTAATCTCTGTTGATGTTATTCTGGTGCAAAGGACACAGTTTTCTTTCCCTCCTTTCTGATGGCCTCTGTCAAATGATTATCATCATCATTTTATGTTCTTCAAGATTGCTTCCTTTCTGATTTGAATCTTAAAGTTCTGATGCTGTACTAATAACCTATGAATAAAGTTCTGATTTGTATTGGTTTGTACATGTTAATTTACTTGGGTTTACAAAAATGAGCTTAATGTTTTTTTTGTTTGTTTGTTATGTTTTGATATTGCTCTGGTTGCAGGTTAAGTCGGATGTGGGAAGTGATGTTTGAGTGCCACAAGCTTCAGTTTCAGATAATGTCAACGGCGTATAACAACAGCCATGGTAGAATCGCGGCACACACTGAATTACGCAGACAAATTACTTCCTATCTTGAAAATGAGCTCCATTATCTATCCTCAAGTTTTACCAGGTGGATTGAAGCTCAGAAGTCCTATCTGCAGGCCATAAATGGATGGCTGTACAAATGTGTTTCTATTCAACAAAAAACAGCCAAGAAGAAAAGGAGATCTCATCGTCCACTCCTAAAAGTTTATGGTCCTCCCATATATGCCACCTGTGAAATCTGGTTGGAAAAGCTAGGGGAATTACCGGTCCAGGATGTAGTGGATTCTATGAGGAGTTTAGCCAGTGAAACTGCACGATTCTTACCACGTCAGGAGAAAAACCACAAAGGTAAAGGTGCAAATCACACCCATGTAACATCTTGGAATGCTCATATCCGCAGCGAGTCATCGGATAATCTATTGAGAGACAACGTCGACAATTCATTGGAGGACTGGGATTCAGGTTTTGATAGATTCCGGACAAGCTTTCTTGGATTTCTAGGTCAATTGAATAATTTTTCTGGGTCTTCTGTCAAGATGTACACTGAACTTAGACAAGCTATTCAGAATGCTAAGAATTATTATCATCATAGGACTAATTCTCAGGTTCAAGATGATAATTCCAAGTCTCAATCACAAGTTGCCAACTCTGAAGAGAAAAGCCCAAAACAATAAGCAAAGGATTGCATTAAACATACATGGTGGAATTGCAGCATTATAGCTCTATGTTGAACTCATGAATGTTGAGTTTCATACAAGTCCATTGGATGTGGCATTTGTACATGAAAGAAAGAAAAAGGAAGGAATAAAGTATTTACAGGATGGCCATACTTTATATTATAGTTTCATCTTTTCAATAATACAAGGGAGGGGTTACAGGTTAGGCAAAGCTGTAATTACTAGGTTTTATTAAAGCGTCATGCATGACAAGAGAAAAGTATTATTTTTGTAAACATAGTGTCATATAGGACTTTTGCTTGATTTTCTTTACCAATGAAATTGTTTTTATGATATGCATATAAAGAGTATTGGTTAAGGTATATCTGAATTTTATGATGGAATACTCGCAAAGTCCCTTGTGTTTTATGCAGCTGTTAAGTCAATATGATTATGATCTTTTTTGCCGAAGTGTCTGTTTAAGGAAGTGCATTATTTAAAAAATTCTTCATCTTATATTATTTTGATCTTTGACCATTAAGTTAAAAAAAAATAAAAAGTAAAAATACTTTTTTTTTAAATTACTAAAATAAATAAATCTCATTTATAATTGAATAATAAATTTCCAAAAACATAAAACCCTGAACATTCCGATAACCCCAAAACGTGGCATCATTCCACGTTTCTGATTTCCGTACGTGGCATATGCGGTCCAAGAAGAGAGAAATGCGGGAATGATAAGTTAGGTAAGAAATAGTTGTTTTAACAGTTACTACGTATCCTGTTTACGACATTATTTTAATTTTAGTAATAGATCTTATAAAAAATAAAAATTAATTATTTAAAACAATCCAAAGTAAGCACACACTAAATTATATATACATTTATTAATTACTAACAACGTTAATAATAATACTAATTGATTTAAAAATTCCAATTCTCAAACTAAAGGCATAACAAGAGTTAAGTAAATTCATATAAAACATGGCATCAACCTTGAATAAAATAAATTAGATTCAGCCGTATGTTTCTTATCTTTGTTGGGCTTAAGGAAAATGGAAAATGGAAAATATAATAATTGCGGTGAGAGTTGCAGGGTAAGACAGCGTAATCTCGAGACACAGCACAAGATGAAATTATTGACAATAACTTGTTGAATATGTTGCATGCACATGTTAAATTATAATTTTGTTATGCTAAAATTTATTTTGGTTTATTATTTTAAAAAAATATTTTAATTATTTAACTATTAAATTTGGGTCAATGTCGTTTTTTAAAAAGATAATTGTTTTTGATTTTGAGATGATTTTAAACTATTTTTTTATTGTGAATGTTTTTTAAAAAGATAATTGTTTTCGATTTTAAGATTGATTTTGAACTATTTTTTGATTTTGAAACTTGTTCTCTTATATTTATTTACTTAAAAATTATAAAAATCAACTGATGTTTGAAAAAAAATAATAAATAAGGTAAAAATCATATAAAATGTAAATTTCATGAACAACTAAAAAATTAAAAAATGTTATATTAAATTCTTTTTCTTATGCTCGTGACTCATATTTTACATGATTTTCACCATGTTTATGGTTCCTTTTGGTTCGAACCTTAATTGAGTTATATAACTTTCAAGTAGATAAGTTAATGGTATAAGTTTCACATATTGAATTAGTAAAAAAGTAGTTTAATATATTGTCTCAAAATTGAAAATAATTATTTTTTCGAAAGAATAATATTGACTCAAATTTGGGAATTAAAGAACTAAAATCAATTTCTACTATAAGATAAAAGATCAAAGTTATAATTTAGTCTTAATTGAAAGTTGTTCCTACTATTCAACCTAGAGCCTTAAGCATTGTCTATGGATGTGTTATAGGAGTAACACATTACCTTCTTGGTGGAATTGCCATAATATGAACATTCTTCTTAGTAAGAATTATTGCAATAGGATAATAGTTGGAGGATTTGGAAATCATCATGGCATTAAGATTTTCAAGGTTTAGTCAAGGCTTAGCTCAAGACCTCATTATTTGTTGTATTCGGTTTGGTTTTGTTATCAAACATGGCTTCGAAAGTTATGATGATATTATTGAGAAATGTCTTTATTAGAATATTTTTGCTTCTCATTTTGGAAAATTAACAATACTTTTTCTGTGAACTTCTCTGGGAATTTGTTTCATGTAGCTTGGTAAAGGAATTCTGAGGCATGAGTATATGATGAGGCCTAGGATCCACTTGTTTCACATAGACTTTAAGAGAACCAATGTAGAAGCCAAAATGTAGTAACCAAGAACAAAGGAAGAAAAAGATACAAAATGGAATGAGATTAAGGGAAGAGAACTTCCCATTATTCCAAGAAGGAAGAGGTAAGATGGTTAAGATTAGCCATAAGTCTCATGGAAACTTGATAAAAATGAAGATTCTTGCTTAATAACAAAATAAGAAAATCCTCTCTTTGGTTGTTTGTAACATAGGTTTACTATTCATCAAAAGTTAAGTAGATAAGGGAGTGAGGGAGACTTATATAGCTTATGATCCTCACAACCTAAGCTAGTTAGATGTTTGGATGTGAGGCTAAGGTGCTCATTCATGCAAAGAAGCAACTAATCAAGCCATCCAAATGATGCATATATGGGAGGCCACACTCAAGGGACTTAAAAGGGTGAGTATGAAGCACTCACCCCTGCACTTGAAGGCCCTATGACTAGGGGTAGGCTCAAAAAGATTCAAGAGGAAGTGCAACAAAAGTTGGCCATGCTCAAAGGCCAGGAGAAGGCACAGGAAGGACTCATTTTGTATAATTTTTCTAGCTGCCAAGGTGACTTTGTTTAGGGTTGGAGTGACCTTATTTTCTTTTTATTTTCATGGTACTTTGTGTACATTTTCAATAGGATAGGATAGTTTAGCCAAGGGTCAAAGCTCATTTTAGGTCACGTTTTCCTTGGTAGCCATTTTTCTATTGCTAATTGGTCGCCAATCAGTCACCAATTTTCCTTGCTAAAAAGTTGCTAAGCCGAGTTGGTCCTTATGGTGTTTTGGGCTTGCATATCTTATGGGCTTCATTTGGTGACCTTAATTAGGATTAGGAGACTCTAATTAGGATTAAGAAAGGGCTATATATTAGCATAATAACTTTTTGAATGAAATTGAATTGTACCTTAGCACTTTTGAGAGCATTTCTCTCTTCTCTTGTCCTGAACAAGAAATCCAATTCTTATCAAGCTTCTAAGATACTTGTGGTGAATCTTTACAATCTCTTATCTAATTCTTAGGAATTAGTTACAAACCATCTCCATTTATTCATCTATTTTATCCTTTTCTTTTAAACTTTTGGTCACTTTGTTCATTGCTAATTTTTGAAAATTACTTAAAGGTAGGTCATGATTGTGGATCCTAGGGTGCATCACCAAACAAGGTAGCAACTAGAGTAACTAAGCTTACAAATCCTATATAAAGTATTAAGGCTTTCTAAAGCTTATGAAGTAAATAATTACAAATGAAGTTAAGCTAATACAAGCAAGATAATAAGCATCATGAACTTAAAGTACAAGCCCATACAAAGTAGAAGGGTGGGCTTTTGGTATACTCTCCTTGAGTTTTGAGGAGGACCATCTCCTTAAGCACTTCTTCTTGTAATCTTCTTATCCTTTCCCTTATCATGGGGCCTTGAAGTTATTTGGTCTCCAAGCTCTCCTTCCTTGCTTTAGGTTCTTCTTTAAGGGTTCTCAGGATCTCATCAAAATCCCCTTCTTAAATAGAATTTGTCCTCAAATTTAGCTCTTGAGTACCTATATCATAAGCAGAGAAATTAGTAATACTAAAAGTATGACTACCCTTATATTCTTGAGGTGTATCTAAGATATAAGCATTGTAATATACTTTGGTTAACACTTTGAAGGGGCCATATCCCTTTGGAAGTAGTTTAGATTTTCTTAAGTTAGGAAACCTTTCTTTTCTTAAGTGAACCCAAACTAGATCACCCTCTTTGAAAACCATTTCTTTCCCTAATTAGCATTATTAGCATATTGTTTAACCTTTTTATCAATGTAAAAATGAGCTTTAGCATGCAAATCTTTAACAAATTGAGATTTAGAAAACTCATCACAATTAATCATAAAAGATAATTAGGCAAAGGGAAAAAAGTCTAAATGGGATAAAGGGTTGAACCCATACACCAACTCAAAGGGTGGGGGTGGGGGTGAGGTAGGGGGGGGGGGGGAGTGGTAGTATTGACTATCCTATTATAAGAAAACTCTATGTGTGGTAGCCACTCTTCCCAAGATTTGAAACTTTTACCCAAAAAAACCTTAAAAGTTGAGACAAGGTTCTATTGATTACATTAGTTTGGCCATCCCTTTTGAGAATGATAAGCATTAGAAAATAGTACCTTAATGCCAAACTTATTTCATAGGGTCCTCCAAAAGTGACTGAGGAACTTGGAGTCCCTATTTGAGACTATGGTCTTAGGAAGACCATGAAGTCTTACCACTTCCTTAAAAGAAAAGGTTAGCCACAATACAAGCATCATCTACCTTATGGCAAGGTATGAAATGGGCTATCCTAGAAACTATCCAGCACAACAAAAAGGGAGTCTCTCCCACCTTCAGATCTAGGCAAGCCTAAAACAAAGTTCACAAAAAATCTACCCAAGGCATAATAGGTATAAGAGGTGAGGTGTATAACCCATGGGGATTGACCTTAGCTATGACACCATTTACCCCTAATACTAACTGTTGGAGATATTGTAAATATCTCATTAGATTAATAGGTTACAAATATCTAAATATCTCATTAGGAGATCATGAATATCGTATTTTATCTACAACAATTATCTTTTCTTTTTTGTTAGCTATATTATATCTTTAAGTAGTTCACCTTTATCCTATAAAAGGGGATATTAGAAATTATATTATTAAAAATTCAATCAATACACAATTCCTTTTACTTTCAATTTGGTATCAGAGCTCTAGATTTTGGGAGCTTTGTTTCTGTTGCCTCACTTCAGTGAATCGTTACCCTCTAACGAGACTTACATCGGTGCGAGACTATTCAAAGTCTTCTTTGTCATTCCTAGTGATAATGGCAGAAGATAAATTTGTTATCTTAAGACTTAATGAACTTCCAAATTTGGTGGGTCCCTCTCGACTTGACGATTACAATTATTTACAATGGGCATAGTATATCATACTACGCTCAAAGGGCACAAGAAGTTGAGTCATATTGAAGGAACTGACCATCTATAGATGATCTAAAGTTTGAAGCATGGGATGGTAAGGATTCTCTCATTATGACATGACCATGGAATTCTATGATACTTCAGAAATAAGCTGGAATTATATGTTTTATTCCTTCATTCATGAGATATGGAAGAATTTCATTGAGACATATTCAATGATAAAGGACTCTACTGCTTGCTATGATATTGAAAGCAAGATCTTCAACTCTAGACAAGGAACCCTTTCAGTAATAGAGTACTATGGTACTTTGAATGAGTTATAAATCGAGTTAGACCAATACCAAGGATTGAAGATGTGCAAAGCTGATTTTATTGCATACACTAGGCTCATTGAAAAGGGAAGAATCTCTAAGTTCCTCCATGGCTTGAATTTTGAATATAATCCTATTTGGGTTCAAAATCTAGGTAAGGAGAAGCTTCCCTCTCTATCTAAGGTATTTCTTATTATGCAGAGTGAAGAGACTCGACAATCAGTCATGCTTGATAAAGGATGCTCTAGCACAGGATTTTCCATGGTGATAGGAAAAGGTTTCACAAAAATATCAACCTTCGAAGGAAAACCCTTTACAAAGAGTAGTCGTGGAAAATACTGCACGTATTGCAAACGACTAGGACATACCAAGGATACCTACTATAAGCTTTATGAAAAGGAGAATGTTCTTAAACGAATAAGTGGAAATAAAGGCCAAACTCAGATGTGGGTGAATTAAACAACCTCCGATAAGGAGAATGTAGTTGAACTTCCTTCTACCTTGCAACTTGATCAGGATATTGAAGCCTTTAGTAAGGAAGAGATGGACCACCTTCGAGCCCTCCTAAACTTAACATGTAAGTCTCTTGGCTCATGTGGCTTGACCATAAAAGGTAAGATTTCTTTCAATATTTTTGGTTTAGTTTCACAAAGCATTTGGATCTTTGATTCTTTGGCAACATATCATATGACCCCATTTCCTTCATATTTTACATCATACCTTAAAGTATCCAAAGAGCAACTCATTATTGTTGTTAATAGAGATCATGTTCCTATTATTGGATTTGGCAACGTCCAACTTTAGTCCTCTTTATCCCTACACAATGTTCTTCATGTTTCGAAACTGGATAACAACATTATCTCTATACATAGGCTTATACAAGATTGGAATTGTTCAGTAACATTTTTCCGTTCTCATTGTGTTGCTCAGGAACTTAAAATAGGGAGGATGATTGGAGTTGCTAAAGAGAAGAGTAGGTTATACTACTTACAACATACAATTGGAAGTAAAAGAAATTATGTATTGATTAAATTGAATTATACAATTTCTAATCTCCCTTTTTATAGGGTAAATGTTAACTACCTAAAGATAAACTAATAAAAAATTAAAAGATAACTAGATAATATGAGATATTCACGATCTCTTAATAAGATATTTAAATATTTGTAACCACTTAATCTAATAAGATATTTAGATATATGTAACCTCTTAATAAGTTACCTATCATATCTTATCATATCTTATTAGATATTTACAATATCTTCAACACTCCCCCTCAAGTTGGTAAATGAATATCAATCATTCCTAACTTGCCATTAAGTTCTTAAAATCTAGTTGTAGGGAGCCCTTTGGTGAAAACATCTGCCACTTGGAGTCTTGTAGGAACATGTGTTGTGACTATAAGTCCACTGTCTAACTTCTCTTTAATGAAGTGTTTGTCAATCTCAATGTGTTTTGTCCTATCGTGTTGGATTGGATTATGGTCAATACTTATAGTTGAGTTGATGTCACAAAACAACTTTATAGGTCCCTCATATTTTACTTTGAGGTCATCAAGAATAATCTTCATCCACAATCCTTCACATATACCCTGTGCCATGGTTTAGAATTCTGCTTCTACACTAGATCGAGCAACCACATTTTGCTTCTTGCTCCTCCAAGTTACTAGATTTCCTCCTAGAAACATACAGTATCCTGAGGTGGATCTTCTATCCACAATTGATCCTACATAGTCTGCATTTGTATATATTTCCATGGACAATGTTCCTTCTTTTTTGAACAATAGTCCTTCTCCTAGACTTGCCTTCAAATACTAGAGGATCCTTTCAATTGGATAAAGGTTCCTTTCCCTAGGATCATGCATAAATTGGCTGACCACACTAACATCATAGGCAATATCTAGCCTAGTGTGGGATAAGTAGATCAATTTCCCCACTAATCTTTGATATTGGGACTTCTCTATGATTGGACTTTTCTCACACCCAATCTTATGGTTTTGTTCAATAGGTACCCTTAACATCTTACATCCCAATTTTCTTGTTTCTTTGAGGAGATCGAGTACATACTTCCTTTGGGAGATAAAGATACCTTGTTTGGAATATGCAACCTTAATTCCAAGGAAGTATTTCAGCTTTCCTAACTCCTTCATTTCAAATTGTGTTGCCAGCTTTTCTTTCAGATTTAGTTTTTCAATCTCGTCATCACCTGTAACAATCATATCATCTACATAGACTAGGAGAAGAGTGAGTTTACCATTAGAAGAATGTTTTATAAAACGAGTATGATCACCTTGACTCTGTCTGTATCCTAAGGATATCATGACTTGAGAAAATCTTCCAAACCATGCTTGGGGAGATTGTTTAAGTCCATACAATGCCTTTTTGAGTCTGCATACCTTGTTCTTCTCATTGTGAGAATAGAATCCTAGGGGGATCTCCATGTAGACTTCTTCTTCTAGGTCTCCGTGAAGAAAGACATTTTTAACATCAAACTATTGTAAGTTCCAACCAAAGTGGGCGGCTAAGGAAATAATAACTCTTACCATGTTCATCTTTGCTATAGGAGCAAATGTTTCCTCATAATCTATTCCATAAGTTTGTGTATACCCTTTAGTAACCAATCTTGCTTTGTATCGCTCAAGGGTCCCATTAGATTTACACTTCACAGTGTATATCCATCTACAACCTACAACTCTTTTGTCTTTAGGTCTATCAACAGTCTCCCAAGTTGAGTTTTTCTCTAACGCCTCCATCTCTTCTTTCATTGCTTGAACCCAATTCTCATCTTTCAAAGCTTCATGTACTGATGTAGGTGTTTTGATTGCACCAATGGAAGCAATAAAACTTTGATGTTGTACAAAGAGATGGTCAGTACGCACGAATTGAGAAATATGATACTTGACACATGATCGTTTCCCTTTCCTCAAAGAAATAGGCATATCATCAGTAACATCCTCAATGGAGTTATCAAGAATACTTACCTCTGGCTTAAACAATTGGACTTGCTCCTCAATTGAGTTATAAGGGATACTTACATCCAGCTCAGACATTTGGACTTGCTCTAGGACCAGAGTGGGTTTTGTGACTTCTTGAACTTGAACATCCTGAGTAGGCGTGACTTCTTGAACTTGAACATCCTGAGTAGGTGTGACTTCTTGAACTTGAACTTGAACTTGAACATCCTAAGTAGGCGTGACTTCTTGAACTTGAACTTGAACTTCTTGAGTAGGAAAAGGTAATGACTCGATGACAGACTCGACTTCTAGATAACTCTCCCCTTGAAGTGAGGTCCAACAAAGAATGACTATGTTTCATGAAAAGTAACATCCATTGAAATAAAGAACTGAAGACTCGGAGGATGATAACACTTAAAACCCTTTTTATTTGAGGGATAACCAATGAAAACACATTTGTAGCTTTTAGATCTAACTTCCCACGATGTGGATTATGAGAGTGGACAAAGGTGACACACCCAAAGACACGACTTGGTAAGCTTAACATTAGGGGAGAAGAAGGAAAGAATGATAACATATGTTTAATTGGACTAATACCATTTAAGACTCGAGTGGGTAACCCGTTGATGAGATAGGTGGTAGTTTGGACGGCTTCTCTCTAATATACATTAGGAACATACATTTGGAAGAGGAGGGCTCTAGCAACTTCAAGGAGGTGACGATTTTTCCTTTCTGCAACCCCATTTTGTTGGGGAGTATTCAATCATGTCAATTCATGAACCATACCAATATCTTTAAGAAACTTGGAGAACTCAAGATTTATAAATTCGGTACCATTGTCTAATCGTAGTCTTTTAATGGATTTATTAAATTGGTTTTTGACAAGATGGAAAAAAATCAACAAATACTTGACAAACCTCATATTTATGTTTCATAAGAAATATCCATGTCACATGGGTACAATCATCAATGAACGATACAAACCACGTAGCCCCCGATATAGAGTTACTAGCTGGCTCCCACACATTAGAATGAATGAGGTCAAAAGGTTCAAGACTTTTATTATTACTAGGAGAAAAAGTTGCATGATGATGCTTTGAAAATTGGAAAATATCATACTTAAAGGACTCGACAACCTTGGGAATGCTTGTGACAATCACCACAGGTTCGTCCATTGCCATACCGAGGAATTATGCAATCACTACCTCATCAGTTGGTAAGGATTAGGTTCGGAGCTGATTTTAGGTTCTCTATTAACAATCGTTAAATGATTACCTACTCAATTAGCTAAACCAGTTTCAATCGGCTTAGTTTAACTTCGTTCATGGTTCAATTGCAATCGTGAATGGAATCATGAATTAAGGAAGAGGAAAGGAACAGAGACAAGAAATGCAGAATGAAATTTGATTAACAGTAAACAAAGTACAAACACAATGGTCCAAATTCAGATGGACCTATCTTCCACGACGATCACCATGGTTGATGGTGGTGGTTCACCTCCAATAGCTTGAGCGTTGAGGATCTGATCCACCAGAGTGCGTTGGAATCCCAAGCGGCCCCCTCCGACAGACTTCGGCATCTCAGTCTCAGGCCTGTACTTCCTCGATCGAGAGAAGCACCAATGCAGCACCGTGCACCATCGCAAATGGAGAAAACGAGAGCGAGATAATGGACTTAATGATAATGTGTAGAGAATGAATTCAAAGACCCCTAAAATGTATACAACTACTCCAATATATACAGGAGCGCACGAACTACGATACGTAACAGAATTACAAAAGTGAATTCCCTATTCTACCCTTGCGTGTCTTGTGTTACACATTTCTCTGGGAGTGACGTGGCAGCTGGAGCTGAGGTGACCTTTGAGTTGGATAAATGATGTGGATAGTGCCATGGGGCCACCCTTATTGGACTGCACCTATAGTGAGCTACTGGGCTGCAAGGCCTAGCCTGTCCGAGACGGAGTCGGTCTCGGCTGAGACGACTTTTCTGGTTGTTGTAGATTCTGGTCAGTCCTACAGAAGAAGGGAAGAAGACTTTTTATTAGCTAAGACCTTTAATTTAGCATAGATTTGTATTTTCTCTATTTTTAGGTCCATAATATGAATCTCAACTAACAATTAATCCTTAAGCACAAAATAATCTTACAAACACCCTTCTTAGGTCTATAAAAGATGCATAATCTGTGACTCATCAGGCCCCCATACTTAACCCTTTGCACTCCTAGGAAAAATCAAATGGGAATCAACAAGGGAGAATTCTAAGGATAGGAAAGAATTTTTCAATTGGCTCCCTTAAGCTCAACCAAGACAGAGTCGACACTCATTCACCCTAAGATTAAGGTACTCAAACAATCCGAAACTACTGCTCCTATGCTCAAGACAAATTCATGACCTGCAACAACGAAGGGTAACCAACAGTGATAGAGCTCTCACTTAAGCAACTATTCTGTTAATTCTCAAGTGTTTGAGTTTGTATTTACACTCAACATTACATGAAACTATTATTCTTTCACTTTGACGAGGCTTTCCTTCTACACCTGCATAAACACAATCAGTTATTATCACTAGGTCTTCTTTTTAGCTTGTAGTGAGGCTAGGGTCACAGGTAGGATAAAATATGGACAATAGCTTCAAGACCCGTGGAGAAAAGAGGAGCAAGATCCGGGCGGAAGACATTGTCAGGTGGGGAGTTTGGCTGGGGCGGCACATCTGTTAAAAGATAACGCAGGTGTCCTAAGATGAGCTCAACGAGAACAGAAATCTCGTGTGGAACAAAAGGGTAAAAGCTCGTTTGATTCTGATTTCCAGCAGTAGGGGGTTTAGGCCCCCCAGAGGCACGTGCCGTTGGTGAACCTTGCAAGGTAGATTAGCCTTGTGAGATGCCATGAAGTGCAATGCCCATCGAGCTACGAGTAGAATCCTTTGCAGACGACTTAAATACGCAACGAGGTATTGTAAGTAGCAGAGTGGACTTACTGCCACGATCCACTGAGATTCAGCCCTTGTCGCTTTGATTCGTCCCTCCCAACCATTCCTAAATTTCATTATTTTCTTTCTATTCCGTCAATGAGGCAACAAAGAAAAAAATTCGGGCAAAATTTTAAGCCATGGTGCCAAAAATGTAACATGGTAACAAACATAGCCACAAATTAAGTCACGGGCCAAAAACGTTATAAGAATTTGAGAAACCGGTGACAAAAACATGATCAGAAAACTTAGCCACAAATTGAGCCACGGGCCAAAAACGTGGTCAAGATTTTAGCCATGGTGCCAAAACGTGGTCAGGATTTTAGCCACGGTGCCAAAAATGTGGTCAGACACTTAGCCAGAATATTAGCCACGGTGCCAAAAACGTGGTCAGAAACTTAGCCAGAATATTAGCCACGGTGCCAAAAACGTGGTCAGAAACTTAGCCAGAATTTCAGCCACGGTGCCAAAACGTGGTCAGAATTTCAGCCATGGTGCCAAAAACGTGGTCAGGATTTTAGCTTAGCCACGGTGCCAAAAATGTGGTCAGAAACTTAGCCAGAATTTTAGCCACAATGCCAAAACGTGGTCAGGATTTTAGCCACGGTGCCACAAACGTGGTCAGAAACTTAGCCAGAATTTCAGCCACGGTGCAAAAACATGGTCAGAATTTTAGCCACGGTGCCAAAAACGTGGTCAGAAACTTAGCCAGAATTTTAGCCACGGTGCCAAAACGTGGTCAGGATTTTAGCCACGGTGCCAAAAACATGGTCAGAAACTTATCCAGAATTTCAGCCACGATGCCAAAAAATGGTCCGAATTTTAGCCACGGTGCCAAAAACGTGGCCAGAATTTTAGCCACGGTGCCAAAAACGTGGTAAAAAACTTAGGCAGAATTTGAGCCACGGTGCCAAAATGTTGACAGGATTATAGCCACGGTGCCAAAAACGTGGTCAGAAACTTAGCCAGAATTCCAGCCACGGTGCCAAATCGTGGTCAGGATTTTAGCCACGGTGCCAAAAACGTAGTCAGAAACTTAGCCAGAATTTCAGCCACGGTGCCAAAACGTGGTCAAAATTTTAGCCACGGTGCCAAAAACGTTGTCAGGATTTTAGCTTAGCCACGGTGCCAAAAACGTGGTCAGAAACTTAGCCAGAATTTGAACCACGGTGCTAAAACGTGGTTAGGATTTTAGCCACGGTGCCAAAAACGTGGTCAGAAACTTAGCTAGAATTTGAGCCACGGTGCCAAAACGTGGTTAGGATTTTAGCCACGGTGCCAAAAACGTGGTCAGAAACTTTGCCAGAATTTGAGCCACGGTGCCAAAATGCAGTCAGGATTTTAGCCACGGTGCCAAAAACGTGGTCAGAAACTTAGCCAGAGTTTTAGCCACGGTGCCAAAAACATGGTCAGAAACTTAGCCAGAATTCCAGCCACGGTGCCAAAACTTGGTCAGAATTTTAGCCACGGTGCCAAAAACGTGGTCAGGATTTTAGCTTAGCCACGGTGCCAAAAATGTGGTCAGAAACTTAGCCAGAATTTGAACCACGGTGCCAAAACGTGGTCAGGATTTTAGCCACGGTGCCAAAAACATGGTCAGAAACTTAGCTAGAATTTGAGCCACGGTGCCAAAACGTGGTTAGGATTTTAGCCACGGTGCCAAAAACGTGGTCAGAAACTTAGCCAGAATTTGAGCCACGGTGCTAAAACGCGGTCAGGATTTTAGCCATGGTACCAAAAACGTGGTCAGAAACTTAGCCAGAGTTTTAGCCACGGTGCCAAAAACATGGCCAGAAACTTATCCAGAATATCAGCCACGATGCCACAACGTGGTCAGAATTTTAGCCAGGGTGCCAAAAACGTGGCCAGGATTTTAGCCACGGTGCCAAAAACGTGGTCCAAAACATAGGCAGAATTTGAGCCACGGTGCCAAAATGTGGACAGGATTTTAGCCACGGTGCCAAAAACTTGGTCAGAAACTTAGCCAGAATTCCAGCCACGGTGCCAAATTGTGGTCAGGATATTAGCCACGGTGCCAAAAACGTGGTCAGAAACTTAGCCAGAATTTGAGCGACGGTGCCAAAACGCGGTCAGGATTTTAGCGACGATGCCAAAAATGTGGTCAGAAACTCGTCCAGAATTTTAGCTACGGTGCCAAAAACATGGTCAGAAACTTATCCAGAATTTCAGCCACGATGCCAAAACGTGGTCCGAATTTTAGCCACGGTGCCAAAAACGTGGCCAGGATTTTAGCCACGGTGCCAAAAAGCGTGGTAAAAAACTTAGGCAGAAGTTGAGCCACGGTGCCAAAATGTGGACAGGATTTTAGCCACGGTGCCAAAAACGTGGTAAGAAACTTAGCCAGAATTCCAGCCACGGTGCCAAATCGTGGTCAGGATTTTAGCCACGGTGCCAAAAACGTGGTCAGAAACTTCGCCAGAATTTCAGCCACAGTGCTAAAACGTGGTCAGAATTTTAGCCACGGTGCCAAAAACGTGGTCAGAAACTTAGCCAGAATTTAAGCCACGGTGCCAAAACGTGGTCAGGATTTTAGCCACGGTGCCAAAAACGTGGTCAGAAACTTAGCTAGAATTTGAGCCACGGTGCCAAAACGTGGTCAGGATATTAGCCACGATGCCAAAAACGTGATCAGAAACATAGCCAGAATTTCAGCCACTGTGCCAAAACGTGGTCAGAAACTTAGCCAGAATTTAAGCCCTAGTGCCAAAACGTGGTCAGAATTTCAGCCACGTTACCAAAAACGTGGTCAGGATTTTAGCTTAGCCACGGTGCAAAAAACGTGGTCAGAAACTTAGCCAGAATTTTAGCCACGGTGCCACAACGTGGTTAGGATTTTAGCCACGGTGCCCAAAACGTGGTCAGAAACTTAGCCAGAATTTGAGCCACGGTGCCAAAACGTGGTTAGGATTTTAGCCACGGTGCTAAAAACGTGGTCATAAATTTAGCTAGAATTTGATCCAGGGTGCCAAAACGTGGTCAGGATTTTAGCCACGGTGATAAAAACGTGGATAGAAACTTAGCCAGAATTTCAGCCACGGTGCCAAAATGTGGTCAGAAACTTAGCCAGAATTTTAGCCACGGTGCCAAAACGTGGTTAGAATTTCAGCCACGGTGCGAAACACGTGGTCAGAAACTTAGCCAGAATTTGAGCCACGGTGCCAAAACGTGCTCTGAATTTCAGCCACGGTGCCAAAACGTGCTCTGAATTTCAGCCACGGTGCCAAAACGTGGTCAGAAACTTAGCCAGAATTTGAGCCATGGTGCGAAAATGTGGTCAAGATTTCAGTCACGTTGCCAAAAACGTGGCCAGAATTTGTGACACGGTGCCTAAAACTTAGCCACGGGGCCAAAAACGTGGTCAGAAACTTGGCGTTGGTGCCAAAATTTAGCCATTGGCCAGAAAACTTAGCACTCTTCTTGTCAAAATACTTTCCTTAGACCCCCAATGACATTGGGAAGGTTTGGTGACGAACACACTTCATCCTCCATTTGTCCGGATTTTTTCCGTTTTGCCTATTTTGTTTAAAAAATCATTAAGAATCAATCCCTTATCCAATGGCTTTCGAATTTGGTGGACACATTGGTTATATTGTTCTGTGAGTTTCTGCAAAAAACGACCGCCAAAATGCGATCTCTAGGTACCATTTTCCATTTTTCCCGATTTTTTGTATTTTAGCCACTTTAAAAAAATTTTAAAAACTATTCCCTCGTCAAAAAATTCTCTAACTTGGTGGACGAAGAGATATGATTATTCTAGGAAATCCTACAAAAAATCGTACCAAAATTCGACCTCTAGGTCCGATTTCG